>CM068749.1:12994124-14194124 GCA_035084275.1 Hydrolagus colliei | reverse complement strand
ATACATCAACCCCAAATAAGAGAGGTAACAGTGGGTTGACTTACAAAATTGTACATATAATTTCTGGATAATGTGAAGTAATTCTGTTTTCACCAGCCTGCTTCAGTTATTATTACTTATTTGCGTAAGAACCAGCTCTGTTAGCCTAAAGCTAGTTTCCAAATACATAATTTTAGGCAAAACATTGCAAAACAATCAAGAGTATATGAAAAATATGTTGATCTTTGATTAAATATTCACGCAAACTTATTGTACTCAACAATAAGCCAACATTCCCTGTAACGTACATTCCCTCTTAATATCACACCAGTTCCCACCAAGCTCCAGTGGTTCCCTATCACCTACTGATAGATTTCCATATCACACTCGTTTTCAATTCCCTTCATCCACCACCTTCCGGCACCAACCAGAGCTCAACTGACTCCAGCTTTCTACATGTGTCTCATGCCCTACAGTCCTTCATCGGCTGCCACACTTTCAGCCACTATGTCCCGAAACTCTGGAACACTTTACCTCTGTCTCTCCATCTTGCCCCTTACTTCCTCTTCAACAGTGCCTATGGTCACCTACCCGGCTTGGCCTTGTACTCTGCCACTGTCAAGCAATCTGAGACAATACCCTTTGTGAGGGGCGTTATATAAATGCAAGTTGTTAACATCATATGTTTGCAAAGAAACAAACAAGTTAGTCATTTTTTTTAAAAAGGAAGTTGTTGCCTTCTTAAGAGCTATGCATTATATTGTGATAAAATGTGTTCAAGAACTTGTATGTATGAAGTGGAACTGAACCGTCATCCTGAAGTTGTACTTTAAATGATGTACATTGCACTAAAATTCATAGCAAAAAAAACAATTAGCAATCCCTTTTCACTGTTACTCCATTGTATGTAATTTTATAATGAAAGTTGGAATAGTTGGAATAGTTGCTCAGTGTTGTGCATTTTGGAACAAACCGGTTTCATATTAATGTTTTTGTGAGGGGAACAACTCGGATGATCAACCGGCAACAGCTTTGGATTCTCAGTTCAGAGGATCACTGTGTGCTCCAGCAACAACTCACATTGCTTATAGGATGTTCTGGCACAAATTAGTTGCATTTGCCTCAATTCTTTGGATCATAAAATAAACAATCACTAAACTTGGTCAAATCTAGTTCAGGGCTACCTTTAATAATAATAATCCTTGTATTCGATGTAGCGCATTATCACGTCTTCTAGACTGCGCTTCACAGAATATTCTGTAAAGTGAATTAACTGTATATTTTGTGGCCGAACCGCGGCAGTCAATTGTGCACAGTAGTTTCCCACAAACAGCCATGGATTGAGTGACCCCATTTTTTTTGGAGGGACTATTATCAGGCGTATATACAGTGGTAAGGAAAGTTGCTCAAAATCTCTCCCTGAGGGAAAGGAACCCAGATCTCTCTCTTACAAGGCGAGTGCTCTAAACTACTGTGCAACAGGACTCTGAGATACAGGACTTTGCAGATAATCCAAATTAAAAATAAAAAGAGCTAAATTTCTTCAAGAAGGTTGTAGGTCCAGAAACTGTATTGTGTATTTGTGCTTTTCTTAACTTCTTTTGAGTATGAGTTATGCATTTTGACTGCTTTATCTCCAGAAGCCAGTAGCAGATATGCTTCACAATAGAGCAATAGTACACAAAGCATATTGAGTTAAATTTTACTTTTGATATTCACCTGGCAGTCCTGAAATCTATTTCTACTGTAATACTTAGAGATAACCACATTGTTGGTTGTGTAGCTTTCTGGATGATGTATTACATCAAGGCACATGTTCATCTGGACGTTGAAGATCCATGGAAAAAGAAGGGAGTTGCTATCAAATTCATTGATTGTTTTTAAAAGTAAATGTGGGAGTCATTCACATCTGCATGTCCCCCACAGACAGCAATTATGTGAGTGACAAAATAATCTGAGAGGATATTGTGAGAAATTTAAGCGTGTCTGCTAAAACTGCAACAGAAGGTAGAATGTACAGTGAATTCATCACTCAACGGAAAAAGGGTTATGTGATGAGTTACCCAGAGTGGTGTGTATAAGAATATGTATAAATAAATGAATGCAACTGGGATATTGACAGCATGATGATTTAAGTTTCAAGGCCATTTCAAGGCCATTCACGGCCTTGCCCCCACCTATCTTTCTGACCTACTGTCTCCCTACCAGCCTGCCCGCACCCTCCGTTCAGCACTCAGGTGAAAGGCGCTATATAAATGTAGATTGTTGTTGTTGTTGTTGTTGCTCTGCATCCACCGCTGTAACCGCCCAACCATTAGCAGCCGGGCTTTCAGCCTCTCTGCTCCCACACTGTGGAACTCCATCCCGCAGCCCCTCCGCCTTGCTTCCTCCCTTTCCTCCTTCAAGGCCGGTCTTAAGACCTTCCTCTTCGACCATGCCTTTGGCTGCCTCACTAACTCTTCCCCCTCTCCTACTCTCTGTCCCCTTCCCCCTACTTCGATCCTTCACCACCACCCCCCCACACCCCACTCAGGTCCCGACTATACTGTTCAGCACCCTATATAACATCACTCTATGTAAGAGTGATGGCCACCAATGGTTGGGTGGTTAGGGTGGTGGACGCGGAGCAGACCTGAGCCTGCTGAATGGAGGATGCGGGCAGGCTGGTAGGGAGACAGTAGGTCAGAGAGGTAGGCGGGGGCAAGGCCGTGAATGGCCTTGAAAGTGAGAACAAGGAAACAGGCCATCTAGCTGATCTGGTGTGATTAGATGTCTGAGATTGTATGGCGTAGTTATTACAGCAGGTAGAATATGCAAGGTTGTTTTAGGTTAAATAGAGATTAGTAGGCCAGGAAGAGTATAGATAGAATGCATGGGTGAGCTGCTAATCAAAAGGGTAGACAGAATTATCACATTTGAGTCATGCTAACGTGGACACACACATTCTTATATTTAGAATAGTTGTTGAGACAACAATTGCCCTAATTAGTTGGACAATCTCGTTTACTACTGCAAAGCATCTTTTTCACAAATAATCAGTCTTTTTTTAAAGTATTGTGTTCAATAACATCCTTAAATAATTAATATCTGGGTAAGGAAGTTGTGAAGTCAAGCTTTTTTGCAGTTGTAATTCCAGCCACAAGGAGGTTTTTTTCCCTAGTTTCCCAAGGAGAAGAAAATCACCTGGGTCTAGATGTATTCTATATTTTCTTAGTATTTCAGAAATGTAGCACTTGGCAGATTCTCGTGTAATTTTTACATTAATTTTCTATAAATTTTCTCTTCAGAATTACGACTGAATTCATTCTCTGAAATACTAAGAAAATAGAATACATTTAGACCCAAGTGGGAATTTCAACCTGCTAATCGTTAAGAATAAGTAGCAGTTCAATTGAATTTGTCCCTTTTGTAGCACATTGTTTGCACAAACTGAGGTTATTTTAAAGGAATGCCTCGATTTGGATCTAAATTTAAGTCAACTTGCATTGCTACAATTTAAAATAGTCTTTTCATCGTGCATCAACACTATACTTAGGAAGAACAAGAACTCTTCACTTCAGTACCTTATTCCGAATACCCTTTATGCTGACCTTTGTTACATTTCAGTGAAGAGTGTTCAACAACCCGGATCAAACTTGTTTATCTAATTTTGTCAGTTCAGTATAACTGATTCCAGGCCACACGCTGAAGTCATGCACTTTGCTCACTAAAATGCAACACGGTGCTTCAGCTGTAGTATCTCATCCATTATTTATCTCATGCCCATTGTAGATATGAGTGCCTTATAAGTACCAATTTCACAGTTTGCAGGTTGCAGCCTCATAGCCTCAATGGGTCAGAGGTTACTTTTTTTTTTGCAATTTTTACATATGTAACAGTCAAGAGCACTATACCATTACGGCATTGAATGGAGTCTTTTAAATTATTCTGTGGTATCTAATCTATCATGCATGGCGTTCTAATAAACATCTAATTTGCATTGTACGTTCCCTCCCGCTGAAAATAATGTTGCAGGTGAATTTTGCTTACTTCTATTGCCAATAAATACATATTAATCATGTAGACTTCTGCAAACTGCAAATAATGTATTCACATTAGCTACAGACCAAACATCAGCTGGCATCTTTGAAACGGGTTGTAGAATAAATTGATGATAGTTATTTTGAAATGGCAGCTGTAGGTCCAGTGACACTGAACCCTCAGAAAGAAGAGCAATTCACTTTGACTGTGGTAAATTTAGGAATTTTTGAATAAAGTAACTGATACTGAACTTAATTTATGTGAATCTCCAATCACTTTGATTCAGTTTGGATTTCTGTGAATGCAGAGCATTCAGTATAAACCACAAACTAACTTAACCTTTGTAGAATACTGTAGTAGGAACATTGAGTGATTTCTCTATGCACTGTAATTGAACCATCCAACCCATTAGACCTGCATACAGACAGCCTCACTTTAACATCTAATGGGTGTTGATTGCTTCATTAGGATTGGAAACAAATTGCCTAATTGTCAATCCAACTGAAGCAATCTTTTCTCGCTGCTCTGTGTGTACTACTTCAAGTGTCATCCAATTAATGCTCTTTTTACCAAATAATTAATACTAATGAAGAAAATATTGTATTTAATATTATGCTTAAAGACTTAATCATTGTCCTTGTGTAATTGATGAAAGAGTTAGTTATTTTTGGTACATTGTTAATTATCTCCTTTCCTGTTTTCTCTCTTTAATGGCCATCACCTTCTGCAGCTATCGCTAATTATACACAACTTTTTAATCTTTCTAAGGGATTCTCACCCAGTATTCCAAGCCAACAATCCCCAAATAAAATTGGTCATTCACTTTATGGCTGCTCGTGGGACATTACTGAGTGCAAATCGGCTGCTCTGTTCATCCGCAAATACGTGGTCACTACACTTTGCAGTGTATTCGGTGTATTAAAATGTCCTTTAAAGTGCTCTGAGATGCCACCCTGCATGGAGGGCGCTATATAAGTGGAAGTTGTTGTTGTCATCCTGTAGTGAAAAGCACTAAATCATATGCAAGAATGATTAACCTACTGTCTATTATTCTAATTTATCTATGATTCTATGTATTCTCTTCATGGTTGTTTTGTAGGACACTGTTTTGAAGCACTTTGAGGTGTGTCAATGCTTTGGGCACTATAATAAATGTAAAAATTATTATGATTATAACAATGAGAATGTGCATCATTTTGCCTCTCAGATCCATTTGTGGGATGTTTGGAAGTCACTGTACAAAGTAAATGTGACTTTAGAATATACTTTGGACAGCGATGATTCTGTGACCCTAGTGTTGGTCTGGAAGAAGCCTGAAAAGAACTGATGGCAGAGAAGGTGGAACCAGCAAGGCAGAGTTGATGTGAATCTGACAGTCCAAATCTTCTGTTAATTAATCATCCAAGTCATGCAGCAGCTTCTTACTAAATTTAAATCTCTGCAAACAGTGGGAGTTGGGCCAATGAATAAATCTAATACAGTGTTCAACATTTTTCTGGCACATCTCCTTCCTTATTATGAGCATGCCTGTACCAACAATTACAGATATCCAGGTTGAGTTCAACAATGAAATTGAGTTGGGAGGCCATTTGATATTCCATTTATTTACTCCACTGTAGCACTGAACAAAACATCAGAAAAATAGTGAATTTTTTTATAATTTGTTTCTGAAACATATTAAGTTGCATAGGAAAACACAGAAAGTACTGCTTCACAGTAACGTACTAGGAATTCACCTTTAATTCTTATCAATTGATCTAATTTATGGTTTGAGAGTGAATTGGTCTCTTTCGGGTTTTTGTCTTGTTAAGTAAAATGCAAAGCGGCTCTTTTTGTACTCTAAACAAGTTTACTTTTTCTGCTTCACAGGAGAAAATTTCTGCCACATCTACACTTGTTGGTGAAGTGAGATGCTAACTCTATTTACTCTAATCTTTTATGAATGCAATCGTAATGCATTTTGTGATGTGAAATTGGTTGATTAATGGCTTATTACAGGGAAAAATAGAGAACTAACGGATTTACGTCACCCTATGTCACACAGATGCACTGGAGCTGAGTGCAAACAGAAAACGTTGACTCTGAGCTAATATGTATGGGAGTTATTCTGTCCATCTGGTAGAGCAAACCTTAGCACATTTGGCACTAGAAATACTAATAAACCCAAAGTCTTATCCAATCTTACATAAATTTGCTGTATTGTTAAAGGTGGTGTACTTGGTCTGGTCTCATCTGCCTAATCTGGTGGAGTTTCATTCACGTCATGGCTGTTTGGGGGACATGGTTAGGATCCAAACTGGCTGCCCCATTCACCAACCCCCAAAAATACACAATTATGACACTTCACAGAAAAACTTGGAAGTGCTTTGCGATGCTGTGATGTGGTAAAGTGCTATTTCAAATGCAAGGATTATTATTAAAGTTAGCAAGGTCAAATGTCAAAATGATTACTGTCATGGCTGATTAAATATAGAAGTTGCATTACTCAGCTCTTTAAACAATACAGAAAATTCTTACTTTTTTTAATAAAGAATTCCAGAACTACTGTGGGTTATGTCGGAAACACCTTCTTTCTGACAGCTGGAATTCCTTGCACTGATGGGAGCTATTGATCACACACACATTAAAATTATGTCTCCTGCAGTAAATGCCAATAAAAGACAGACACATTAATCAGAAAATCAATGGGGATGCCAATGCGCAAGCAGCTTTGACAACAGAATTCAGTTTGGAGACTCGACTACGAATGAACCAAGACGTTACCTAACATGGGGTGATGTATGAGTCTCTTGTATGGCATAACACATAGTTATGTATGTCAAAGCACAACTTATGCATGGTTGTGCTTTTGTTGATAAAGTGGTGCTCCCTCATGATTTCTGTCAAAATACATAAGCTTTTGATACTGCACAGCTGATATTTTAACATTCTGTGATTTCTGCGCAAAGGCCTTTTTGGGAGTCTGCAAATATGAGCCTTGGTGATGAATGTTAACAAGCTATTTAACTGTGTGGAGCATCTCAGTCAAATCTGACCCTGATTTCATCCAACATTCACATTATTAGGATTATTATTATTTATTATCTGCAGCTTCAGGCAGGGGGACTTTGGTATATGGATTTTCCCTTCCGTCATCCAGGTCTGTTGAGGCCAAAAGTAACACCTTAACTGCTGGCTTTGCTGATTGAGATCCTCACTATAGGATTTAAGTCTGCAATCTTCTTTTCTATGTGGTCTAGCGCTGTACTGGGCAATCTCTTTACCTACCAGGTCATCAATGAAGCAGTTATTATCATCATTTAACTGCTCGGGAGTTACTTGAGCATCATTGCGCTTTCATTTGCAGAAAATTCTCTTGTAGCTTTAACCTTGGCTTTGCCTTGGTGTTTATACAATTGCTCGGTGGCTCTGGGAGACATCAACTTAGTATAGCAACAATAACTCTCCTGCATCTGGATGAAGGCCACCTTGGCTCCAACTCAGCGTTTATCTAATTGCTCGAGGTCAGATTTGAAATCAGATCACCAGGAGAGTGCACCTGCAAGAACCTTTTGTTTTGCTAACAGATGATAAACTCCTTCACTGGTGCCTTAGACGTTATTTCCAAACACGCAATGTGGTTTGCCACTTAATTAAACCATCCCATGTAATTAAGATCCGCTAAAGCATTGTATTCAAGCATTATACTTCGTATAATCTGTTTATCCCACCCAATCAACTAAAGACCCTCAGCAGATCGCCACTAACAGTGCAGCAGAAATAATCTCACAACCCGTATTTTTTGAAAAAGGTAAGGGCACACTCCAAGTTCATGTTAGGTGGTTCATTTCACACACATTAGAAGAATGCTTTGTGATGGGAATGTCTTCCCTGCAGATGTCCCTGAGGAAATAGTTTTTTTCAGGTTTTACACAATACACGATGCAGCTGCCGCTGCAATCTGTCAAAATATAACAGGAGAGTTACAGCCAGCTGCACAACTGGTAATCGGTGAGATAAATAATTTTGAGACAGTCTGTCTCGGAGGCCAGCACATCTTTTTTTAATAAAAAAAACGGAATAAGCAATGAATGGCTTTCATTAGTAAAACCATTGTTAAGCTTTTAAAAAAAATCTTCTAGCCAGTACACCATTCCTCATGGACAAAATCTCAGATTAATCAGAAACCTAAAAACGCACAACCACATTTTGTGCATGAATTTGCATCATTTTAGATACTAATTTAAGATCACCATTGAAGTATTAAATGTGAACTAATTGGGACATTTTTACAGGTTCAGAGTTACATAATGGCTTTTTCCCTAGAGTCCCTACAATTATAAATAAAAAAAAGTTTTGATAGCAATTGTTTAAAATTTTATGTGCCTGTAAAATGTCAGCACTCAGATGTTACCCCACATGAAGAACTCCAGTGAAGAGTGAAGGATAAATGCAATCTGTGGTTGTGGTTAACAATATCAAGCACGTAATACTTGCGAGTCATGTGAATAAAGAATCTGTACACCTCCTAGACTAACCAAAAGGCTTGATAGACTAACCAGTTATATTAAAGTCATAAACAAGTAAATCATATTAATTCTTTAACATTGCACTGAAATTTGACCTTCAGCTGACACTAACCTGCAGTTACTGCTGTATCAGTATCATATAGACCTGCTAACATCCAATAAAAGAAAATCTGTAAATATCCACCATTCAAAGATAATTGAGGGGCAATGTTAATCATAAGTAAGCGCCATCTATTTAACAACCTCAGTAGCTTGGCCTATAAAGCGTTTGCAATTGTGTTGTCATTGGTTAATACAGAAAAAGCTGAACTACCAGAGTTTAATGTATGCACCATTTACAGATATGTCCAGATGTGTGGAGCTATCCTCCTACCTGAAATGACTACAAAGTAAGGTTGGAGTCAAATGACTTTATTTTACTGCAAGTCACACCTGTTCTGCTTTCTGATCACAATCTCATATCATTGTGGGGATTCTTGAATTTGGGGAAATGTGGCACGATTATCTGGATTATTATTTTTAACTGCAGGTCACTAACCAGTGAGCCCTACTGGAATGTATCTTTGTAGATATTAGGTGAGTATAGTGTGGTGGTTAAAAGTACTGATGGGCAGCTGATACCCCAGAACCCTAACCCATGAAATCAGGATTGTGGCAAAAAAAAATAAGATTGAGTAAAGCATGAGGGTAGGGGCTGGAACCATTAGATTAGACAGTGACACATCGAAGCACAACACCCAAACCTCAAATTGCGTACAAAGCTGAATTTAGGCAGTGGATAGAAATAATTGGGTCCTTGGTGCCTAAGTATGATTTTTAATGCACCATAATCCTAGGCCCACTCCAAAAGGCTAAATATTCTATTAAACCATCTTTCATAACACACTTGGGAATTCAGCAATGCAGTAGTAAATTTAAAATATTTTATTGCAACAAACCGAGCAGATTAATGGTAGCCTTTTTAGTATAAATCTTTACTGCTGGATGTTAGAATGATAGTTTCAGAGCAGCAAATGTTGTTACAATGTTGTTACAAAAATACATTTACTCTTGTGGACTTATTTACTTTAGGAACTAGAAAAACTACCCAAGGCTAAAATAGATAGGGTTAAATTTTTGGTTTAATTATTTGCACTTTATTGCAGTTCATGAGACAATTTGGTTTGACTTCCAGTTATTCAGCCACACTGCTAACTATTTTAATGAGATTATTGAAGGAAGTTGGCCCTTAAAAAGCTTCCCTGAGGAGTCTACCCAGTATGTAAAATAACTTTGATGTTTAAAAGGCTGTTTTTTTTTACTCATTTCCCCAAATCACAAGAGACAAAAGCAAAGAAATTTAGTTAAAATATCGCGGTAATATGAATTGTAGACAAATAACAAGGATGAGTAAACCCAGATTATTATGTTAGGATGTATCAAGACAGAGGAACAAAAAGACATACGTTTGGAGTTGTAAAAGGCAATTTCAGGACAGACACCAGGAAGTAGTTCTTTACACAGACAGTAATCAATGACTGGAACAGGTTGCCAGGAATAGTGGTAGAAGCCTAGGCACTGGATTCATTTAAAAAGTAGCTTGATGCAACAATGGGGGGAAATGGTAGGGTAGGTAAGATGGAGGGATGAGATTGGATGGGCCAAAAGGCTTCTTCATCCAGACAAATCTTGTATAACAGCGACATATGCTGTTATACTGTGTTCCTGGGAAGATATGACACAGTGATGCTACAAATTCCTCACGCTGTAAAAGTGACAGTGAGCACTGACAATCTTTATGCTGATGAATTGCAGATCGCAGCCCATAGTTCAGAGGGAGGCTGGGTGACAGTCTTCCCTACCACAGGAGCAAGAGGCAATTATCATGCGAGTCATTGCAAGCCACTCCCTTAGTAACCCTTAAATATCTGATATAATTGCAATTTGGTTCAATCACAAAAAACCTTTCCTCTATTGCTGCTTTCCTGTTTCACTCCTTCCATCTACCCAAGGTCAAATTGTGATATTGAATAGAGACTGTAAATGTAATACCTTTAAAGGACCAACCACTTTTCCTGTTGAGATACTGATGGCAAACTGCTCAAGTTTTTGCAGTTTGACATGCTTCCGCTTTGCAACACAATCTGGACTATTACTATTTAAATATAAATATAAATAGTAAATATAATTTACTATTTGTTCCTGGTTTCAAATTGTACAGATTGTCAGTTTGTTAGATATTAAATGAGAGATTTGTTGCGCCTCTTGAAACGTGCTCTTTGTCCTTAAAGTGTTAATACAAAATGGTAAGTTTACATCTTAGGCCACTTTTGGCCCACAAAACTTAGTCCATTCACTTTACATTATATTCTGTGAAGTGCTTTGAGAAGTCTCGAATATATCAAATGCAAGGATTAATGGCAAACTGCTATTGTCATTAGATTATTATGACTTGCATACTTAAGCACAAGTAGGAATAACTAGAATTTAACAGTGACATTCGTACCATCCTTGTGAATCAAAATATGCCAATAACAAATTTGGGTTTTAGTGTTAACCGAAATGCTGACCCTAATGTCACACCACCAATTTGTAAGGCTAGTCCCCTTCACAGAATGGATATAGTGGGGGGTGAAGCAGTTTGTTTTCCTTTTGCTGTTTGTACCACCGAACTGGGACAACATTTTGTTTTGACATTTATAAGTACAGTACTGTACTTTTTTGCTCAGGTGCAAAGTGAAACGTATTGTGTGACATTTCTGTCCTGGCACCACAATGTTAATTTTCTCAGTGCTGCCAAGGCAAAAACTTAATACAGTATATGGTGTAAATATTGGTGCCAACACTTGACTTGTGAAGTTTCATAACTTGCCCCTTTTCAGCTGTATTGCGTTCTGGTGTTGCACGCCCATGAATCAGAAGGAGATTAACCAGTATCTTTTGGCACTGCTGCTATAATGTGTTCTTCATGCCAAACATTGCGGCACTAACTTTAGTTTGAAGTACCACAGTGGGAATATAATTCTTCCTTTAGGACAGAAGGCCGAGGCAGGAAAGGCGAAGGGAGATTTACTGTTGTGGTTCAATTCCAACTTGCAGCTCTATGCTGAGGATCTTTTAAATTTAAGCAAATTCAGGCTGATTCACTGATCTCTACATTCGAGTGTTATTACATATTCTATTGCTGTGCACTCATATCACTTTCAATCTGGAATCGTACAGTTGCTATGAGGGTATCACCACAGTGCGCTTTTGTCAAGTTCCACTTATCTACCAAGTACAGATGTTGCACACAATATATTCAGTCTATTCCTGCTTGTTTATTTTTGTGTACTCGGAGACCATATGGCATATTGTATCCTAACTAACCAAACTCCGAGATGAGAATCTACATCAAAATAAATACTAATGTATTCATACATATTTAAGATTTTTTTCTAAAGGATTGAATAACACACTAGAGCCAATCATAGCACTTCTTTGAAAGCAAAACGCCTTAAAAGGAAGCCCTGCTGTGTTTTGTTCTAGGTAAGTTCTTCATCCATCCACAGCAAATCTCTAAAGAGTCAAGGATTTTCTTCAAACATTTTGCTTTCAGATTCACTGAAAGATAAAATATTTTTGTCTGCATTTGATGATCACATCAACTACAAAATGCGTTTAATTTTTTTAATATATTTCTTTCCATTTTTGATTGATGACAAATTATCTCTTGTCTGAGTCACCAGAATCATTTAACAGCTCCATTCAACGAATAGCAGTGACATTGCTTTTGAGTGCATCCGGATGTTAGTGATATATTTCAAGTGACTGGTTGCCAATGGTTCTGAAGCACAGCATGCTTGCAGTGTAGCATTAAGCCTGCTGTATGTACCAAATACCACATACAGATAATTTTGGAACTCCCTCCCTCAACCCCTTCATCTCACTCCTCGTTCCCCATCTTCAGGTCATGCCTGAAGACCTTCCTCCTCGAAAGTGCCTACGGTCATCTTCCGCATCTTCCCGCGCAACCTTGGGTCTGCCATTGTAAAGCGCTCTGAGATGTTGGCCAGTGTGGAGGGAGGTACTGTATATAAATGCAAGCTGTTGTTGTTGTAGGATAATAATAATAAGCAACAATCAAACTTTATTATTACCAATTATAACATCTGGAAATACACTTGACTTATCACAGGTGGCAATTTATCAAGCGATAAGGTCATTTGGTAACCATTAATGGATACATTAATGAAGCCAAAGAAAGTATTAGAATAGGAGATTAGAATATGAGTTTGTTGTCATGTAGTTTACGATTGGCAAACATACATAAGATCTGTTGACCTCACCACTGTCTCCCCAGACTTTCTTGGGAGAAATGTGAAAATCTGAATTTGTTACAATCTTAATTGAGCCAGATATAGAAATTCACTGAAACAAAAACGAAAGTTGCTGGGGAAACTCAGCAGGTCAGGCAGTATCCATGGAGAAAGGAAAAAGAGTCAACGTTTCGGGTCTACAACCCTTCATCAGAACTAGGGCTTGTTTGGAGGGAGAGTTTTCTTAAAGACGTTAAAGGGGGAGAGGCAGGACATGGAAGACAAAAGAGACAAAGAAGACAAAGGAAAAAGAAAAAAGAGTGTCTTAACTGATGGGTTGAATATGTGTTAATGACTTCAGGGAGAGAAACAGAAGAGGGTGGGTTTAACTGAAACTCGGGAGAAGAGGTGTTTAGTGGTGATAGAACAAACAAAACACCAGAGAGGCGAGTGGTGTCTGGAGTTATGATTGTGATGGGGGGAGGGGTGGGATCTCCTATGGCCTGAAATGGCTGAAATCAATGTTGAGGCCAGACATCTGTAGTGTCCCCAGTAGGTAGATGAGATGCTGTTCCTCAAGTTTTCGCTGTTGGTCTCTGGAACAGCGCAGGAGACCATGGATCGAAAGATTAGCCTCTGAATGTGAGCGCAAGTTGAAATGGAGGGAGACCGGAAGATCAGGGTTGACCTTCCGTACAGAGCGAAGGTGCTCTCTGTACGGAAGAAATTCAGAAATTCACTGAATCACACAAACACTGATATCAATCATTTTTACTTGGTAATTTATCCATTTCTAGATTCAAGCATGCAATAGTCATGAAAGCTTCAAAACAGTAATTCATTCCGTTAGGCTTAATGCACTTTGTGACTATACAAATACTGGCCAAATGAAGTAGCAGAGCTGACACTGGATTGCTTCTTTACATACTTGCACAACCAATTTGTGGCCACTAATAGCTGGATGCATTTTCAGCTAAATTCTTCAGCCATAATGCTCAATTATACATGTCCCAGCAAGAAGAAATAAGTGCAAGCGGATCTCATTGCACAGTGAACTTCAGCAACCTCTTGTATTACTAACTAGATTAAGCGATGAAGCTGGATTTGTATGTCACTGCCATTATTATCAACTAGTCATGCTCTCTAAAATCATCATTTACACCAGGCTCTACACAAGGTCCAAGGTCAAAATCACTATCCATTCTGAGGTACTCGACATGTCATTGTTGATAGATGAAGTTGCACAGTGCATTTGGTTTTCTTATGCTGAGTTGCTACTATCCATCTGCAACTATTTCAGGTTGAAAGGTGTCTCTGTTCAAAATGAGTAATGGTTGCTAAGTCTTATAAGCTGCTCAGCAGTTGTGTTTTGAGGAATTTCACTCTTTGCAACAAATCTACGTCTTCTGCATCACATAGTGAGAGGCATTATCTCAAGTTATTCTGTTTTTATCTCATATGCCCTGAAATTCTCATAACTCAGTGGATACATGAATGATGTGGCTATAATTGTTTTGACGAAGTCACAGTGTTCGATTTTCTGATAAATTAATCAGATTACATCAGCAAAACAATCACGTTTTCAATGTTTGTGTCATTTACCCTTCCATTGAACATCTTCAGTGGATGGAAGACTAGTGAAACAAAATTTATCATACAGTACTATCTCCATGGTTCACTGATGATTTTCATACACATATGCAGAAATCGTGAGATTCCTAAGTAATTAACGTAAGAAACGGGTTATGAAATACCACAAACTTCAATCCACTGACTCAGGAATCAGAGCAGACTGTGTGAGGAAAAATTGTGAATTCAAAATAACTAGTAAATCTGTTGTGGATGTTTCCATTCTAATCTGTGTAAACTCCCACTATCCCCAATACAAACACCTACAAGCCTTATTTAGAAGATAAGAATTAGGAAGACAGCAAGGAATCAGGGCAACTGAAGTTCATATGATTTGCTAAACCACAAGAGCTAACTTTAAACAAGTTACTTGAACCTCCAGGCATCATTGTCACCTATAATGCCCCATTGTTATAGTTTAGAATGCATACACATTGAATTGTTCTCTTATTTGTAACTTAACACAATGATTCTGCATTTTCTGTCCTCCTTCAGCCAGCCAGGACCCTCTGAAGAGTGTAATGCCTTCATCTGCAGAGATATCACGGGTTCAATCTTTGATGGTGTCGCTTCTCTGATACTCTCTTATTCAAAGCTGCCTCAGTTCATTCTGCTGAGTGCTTTATAATGTGACATACACTGATGCTTCTATGTGTTTATTTTCACAGAAAAATAATGAGTTAGAAACATTGCACTAACATTAAAAGTCTGTATCAGTCTGTATCTCATTCCCGATTTGCATAACACAGGGCAGAAATTGCTCCTAGTTTTAGCCTATAAGATCATTTTATCTTTAACATTTAACAGAATCGTAGAAAATCCTTAAATTCAGTTTTAATTGGCAAGCCAATTATCATAGAATCATAGACTTTTATGGCACAAAAGGAGGCCATTCGGCTCATCCAGTCTGTGCCGGCTCTTTGAAAAGAGCAACTCAATCCCACTGCCCAGGTCTCTCCCCATAACCTAACAGACCTGTTCTCCCTAAATAAAGATCTAATTTTCTTTTAAAAGCTGTTATCAAATCGGCCTCCACCACCTTTTCAGGCAATGCATTCCAGATTCGAACAACCCGCTGAGTGAAAAAAATTCTCCTCAGTTCCCCTCTGCTTCGTTATTATTATAATCTTTTTAAAAAAATTCAAAATGTACACTGAATTCACGAATTGATCACCTCTAGGCTTGATTATTCCAATGCTCTATTCACTAGACTCCCCCAGTGCCTTTCTACAAAGCTGCAGACCATCCAGACCTCTGGCAGTCCGTGTCCTCCTGTACCAGGCTCCACAAGCCCATTCGACCCATTGAGTTTAAACCAGTTCCCAGAGCAAGGTGCTTATTTCATTTCATTGTCCTGCTTTATCTTCATACCCCTTGAAACTCATTGTCTAAAAACGTTGTTAATACTGACAGTATTTAAGTATATTTTGTTGTATTAATGGCTTTTAATTCAAGAAATTGTGTGCAGCTTCTAGAGATTGGTACTAAATAGAAGTCAAACAGGAAGGTCCCATCAAGTGCTGCTGTGCTGTAATGAATATGTGAATAATCAATGTACATCCAGTTTCTGCTCATCTGCTCAGGACAGCAGTTTCAGTGTTTTGACGTATATGACAAATGTGGTCAAATTATTGATGGTCAAGTTGCCATTATAGTTCTGCAATTGGCGTTCATGTGAAATTGCGGTTTTGCTCCATGTACTGATTTTAACAGAAAATGGTTTTCTATCTAGAATTCTTTTGCTTTTTTTTTGCTCAGAGATAACAAAAAAACATTTTATGTAATCAATTAACATTGCAGGTTACTAAACTGCTATAATCTGGCTACTCGCATTTTGCCCTTTTGATAACCAATGTTACTATTTTACATCTGGTTAGATGAAGTGGGCTACGTTTTGCACAAACACAAGGTGCAGGATCTGTTTCTGATTCTGATATACAGCAGCAACTGGAAAACCAAAGGGAAATATAAGAAAAAGGTAAATGGACTGGATTACAAACTTTAGAATCCATTATAATATTACAAATAAGATTCTCATGAGAAAAATTGCTGCACTACGGTATCTTCTCTCAGCAATTTGAATCTCATTCAATGACACTGATGGAGTTCAAGCAAAGGATAAATAGAGGGCACTTTGTGACCACTACAATTTTCCTTCCCGTCATTTTTACTAAGAGCTGGAGTTGAAAAGCCAAAGCTTTCATCTGCTGTAGAATTTCAACTCCCGTTGGATGTTATTTTCAGTCTTATTACTGCCAGCAATAGTGTAGACTGTCTTCCCTGAAAATATCTGTGCATATGTAGGCAATTTGCAAGTTATTTCTCTTTGCCTTACTAATGCTCATGATCCAGGTTTGTTAAATGCAGTGTGATTTCATGACAGGAAATTCAGCACAATGTGCTTGTACAGTGTAAACCACCAAGCTTTGTGAAGGTTTAAGATTTGCCACAACACGACCCATCACATTAACTCAAGACTGAGTCACAGAGCTGGAATGGTGGTTGTGTAGCTGCAGATTGCTGCAATCTGTATCAGGATTTCATCTTGTGTATGGTTTTCTTAGGGATGCAAAGTCTCTATTGTTTCATTACATTTTGTGGTCAAATAGTTTTGGTGAGGATTAGTTTGCGCACAACAATGTCCCTCAAACATCCATGAGTGAATGACCAGCTAATCCACAATTCTGCCGCCCGCATACTCACCCACTCCAAGCTTCGCTCCCCCATGACCCCAGTCCTCGCCAGACTTCACTGGCTCCCTATCCCAGAGAGGATCGACTTCAAGATCCTCACCCTTGGTTTCAAATCTCTCCACTCCTCTGCACCCCCTATCTCTCTGATCTCCTCTCCCCCCAACCCAGCACCCACTGCCTTCGCTCCTCTGGGTCTGGCCTCCTCTATGTCCCCCGAATCCTCCGCTCCACCCTCGGCGGCCGTGCCTTCAGCCACTACGCCCTGAGGCTCTGGAACTTCCTTCCTCACTTCCTTCGCCTCGCCCCCTCTCTTCCCAGTTTCAGGTCACAGCTGAAGACCTTTCTTTTCGACCGCGCTTTTGGTCACCTTTCTGCCCCTGCCCCTGGCTCGGTCCCGGGATCCGCTATTGTAAAACGCTCTGAGATGCCGTCCGGCGTGGAGAGCGCTATATAAATCAAAGTTGTTATTGTTGACCAGTTTTATCTGGGAATTGTTGGCTAGGACTCTTGGAGTAATTCTCTTCTTTTTTAAACAGTGCTATGTGATCTTTCATGTCTACCTGAACAGGCAGATATTCACAGTTTAACCTCTCACAACGGCACCTGACAACATTTTAGCACACCCCAGGACTGTCTTTGAGTGTCAGGCTAAATGGTCTGAATTCAAAACCCCCATCAGGGTCTGAACTCACAAACGTTTGGTTAAGAAGCAAGATTGCTACAAACTGAGGCAGCTGACAAAATAATAATAATAATCCTTGCAGTTGATATAGCGCTTGTTACGCCTTCTAGACATCTCAAAGCTCTTCACAGGAGATACGGTAAAATGATTTGACTGTATATCTGTGGGCAAAACACGACAGCCAGGGATTGAAACAACCAATTTATTATTTATTTTGAGGGATTATTATCAGACATGTGGAATAAGGAAACTCGCCCAAGGTTTCACCCTGCGAGGAATCTGACCCAGGTCTCTCACTTGTAAGGCGAGTGCTCTAATCACTGAGCTATATAGGACTATAAATTTTTTAATATATATATATATCTAAACAACTATTGCACTGTACAATAGAGTGAAAATCCATTTATGGAGTGCCAGCCATCAGTCCGAGATTATTTTATCACTGTGCTGGGCTAGATTCAAACATATGCCTCTAGTCCGATTTCTGTCCGTCTCACTCAGTTTCATTAACATTGAAAATTTGGAGCTCAGCCGCACTATAACACTATAACTTGAGTGCCACCTAACAACTAAACGGACTGGATCAAATAGAACCAGTACGGTACTAGTAGAGCACAAAGTATAACTACTGCAGGGTCAAGTCGTGTCCGGCGATATATCGATATATCGGTTATATCGATATAATTTTTCATATTGATATGCTGATATCGGAATTTAAAATATGTCGATATATCTAAAAATTCGGTATAAAAAATATATCGGTATATCGTAAATATTGGTCTATCGATTCTGGCGATATATCGGTATTATCGGTATAAAGCGAACTTTTTCAACTTACCTTGTCGCCAGCATTGCAAACCTCCTGGGCCCAGAGCACGGAATGCGCGTGCATATTGGAATGCGCGTGCACCCCCGAATGCGCGCACGCCCCCGAATGCACGTGCCCGAATGCGCGCTTGCTTCCGAATAACCCGGAAATATCAATATATCGGTATATATTGATATGAGTCCACCGATAACAACAACAACAACAACAACTTACATTTATAGAGCGCCTTTCACGTCGGGAGGACGTCCCAAGGCGCTGCACAGGAGGCGTGTGACCCGAGTTGGGAGGGGAGTGTTTGGAAAGGGGTGAAACACGAAGGGGAGGTCGAAAAATTCGGGGTGGAACAAAAGGCACGGTCGAAGAGGAAAGTCTTCAAACCGGCCTTGAAAGAGGAAAGGGAAGAAACGAGACGGAGGGATATCAACGGACCCTAGTGGCAAGTTAAACTAAGTTGTCCATGTGCTAACATAAGTTATATTTCCTACCTACTGTTTGAAAATAGTTTAGTTCCTGTGATAGAACACGGCAGTAGTAGACTCGACGCTTTCTAGCATAAATGATCTCTAAACAACATTGCCCTTCTACATTATGAGAGTGTGATTATGAATGAAATATGATAATGACATAATTTACTGTGAACACAGACGCATGACAAAATTTTAGATACACACATTAGTGCTTACTGGAAAAAATGAGCCTAAGCAAAGTGTGCATAATCTTGTAAATATGGGAAACAGTAAATCCTTTAAAATGTAAGTTTGTCATTTTCCTGTGATGTTCAATTGCAACGCTGAACCAGAAACACTATAAACAATTATTTATAGCGTTGCTGGCTCAGGATTGCTTTTTTCTCCTAACAGTTTCACAGCTGTTTTATTAGCAGTTTAAAAAATGCTTACTGGTAAAAAAAAGTAGTACGTGTTTGTTACCTAGTGGAAAAAGGTAAATGCTAGCTTTACACAAAATAAGAATGCAAAGACTGCGTGGAATGTTAACAGGTCACTGGTGGAATGGAGGGATGGACGCAGAGCCACGACAATGTGCACTTGGTGAGGAAGGAGGAAGGCAATTGACTTTCAGATTCTTTACACAATCCTGGTCATCATCAGTTATCCTTTTTGTTTGTTCAAATCTGCTGCAGTTATATCCAAATAAGTGGATAGGAGAGATTTGTGTGAGCTATTTCAAACAGATTATATAAATATCGTGCGGGAAGTCAGAGGAACAGAAGGTCAGAGGTTAGAGTCTCTGACATCTGATATTGCCTTTTAATTAGTTGATTCTTGAGGTTGAAAAATGTCTCAAATCCAAGACCCAGATCGCCCACTTATACATAGGAATGTATAAGAGTGAAAACAGCCTTTGCAGTCTATCTGACTTTAAAAATAATCCTTCTGCACCCTTATCTCTTGTATCCTTTTAACCAAAGCTTTCACAAAATGGTTATGTAATCCTGCTTGAATTTTCTGACACAATCTGTCTTAGCCCTAGATAGTTTATTCCACATAATCATCACGCTGTGTAAAATAATTCAATCCACATTGCCTGTTCAAAAGCTCTTCTGACTTTCCTGGCCATAATAATGTGCAAAAGAATGTTTCTGTAGGGAAGAATGAATGGGTCATCTTCACCTTTTGATATACTTGCCCTTCATGTTTCAAATTGAATTCCTTTAAAGATATTATCAAGCTAATGGATAATCAGCTTTATTCGACAAACGGTTATTTTTACAGAATGGTTCATTTCTCAACCCGAGAAAGACTCTCGGCAACTGAGTGTGCTTATGCAGATATAGACAGAATTGGACAATCAGTGAAAACATGTTACGTTAGCATGGGAAACCAAAATCAGCAAGTTCTGCTTAGAAGCACTGACTGATGTTGCTCATTTTGGATTGACTTGGTAAGCATATCCGTGGATTATTTGGCTTCATTGATTGAGGATGCAAGGGCAATTCCAACCCAATTTGTGGCAGAGCAAATAAGTGCAAAGTTTAATTTAAAAAAGCAGCAATTCATTTTTTAAAAAAAAAGCCTTGCTATCTTCAGCAGTAAATCCAATGTATTGAAATCTCAAATGTCCCTATTGATGGAATATTGCTTTGGGATGCCCTTCGGATATGACAGGCACTATTTAATTTGTTGTTGTTTTCCATTTGTTTTAAATGTAGGCTATTTTCTACTCTTAAATAACTGGAGCAATAATGTGTGCTAAATAAAGTTCTAAAACAATGAAAAGGAAAACTGAGCGACAACAGTTAGCATCCAATATATAGGCTCAGCATTGGGTGACTTGTAGCGTTGAATGAGGGAAGGGATGCTGTTAGTCAGATTGTTAGATGCAAAAGCCTGAAGGTAACATAAAGTATAATGAAAAAGAGCAATTTGATTTGAAGAGAACCAACCTGTCTAATGTTCATTTCACTAGCTTGAGGGCAAGCTTTTGCTGAACTGCATTTAGTTTGCTAATTCCTTGTTGAAGCACAATTTTAGAAGCAGATAAGCTTAGCACATTGAGCAGCATTGAAGGACACAGTACAGCAGGAGACAATGGACTTTTACTAAGGCAGCTAGTGAACACCTTGACCTTTGCACTTTCCTGTCAGATACCAGATGGGCAGAGAGTTGGACCTTTATGCGATGATATCAGGGATTGTTCACAAAGGAATAAAAGGTTATTGCAATCACAGTGAGATATGTGCACTGTTGACCCATAATAGCGACTTGAAACTAATGAAATAATTTATACCCCATCAAACTACGCTATCAACAAACTAGTGTGTGGATATCCTCCAGAATACCCAGTTCCTGTTTTCAAAGAGGAAATGTCTGAAATAGCAGCACCCTAACAAAACAAGTTCCATTGCTATTTTAATAGAAATATAAAAGTTAATACCATATTGTCTTAGAGGAGGTAACAAATAGTTAATTAAAGGTATAATTTAGAAGATTGTTAGATCTGAGGTAATTAATGCACTGCCATTTGTAGTGCTAACAAAGTTTGCATTCCCTGCTTATAATGGAGAAATATTTGCAGTTGGGATTTTATGAAACACAAAACATTCTAATTGCTGCTAATGGGGAAAGGAAGGCAAAGAGGTGATAACTTCTGAATTCTGTACTTCAGATAGATCTGTTAGTAGAAATGCGCTACCTCTGGGAGTTGGACAATGGTAGAGGTCAAAAGCCCAAGGAAATGAAAATCGTAGTAATTCCATGCCAGGACTATCAAAGAAACAGGTTTGATAGCTAGGTCTGGAAAGGCATGTAATGGCAACTGTAAGAGAAGAGCGCTGAGAGAAAAATGAATGGCTAATAACAAGATTTTAAAGGGCCGAATATCTATTGCCAGTAGGGTTAGTGATGCTGATGTGTGCTCACTGAAAAATGCCATGCTGCTATCTGGGGAGAATTGTCAATAGGAATTTCCCACAGTTCGGTTCCCAGAATCACCACCAGAATCATTCTGTGGCATTTAACAAGGTGGATGTGTTTGAGTTACCACTGATGATCTTAAGAAAAAAACTCAAAGTAGATCATGCTTAAGACCCTCAATAATGCAGTTCTATTTGTGTCAATTAAATCAGAATATGAATAAAATCTTTCCTTCTTAAATATGTTACACCATAACAAAGTCATAGCACATGTTCCCCCTATAAATATGGCATGATTAATAGCCCAGATACGCCTTGTATTTTGACAATTGCAATTATTCTTCTATTCTTGCACCAATTACAGAAAATGTCACCATCATTATTTCTATCTCTCGCCTGAAAATAAAAAATAAAAATAGCAGCACTTTGACTTTTCAACTTTGTTCCGTCATTGTGGATGTTTTCCATATGTTTGGGAACAATTTGGTAAAGCTGATTGTGAACTGTTTCTGCTGTGCATTTGTGCTTAGGTGAAAGTACACTCCGGGTTAGCTACAAAGCTTTTACTAAAATCGAAAACAATAGAATGAAGTTAAAATTCCTCATCAGTTATACTTCACACTTGCCGAATCTTCCTAAAATAAAGCATGTTATTCTTGTTGATATACTCTTACTCCTGCGTCCAATGGCCAAACATTGCAATTACCTTCACATTCCAGACATAGGTGAACACTCTGAATGTAAGTTTTGACGCAGGTCAACAATCATGGAAGCAAAGTAACAATGTGCAAGACAGCAATTAGGCGCAATCTGAATCCACTGCAACATATTTAACTAAACAAGTTTACAAGAGACATTTTGAGACAAAGGGCATATTGTATACTCAACTCCTTTCATGCAATCTTTTTAACCAAATTTGCAATATATGTGTAAGAGAAATCTGCAGCAAATGCCATGGATGTTGCAGCTTTTATAGCATTTATGGAAATACTTAACACATTGTGCAATTATGCATATTGTATTGCCAATGGTAAGAGGGAATATCTGTGTCTGCATGCGTGGTGGAAAATCATTGCCAAACATTGTCAGACACCACACGGAACGGGTGGTTTTAGTGCAAGAACAAGTTACACTCACACAAAGGAGATTCATAGTAATAATAATAATAATCCTTGCATTTGATATAGCGCTTTTCATATCCTCTAGATGTCTCAAAGTGTTTCACAGAAATATACTGTAAAGTGAATTGATTGTATATGTAGGCAAAATGCGGCAGCAAATTGCACATAGCAGTGTCCCACAAACAATCGTAGATTGAAGTGACCAATTTATTTTTGAGGGATTATTATTAGGCGTGTGGAATAAGGAAACTTGCCCAAGGTTTATCCTGCCTGGAATTGAACCCAGGTCTCTCATTTGTAAGGCTCCTCAAACAGGCTTGTGACCCAGTGCACTTATATTTATGTATACTGTATAACTGTAGATGGTTAGCGCCTTATTTAGTAAGGCACTTACTAAATAATTTACTTAGTAAATTTTGTATTTGTGGCTCTAAATCAATAATGTGGAGTGGGAAGTATAAACCAGATTTTCCACTTCATATCATCACCAATCCCAACAATATCAATGCAGGATAAATTTATGTCAGTCTGGTTCAGTTCCTTTCTATGAAGGTTGGATTTACAAGCCTCTTGTCATGAATATGAACTCAGATAGTCTAGGCTGCTACTCCAGTGTCATGTTTGGGGTTATTACTATAATTTTTTTATTTATTTCATAGTTTACACACCATTTCAAGTAGAAGACATTTTCTTTCTAGTAATTGGTGAACTGTATTCTTAGGTGCTGTCATTACATATTGATGTGTAGAATGGAAATATCCCATCTAAAGTCAATGCTGTTGGTCTTTCTTGTAAAACTGGTTGGTTTGCTTTGTAACCACTCATCCGTCACTGATTCAACCTCTGTAATTACCTGAGGCCCTCAGTTATCAAGGTGTGTGAATCTGTCATATCCTATTAGCCAAGCTGAATTAAATAGTTCTGATGTCTGCTTCAAGTAATTTATTGTCAGAAAATCTTGCTATTTGTAAACCATACTTAGGGACTAAATTTGTATCAAGAAATATATTCTGAAAGATACTCAGAAGTGTTGATTATTTAATGGTGTGATATTGGCAGGTTATATATGAAGCTAGATTTACCAAGTCTTTCAACAGATCTAAAATACAAGAAATTGCATTTGCAGTGACTTACATACACGTTAAACTTCAACAATTTGCAAATTACAGTATTTTCCTCAAAGTCATGATTGATGCCAGTAGCAGTACTGTGGTTTGGCCCAGGACAAATTAAGATCTATAAGATCTATTCAATGTTTCCCCAAGTTTCTGCAGTGTGATGATTGTATATTTTAGATATTTCACACAAACCCCATACAGCCATGAATTGAATGGCCTTTATTTTAACTGGAGCATTGTTATTTTAAGGTACCAGGAAAAGCTCCTTTCTCTTTTCAATTAGTGACACTTTATCTTTAACATCCACGTGAGCAGGCAGACAGGATCTTAGTTTAAAGTCTCATCTAAAGGATGGCATATCCGATAATGCAGCGGATGCTCCTCAGAACATTTTCTGCAGCGCTATTTAACAGTATTGCTTCATACCCTCTGGATAAACCCTGACAGAACTCCGCCGCCCATATTCTCACCCGAACCAAACTTCGCTCCTGAATACCCCAGTCCTCACCAGACTTCACTGGCTTCCTGTCAGAGCAGATTGACTTCAAGATCTTCATTCTTGTGTTTAAATCCCTCCACTCCTCTGCATCCCCCCACTTCTCTAACCTCCTCTCCCCTCACAGCAGTAACCCGCATCCTCCTTGCCCCTGAATCCTCCGCTCCACCACTGGTGGTCGTGCCTTCCTCAATCCCTCCGCTTCACCCCCACCTTTTCCATTTTCAGGCCATGCAACCGTGTCTACAGTCACCTTTCCCCTCCCACTGGCTCCGCTATTGTAAAGTGCTCTGAGACGCCGTCTGTTGTGGACGGCACTATATAAATGCAAGTTGTTATTGTTTCGTGTATATTTATAATGATGCTCTGAATGCCATTTGCACTTGCAATATCAGAATACGATAAATAGCTGCTACAAAAACCATTAGCAAATTGAATCATTACGCAAATTGGGTATGTCATTTATTTTTAATAGTAGACTATTTAAATGTCAGAGGAGAGAAAACATACATTTACAAGGCAAAAGATACTGAGGAAGGAAATAATTTATAAAAAGAATTCATTCT
The DNA here is from genome assembly GCA_035084275.1 of Hydrolagus colliei. NCBI lineage: Eukaryota > Metazoa > Chordata > Chondrichthyes > Chimaeriformes > Chimaeridae > Hydrolagus > Hydrolagus colliei. Next base: position 14,168,833 of record CM068749.1, on the reverse strand, counting down.
AACGAAAATTAGAATATAGGTAATGTTTTTACTTGTATTTAAATGCAGTTGTTATATGGTCTACTGGAAGCGCCGGGAGGGAGATCTGTAAATCTACAACCAGTTATCTAAAAGGTGACTTTTGAAAATGTAAATGTTTGTGATATTTTGCATTGAAGTTTCCTATAATTCTAACAAACGTCTGACATTCATGAGGTTGAAATGTGAAGCTGAGGGTGGGGGGCTGCTGAATACAACATAAGGCACCAGGTGTGTGCATTTATCTCTCCACTGAGACTGGAATACAAGGCAATATGACATTATAGATACCCATTATAGTCTGCGACTCAGTAAAGTTTCATCATGCATTTTAAACAACTTTGTTCCACCTTTTCTGATGATAGTCATGCAGAGCATTTGTTTGTTTTCATGTGACGGATTAGGTTAAGATATTATTTTTTGCCTGTTTAAGAAATTGGGAATTTGTCAGAGAATTTAAATATCTCCCCCATGAAATAGTCTCAGATTTGTAACCATTAATGCACTAATAGTCAGTAATGGAGAGAGCAACAAAACAAGTGATTTAGCTAACTCAATGGCTATTAACATTATTTCAAATCCTCCATTCCCTGTGTGATCATTATCTGATCCCTTGTGCTCTGTGTGGTTTTGTGGATTTTGTGTTCTTCGAACCACTTGCTACACAACCTGCTTCGATAAACTCTGTCACCTAATCCAACTGAAGATGCATGAGAAAATGATCTCTTGAGTAAATGAAAAATATAGAGTGAACACTTTTGAAGAAGTTGCCATTATTTTTAGCTTCCAGATGTGCCCTTAGTTTCTAAACAAAAATCTTCCGCCAATAGTTCTATTTATTCTGTGATTTACATATAGTTTTTTTTCTCTGTGGGTAATGAAGCTATCAGGGGAGTTTCTTGTGCAGGTGTTTATAAAAGCATATTTAAATATATGTAAATTAAAAGAATAAACCACAGAATTTAAGGCTGGTGGAGGTTTATAAGACATTTATAGGATCCCAGTCAGCAATGATGTGCCTTGTATTCCTTATTCCTTGTATTTTTGCAATAAATAATAATAATTATGATAATAATCCTCACACTTTTATATAGTACCCTCCTACTATGCTCATGGAAAAACTCAAAGTGCTTGATAGGATTTACTGTAAAGTGTGGTATCTGTGTATTTATAGGTAAACACAGCAAATTTGGAAGAACTGTCTTGTTCTCAGTGATGGAACTGAATGCTTGACCGACTGTTGAATGAGGCGTGTTGAATGCAACCCATCTTTTATCTCAGCTTGGACAATTTGGGGAGAAGCTCTCTTCTAGTTTTGTTTTTGATTTGTGAAATGGGATTTTTAATGTCCACCTGAACAGGTAGGTATGATCTTGGTACATGATCTAACATCACACTTGAAGGATGGCAATTCCTGCAGTGCAACTCTTCCCCAGAACTGTATTGGAGTTTTAACCAAACTTTGAGCTCAGTACCAAAATGGGGGCATGATCCCCTAAATTCTGACTGAAAGACAAGAGTGCTTCTGAATAAGACAAGCTGACATCTGATTAAATGTTTAATATGTATTATGTATATATATATATATATATATATATATATATATAGATAGAGAGAGAGAGAGAGAGAGAGAAGAATCTAGTTCTAGTAATAGATTCATTTATTTTGTTTATTAAAATTTGGGCAAGAATCAATTCTTCCTGCTTATTATGTCACTGGCTGATATCCTTATGCAGAATGTATCTATTCCGGAGAAGAATACAGGCAGGATCCTACACAAGGTAAAGTGGACGAGTTGCAATCCTGTGTTATCGCTGTGCTCTGTAAGAACTGAGAAGATCTTAGCTTAAGCAATTAGGAGTGCGATTAATTGTTGCATTCAACACGCCTCATTCAACAGTCAGTCAAGCATTCAGTTCCATCACTGAGAACAAGACAGTTCTTCCAAATCTCATCGCAGTGATACATATTCCTTCAAATGAGGCAGTTGCAAATGTAATGAATTTTTACAATATCTTGGTCAAAATTATGTTAAGATTTAAGAAGGCACAAATGGCCTAAAGCTATTCAGTAAAACAAAAGACGATTCATTTGGGATTAAATAATTCTGCATATTGATGGAGCAAAATTGCAGATAGTACTGCACTATAGAGTACATCTGTTTCATTTCTTCTGCAATCGAGAGTGCGTTTAGAGTTTTAGTTACACACTATTTTGTAAAATGTTTTACTTGTTTGCAAAAATTTTCACTGATTTATTTGATAACATGCTGGTTGTACACTGAGATTCAACAGAGTAATTACAGTATAAAATGGTTCCTTTTGTTGTTGACATGTGCAGCAAACATGGGAGGACACATAGGAATTAGTGATTCATAGAAAATAATAATAATCCTCACATTTGATTTAGCTGCTTATTACACTGAGAGGTTATACTGTGAACTAGTGAAGTACACTATTGACTGTATTTTGTAAGTGATATAAGCCACTGAGTGGTACTGAGCATTTATACTCTAGTGGTACTGAGCATTTATAGAGTCTGTCTATAACATGGTATTTGGGGATCCATAAAATCCCATCCACTATTACCTGTGAAGCAGTTTGGTATGTTTAAATGTGATAAAGTGCTCTAAAAATGCCACTTCTTTTGTTGCATAGGTTAAGGTCAAATCACACAACAATTGTTTGATTCTCAGAAGGTTGGTTTATGTACTGACATTGTTGGATTGAGATTACAATGAATTTCTCCCATTACAGTTCACATCACCAAAGGTAGTAAATTTTGCCAATGTTCAGGGAATCTCTTATATTAATGGTGTGATGGTTTGCAGGATTTTTATGTTTTTGTTGTCATGAGCTTTGATGCTTGCTTCTAATTCTCTTTGAAAATAGGTTTCTTGAGGGAAGTATAAAGTTTTGAGTTTAAATACCTGCTTTGAGCTAGTGATGTATTTTAAACTGTTTCTGATTTCAGTGATAGTAATAAAGTTGTAGTTGAAGCTCTATCAAGTGTCATCTTATTGGTAAATGTGTAATACTGAACATTATTTCAGTATACTAATACTCACAACAATCCTTGCCGATTTCAAGTATCTACCAAAGCAAAGATTAAAACAAAGGTGACAGTGGCAATTTTTTCTCTCTCTGAAATTAGTTACTCATTTTGCATCCAAAAAAAGCTTGCGTAGCAGTTTTATTAAGGAAGCTAAGGAATGCATCATATTTAAATACTTCCGTAAAAAACATGTCCAAATCTGCTTCCTTTAACATCTAAGGAATTTCTCAATAAGCACATATCAGCAAACAATGTAAGCATAAAAAAAACACAGATGGAAAATATAATTAAACCAACAAAATGTATAAAGCATATTAAAGCCTTGCAGTTAGGCATGACAGGTAAGTATTTCTTCCACTTCAGGGATCCCACTAAATCAAAACAATGGGGCTGATGGCTTGGTATAATTGTCTGAAATGTTCTACAGTGAATGTTATTTATGGTTCTTTATAAAATATGCTGTCAAATTGGCAGGCTGCTTTGGACCTTTATGTTATTTATGGTTTTTCTTCATGTATTTGCCCTTTAATACAAAAAAATTAGTAGAAAATAGCTTTGACTCCCTGTTCAACCAACATATAAATAATATTTATTTTTAAAGAGTAGAAACGAATGTGGGAACAAAAACAAAGTTAACATAATCAATAAAGAGGAAAGCTATACCTCAATGCCATGAAGCAAATGATATATTTTAACACCGATGAGTGTTACTGGGTAAACAAAATATTCTGGCAATAAACTATATTAGAATACAGCCAATTCTATTCCCTTGTTCCCCCAATGACACAGATAGATGTAGCACAAAAGCCGTACATATCAGAACAGTCTTAAGTTTGAATCTCAGTGGCTTTAAATTGTCAGTGGCTCATTGGTCAGCCAGAATTCCTGTTGATCCTCAACACTAGCCGAGCAGGAAAATACACCCCTTCATAAGTTGGGTGAGAACACAATTGACATTGGTTGTGAATGCTCCCATGTTCACATAGTTTTGCAAATCACACAAAGAAACCCAAGGTACTGTAGGGTGCCCAGTGTCCCTCAAACTCCATTGTTTGGAAAACAAAATGTGGTACATTTTTATATAATATAATAATAATAATCCTTGCATTTGATATAGTGCTTTTCACATCTTATCGACGTCTCAAAGTGCTTCACAGAATATTCCACAAAGTGAATTGACTATATTTGTGGGCAAAATGCAGCAGCCAATTGCGCACAGCAGTGTCCCACAAACAGTCATGGCCCAATTTTTATTAATGTGGGTTTTTTGGAGTGATTATTATTAGGTGTGTGGAGTAAGGAAACTTGCCCAAGGTTTCGTCCTGAACTGGCTGGATTTGAGCACAAGTCTCACACTTGTAAGGCGAGTGCTCTAACCACTGAGCTACAGCACTCCACTATACATAGGATCTATGGGTCATTCATCCAGTTACATGATTAGATTTGTTTGTTTTCAGTTAATTCCCAAACTACCAATGCTGCTGGTGTCTAACGTTTCAGTTTGGATGTCGGCAAGCCTGGGAAGTTTTTTCTGTGATTAGATAGTAAAATGGATGATTTTTCTCTTGTTGGTTAATAAATTTTGCACAGTTAGTGAGAATCAAAGGTTGTAATCATTGACCATAGAAATGATTGTTGTGGTACAAGTGACCATAAGTGAGTTCTGAACCTATTGATGGGAAGGCAGTCAAGGCACTCAGAAGATGCTGAAAGCTGACTGCATCAGGAAATCTATGATTTTCTATGGATTGTGAGGTTTCCTGAGCATGGAGGTATTTAATTGTGGTCTGAGTAAATGTAAAACCTGTGAGCTGAGATGTTGTATGGTGTGTGCTCCAACTGTAGCTGAGGAGCACAGGGATGGCTAATGTGAGCAAAATACAACGGTTCTCTGTGCTGGATGTGCACAGAATCAGATTGCTCTGTTTTAACAATAATAATCCTTACATTTGACCTTTCATGTCAGGAGAATGCCAATTTGCAAACAAACAGCCATGAAGTAAATGACCAATTTATGTGGGTGACGGTTTGCCAGGAGGAATCAGGAGAAATTTCCCTCCCTCGACTAATACTTGTCTTGAAGTTCACAAAGTCCACCTAAAACATTTAAAAAGGTCAAAATCAAACTCAATTTTAGTCCATAGCAATAACACTTTGATTATTATTATTATTAGTTCTGAAGGCAAATTATTTGGTTCACTAAATCACAATTAGAGAAAGTTACATTAATGGACACTTTAATAGTGGAGCAATTTTATTCAGTATAATAATAATCCTTGCATTTTGATGTAGCGCTTTTCATGTCTCCTAAACATATCAATGCACTTCACAGAATATACTATCAAGTGAATTGACTATATATGTATGGGCGATTGAGGGATTATTATTAGGCATGTGGAGTAAGGAAACTTGCCCAAGGTTTCCACCTGCCTGGAATTGAACCCAGGTCTCTTGCTTGTCATGAGTTCCAATGGACTCCAATTCAGTATCATTTAATTTTACCCACAATTTATTGTTCCCTTTCTGCCACTGGTGACTCATGACTCAGCAGTACATCTCCACAAACGTTTTTTCCACCCGCACTCACCCAGTTACCTGTGGGGTACCCCAGGGATCCATCCTTGGCCCCCTCCTTTTCCTCATCTATATGCTTCCTCTTGGGGATGTGATCCGCAGACATGGGGCACACTTCCACATGTACACGGATGACACCCAACTCTATCTCTCCACTTCACTTTGTAACCCCCAGTCCCCCGATGTTCTGTCAGCCTGTCTTTCAGACATCAGGAGCTGGATGAGCACAAATTTCTTGCAGCCGAATGTTGACAAGACGGAGGCCATACTCCTTGGCTCTCGTCCACGTCTCCATTCGCACGGCTCTCACCTCCTCCACCTTCCCGGCCTGCCCCTAAAACTCTGTGAACCTGTCCGCAACCTTGGCATCAGGTTCGACCCCCAACTGTTTTCCCTCCCCCACATCCGGTCCGTCACCAGCAATGCCTTCTATCACCTCCAATGGATCGCCTGTCTCCGGCAATACCTCACCTTAAAAGCCGCCGAAAACTTGGTCCACGCCTTTGTCACCTCTTGGCTGGACTATTGCAATGCCCTCCTCGCCGGTCTCCCCTCCACCACAATCCACAAAATCCATCTTATCCAAAACTCTGCCGCCTGCATACTCACCCGCTCTAAGCTTCGCTCCCCCATTACCCCAGTCCTTGCCAGACTTCACTGGCTCCCTATCCCAGAGAGGATCAACTTCAAGATCCTCACCCTTGTTTTCAAATCTCTCCACTCCTCTGCACCCCCCTATCTCTCTGATCTCCTCTCCCCCCAACCCAGCACCCGCTGCCTTCGCTCCTCTGGGTCTGGCCTCCTCTATGTCCCCCGAATCCTCCGCTCCACCCTCGGCGGCCGTGCCTTTAGCCACTACGCCCCGAGGCTCTGGAACTCCCTTCCTCACTCCCTTCACCTCGTCCCCTCTCTTCCCAGTTTCAGGTCACAGTTGAAGACCTTTCTCTTCGACCGAGCTTTTGGTCACCTTCCTGCCCCTGCCCCTGGTTCAGTCCCGGGATCTGCTACTGTGAAGTGCTCTGAGACGCCGTCTGGCATGGAGGGCGCTATATAAATCAAAGTTGTTGTTGTTGTTGTAACATGGAAATCAACTTGTTTAGACATGGTGGTGTTCTGGTGACCTTCACAGGGTATTTTAATATTCAGAGCTCCAAGACTCAAAGCCAGGTTCCTAAAGAAAGCTTTTATATTCAGGAATTTATAGCCCAAGTAAGAAGAAAAGCTGATTATCCATAAAGCTTTTCCGAGATAAGATTTTGAGATGTGTCACTTCAAAGCCTTCTGACGTATGAAACAAGTGAAATAGAAATTTAACAAGATAACACATGTGGATTTTACTCTACCAGAGTGTCAGTTTATAAACTTGAAGAGTCTACAGTCTTTAAGCATTAAACATCAGGCCTCCACTCTTCCAGCAGATTTATTTTGGGACTCCTGCAGAGTGCAATCCTCAGCAGTTCAACCAATCAGTCTGTATTATTGAGTAATTCTGTATGTTTGTTTGTTGGCTTCATTACCTCATTCACTTAGTACATGGTCAGATGCAGACTGCCTGCTGTTAGTACCATCCGACTGGTATTAGCTTTTAGTAAATCATTCAGATACGATTATACACAACAAATGCTGACACTCTGATTTCAGCACCGTGGAGAGCTTCAACAGCTGCCCACCCTTCTGCCATTATACAGAATTTGACTTCAGCCCTTTAAAGAGGAATCAGCCTTTCATGCAAGATAGTTATAATAAAATAATCCTTGCATTTGATATCGCGCCTTATCACGTCTTCAAGACTTCTCCAAGTACTTCACGGAATATACTGTAAAGTGAATTGATGGGGTGATATATTAATTAATATTGATATATAAAATTGATATATAAATTATATAGACTTGAGACAGGATCAGTAACTTGAATTTCAGGCATCTTTGTTTCTGTTTTGGTTGTAACAACTAAGAGTAATAGATAGGATTAGTGTTTAAACAGTTACTTTTCAAAAAATATTCAAAATACAAAACATTGGACTGATTTATGATCCCAACAAGTCCCTGCAAAAGAATAGCTTGATAAAATATTAAACAATGTGTAAGTTCAATATCATAATTCATCCTATTTGCTTTGAATAACAAATCTGTCTTAGTATTTCAAGGACTTCTGCATCTTACTTTCATTGGGCAGAATGGATCAATCCTAATCTTGTATAGATCAAGATAAAGTAGCAAATTTCTGTCATACAGACCTGATTACCACTACATTTCCTCAAACACATCTCCAACCTAAGCAGATATACATTGTATTATTAAATGTAATATAACATAAGATTGAAATCATGCTTTTTACTCCAGCCATGGCTAAGGGGCTGAATATGATGCCATGACACAGACTAATGCTGTGCATATTTTCACTGTATCAATCAAATTATGAAAGATCTACCACCCAGATAACTCAAAGTCATGGTATGGTAAGGTTAACTAATGGAACTCACCCTTCATGAAGTTGCTTCGGCAGAGTAACAATTTATGGAGGTGGCGGTTGTCCTATTTTGATTCTGAACCAGAAGAGATGTTTTTGATTTGAGCAACTACGTCAGAAGCTGAAATCAAATTTGCTTTTATATATATATATAATATATATAAAAAAAGCAATTTCTTCATACTGTGTCAATATTCAATAGCAATATACAGCAGTTGTTCAATTTCTGCTAATTAAATACTAAATTACCTGAGATATTGTTTGATTTATCTTCAAAGCAATTTTACAATGTTTGTTTGACTTAAATCATCTAATCATTGTAGTTGGTGCAATAGCCAGAACAGAGATGTCTCAGCAATATTAATCAGTTATTTATTGACTGTGGCTGTGGACATTTAAATTCTGTATGGTCAGTTAATCCAAAAATAATTATTGCTTCGACTCATATTAAAAACTCTGTCTTCTAAGCTACACCATCGCCAGTTCATTGTTTTTGAACATGAATAATACATATCCTGTGATGTGATTAGCATCAAAATCATAGGACTTTCATTATTTTTCCTAGAAATTGTAGACTGTTCAATGTTTAAATGGGAATCATTTTATAATGCAGACAACAGAAAATATTGGTTTCTGGACAAATATTCAATCATTTGAAATTAAGATAGGATCTGAGTAAATTTCTCAAATCCATTAATTTTATGACCACAATCTTGTATGAATGAAGAGAAGAATTGCACATTGCTTATCAAATGAAATCCAATAATACTACTAGGTGTCCGATGTATATTGATGCCCCCAAAGATAGCAATGCTGCATGATTCAACACTGTTGACCATTTGCTTTGTTATAGAGTTTATACCAGCTTCTGACATCACTTTCTAATGTCAGAATTGGGTTATTACAGTTGTTGACAAAAGCCCAATTAAGCTAATTAAATATGAATAGATCCAATTATAGCAGGACATAATGGTCTTTGTTAGTGACCTGGCACTATAGACGTGTAGCAGCGAAGTCGGGTCATAACTGGAGACAGGCTAAACTCTTCAACAAGAAATGAGAAATGTGGAATTTCCTTCTGTCGTGGCTGCTATTCTCAAGATGAGGAATGGCATGAACAGATGGGCATGAGACCCTAAGTAGAAAGTCCACGTCCTAGCAAGTGGACAAATCAGAATGCCATACCTGAGGTTAGCAGGAGGGATGCCTGACGAAGTTTAGACTCTCCAGCAACTGGATGATTAGAGGGTCTTGTCTGTGACTAAACATACCCTGCCCAAGACTGTGACAATTACAGCTATTCTGATTTGTTTATATCACTGAACCATTCCAAATGACTCCAAAGAAACTATCTCAGTCATGAATTAGAGCAGTGTTTCTCAACCTTTTCGATGTCTGGGACCGGCTGGCTACCTTACTAAACTGATGTGTACCGCTTTTAAGGTCTTGGCCATTTTTGTCTGTTTTTTTACTGCTAGATTTGTGCATATAACAACAACTTGGATCTAATATAGTGCCCTCCACGCCGTACAGCATCTCAGAACGCTTCACAATAACTGATCCCGGGACCGAGCCAGGGGCAGAGGGAGGAAGGTGACCAAAGGCGCGGTCGAAGAGAAAGGTCTTTAGTTGGGACCTGAAACTGGGAAGAGAGGGGGTGAGGTGAAGGGAGTGAGGAAGGGAGTTCCAGAGCCTCGGGGGGTAGTGGCTGAAGGCATGGCCGCCGAGGGTAGAGCAGAGGATACGAGGGACACAGAGGAGGCCAGACCCAGTGGAGCAAAGGCAACAGGTGCTGGTTTGAGGAGAGAGGAGGACAGAGACGTAAGGGGTGCAGAGGAGTGGAGGGATTTGAAAACAAGGGTGAAGATCTTGAAATCGATCCTCTCTGGGACAGGCACCTAGTGAAGTCTGGCAAGAACTGGGTTAATGGGGGAGCGAAGTTTGGTGCGGGTGAGAATGCGGTCAGCAGAGTTTTGAATGAGTTGGATTTTATGGATTGTGGTGGAGGGGAGTCCGGTGAAGAGGGCATTTGAATAGTCCAATCAAGAGGTGACAAAGGCATGGATTTCAGCGGCTTTTGAAGAGAGATATTGCCGGAGACGAGTGGTCCTTCGGAACTGGAAGAAAGCGGGCGATCCGTCGGAGATGGAATATAAACTTGAAATTAAATGAAAGTGCAGACACTGGGATTTAATTAAGTTGAATAATCTGAAACTCACCCTACAAATAACAATAACAAAAAACATTTCCTGCTGTAATTTTACATTTTAGAAGAAACCTTTGACATGAAGTGAGCATGGTCATTTTTACAATGTATGCCCTATCTCTCTGGTAGAGTTGGGGGAGAGTGCTTTACATTTTACACACATTCTATTCCCAAAGTAAACTGCAGAAGTAAGGTAAAGTGCCTACGCTGTCATTGTACCCACCGCACATCACTGGAAACGTAATTTTAAATGGAAGACCTGAAGTGGAGCAGCATGGAATGGAACGGAATGTAATCTTACTATGAACTGTTTGGGATTTTGTGAAAATCACACAATATCTGATCCCAGGACCGAAATCTAACTTAGAAATCTAAGACTCTGTGTCATGTGTTTATTTTTTTCAAAGGTGATATATATTTATTTTTTGTGGACTGATTGTTGAGAAACACTGGTCTAGAAGACGTGCATAAGCTGCATAAAAAGCAAAGATTATTCTAATTTCAAATAAAACTTGACCAAGCCTCTTTTTGGTAGGTATTATTGGCTCGTTATTTTCCACAGTTGTGCAGAACACAAATTTCAGAGACAGAAATAATACTACTAATAATAATAATAATATTAACTGCCTTCACCCAGGCTAGTTTTCGCCAAGGTGTCATAGGGAGTTCCACAGTCAATCCCACCATGACTAGCATCAAACATAAAGGTTTCTGTTCCATCAATGGGCAAATAGTCTGTGAAACATGGAAAAACATCTTGGATGTCAATCCACAGATCTCTGCCGTCCTCAACCAGCTTTTGTGTGACAGCCAAGAGGCACATGTAAGTATCCAATGTATCAAAATGGAATCTGTAGGAAACATTATCAAACATTATATTTCAAACAAAGATTGATAGTTACAATAAATTATCTGCCTGAGTATTGCTTTGCTTACTTTCCCATTTACAACTTTACATGTTTTCACAGAGCTGAACAGAAATAAGTATAGAGCATCTTTCTTTGTGGGAGTTCCCTATTTTCCCTGTCCGGTAAAAATAGCCTTTTGAACTGGGGGTCATTCAGGTTGTTCAGAGGCCATAGTGGAGTTTCAAGCAACACCTGCCACAAGCAGTTAATGCTAATAGCGCCTCCTAATAGAGCACCAGAAAAATATAAAAGAAGCCCAACCAGTATTTTGGCACTTCACTGGAACTCTGTTGCTCCGGGAGCTCCTTATTATTCTTGATTCTATAAGTCTGTGGAACAGTGTGCAAATTGGGCATTTCCTTGAATTATAGAAAAATGTTAGAAAACAGAGACTCTGTTGCTCCAGCAATCAGCTCCTATGCGGTTTTCTAATCTCAATTGAACTCCATACAGTCTTGTTCAGCTAAGAATTCAATGACAAAGTTCGCGTTTCTTCAATTAAGAAATCCCATAGAAACAATCACATATTGGTCTCTAACAACAACAACAACAACAAATTACACTTATAAAGCGCCTTTCACGTCGGGAGGACGTCCCAAGGCGCTGCACAGGAGGCGTGTGACCCGAGCTGGGAGGGGAGTGTACAGGAAGGGGTGAAACAAATAGGGGAGGTCGAAGAATTTGGAGTGGAACAAAAGCCACGGTCGAAGAGGAAAGTCTTCAAACCGGCCTTGAAAGAGGAAAAGGAAGAAACAAGACGGAGGGATTGGCGGATGGAATTGCATCGGGTCGGAGCAGAAAAACTGAAGGCCCGGCCTCTGATGGTGGGGCGGTTCAGGCGGGGGGCTTGGAGCAGGCCAAGTCCTGCTGAACGGAGGTTCCGGGTGGGCTTGTAGGGGGAGAGTAAATTGGTTAGATAGGGCGGGGCAAGGCCATGTAAGGCCTTGAAGGTGAAGACGAGGATCTTGAACTCGATCCTCTGGAGGATGGGAAGCCAGTGAAGACAGGCGAGGGTGGGGGTTATATGGTCACGGAGGCGGGTGCAAGAGAATATACGGGCTGCAGAGTTTTGGATGGCCTGCAGCCTGTGAATGGAGGAACTGGGGAGGCCAACGAGGAGAGAGTTTCCGTAGTCCAGCCTTGAGGTGATGTACGCGTGCACGAGTGTTTTGGCAGCGTGGGGGGTAAGATAATTGTGGAGCCTGGCAATGTTGCGCAGGTGGAAGTAAGCGGTGCCGGTCAAGGCACGGATGTGGGGGAGGAAGGAGAGTTTTTGGTCGAACGTGATGCCGAGGTTCCTGACTGGCTTTGTGAGGTGGAGAGTACAGCCTTGGATGTTGAGGCTGGCAGCGCCCGATGTGCGGAGGCGCTGGCTTGAGCCGATCAGGAGGGCCTCGGTCTTACTCACGTTCAATTGGAGGAAGTTGTCCCTCGTCCAGGACTCAATGTCGGACAGACATGCTGTCAGATCATCGATGGTCTGGGGGTTGAGGGATGAAGCAGAAAGGTACAACTGGGTGTCATCCGCATACATGTGGAAATTGGAAGATTTGGAAGATACAAAGTGTAAACGGTGGGTCAGGTAGGAATGGAACCAGTCAAGGACTGTGCCTTGAAGGTTGAGGTGGGAGGAAAGATGTTGGAGGAGGATGGTGTGATCGACTGTGTCGAACGCAGCAGACAGGTCAAGGAGGACGAGGAGGCAGAGGGAGCCCTGGTCACAGGCGGTTAGGATGTCATTTGTGACCTTGACCAGGGCAGTTTCTGTGCTGTGGATAGGGCGGAAACCTGATTGGAGGAGTTCAAGGAGTGATTGAGTTGAAAGGAAAGAGCGGAGCTGGGAGGCAACCACTCTTTCAAGGACCTTGGATAAAAACGGGAGGTTGGAGATGGGTCGATAGCTTGATGGTTGCGACGCATCAAGGGAGGGTTTCTTCAGGATAGGGGTGATGGTGGCTGTTTTAAGGGAGGTAGGGATGGTGCCTGAGGAGAGGGAAAGGTTGATGGTGTCAGAAATGAGCAGGGCCAAAAGGTGGAGCTGGGTGCGGAGGAGGGGGGTGGGAATGGGGTCCAATGAACACGTGGTGGGTTTCATGGAAGTGATTATTTTAGAGATTGAAGATGGGAGGTGGGGATGAAAGTATGAAGGGGGGTTGGGTGAGGGTTGAAATATCGGATGGAGGGGCGGAGGTGGAGGAGAGGTGGGGGGAGGAAACCGCGGAGCGGATTCTTTCTATTTTGGACTCGAGGAAGTCCAACATCTCCTCACAACGTTCGTTTGAGGAAAGGATCTGCGAAGCGAGACTCTAATATGTGTTCTCAAGCTTTTCCGTATCAGCAGTTTTAAAGCATATAAAACACATAAGCAATGAATGAAAAAAGGGCATTAGAAAGTGCGTAAATAACTCACATTCTAACATTCAAGCATTAAAAGAAGATTTATTCAGATATATAGTTGAAAAATGAATTGGTCACTCAATCCAAGACTGTTTGTGCGACACAGCTGTGTGCAAATGGCTGCCGCATTTCACCCACAAAATATAGTCAATTTTCACTTTACAGTATATTCTGTGAAGCGCTTTGATCGTCTCGAACCCGTGATAAGGTGCTATATCAAATGCAAGGATTATTATTATTATTAATAAGCGGAGCAGGGAAATGAATCGTGACTTCTGAAGAACAATACGAATGCAGCTCTGCAACATTCTGCATCTGTTCTTCGTCTCCCAGAGTTGGAGCACTTCAGTGCTTTGAGACATTCCCTCATCAGCAGTGTCAAGCACTGTCAGAAACTCAATGCAAGTCTAGCTAGCAGATCAAAGTGCCAGATAGTCTGCTGGATGACGTCCCAATTTTTGTGTTTTTTTGCCTTCAATCTCTTTGCACTTTATGTTGTGCAAAATCATTGCTTACTTTCATTACAATGCAATGTCACAGAATTCTGCAAAGCAGCATCAGCAGTGTTCTACAAACCAGTGGTGCTGGTTAACGAGCTAAGCCTTGAATCATAGAGCAGCAAATTACAACATTGGAAAACAGCCGGACAGTAAATAGAATTCTCAATGCCTTGGTAATAAGTAAACTAAGTATTTCCATAGAATTTCCACGTCAGAGCTGCCATATTTTGAATGAAATGTCATTTCAATCCACGACTGTTTGTGGGACACTGCTGTGCGCAATTGGCTGCCGCGATTCGGCCACAAATATACAATCAATTCACTTTAAGGTATATTCTGTGAAGCACTTTGGGACATCAATAAAATGTGAAAAGCGCTATATCAATTGCAAGGATTATTATTATTATAAACTTAGGTCCCGTTTGCCCATTCAGGTGAATGTTAAAGATCATTTTGGAAAAGAGAAGGGAGTACCTCTTGAATTCTGAGGAGATTCCAGCTACTTGTGGTGTCTCAAAGTGCTTCACAGCTAATTGCTATTAAGTGTCCTATAATAACACAATGCAAATGTCTTGACAATAATCTATAATAATGGTGGGATAATGTCATAAGTGCTATAGCTTGTCCCTTATATCTGGAACTTCAAATTCAGATTTCGCAATCTTGTCTTCCAGACCGCGTGCCCACCCCCCAACTCCCCCATCCCCCCCGTCCACCGTCCCCTGGCCCTGCAAGCTTTCTACCTGACAGTATGTTTGCTACCTTTGACTAGCTAAGTGGGTCAAAGATTCTGCACCAAGGCTTCACCACAGGTGCTGGCAATGTCACTCTGTCAATACACACAAACTAATTGTTGCTGGCACTACATCATTAAAAAGAAATATGCATTTTGAAAGTTACCAAGGACATTGAAATACACAAGGGTCAAACTTGTCAAATATCCATAGTTCACATTCGCTTCCTGTATCTTTACAAGCTTTTTCTCCCCCTACCATAGAATTAATCATGCAGTTTAGCATATCATTCAGAGCGCTTTTGTTACTCCAAAAGTTACCTGAACTGTCTTCATGAATTTTCCATTAATGATCCTGCACAAATTACAGACCTTATAACGTATGAGAGATGTTTGCAATGTGAAAGCTCAGTGTGAAGCCAAACTGCAGTTGTGATAATTGGGTAACTGAAGAAAAACATTTTAGGTTAGAGGAGGGCTTGGATTTAATTGAATGATTCTTTAAAGTGATGAAAGCCTAATGCCATTTGAAAACCGACTATTTTATTTTTATAAATGTTATTGCTTAACTTCATCTAAAATTAATTGCCAGACACACTTCATTTTATTTTAGTGGTTGGCAACTTGTGGTATGGAATGCATGTAACATTTAAATCCAATGGATGTTGATTGGAGGAGCTTCCTTGAAGCTTTGGGTATTTGTTTGACTCAAGCCACTGCAAATAATGTTGAGTTAAAAGTACCAGAACAGGGATTCCAAAGTTCACTCAAATGTGTTCTTGTATCAATGTCCTTCATACTGTGCATTACATTTTATTTTTCCTGAACTTTAATGCATTTTAAGGTGTGAGGTCAGAGTGTTGGAGAATTTAATATGTTTTCTTTTTCTGTAATCTCATCATTAAGCTCTCCCATATGGCGTACAAACTCTGCAACTAGACATGGTGAGCTCTATCTTGTATGTGGGGGTAGAAATTCAAGCTGTGGCTAGAGCTACTCAAGACTCGTGTCTGATTTCAGACAATCCAAACTTTGTACACGTACATCACCTCGAGGCTGGACTATGGAAACTCTCTCCTTGTCGGCCTCCCCAGTTCCTCCATTCACAGGCTGCAGATCATCCAAAACTCTGCAGCCCGTGTATTATCCCGCACCCGCCTCCGCGACCATATAACCCCCACCCTCGCCCGTCTCCACTGGCTCCCCATTCTACAGAGGATCGAATTCAAGATCCTCGTCCTCGCCTTCAAGGCCTTACATGGCCTTGCCCCGCCCTATTTAACTAATCTACTTTCCCCCTGCAAGCCCACCCGGACCCTCCGTTCAGCAGGACTTGGCCTGCTCCAAGCCCCCCGCCCGAACCGCCCCACCATCGGAGCCGGGCCTTCAGTTTCTCCGCTCCCACCCTATGGAATACCATCCCCCAATCCCTCCGTCTCGTTTCTTCCCTTTCCTCTTTCAAGGCCGGTTTGAAGACTTTCCTCTTCGACCGTGCCTTTTGTTCCACCCCAACCTTTTCGACCTCCACTTTGTGTTTCACCCCTTCCCAAACACTCCCCTCCCAGCTCGGGTCACACGCCTCCTGCGCAGCGCCTTGGGACATCCTCCCGATGTGAAAGGCGCTCTATAAGTGTAATTTGTTGTTGTTTGTCAAATTCTTATATTGTGTCTTACTTTTCTATAGATTATTTTAATAAGTGCAGAAAACCAACTCCAAAACCAAATTCAACAATTTGCCACATTCTGGACACTCTTAATCTCCAGAAATAGAATAAATCTGGACCCAAATTGGATTTTCTCACACAGAAAATAAAACAGGTGAGTTTTAGTTTCAATTCATTGAAGACTCTGCTTTCAAATGAGGACATTCAATTTACGTTTTTTTATTATTACTAGAAAGAAGAGATCTTCCCTCCACAAAAATAGTGGTCATTTCAATCCACGACTGTTTGTCGAACACTGCTATGTGCAATTGGCGGCCGCGTTTCAGTCATTAACTTTACAGTATATTATATGAAGCACTTTGAGACGTCTAGAAGATGTGAAAAGTGCTATATCAAATGCAAGGATTATATATTATTATCTTATCCTTCAGTTTGAAACTTCCTGCTGTTTCTGTGGAGCACTGCTCTAAAATGCCAAATAATTACTATTATTTACAATGAAATAACAAAAAAAATCAAAACAGGTTATTGTTCTGCACAAATGTCATCGCATTTGATTGAATTCAATATGCTATTGAACCGTCTACAATAAACAACGGTTTCAAACCTCGATAAAGGCAACACCCAATGCAGTACATAACAACAATAATAATTATTCTTGCACTCAATGTGGCTGCTATGAATGTTGAGACATCTGAAAGGGCTTCACAGATAATTGCTGACTGTCAATTGTTCTGACTGTATTTGCAGGCAAATGTCACAGTCAATTTGTCTATTGCAAAGTCCCACAAACAGCAGCGAAGTGAGTGATTATTTTATGAAGAGGATTGTTGGCATTTTCTCGGGCATACAGAGGATAAGGTCATAGATTTGAGTTCAAAATTGCATTCCATTAGTTTATCTCAACTGAGCAGCAATTGTTGGGCTGCCAATCTGGGATTGGGAAAGAAAATTATCAAGTGATCCTGGCTGCAAAGTGTAGATTTTTGCTCAGCTGTAATGCCCACTCTGGTTGAATAGCTTCCCAGTGTTTAATGTCAAGGCTTGCCTGTGACAAATGACAACTTGTGAGAGATACTGTACTAATGTTCATAGATATGTACCCAGCAAAGCATCAGTCACTTTTAGAAAAGCGGACATTTAAAAATGTTTTAAAAATTGACCGGTCTCTGTTCAGCGTTTAGACTTTCACATTATTATCTGACTATTGTCAGAGAAGCAAGGATAATTTCTGTAAAGGCTCATTTAGGGACAGACTGTCAGACGGTCAATAAAATATGGTTGTTCAAGTGTCTGAAATTACACCTGACTTTCATGTCTCCCTAAACAGCAGCAAAACCCAATGAATACAATATATAGCAAAGGATTGCATTCCATCCCTTTAGGATTTATCACAAGAAGCATGTTCCCCAAAATGTAGGCCTCAGCAGCTATCAATGTACAGTAGTAATTTATTCTTTTGTGCCTGTAAACCAGACTTGCTCCAGCTGAATCCAGTTGGCTTCATCTGCCTTTCACTTTGAGCAATTTCTTATTTGCACTACCTCAGACCTAAGGGAGCTCTGATGGTTTCATGCATGTACACACTGTGGTGATTCCACTTGAAGCAGACGTTTTCATTTGCCATTTTTAGAAACCTGAACGCTCTGTTGTATGTTAAATACACTGCATTTGCATTCCTGTGCTTTTTAAAGAAGAACATTTCTGTGTGGTCGGAACCCTGTTCCCTGAAACGAAAGGGCATTGATGTGAATAGTGCAGAATGATAACAGATAAATATCACACTATATATCTGCTGGTGCTAACATGAGGGAAATCAGGAAATCAAGGAAGCTGATATTATTAAGGTACTGTACAATGATATGTATGATATGGTAACATTTACAGTTCTGTTTCTTCCATATCTGATGATCTGTGCACATTTGCTGTACTGTATTCAGTTTACAAAAGCATTTTTTTTTAAATCTGTGTTTCTAAGCATAGCACCAAGGAAATCCTAAATATGGATTTCTGGCTTGGGGCCCATCTCTTCCCGACTGAAGACATAAGAGTTGAATATCAAGAGAATTCTCCACAAAACATATGTTCTTAGTCACTGATGAGCAGGTTTCAAATACTAAGCAGAGATAATGTTATATTTCAGCAAAATATCTTTTTTTACTTTTCAGGTTTTTTTCCTCTCAAGTAGAATAAACCTCTATGTACTGCATTTTAAAATATGGCACCTTAGCTCACTTAGTGCGCACACCTTTTTCAAGAGCTAGTGTTTGGGGAATACCACAGCACATGTTGAGTCATTGCTGGAGTTTAAGCAGCTAAAAACATATGGCAAGCTTTCTGTTGCTTATCCAATCAGAATCACCCTGCTCATTGGGGCTTCTACCTTTTATAGAGACCCCATCTCATGCGAAGAATCCCAATCGCTAGTGATTGGTCTACTTCTCCAATTCCTGGCAACAAGCTAAGCTGGATGGTCCACCATCTACAATGGCTTGCAGTGCTGTAAACCCGGCTGTTAATGTAGATATGCCTAGGCCCTCTCAGGAACATTTCCTAGAATATAATTTATTCATATAACAGGAACTAACATGCTTTGGTGTAATGTCATCCCATTCACCACCTTCCCAATTCATAGCAACTCAAAGAAAAATTGTTTCATAGAAAATAATCGTCTTCATCAAGTGATTTTTAATTTGTTTGATACATAAAGCAACAAAATATATTGTTTTGTTTGACAGATGTTATGAATAAAATTGGTCATCAGCTCTGAATTTTTTATTGGATAGTCTGTTATACTGATCTTACTTTGTTTTTCTGATGGCATTGAAACAATATTACTTATCATTAATATGGAATTTATATCATGCCATATATTGCCACACTGACAATGCAATTGATACTGACACAGAACCAGCCTTCTCCACAGTCCATTTCCTATCTGAACTGTTTGCATTTGAATATGTTCCACTGAGCTTATTACACTAGTGCATGCATGGTTGGCTTTGGTTATTACTGATGTGCAGAAATCATCACAATAACCTGAATTGCTCATGACCCCTGTCTCATTAAAGAACAGATTAATGATAACTTTTCTCAAGGCAAAACATGTTTTTATTTCTAAGAAGGCCTACACATAGACACAGGCCAATATGCAATTTCTTCACTGCAATGAATCAAAATTTCAGTCACGAAATTTAGGTGGCAATTTTTCATGAATTCTTCAGTGAGATGATATCAGGATCACCAGTAAGCATTCCAACCAGATTTCTTTGCTTAATTTTAACTTCGCTGTATATATTTTTTTGATTTACTGTTAAATAGTTGAAAGAACAATATCTGGTTCCTGAATTTTATTGCAGTCTTATTTCTTTCCTGTGGCACAACAGTTAGGCAGGTCGAAGGGACAAGAGCACATTCATTTCAGATACCTTTTAAAACCTATGCATTATTTACTAAAAATCCATTTCAAACTGAAATGATGTCATTTGTGGGGCAAAAAAGCCACAGCTGTGAATAAAAATATGAATTAATAAATAACATACCCTTTGATGTGTAAATGCAGACTGTAGCACTTTAACTAAGTATTATTATCTAACCAAAACCTACGCGAAAAATCCCTTTGAAGTAAAATATTGCTGCTGAACAAGTAGCCTCTTGATGTTGTGTGCATCCGCTAATCAGTTACTCCACTCACAAAGAAAGGCCTTTTGTGATTTATATAGAGTGATATATAACAAATCTGCAGCAGCAACAGACTGTCAAAGTCAACATGGTCATTAGAAGCCTGAGATTGCTAAATGGTAAAAACTCAAGGGTACTTTTCTATGCATCTTTCTTCATCTTTGTTTTTGAACAATTTATTCTCTCACTGATAGAAATCTATAGATAAGGTTTGAGGGGGGGAAAAGTGCCCCAGGACAACACAAGTTTAGATTTTAGTTTGTGCGATTGCTTTTCTTTTTTAAGCAATCATTAAAAATTCAATTATTTGTTTCAGTTGATGAATGAAGTCTATGGGGAACAAATACAACTCAATGAAGGTTCGCTAAAATATTGTTACAAACAAAAACAAATTTCAGGCATAAGCTGACAACAGACTGCATTCAATGTATACATAGCAAGGTTTGATAAATGCAGTGACCCTTGGACAATATTACAGCACAAGCTTCTAATTTTTTCACGTAAACCAGAATAATTTCGAATCAACTATAGATGTATAAGAACTAAGTATTTTTGTTGGTTTTACTTTTCTTCAGTCTGGTAAATGATTAAAAAAAAACATTATCTGCATGGTAATTGTTCGAATCCTGTGAACAGAAGATTGCACAATTGGCTGCTGCATTTCGTCCACAAAATATACATGACTACATTTTACAATATATGTAAAACCTTGAGACGTTTCAACAACATGACAAGTCACTAAATCAAATGCAAGGATTATTATTATTATTGTTTATTTATTATTATTGTTGAATAAGCTATATTCTGCTTGTGTGATTCATACTGTGTCAAAGTCAATATCCACTAGAAGTCATCAAGCACAGTGGAGATGGGCTCACAAATTAGGAAAGTTTAGTGTGAGTCTTCACATGGTCCCAACAATTTGTTTTAAAATAAATTTTGTGCCCAGTTTGGCTCGGAATGAATCCCAGATACTCAGATTCCAGTAAACTATTTAAAAATATATATATTGTTATTTAATGTCCAGTATCTGATTAGTGTAAATACTGTAATATACAAATACAAAATGCTGCCTGGCAGTGTTCCATCTTAGTGTGATTTTCCCCCTCCCCCGGTTAAACCTTCTCTTTCTTACCTCAATAGAGGCAAAGATTTGTTTTCTAGTCCCATTGCTCTGTCATAATCTTGGATTTAACCCCCTTTTCCTGTCACACAAAAAGCAGCACGGCAAATATTCAGTTGCCATAATGGTGTCAGCAGCCGAAGATCTGAATCTGATTGATAGAGGCTCTGAAACTGACTAAGGTGGGATAGTGAATACATTATAAAAGGAATAGCTATGGATACAAACATGTCACACATGTTCAATTGTCTGGATAGCTGTATAAATAGCTTGCTGGCTCTCCTGGGTTGTGGTTGTCATTTAGCCTCCTTTTGCTTTGTATAGCACCCTCCCAACCATCTGCTTCTGTCCTATTATTCTGTGAACCACATCAACTAGTGGTTTTGGTATTTTCACATCTAACGGATGCACAAAATGTATCTTGAACCCATTCGCAATGAAATCTCCTTGTGTGCATCTCTAAAAAGCAGAATATCTCTTCATCCAACTATCCCCGCTGTTATATTTGAAGATTATAGATGACTACTTCCTGGGAAAATAGAACAAGGACCAATTTCATTAATGTTCATGTAGGTGCATTTTTAAAGAACTTTAGACATCAGCATTAGACTTGGGATTTAAAAAGCTTTTGTTATTAATTTTCCTGATATGGGAAGCTCCTGACAGGATAATCTTATACTGTCCCATATGTACATGGCACAATACCAAGTTTATAAATCCTCTGACCACTTACTTTGAATAGGGAAAATACTTAGCTAAAATAACGTGGAAACAATCGCATGCAGAGATTTAAAAAATCAAAGCGACACTGATGAAAATGGTTTCATGATAAGAAAGTGCCCGGTGAACTCCATTGCCTTAGGTTAATCAAGCAGATTGATGTAGAATTTAGGTAATCCCAAAAGAGGGGATGTGTACTCTGCCTTAAAATGTCTCTATTGGAGAATTCTTTGATAAGAAATCTGCTTTTTGTCTGATCGTGACCCCCCTGTATGCAGCAGGCTTAAGCTTATGATGAAAGAGCAGAAAGGCACATGTATACTAGAGTTAATATTGGAACAAGTCAGACAGTGAAGATGGTGTTTGACACTGTTCTTATTTGTTTTTTGGAAGTTTTCACAACTTCCCCTGCATGGAAGAATAACAATTATTCATTTTATTGAACACAATCTATAACCAAACTTATAAGGGCACTTTTTTCTTCCCCCACCTTCCTAGTTAAAATAAATTTGGCCTCTGCCCCATATGGACAAGTTCCCAGGATTACGATTGTTCAATTCAATCCAGTTTGTCTGTTATGTGATCCAATCAAGGTTAAACCAAGATAGCTCAATATTCTTATATTGAGAAGGCAACCGCCAGAGGCTACTTGGCAGTTCATTGAAGTGTGTTTATTATTATCTCCTAGTGCATTTTGGTCTCATTTAACCACAGGAAATATCTATCTTCTCTCAGAAAAGAGCTGAAGTACTGCTGTGACTCCACAATCTATCATATTTCTGGTCAAGAGTGCATCAGTTCATTTTTTCAGTGCTGTAAAGTCATCCAATCATTAGACAAAGTGATCCATAATTTACTTCCCAAGGATGGAGTCCTGTAGTTTAGTGGTTAGAGCACTCGTCTCGAAAGTGAGAGGTCTTGGGTTTGATTCCTGTCAGGATGAAACGTTGGACAAATTTCCTTACTTTGCATGCCTCTGTTTATCTAATATTAAGTAGGAGTTTGGTTGTTAGTTGGTTAGCGGATCACTTTTCCAGGGGTAATAATCCCTTCAAAATAATAATAATGATTTGGTTACTCAATCCATCGCTGTTTGTAGCACACTGCCATGTGCAATTGGCTGCCATGCTTCATCCATAAAATATACAGTATATTCTATGAAGCACTTTGAGACATCTCAAAGATGTGATAAGCTGCTATATCAAATGCAAGGCTCAT
Organism: Hydrolagus colliei; assembly: GCA_035084275.1. Classification (NCBI taxonomy): domain Eukaryota; kingdom Metazoa; phylum Chordata; class Chondrichthyes; order Chimaeriformes; family Chimaeridae; genus Hydrolagus; species Hydrolagus colliei. The sequence goes on along the minus strand of CM068749.1, from coordinate 14,145,568 downwards.
TATTATTTATATCATGATCAATTATCAACATATTCCACTGTCAGTTTATTTGTGAGAACAAAATGTTAATAGACTGGAAAATGTGGACTATGAATGCATGGTGTAATGTGGTTTGGGATTTTTTTTATGTTTCATTGTTAGCATAAAGTTAAAATAAATGATCATTTTATTAGTCAGAAGCAAATGGCTAAAAATTATGCAGTCTCCTGGATTAAGAAAAGGATTTACTATAGCATTCTGAAAAGATTAAATTGTGCACAGATTGTCTGTCCTGAACTCGAGACAGCTTAACTTATGGTTGTCAAAGCTACCACTACTGCATTGCAATAATGACATTAGAATTATAGTCCTTTGCCAAGGTCAGGGCAAACTGTCATATCTTGCAGAAACTACAGTCAAAATTTATTAGTTACTGACATTCTTGGATACAATTGTAGAAAATAGTATACAGTGGCCATAATGTATTATTTAGCAACTGATATCACAATAGTCCAGAAAATGTATCCAATATAATTTTCAAAGATTATACAAAAAAAGATTTAATATTACAGGCTGTTTTCCCAGATTTTCACCACGGAAATGCACGGCATAGGCATTCAACGGTTCAGATGGTAAATTTGGTTAATTGTTTAGAGAAACATTTAGTATATATAATAACCCTTAATGTGTATAATGATCCGTATCTGACTGCAAGTTGAACTGAATATCTAAGAATATACAATTAGAAAAGTCTAAATCAAGGAGGCTGTAACATCTCAAGCAATGACAGTATCAGAGAATTGCACATGAAAAATATCTATCATTTAAACACAATGACAATGAGATTGTTAGAGGCATTTGTAATACAGTGGCCAACTTGTTAGTTAAATGTGTCACACCAACACTATTTTGACTTAGTTATTGCTTACAGTCTGCAAAGCTAAGTACTCAATACAGTACAGTATATTCAAATGTTATAAACTAAGCTAATATATCTAAATCCACTAAACAAGAGCAATGGAACAATGAAGCAGATTGTTTCATTTCCTGTATCTTTAAAATTTGCACAAAGAGAACCTTTAATGTACGGCACTGTTAAGTTGTGTCCAATAGTATAACAGTATTTCACCAGGGTAGGTAGTGCTGATACTCAATGTTGAGAAATATGACCCAAGATAGGTGGACTAAAGCCAATCAGAATAGGTTATAAATTGGACATGGGTGATCAGAGATGGGCCATATTGACTATGCATAGAGAGACTTTGGAACTTTAGTATAGATTTGATTTTATTGCAAACCACAGTAACTCAATATTTAGTTTTATTAAAAGTACAACTTTGAAGTGGCTGTCACATTTCTTTTAGCTGGTGAATTTCAAAGTCTGAAATGGTATGCAGAATCTATACTTGGAGACATGCCCCTTTTTATTTAATTCTGGAGAGGCTCAGGCTTAGGATCAGTAAGAGTCAAAGCTTCATAACCACAGAGTGTGTATTGTAGTTCTGTTGATGTTTGACCAGTTAAAACCCCATAGCTTGCCATTGAAAGTAATGTTTGGCAAGTTGCTTATCCAGCTAGGACCACTCTACCCTGAGAATCGAGCTTGGGCTTTGAATTGTAGGGTTAACAGGGGTTAATTGACACTTGATACAAATGACATTTTGTCCATCTGTGATCAGGGCTCCCTCTGCCTCCTTGTTCTCCTTGACTGTTCTGCTGCTTTCACACTGTTGATTACTCTATTGTCCTTCACTGTCTCTACTGTCACGTCAACCTTTATGATCCTGTTCTGGACTGGTTCAGATCCTAACTTCCATACCATCTTATCAAAGGCCTTTCCTTCCTACCTCCATGACCTGCTAACCCCATATAAGCCCGTCCACATCCTCTGCCCTGGCCTACTCCATGTCCCTTGCCCAGCCTACCCTCACCTTTGGTGGCAGGGCCTTCAGCCTCTCTCCCCTACACTCTTTGGAACTCCATCCCACAATCCCTTCACCTTGCTTCCTTCCTGCCACCCTCATACGCCTACCCACCCAGTACTCCACCCCTCCTGATCCCAATTGAGAGGGCATATGCCATTTGCAGAAATCTAGCAGAAGATATTGTGTATGACTGCTTGTCTAATATTCTGATGCATGTTTGATAATAGGCCAAGAATCCAACAACAACAAAATTACATTTGTATAGCTCCTTTCACATCGGGAGGACGTCTCATAATAGGAGTGTCTGGAAGGATGGTTTCAATGATAACTTGCAGAATTATTGCTTTTCACAGGTACTTCAGTCACACTCCACCACCCACATCTACTGCAATTAGTAAAAGCATACTGTAGTCACTAATGAAGAATGTTTAGTATTTTAGTGCCTGTGTTGAATTTTTGTTAATAGAAAAGGTCAGTTTCCATTGATAAAGGACGTACCCTATCACACGTTGTATTGCTTATGAATGGGTCAATGTGTAGATTAAAGTGTACTGCCCTGTAACTGCTGAACACATAAAGGAGCTGCACTGATGGGGAAAATCATCTTATGGGCTGTGGCTAAGCATTGGTGACATGTGATGCCTGTTAGCTACTGGCAAGGTCATTACACAGCGCTGGCACTAGTTGAAACTGGGCTTTTTCTTTCAAATTGTCATAGTTGATGAAGGGGAATTCTGTCAGAATCGACAAGGTGCTGAAGTACAAGAAAAGTGTAACACTGTAGGGAGGAAGATGATTAAATATTAATTTGCCTGCTGCATTGAAAAAAATGACAAGGAAAAATACAATGAAAATGTAAGACATAAAGGTGGAACCCTGTGCTAAAGAAATGTGAATTCATGTTGCAGGATGGAGTGGAATAAGTTAACTGAATTAATCTTTAGTTTACACCATTATCCCCTCCAAGGTATATACAAAGCAAATGGTTTATTTTCATCAATAACCGCCAGGTATGGGGCAGGTCAGGTTCCAGTAGATTTCCACAGGTTACTGAGCTACAAGTCCAACATTATTACAAGAGAACAGTATGTATAAGAGACTCCAATTGCACAGTGTGCAAATCGTACAAAATTGTTGTATTTTACTTCAGTTATGCTGGAATTGCAGAGGGCTGTTTTACTGACTATTGGTACTGTTATTCTATGTTAGGTATTCTAGTATTGGCTTAGGTCATTAGTAGATCATCTGGGTCAGAAGGTTGTGGGTTTGCAACCCATATTGGAGAATTTATTATTAATAATAATACTTTTAGTATTAGAGAGAAATTTATTAAAAATTATACTTTCAAATAATCTGCGTTTGAGTTCATACCATAAAAATGTCCTTACATCATAAATAATGGTAATCCATGCATATGAGTTAATTCACAGGCTGGGCTACAAATATTGAACAACATAGATCTGTCTACAAAGATAATGTGTGATTGTGGGAAATCAGATTATATCATTATAATAAAATTATTTATGTAATATACAAATATATAAACAAAGGGAGATTTGGAAAATCATTCACTGATGAGAAATGAGATCGCTCATTTAGAAGGAAAAATAACATTTTGAAGAGAGATTTTAGATATGGAAAAACATTCAATCCCAGTGAAATCTGACCTGCATGAAGACAACATTGAAGTGGTATTTCAGAGGTAAAAAGGCCCTAAGAGCCCTAGTAAAATAATGTGTGCATTTGACAATCGGTCAAGGAGAAATTCAACAATTTCAAACACTTCCTTCACACCACGAGAGATAATAATTGATTCTCAGTCCAACCCTTTACAGCCAAGTTTCTGAGTGTGCGAGCTGTTTTCAAAACACCTGCTGAGTACAAGGGATCAGCTAACAATACCTTTCAATTTTCCCCTCAGGCAAGTTCTGCTGCATCCATTGAGTACGTGTCTTATTTTCCCTCCTACCTGCAGCACCTTATAGTTCTTCTTATTGAACTTCATTTCAATAAGAAATGAAGTGATTTGCAAGTGATCAACTCTGGTAAATTCTTTTTGAAAGAATCTCCGCTTCATTCTCAGACTTCATGGTTTCTCTCCCTCCTTTTTGGTATCACCTGAATATACACCCCTCCCCCATTTCCATGTTGTTTTCTTGTTTCTGCTCTACTTCCTTTCATGAGTCTGTTACTAATTCATGTGTGATGAAAATATTGTGAAACATCATTTGAGCTGTTGTGAAAATAGAACAATTATTATCTTGAGAATGCTGGTGTATTCCACAATGCTTTTCTGATATGCTGGGTTTCTCTGTCTTTTTGCATGATTATGTACATCCAGAATCACCCACTCTTGTTTTAATCCACATCACTTTGGATAGCATTGCATTTATGTTATACTGTATTTGGATACATTGATTCATATAAAACTATTGCCATTCTCCAACAGCCAACTCTTGCAATCTGTCACCCATCAAAGTATCCGATTATAATGCACTGTGACATGTTTGGAATATTGGCAGAATCCAAATCCACAAGCAAATTGTTGGTATAGACAGTGTAATTTGTATTAACATGAAACTCTGAATGTTATCAAAATCCAAGAACAGCACTTTAATATGGTTGGAGTATATTATTCCCAGGGCTGAAAAGGCTGTGGTATTTTTGGCCTCCACATTTATTAATCATTCCTTCGGCAAAACAGATGTGATGATCTCCAAGTGATTGTCAACATGGCTTCCACAATTACCTGTTAGATATTGTGGACTGGATGGGACATGAAATATCATCTACAGGAACGTGAACGATCTCAAAGCATAAAAGTGAGAGCTATTGTCACCTTTGTTAATAGAAAAGCTATATATTCGCGATGGAATCAGTTTCCAAATTAGCCTTCAAATCCTAATGGAGGTCAATAACTGCTTGCTATGACAACCAAGATCTCTGATGCCACAGCCTGTCAGAGCAGTACATATAATTAGGACTGTATGGCACAGAATATGCATTGAAAGATATTCCTACCTCCACCTCCCACTTTTTGCCTTGTCCTGTGAATTCTTGGATTGGATTTTTGTCCTTCCTTTCTGTCACATTAAAGAAAAAAAAGGTTTCCCCTCTTTGTTACTCAGTATCAGTGCTGCAGTATAGTTGTTTATGTATTAATAATAATCCTTGCATTTGATATGGCGCATTTTCCATCTTCTAGACGTCTAAAAGCACTTTGCAGAATATACTGTAAAGTGAATTGACTGTATATTTGTGGGCGAAATGCGGCTGCCAATTGCGCACAGCAGTGTCACACAAACAGTCATGGGTTGAAGTGGTCAATTTATTACTGTTTTTGTTTTTGGTGAAGGATTAGTGTCAGGAATAAGGAAACTTGCTGAAGGTTTTGCCATGCTGGGAAACAAACCTCGGTATCTCATATGCAAGGTAAGTGCTCTAACCACTGAATTATAGGACTCCACATTGCTAATGTTTAAAACCTGGTTATATCAATGTGCAGTTACAACCGGCATATGACATGGTGCAATGTTATTGGTTATGCACCTAATTGATGTATTATTTATGCCTGACGATAGTTGAATGCAATATTTTTTCTCCTGCATAAATTTAGTACAGCAAAAGTAGGCACGACAAATATGAACCCAAAATTCCATGCTTGGTTGCACATTGGTCACCAAAGACAATAAAAACACAAAATCACATACTGAGGTAATAATAAAAACCTTTGCACTTAATTTGATTGTCAATTGCAGTTTGTGCAAAAGTCTCAGCATTTTCTAGATTAAGGACTAGAAATGTCAGCCAGAGCTTTTTCTCTGTTGTTATCAAGACATGCTGTGCTGGAAACTGGGTCTATGAATATTGTGTAAAAGAGGATTGGATTCAGTTGTGGTTGCCTCATTTTTCTGGGGAGGGTGAATATCCGACTGACATCTACTGCATACACTCAGGTGTGAAGATTGGACAAGGTACGAGAGGGCAGTTTGTGACTGTGGAAGCACATTTTCCCAAATGTTAGCAGCTTCGGGGACGACAATATTAAACAGAACATGTTTCTCAATGATTATGTGGTGATTGGTACTGAAAACCCACAAATCTATAATCCTTTTAGATGTTCAAATGAGCATATTACAGACGTGAGATGAAAATGAGAAACGAAGACCTTAAAAGATGAAGGGTAACGTGGCCTTCTTGGAAAGAAATATACATGGAATAGTCTAAGCTAACTGCAGAACCCAAGTGTTTGTGGACTGTTCAGACCTGCAGTCTTGTGTAGTTTAAAGGAGTAATTATAGATTTTACAATTATTACTGCATGGCACTGAAACACATACAAAGCCTGATTTATAAGGGTAGCAATTCTGTGCTGACCTGTCAAAACAGCCTGACCCTGTTTGTTTCAATTTGTTTTAATGATTTGATACAACAACAACAACTTTGATTTATATAGCGCCCTCCACACCGGGCGGCGTCTCAGAGCTCATCTACTTGATGATGCTGCAATGGTGAATAATTAGAATTTCCTCCACTTTGAACAGCCCAGGAAGATTTTAAAGTCAAAACCCTTAATGAAACCACCAAGACTGGAAACTGACTGTTTTTTATCAGAGCAGGACCGCATTTAACTCAAGCTTATGCCAATCATATTGCTGAGTCTGATCTGTACCATAGTACAATACTGTATATCCTCAAGCATCCTTCAAGTGGGCCATTGACCTCCAATTGAGTGAAACCAGAGCTGATGAAATTCACAGAATGCAAACTATTTCCATGATTGCTATTCATTTTTCATTCAGTGACTGGTGTGTTATCTTTTGGGGATTCCCTGGCAGTAGATGACATTCACTTTAGAAATTTGCTGTTTCAGCAAGCTTTCTGTTTCAAGTGTACACTTGAGTATCTGACTAATTGCAAGCCATGCAAATTCACACTCAATGGTAAAAGGAAAAGACTTGTTCATTCTGCCTGACTGTCTCTCTCTCTCTCTCCTGCATATTGATTTAGAAAAAATATTTCATCATTATCTGATTCACTTTGATATAGAACTGGTATTTCTCTACCAGACTACAGGTTTTCTTATACAAAATGGTGATAATATTTACATTGTGTTACGCCTCCAAAACAAGAGATGCCATTTCTAATGCTCACAAAGAGGTTTTGCTACTTTCACCCTTTGATGCAATGTAAATAAACACAATGGTGCATTTAATGTGTAGACACCTTTAATTCAGACATAGCAAACATTGTTAAAGATAAATGATGAAAAAGCAAGGCATCCCATCATGACGCATCTACACCATAGTTTGACTATCTGCCAGAGTCCGCTTCCTCTGTGTCGGCATTCTGAATCCAGCTTAAGTCCAGCTGAGGTAAAGCATTGGGATTGGGAAATTCAAGAAAAGTTAAAATGTTGCTTTATTGGAAAAATGCCTCTATTAGGCCTTACATGTATTTTATTTCATATTCCTAAAGTAACAAATGGCTTTTACATTTGACAATATATTTTACAACATGTGGTGGCACCATTTCAATGTACAATATTTTATATTTGCTTTCAACTAATCATGGTGGACCCTAGCTCTATATTTTACACTGTGGATTTTGTATTCAATATTCATTCCTGTACTGGCACTGTGGAGTTTTGCAATCATCCACACTAAGGATAATTTCAACAAGCATCTCTCTCTCCCAAGAGAGAGTTCCTGATTTCATAAGGGGATTAATACATGTTCATTTTCTTCATATTACTCCCAACTAGAATGAAGAATAATTAAAATGATTGTTTTTTTAACCAGCTGTGAATTTTACCCTATTCATAAAGTTGAATGTAGCTTGTTCTTGATTGTTATTATCAACTGGAAATGTATATCTCATGTCATATTCAGGCATCATATATGAATTTTTAGATTTTCATAGCTTGTTTTTTCGAGCTACAAAAGCACAAAAATCCTTATATTTCATAGAGCACTTTCCGCATCATCTGGCTGTCTTGAGCGCTTCACAGTATATTTTGAAAGGTGGTGTAACTATGTATTTTGTGTGCGAGAATCCTTAAAGTCCTTTTTCAAGAGATTTGAAACCCGAGTTTATTTTCCTCTTCTTATTTAGTGACAATAAGGACAGGAAATGACCAATGAAACATAATGCTACTTAATGCTGAAAAATACCTTGGAACAATAAGCTATTTGATGTAGTATGGGATTTACCACTTAGACTTTCCTTAGCCTTACAATCAAAAAATCCCATCATATTAAATCTGAACTACTTAAAAACTATTCATTTCAGTTAGCAATAAAATGCATGAACTGAATCTGGCCTAGCAGAATCCAGAGTATACATTTTCCAGGGTAAGAAGGTGGCAGCAAAGCATCACAAGATGAACACATTTAATATTCTGTCAATTGGGTCTTAAATCTTACATTCAGAATTAGACTGCAGCAACTACAGCAGAGTTTCCAAAGAATTAGAAAAAAAATCCTTCTGTGAATGATTAACTGTCAGAACATCAGAGATTTATTTAACATTAACAAAAGGCATTGGTGCAACTTAAATCAACTTAGCTCCTGCATATCAACCTTATTGAAACATGAGAATATTGAATGAATACAGAATGTTCTTTCAGGTGGCTGGAGTTTTATGACATATGTACACATTTGATAATATTATATTATTTTATCAAAACCATGCCTTTAAAAAGAAAAAAACTATTACATTGATAAATAAAGATGATGACAAAAATACTGAATGTTGAAGGGTAATTTAACAGTTCAGCTCACCCTTCATGAAACACTGCATCAATTTTAATTTTCTGTTCAACAAAAGCCCGATAAATAAATAGGGGAGCTGGGATGTATGAATCAGTCTCATTGAAATTTTTAAGAATGTGGTAAGATACATCTTATTCTTGACAGATTAGACATATTTTAATTAGTCTTACAATTTTGTCATTTTACAGAAGTGCAACAACTTGCATTTATACAGCACCTCTCATGCAGTGTAGCTTCCCAGAGGATGTAAGACCGTTTCTCTCAGGAGTCTGAGTTAATTACTCAAATTCTTCTGTAAAGATCACTGCATATTCTTGTTCGGAAGGTTGTGGTCTCAAACCGCACGTAAAGATTTGAACTCATAATAGCCTTGCACATTGACAAATGCCACATTATTGTGGCACATTTTGCCATACTTTGGATGTGACAGCCTGCCTGTTTGGGTGAATGTTATAGATACCTTGACACTATTTGAAAAGAGAAGGGACACTTTCTTGTGACCCTGACAATAATTTGCAGATTAAATTGATCTTTCACCTTGTGGCAGCATGTGGTAACTCACTGGTGTATCAGCCAGTCAAAATAGTCTCTGTATTTGATAGTAATTATATGTGAGGTTTGTAATAATCTCATGCTTGTTACGGTGATTTCTAAACAAAAGTTATTTCTAAACAAAAGTTCTTTCTTTATCAAAGTTTGAATCCTCTTGGAGTAGAAGTAAACTCTAAAGGACATAGCAAATTTTTTTTCCAAAAAAACACACAGTGATGTTCACTTTGTCCTGGAATGAATTATTAAGGTTCATTCTACACGATTTTTGAATTTTTTCTATCCAGGTTGGAAGCAGAGTATCTGACAAGCTCCTTTGGCTCTGGTTAGTGAGTTGGCTCTAGGCATGTTTAACATCCAAAACTTTGAACAAAATGAGTTGCACAAAACAACAACACAGCAACAAGCTGCTGTTTATCTTAACATACTATTAACATTGAAGGAACAGTTAAGAAATCTCGATATACGAATGACTGGGAGAAAAGAGATCACGCTTAATCTATTCCCAGCAGCCACCCGTCTCTCAGATTACCTCTGTCACATTACAAAAATCTGTCAACCATTCAAAAGCAATTACACAGAGGATGTCAAGTACTGTCTTGCCAGCTGTCCCTTTCCTCCACAGAGGTTTCTGTTGCCCAGTTCCTGATGGGAATGTCATCGCCTACTTTCCTTTTCATTTGTCAGTCCACTTCATTATGCTAATGCCACTCTGCTTTCAGGAATGAAGCAAAGAGGTTAACCACCAAAGAGAATCCATAGAAATTTATACTTATTGAGACACGCAGTACTTAATTATAGCCAAATGATGCTTGTTCAGGTAAACACTACCAGGGCACTATTTGAAAAGAGAAAGATAATTCTTCTGATATCCTGGCAAGCAATCCTCTATATAAATTAATCATTCACAACATGGGTATTTACAATACAATGCAATACAAGTTACAATACAATTTGCACTTAAATAACGCTTTTCACTTTGGGAGAATGTCTCAAAGCACTCAGTACTGATTGATAAAATGAGTTCCTTCTTAAATACTGTTATCATCCTAAAAGATTGCCAAATATCAGGTCTGGGAATACTTGGGCAAATGTGAGTTTGAGACTATATAATGTAACTCTACATAGACCCTACCATTGGCTTCTATACTGCATGATACTTTAGAAAGTAACAACTCACAGTTTTAATTTGTGGTTGCAATAGAAATACTATTTGAGTTCTGGAGGCAGTCCCCTGCAGTTTGGTAACTTTAGAGCAATACATACAAGTATCAGTACCATTCTATCCATTACAACAACAACAACAACAAATTACATTTATAGAGCGCCTTTCACGTCGGGAGGACGTCCCAAGGCACTGCACAGGAGACGTGTGACCCGAGCTGAGATGGGAGTGTTTGGGAAGGGGGGGAGGTAGAAGAGTGCGGGGTGGAACAAAAGGCACGATCGAAGAGGAAAGTCTTCAAACCGGCCTTGAAAGAGGAAAGGGAAGAAATGAGACGGAGGGATTGAGGGATGGCATTCCATAGGGTGGGAGCGGAGAAACTGAAGGCCCGGCCTCCGATGGTGGGGTGGTTCGGGCGGGGGGCTTGGAGCAGGCCAAGTCCTGTTGAACGGAGGGTCCGGGTGGGCTTGCAGCGGGAAAGTAGATCGGTTAAATAGGGCGGGGCAAGGCCGTGTAAGGCCTTGTAGGTGAGGACGAGGATCTTGAACTCGATCCTCTGGAGGATGGGGAGCCAGTGGAGATGGGCGAGGGTGGGGGTCATGTGGTCGCGGAGGCGGGTGCGGGATAGTACACGGGCTGCAGAGTTTTGGATGACCTGCAGCCTGTGAATGGAGGAACTGGGGAGGCCGACGAGGAGAGAGCTTCCGTAGTCCAGCCGTGAGGTGAAGTATGCGTGCACAAGTGTTTCGGCAGCACTGGGGTTAAGATAATTGCGGAGCCTGGCAATATTGCGCAGGTGGAAATAAGCGGTGCCGGTCAAGGCACGGATGTGGGGGAGGAAGGAAAGTTTTTGATCGAACATGATGCCGAGGTTCCTGATTGGCTTTGTGAGGTGGAGAGTGCAGCCTTGGATGTTGAGGCTGGCAGCGCCCGATGTGCGGAGGCGCTGGCTTGAGCCAATCAAGAGGGCCTCGGTCTTACTCACGTTCAATTGCAAAAAGTTGTCCCTCGTCCAGGACTCGATGTCGGACAGACATGCTGTCAGAACATCGATGGTCTGGGGGTTGAGGGATGAAGCAGAAAGGTACAACTGGGTGTCATCCGCATACATGTGGAAATTTACCCCATGTTTGCGGATGACGTCGCCCAGAGGGAGCGTGTAAAGGGTGAAAAGGAGGGGGCCTAAAACAGAGCCCTGAGGGACGCCGTGAGAAACTGTGCGGGGGTTTGAAGAAAAACCGTTGGAAGAAACAAAATGTAAACGGTGGGTCAAATAAGAATGGAACCAGTCAAGGACTGTGCCTTGAAGGTTGAGGTGGGAGGAAAGACGTTGAAGGAGGATGGTGTGATCGACTGTGTCGAATGCAGCAGACAGGTCAAGGAGGACGAGGAGGCAGAGGGAGCCCTGGTCACAGGCGGTTAGGATGTCATTTGTAACCTTAACCAGGGCAGTTTCTGTGCAATGGATTGGGCGGAAACCTGATTGGAGGGGTTCAAAAAGTGATGAGGGTGGGGATGGGGTCCAATGAGCACGTGGTGGGTTTCATGGAGGTAATTGTTTTTGTGACTGAAAGCGGGGTTGAAAGTGTGAAATGGGGGGTGAGTTTGTTTTGTTGAGGGTTAAGGTCTTGTCTGCACCTTTCGTCTTCATTGAATTACCCCAGTTCTGCTTCAGGAGCTACCTATCCTCAAAGGATGATCCTTCCGTCCTTACAATGACCCCCAAAAGATTATTTAATAAAATAATTTGAATTGAAACAATGTCTTATCACTTCATTGAGCGATATCAAAGTGCTTCACAGGATGTTACAATCAAGTGGATTCCCTGCATATTTGTAGGTGAATACGGTAGCCAATTTCCATGCAGCTCCGACCAATTTTAACTGGGGTTTATTTGCCAGGACACTAGGACAAACTTCTTTCTCCTCTTGAATGGTAATTCCATGGTATGTTTAACGCCTGCAGATGGGATTTGGATATTGCTTTTCATCTGAAGGACAGCCCCTCCATCAATGCAACACTGTACTTGAGTGTGAATTACAAGCATCAGTGTGGGGCTTGAACCCACAACCTTCTAGTTTGGAGGCGAGAGGACAATTAAATGAACCAGGATGGCAAGATAATTTATCAACCTTGAAAGGGCTGAGAGGGCCCACTGAGATTCAAATACAGAAATGTTCAGTTCCATGTCCCAATGCACAACTGACTGAGTTACCTGGAATATGCTTCTAACAATAAGTGCTTTTAATGTGTTTTGTTTAGCCCTCTGTAACTTCTGTAGTAAAAAGAAAGTTCGTACAGTATCATTGCAATTTTGTTTAAACTTGTCATATGTTTATTTTGGAAAGCAAACCAAAATCACGAGATTATAAGTCACAATTACTTAATAATATTAATATTTTCAAACAATTTAATGGGGAGAAGTGTTACTAATTTCCATGCAAAGGCAAACCTTGTTATACTGTGGTCTCTGAGTGTAGTAACACAGAGGATGTAGTACAAAATGAAGTACAATTAATATGGCTGACTCTGGATCCACATATCAGCACAAGCATAATTTCCTGAGTGCTGAGGATGTGCACTCTGAGCAGGAAACCCCGTTGATATCGCTTCCTTCATAAACTGTTTCCTGTGAATAATAATAATAATAATCCTTGCATCTGATACAGCACTTTTCACATCTTCTAGATGTCTCAAAGCACTTCACAGTATATAGTGTAAAGTGAATTGTTTGTATATTTGTGGGCGAAAAGCAGCACTAATTGTGCACAACAGTGTCCCACAAACAGTCGTGGATTGAAATGACCAATTTTTTTTCTTGAGCAATTATTATTAGGCATGTGGAGTAAAAAAGCTTGCGCAAGGTTTCGGCCTGCCTGGAATTGAACTAGGTCTCTCGCTTACAAGGCGAGTGCTCTAACCTCTGAGCTACAGGACTCCATACATAGCACATAGCACAGAAGCACAATCTAAGGAAGTGTCCATAGATGTCTTGTGCATAGTACACATGTGTAACACACAAGCAGATAAACTTCCTTGCATAGCATAAATATGCATAAGACTTTGGAAGTGATATCAGTGGTAATTTGGTGCCCTGGAAATTAGCCAGTTTTAGCACGGGAAGTCATCTAGTCAACGCTGGAAGCCAAGGTATTGTGCTTCTGAATAGAGCAAGTCTACAGTAGACTATATGTACGCGAGGCTGTCCTCAACCATATTGGAGGAAGAGCATTATACCTGTTTTCCCTTATATTTACCCTTCCTGCAAATCTCTTCATCCTCCTTGGTTCAAATATGGTGGTTTTCCCTTTGTGACATGATCTCAGAGCCAAATTATGCCTTTGGACTCCCACGGTGGCAAAAATGTCATTGTAATATAATTTGCTTCATTCAGTTGATTGATTTAGTGCAACAGTACATGCATGTGAAAACAGTTAGAATGCAGGGTTTAACAAATGTCTCTTGCTAATGTGTATAACATCACCTCATATTATTGTACATAAAGTTAAATCCTAAATCCTAGTCACTATCTGAAAGTCCTAACTGGGGCTATTTTAAACATTTTCTATTTGAATTCCCTGGACAACACACCAGAAAAGTAGCCTTTTTAAAAGTAGTCTTCCTATAGTGATAAGGCAGGGCAGTGGGATGGAATTAACACTTTGTTCTGAAAGCCTGTGGGGGTTCAATGGGCCGAATGGCCTCAGTCTGAACTGTAAACATCTATGGCTCCATGAAAGGGACACAATTATATTCCCCAAATATTTGACATTCCTTTGCTTGCCAAAGATTCAATTAATCACAGTGAGATTCATAGCAAATAGTGAAATCTCTCTTTCTGCTGCAAATAATGGTCTTCTAAAGCTGATTATTCCTCATGAAGCTAGTATAAAGATTTTTAAATGTGCAATATTGGTCATGTGTAAGGCACCGATTGAGGTCCCAACAATTTGCAAACTAAATATATTGGCTTGTTGCCACACACTCCCTCTCTCTCCCCCCACCCCCCTCCCCCCACAGGGAATGGTATATGCCCATACATCCAGTTCACATAGCTATATTTTCAATTACTGCTTGAAAATTGAACTACTGTATGTTATATTCAAATTTTTGAAACAGAACTTTTCATCTTATCAATATGCTTGCCGATGTGGACACTTATGCACATCACCAAGGTTAAGCCACTATGGATTTAAGCAGGACCCCAGTGGATCAATATGTCAAGGAATCAATATATACAGGTACCCTGGGGGTCATTTGAATTCCAGCACAGAATACAAAGAAATATCTTCAAATCTGGTCTGCTCCCTCAAGTACACATCTCAAAGTGGATGTTGAAAGGGGCAAGCATCTGACATCCTCCCACTCTTCCTCATCCTATGATTACTTAAAGGGATTTTCAAAGGTATTTGAACCATGTTGCCCCTGTTGGAATAGTCCACCAAATTCACTAAAGAACTCACACATCTGCCAGCTAGATGAATGAATACTGATAGGTGAATGAATACATAAATACAGATCATGCGGATGAGATACGTATGAAGCTGTACCCAAACAAGAAGAAGCCATATGCCTTCTGGTGGGGATGAATCATATAGATTGCGACTTCTGTATAATTGTGTATGTAAAGGTAAAAATAACTTTAAAGATGATACATGTACATTCTTTAACTAATGTCAGCAAGGCAATTCGATATATTTGAGTATGGAATATGTCAATGCTTCGTTCTTCCTTATTTAACTCTCCTTCCCTCCGAAGAGCTCCACTCAAATTGATATTTTTATAACAACAAACTGAATGGAATTATGATTCAGTTACAGTTGCATTTGATTTACAAAGCTAAATGCATTTGAGATATCATGTGCCCATATTCAATTATCTGGCTCCATTGGCTGCTACCAGCTCTTATCTGTGTTCTGAGACATGATGCTTGTGTTTGTTGAATATCCTGGCTTGCAGTTGCATATGATTTCTGTGTATAACATGCACAAATCATTTCCTGATGCCCCAAAATAGAGAGAACCGTAAGAAGCATTAGCTTAAACAATATAAGATAAAATACAATGTTTTTATTGCCAGAATATTCTTTGAAAGGTATTCGTTCCATTTTGTCAACTTTATGGAACAGAGTAATTGAAATTTGCATGCAACCTCATACCCTATCCTTTCAAACTCTGAGCTATTGCTGACTCTGCACACACATCCGCAATTTGCTCACTGCAGGCAGAGATTTTACAAGATTCCTACTAAGTTGTATGTTAATGCTAAATCAGAATTTTCTGTGTGTTATGACATCCTCCTGCTACATGCCACTTACCCAAACTGTTATTTTTGCTTCATGCACCATCTATGTTTTCTGGATCCAACCGTGCATTAGAATAGAAGTGTCACTCTTTGTTACCTTAGTCACATTCTAATGGCAGAGAGGTTGTCGCTAGTCAGCTGGAAAGGAAATTAAAACCATAATTCCAGACATTGTTACAGAATTGAATTTCTCATGCCAAAAGACTGGCTTCATTGCCGCATCACTTAAATGATGCATTGAACAATGAAATATCTTTGTGTAATTGTGTATGTCTGTTTCTATGGTATTAAATACAGATTTATTGGTTAGAAATATATCACAATAAAATACATATTCCTGTTTTTATAATGTATTCGTATGTGAATATATCTGCACGCACCCGATTGTATCTTCTAATGATGCCCCAGTGGAGATCAGGCACCTCAGCACATTCATTAAATCAAATTTGTGACTTTACAGTTTTTTTTGGCTTCATACCATAAGCAACCGTCACCTACAAGCCCACCAAAAAAACTTTATTTTTAACTGTATTGTATGTTATATATTTAAATATTGAGGGTTAATGATTTTGATGCAGGATTCAATAGAGCGCCTTTCATGTCAGCAGGATGCCTCAATGCACTTCACAGGATCTGCTGCCAAGTGTAGTGACTGTGTGTATTTGTAAGCGAACAGGTAATAAAGCCATCCTTATATCTGAGAAACCTGGGTTGAAAATCCTCCTGTCGTGAAAGGCGCTCTATAAATGTAATTTTGTTGTTGTTGTTGAAAATAGAGTAAAAAGCCTGCTACCAGAGATAATTTTGTAGAATTCTCGGCCATCCAATTCAATTTTTCTTGAAAGAGACGTTTTTGTTATTTCAAAATATTTAAAGGCAAAATTGGGTGAGATGGGACTATTTGCTGGTTAGGAATTGCAGAGAAGTAACTTGATATTTCTAATATTCTATATTAATGCTCACTGGAGTCCCATTTGTAGGTTTGACATTTTTGAAGAGGGAATCAGTCATGTAAATTTAGGTATGTCACGCTGACGACCCATTGGAACTCAGCTCGATGTGATCTGCTGAACAACAGAGTTCCTGCTAGTTGACAGGAATTCTAAGGGGATTTGTAAAATAGTGTGAATTAAACCCCATTAACTGTATACGGTACATGTTCCTGTAATAGGCAACTAGTGATCACATCACTGGTTGCCAACTACAGGGAAATTGTTATTTTTGTGTATTTTTGCTGATGTTTGAGCATAAAACTGCAGTAAAGAATACTAAATTTATGCTTTTTGAACTCTACATTTAATTGGAATTGTACTTTAATGGTTCATGTGTATGCCATTCAAATTAAACCAACCACATAGCTCGCTGGACACTGCAAGTCAACATTTAATGTAGCTGAGAGACATCCTCCTGTGTGTCCAATTTATGAAATATTTATACTTCTGAAAATTGCCACTTTATGCAGATTCAGAGTTGATCCTTGCAGTAACATAGAAAGACTCAAGTCATTTGGTTGTTTTTCCGTTTGCATCAGTATCCTACATCTTTATAGAAGAACTGCTTTTAGCATCATAAACATAAGAAAGTGGGTTAAAGGATCAAGGGGTTTAAGATCAATTTGTTATAAACTCTTTCATCATGTTCCGTAAAGCTTAGTACTTGAAGATATTGTAGGGAAATAATACATGATAATGCAGTTGGCATAAGATGGTCTTACATTGTGTAATCAATTGTGAAAACAAACGAGTATCTGAATAATGTATTCAGAGATGTATAATTCAAAACAGGCAAAAGTCATGTATCTGTTGATGTTTTCAAGTGCATTCTTTCTGTATTGTTTTTCTCAGGTGTCTGACATGCAGCAAAATCCCTTACCAAATCTCCAGTTCCAGCCCCTGGGGATTCATGGAAGCAGGGGTCTGTTTGTCAGTATTGCAGAGGGCAATTACTTCCTATAGGGATATACTGTACTTCACTTGTCCATGTCTGAAGAACACAGGTCGTGGGCTGTTATCAGCTTTTAACTCAACCATTGATATTACATTGTATCACATGATATATAATAAAATGAGGGTGAGGGGCTTATCCTCTGTGTAGTAATGTAACTCCATGCTTAGAACTGAGAGTGAATCAGTGGTAATGCAGTTCTTATGGTAATTAGTGCAACTCTGCACTTTCCACATTCAGATTAATCCAGTTTTCTCCATTTCAATTCCAATACTTGCTCTTGATTCAAAAATATATTCAAATCCTTTCTTCCAATGTATTGTCAAATCTTAACTCCATTACACAGTTCTGATTCACTCTCTAAATTGCTTTTCATAACAGACCGTCCAATCCTTTCCCTGAATTGAGATATACATTTCAGCTTCTCTCTTATCTCTATTCTGAGTTTCTTTTCAGGCCCCAGTTTCTGGCATTTTTGATTCTGTAATTCTGGCTCCCTTTTAACTCTTGAAGTGCTGAGGAAAAATCCACTTGTCCAGGCATGATTGAATGAGCATAGACTCCTTACATTCTTCATGGTTTTAAAAGTTCATCTGAACAGACAGTAATACTGCCGATTTACGATGTGGCCTTCAATATCCCAGCTTTTCATTATGTAGGAAACCTGCATTTTAATGCAGTTCTTTTATTCTAATGTTCTTTTATTCACAAGCTAGTTCTTTTATTCTAAAGAATTTTATTCATAGGCTTTCTCTGGATGTCATTCCAGGTCTTATACTGAGAATTATAGAAATGTACATCACACTATTTCCAGAAAAAAATCTGATTAATGTTGTAGAAGAGAAACAGTGGGTTTAGATGAAAAATTGTGATCTTGATGTGATAATTATCATTCATGATATTGTCAATTTGTTAGAGTTTGCTCCCTCAAAATTTTATCAAAATGGTTGAGTCTGAAGCCACTTGACTCTATTGGAGAGGCAGCCATTAGACTTGCCACTCAGATAATGGCATTTAAGTGCAGGTTTACACAATACAGTCTTAACTATTAAAGTTGAGGGTTATTAACTTTAATCTTCTTTCAAGTTGACTGACATAAGGTAATCCTTTGTATCTTGCAGAGAATAAAGATTAAGGATTTCATCTAGAATAATAATAATAATCCTTGAATTTGATATCGTGTTTTATCATATCATTGAGATGTCTCAAAGCATTACACCAAATATACTGTAAAGTGAATTGCCTGTATATTTTGTGGGCAAAACAAGACAACCAATTGCCAACAGCAGTATCCCGCAAACAGCCATGGATTAAATGAGCCCACTTTTTTCCCCGGGATTATTACCCACAGAAAGCGATCTGCCAATCCACTAATGATCAGATTCCTACTTATTGCTGGTAAACAGCAGCATGTGGAGTTAGGAATCTTGCCTAAGTTTTCGCCCTGCCCAGGAATTGAACCCAGGTTCTGTTGTTTGTGAGGCAATTGCTGCACCCATACGCTGCATGACTCAACAATCTATATTGCTTCTTTTTAGGCTTCCAACAATTCAGGAATGAAACAGAATGAACGTTTTCTGAAAATGTACCATGATCACTTCCCATCTTGTGCATGCAGTATGTTCATTTCTGGTGATACTGATGTAAATTTGCAGCGGAACACACATCTGCACACTGACACACAATATATCAGTGTCAAGATACATTTTGGTTTACTATTCCCCCGGTTTGGCAAAATATTATAAAGGATAATTTTTGTGCTTGTTAATTCTGTGTGAGGTTTTAAATGAGGTGCAAATGACATTTTAATGTATTCTGGTTTTCCTTTTTTTAAAAAAATGGAGAATTTCCAGCAGAAGTGTGAGTAAGCCTTCAAACAGAAGGAAGGCTCAATTTAGCGAACAGGATTTAGAGTTCCTCATGGCTGAAGTCATGAGACGCAAAGCCAGGATATTTGATATAGAAACCAGAATGCAAAAAGCAAAGTCTGGGGGGGGGGGGGGGGGGAAGTCTGGGGAGAGGTAGTCACACATTGAAATGAAATATAGAGGGAGGCAAAAGAAAGCCACACACAATGCGGTGTTTTGAAGCAGTAAGGTTCAAGGTGAATTGGCTTGAATTGATTATTAGCTGCTGCAGACTGATGAGAGGAAATATTCCCTCTGGAATCTTCAGCATTCAGTTTTATTCCAGAACCACTGCATCCGCTGAACCACATTTGACCATTGGACTAACTATCCAGTGTGTATACTTAACTGTGACATCAATCTAGTATTGCAGCACCACAATTGTGAAAGACTATTAGTTCCACAAAATCTGCCTTTCAGCTGCAAACAAAAAACCCTTTCTTCAAAAAACACGTAACAGTTCATCAGCCTCTGCCATTTGTGAAAGAGACTGGCTTTCATTACACTGAAAGAGCCATCATCTTGCCTCCTGCCTATTCCTGAAATAGAAACAACTCACGTTTAGATGGTGCCTTCCACGTGGAATAACGTGTCAGAGCACTTTATAAAGCAATTATAAACAGCAGATATAATGCTTTATAATAACAACAACTATTTGCATTTATATTGTGCCCGTCATCCTGGACGGCATCTCGGAGCAATTATATCTGACTGATTGGCATCTTGTATTGGTGATGATATTCTCGTTGTGTAAACCTGCCTAATCCTGATTTGGCAAATGCCCTGATGCAGATCAGGGTCATTGGCGCATACTTCGGTGTTGATTTTCTTCTTATTTAAACCATCTGATTATTCCTGAATTGGCAAGAATGCTCCTATGATCACAGCTGCACCTTCACCTTCACACAACGGCATCTTTCCGAGAGAGGAAGAGGTGCTTATTCTCAGCATGGGTACAATTGACAGAATCCAAGACAGCGGCAAAACATATGGGTTTTCTTCAGGGATGTTTGGGGATTTACGTAGCAAGATCCACTTGAACTGAGTAGCATTGACTCAAAGGATGTTATTTAATGGTTATTTTTGTCTGAGTGAATTTCTCGGCTCTATTTGAGCGCATACGTATTCTTCACTCTCACGGAAAAGGTAGTTAATCTTCAGTCGGTTTGAGATGTTTCTTTCATGTGAAAGTTGTTATACAAAGAAAATATGTTGCTGTGTAATAAAGATGGCCTCATTAAAATCCACCACTGAAGCTAAGTCCTCAAACAAGAGAAGATATAACTCTAAATGATTAGCTCTGTGTATATTTCATGCTACGTGTTTGTTTCTGGGAAGTTCCTGGGATTCATTGAATATCATGAAAGGCTTGAACCTTTTTGTTGGAAAGTCTTATTGACTTTGTCAAAACTTAACTGGTTGGGGAATATATGTACAACCCTTGAAAAAAAAGCAATCTGGTTGATGGGATCTGATTTAACACTTGGTGGAAAGGAACATATGTGTGTTATGTAAATTGTTTGGTAAACACTATTTGTGTTTTATATGTTTTTGGCATCAAACAATAAAAGAAAATGAGTGGCACAGAGTTTTACTGCTTTTATTTGTGGTGTTTGTAGGTGTACAAACATCCCCTCCCCTGCCCCCCTTCCCCCAGTTGTGTAGGAATGGTAGTAGCAAATGGGCATCTTAACCTAAACCTCAGTTATTCATCTAGAAGGATGGGTGATTAAGAGCCACTAAGTAAGGAAGGAACTTGCAATTTTATAGCACTCTTATTAAATTGAAATTCCTTAAAGCATTTTGAATGTAACTGGGTAAGTGTAGTGACCTTGTTTGGTAAGCAGCATAGTCCACAAACAGCTGTGAGACACATGAACAATTAATCATGAGGATTGTTGGCCAGGACACAGGCAGAAACTCCCCTTTCTTTTCAAAAAGCATCATGAGATCTTTGTTGCATACATTTCTATATGCCATAAATATGACAATATTTGTCATACATTTTAAATGTATGTTGTGGAGCTCCTGTGGCTTAGTGGTTAGAACACTTGTCTTGCAAGCTGGGGAGACCAAGCTGGGGCGACCTGTGTTCGAATCCAGGCAGGTCAGGGCGAAACCTTGGCCAAGTTTCCTTACTCCACACGCCCAATAATAATGCGTCCAAAAAAACCACAATAATAAAATTGGTCATTTCAATCCACGACTGTTTGTGGGACACTGCTGTGCACAATTGGCTGCCGCGATTCGCCCACAAATATATACAGTCAATTCACTTCACAGTATATTCTGTGAAGTGCTTTGGGACGTTGATAAGATGTGAATAGTACTATATCAAATGCAAGGATTATTATTATTACTGTATTACAATATTGTAATAGGTTCTGTATTTTCCAGATACATCTGTAGGCAGGATTTCCTTGTGCTCATTTATACGGCTTAAACCTTATTCAAAACAACTGCAAGATAATATAATAAAAAGGAAATAGCATTGGGTAATGGAGGTAAAATAATGTATATGTTGGTTGTTTATAAACAACATGGACCTTTAAGGTCACTTGAAAGCAGACAGACGGGTCCTTTGTTTAATACCTCATCTGAAAGCTGATAATGCAGTATGATCAAAGTGATGCATTTCAGTCAATGTCATGACAGCCGTGTCTGTTACTAATTATTAAATGTGATTCTGAAACCTCTTGAAACTCAGTACATAAATTATCATTTGTTTGTCTGGACTAAAGCTACATCTGGCATGCAGAAAAGCCAGCAAATGACAATGGGCTGATTAACACACTGGAAGGATGCAACCTCCTCCTTGTTTTTCTTTCCATGGTCACAGCTGTTGGAAATATTGTAATGTATCCTGTATTGTCCAGGCGGGATTTTCTTGTGCTCATTTATATGGCTTAAGCTTCATTAAAACCAACTGCAAGATAATACAATTAAAAGGAAATAGCTTGTGTAATGGAAGTAAAATAATGCATATGCTGGTTGTTCATAAACAGCATGCCGCAGAATAAAATATTAATTCAATTTAAGTTATGAATTGCCACAGGCATAAAGGTAAAGCACAAATTGTAGGTAACTCAAATGCCAGGTCCAAAAAACGATCTAGAGAATGTAGCTTCATTCCCATAAGAGATAACAAATGTAACACAGCTCCTTTATATCAGTCTTCAGTATATTGTGAGTTTATAATAATAAAAATAATCCTTGCATTTGATATAGCACCATATCAAATCATTGAGATATCTCAAAGTGCTTCACAGAATATACTGTAAAGTGGATTGTCTGTTGTGTTTTGATGTGGATACAATGTCAACCCACAGTATAAGGAAGTCTTAATACCTTCTGTCCTCCAATGTCAACTGGTTTCAAACATACGTAGGTACGGAAGGCCTCCTGGCATCACTGATTGCTCCAGCAATTGCTGGAAATGCTCATGCTTACATTGTGAGGATTCACAAAGTGAGGCTTACTGATGTTAGTATTGAAGATATCCCAGATGTGCTAACTGGTAGCTGCACTATAGTGTGACCCATTGTAACGTAGAGTCTGTTTATTGACCTGAACCACCACGATAAAACTCGGTCCAACTGTACATACTAATTAAAATATGAAAGCAGTCAATATCTACCCATGAGCCCTCCACCCTCACTACACACACACATACATACACACACAAACTTAATTCGGATTGGATTAAGTCCATGAGCCATTACTAATGTACTGCATGCACTGTGGCTGTAACATTAGTGATTGCAGAAAACTTCCAGTGGCTTTGGGCCAAACCATTATGTTAAAGTCATGTGGTCAAGCTAATAATTAAGTGAAGGTGGTCAGATCTTCACTTTATTATTGTCTGGTGTATAATTTTTGCTCCTCCCCAACTGCTGAAAGTGTATGAAAGTGTGTCTTACCAGATCATAGCCAATGTTGAAAACAATGATCATAGACGTGAGCTCAATTCCATTTCTTTGGAACTCTAATCCTCAAGGATTACACAAACTGTGAGCTCATGAAACTTTGTTAGGATAATAAACCACGAAAGAACCATTGATTCTATTGATCAATTTGTTGATGCTATCTCCCATAAATTCTAGATAAAACACTAAGCAGCAGATATAACTGTGCTTTATGTTTACCATTATGTATACTACGAATGGGCCTTACAATTTCATAGAAATACATGTTAGCAATGTTACCAAGCTGAAATGTGTTGCTAAAAGATCAGGTGATGTACAATCCATTCATATTTTAAAGGTTAGATGTTATCTGGAAATGTGACCAAGGAGGGTTGAAATGTAACATTTATTTATGTTTTGTCCATTTTTGAGGTAGTAGTAGGTAAATGGAGAAGAGGTCCCTTAGGAAGAGTACAAACAACAGCCAAATGAAAACTAGGCCAGAATAGATATTTAGCTGGAATCATGAGAGAGAAGGAAAGCAGATCTTAAGAAGGTTGACGGAGAGAAGGCTTTGGAAATGCTATAGTTACTGGGAAAAGCTCAACAAGGTTGCAAATGCATTCTTTGTTTCCATTATTACTTTATTCCCATTTGATTCTGTTTCCTGGGCCAAACTGTAATGAAAAGCTGGTTTGGGAGATTTAGATCTTACAAGAGATCACAAGAAAAGTTTGCCTCATTTGATCCAATCCTTTCAGAATACCCAACAACAAAATTGCATTTGTATAGTGCCTTTCTCTCTCATCACAGCATCAAGCTGTTTGTGTTTTTAATGAATCCAGCATCCTTGCCTTAACCACATTTCCTGGTAACCTGTACCATTTGTTAATTATGATCTGGGTATAGAAATATTTCCTGGTGTCTGTACTGAAATTGTGAGATCTTAACCTTCTTCTTATACTTTCTCAGTGCATGTGAAAGTATTGTTCTGGAATTATTTTCTCAATCCCATTTAAAATGTTATATATCTCGAACAGGTTGCCTCCGAAATGTCTTATTTCAAGATTAAAGAACTCTAGCTTGTTCAATTGTTGCTCATAGCTTTCGCACAGGGAATTATCCTCATCTCTCTTCTCTGACTGCCTCTAAGGGCTGGGCAGTTGCTGATATGACAGTACCTAGACTGCATGCAACCTGACCAGACCACTGCAGGATGGTGCTGTTGTACTATTTCCCACAGTATGAGTAAATGGAAACCATAGTGAAAGCTGAAATTGGATCAGGCCAGAGTGAGGAATAATTATGTCAACAGGAACTCAGCTTCCAAGTATAATAAATAATCTATAATAAAGCGTGTTTTTAGTAGTAACCTTCCATGTGCCTGACTCCAAGTTAAAACCACTGGACAGTATTAAATATGTAAAAAATCATCCGCAGTAGCTGATGATTTTTGACATTCAGACACATAAAGTAGTGAAGTGCCTAATGCTGCTCTACATTTAGTTAATATTTTAGCACCAAGCCTACCTTAGACATTAACTTTTCCCATTTGTGAACTCTAACTGCCCTTGTTTGTATGAATTGGTGTAAGAAAACAAGTACAATACAGTCATAGACTTCCTACAGAATATGATGTGACTGATGACAACTGAACATTGTACCAGCTTTACCAATCTGAGCTGTTTGATACAATATGAAGAATATATTTCCTTGGAGTGAATAAATGCCGTACGTCTCTGCAATGTTTCAGAACAGCTTTTGCCCACCAAACACACAGTCACTACACTTTACGGTACAACTTGCATTTATCAATGCCCGGTAACGTCTAAGAGCGCTTAACAATGGCGGAGCCCGAAGCTGAGCCAGTGGGAGGGGGAAGGTGACTGTAAGCACAGTCAAAGAGAAAAGTCTTCAGGCACAACCTGAAGAGGGGTGAGGCGAAGGGGCTGAGGGAGGGACTCTTATTCAAATTGAACTCTATTCCTATGGGCAAGAATGCACTGTGAATAACATGCAGTGAGTATGAACCAAATTGCACAATGCCTTGCTGATAATGTATGTGCCATCTGTTTTGCACTGTTGAACAAGATAATATTCTACCTAAACTAGGCTCAAATGTAGCTTATTAAAAGCTTACATTACTGACCTATGACTGTTCAGTTTTCCTAATAATTGAGGTGCCATTTTAATAAGCTACATAACAAACAAAAGGACAGTAAATCCAGTTGTTAGAGAAAAGTCTGATGCAGGAATGACTCAAGATTCACTTAATGCAGGTGGGGCAACAATCTGATATCTAGTACCACTCCAATCTGATATCTGGTACCACTCCACTAAAACCAGATACATTCTTTGGCTGTTCTGAGAGTAATACAGTGCTGGGAAAACATATTTAGCATACAAATAAGGCAATTGAGGGGTGTAGTTGAGGAGGATAGGAGAGGTACGTGCTTTGTGAGGCATATAAACACAGACATCGGCTTGTTGGTTAAAATGATCAGTTTCCGTGCCATATCACTCTTTTTAACTCTGGATAACAATAGAAATAGATCTGGGAAATACAGAGAAATTCTGAAATATGTGAGTATGCAGTAAATAACAGCAATCAAAATGTTGCAGGATTACTGCTATTTCAGAAACGTGGCTTCAGGATTGCTGCAGGAAAAATAATGTTGCATTTCAGCCTGAGCAAGGCAAAGGTGACTTCAGAAACTACAGTACTTTGAACATTGAAGTAGTCTCCCTCATTCTCAGTGGTCTGACAAATGTTAGAAAGTTCATGGAGTACCATGGGTGAGTAGTGTGTTCCCTTCCTTAACTCTAGCATCCCATATTGCTTGTGAGTCTGATACTCCAAAGTCCCCCTTTCAAGCAGATCATAAAGCATTTGTTGATTAATTCTAAATCTCTGAAAACAGTAAATGTCATGGGCAACCTATTCAGATAATGCATTGGCAGTAAACCTGAATGACATTTCACTTTCTGCTGGAAAACCGAAAATGTACTGCCAATAACTGCCAATAGAGAAATCTGTGAAACAATTAAGAACCAATATTCCTTGTCCTGTTTACCTGCACAAACTCCAAGCAATGTCAGTAATGATGTAGAGAATCAATTCTTTAACCTACACCTTTTTAAAACAGCAAAACAGTGTGTATATGGACAAAATGCCCAAGTCCACAGAAATATTTTGCATTCATACCACTGATATAATACCTAGAGCAAAAATGTAAGATGCTGAGAGGTATAGAATTTCATTGGCAATGTGTAGTTTTATTTCCAGTAATACACTCAATGCAGAGTATTGTAACACAGGAGCTGATAGATCATATGATGCTCCATACCTTCAGTTCTATGTTGCTTTCTTGTTCCATCAATTCCATTACATACTCCTGCTGCATAATGGTCTAACATCTTACACATTGATAATTCACAAATATTACAAAGAGAAGTGAGTTTATACTAGTCAGTCAAACTTTGGGAGCTCTGCTGACACTGTTTACAACCCAGCAGCAAGAGGAAATTTACCTCCATTACCAGGACCAACGTTATCCACTGTTAAATAAAACAAAAAAATTAATTTGTATAGTTCATTTTACATTGGGAGGACGTTCCAAGGTGCTGGACAGTCTGGGATTTGGACATGAGCATGGGGTTGGGATCAGGAAGGGTGGAAGGCAGGGAGGGTATAGCTAAGAGGGTGGTCGAAGGCGTGGTTGACGAAGAGGGTCATGAGACTTGCATTGATGGAGGCAAGGGAGAGAGCGGGGCAAAGGGACTGTGGGATTGAGTTCCAAAGGATGAGGGCAGAGAAGCTGAAAGTTCACCCGTCAATGGTGGGACAGGTCGAGTGGCCCAGGCATGGGATGTGGAGCAGGCCTGCTGAGTGGAGGGAATGGACAGGTTGATAATGGTGTTAGCAGGTCACAAATGTAGGAAGGATCAAGGCTGTGGGATAAAACCTTTGTACTGTACCACCATGAACAAGTTTGTTTCAATTGATGCATATTGTTGTCCTCCCAAAGATTTTTTCTTCTGACATGCTATAGTCTTATGAAATATAAATAAGTGAAAGTAAATTATATTTGTGGTTGTTAACAACAGATTTGAGTTGTACCAATTCCAACTGTTAAATAATTTAGTTTTATAGGTATAAAGTATTTGGCTCCTTCTTTAAGATGGATGCTGTATTTGGAATAACCTTTGCATCATTGCACAGCTATTACTCAAGCCATCTCTACAAGAGAGTGACATTAACCAAAACTTGCCTGTGACAGGCGGGTCATAGGAACTTATTCTGGTGGATACTGAATTCCTCTGACTCCAATACTGACATATAATTAGGGAAGAGTTGATCATGTCTCAGCACATTGTATAATTGACCAGAAGCGCACACTGGCTAATTGATCAGTACTATACTGTATAATTGATCAGTAGTGCACCATGTAGTCGATCAGTGAAGCACTGGATAATTTATCAGTAACTTGGGGTGTATCAGAAGCTAAAGTTGTAATTGACTGCAGCTCAAAGATGATGGATGCCATTGAAAGAACACATGGTTTGCAATGCTGTAAGATGGAGGCTAGGTTCTACAGGGCAAACAGCTGAGCAGTTCAGGTGTAAAATCTTAATTTTAGTTGAAGTAAAAACTGTTGATCTCTATTTGAAAAATACAGAGGTCTATTGACATATGTTGTCATGAATGGTGACAGAAGTGAAATAATCGTTAAAGATTATCAGCAGATGAAATTCAGCATGTTGATTTCTCAATGACCTTGAGCTCCTCATGCAAGGTTGTTGAAACAGTGGATGGCACTCATTGATTGGGATTTCACGAGCAGAAATGTGATCATTTATTTAGGATTATAATTTTGAGCTGTAAAAGCTAGGCACAAGAAACCATTACAGCTGGCACTGTAAGAACAAGACAGCGAGGCTAACATACGAAAAGAGAGGATGAAAACTGAATAGAGACCATTTTTATAGCTATGTATCCAAGGGACTAGGAAAGGAGCAAAATAAAATAGAGGGAGGGATGCAATAGACATGATTGAGCGTAAAAGGTATTTACAGCGTTGAACTTCATTGCAAAAATGACAAGATTTACACCATATTTTTACAGCATATTGCTGAGTTAAACACATGTTATCCTGAGCACTGAATGCTGTGCTACACAGCTGATAAAGTTAGTGGTGGCTGAAGTTAACTTCAGGTCCAAACAATATGATAAGGTCAGGGCTAGCAGGAAAGGTTTTCAGACCTGTGAACAAACTTTAGTTACTGGTTTAACTGCAATTTTAGGCTTGCCAATATTTGCAATCACATGCTGTAATTTTCAATGTAACATTGTTTATATTAAATTAATAAATGATTATGTAGTTGTCAAGCCATAACACCAGTAATGAGGAAGGCAGAACGAAGAATACAAATTGATCCCATGCAGTTTGAGCAGCACCATAAATTAATTTACTAATGAAACCTCCTTGTGAAGAGGTATCCATATGGAAGGCCAATCCTACAGACTTTTATACTGCATTATCAGAATAGTTTGTGTCAGATTGTTGCTAGAAGTGTACCAATAAATGATTGATTGCCTTTGAGTCACAATAAAGGAAGAAGATTAGAATTATAATTCTTGCCAATTCAGCTGAAGAATAACAGCAATTATGTGGATTTTGAAAGCGAAGCAGTAAGCATTTGGCATGTGACTTTATGTTTAAGGAAAAAGACTATAGACCTGAAGGCTAATGACGATGTGATATCAACTGATGAGATGACCATGAAGCATGTAAGAGGATCAGGACAGTCACATTATGTAATGGGAGACATAAGCATGCTGAATAAAAGCTGTTGCAATAAGTGCTAAGGAAAGAGATGCACATTATCAGAGCAGATACTGGATGGAAATACGGTTCAGCATTTAAATGAAGGGCAATGGTAGGCTTCCAATGCAATATACATAGTCTAAATTAGCCTGGGTCACAGAGCTGACAGATGGCAAAAAGTCCATGGATTGGCATTGGAAACATACCTTTGAAAGGTAGATTGGAGTAGTGCAATGAACACTGTAGAAAAAACACAGCTTAAAAGAGAGTAGTCAATGGAATAGCCTCGGTTACTATGCCAACAAGCGAACTACACTAGTCTAAAGAGTAAGGTAAACCTAAACCAATGGAGGCCTTAAAGCTCTGATAAAATAATTAGAATGTATTATTCAGCACACCTCTATTGCAGGGGTGAAATCATGTTTTTAAGAATTAAGGAAATAATCCTGACGATTTGTGGATTTAATTACCAGTACAATTCTGCTGGATTCAAATTGGAACTTTTTCAGCTTTCTCAGTTACTTCAATGCAAATAGCTAAACTGTTGGTATATCCTTATTCTCATTGTTATTAAACAATGCTTTCTTCACATTTCAAAGAAAGTTCATGCTCTTGATATCTTCTAACATTGGACGAACGTCACAATAATGAAGGGAGAATTCAGATCAAGGTCTTTTTATCATTCTTCCTTAAAACTCACTATTTCTGGACCATGTATTGCTATTGCATTCACACAGAAAGGTCAACGTTTTCATCTCATGTTTGGAACATGAAAACCATCACACATTTTGCAGTGAACTTTTCATGGTAGTCAATGTGAAGGATAGCATTTTGGGGCACTGAAAATGGGGTACAAATAAGTTTCCAAACCATACAGTCTTCACACTATCACCAGCTTCTTGATGATACAGTACTATGTTACAATGTTTCCACTTGACATACAAGCCATTTCTGTGGCTGTGGTTAGTCCTAGTATTAGGCTCATGTCAATTTGTACATCATTATCTCCAGTGTTCTGCCACGTTCTCAAGGCCACAAAAGGCATTTGGGGCAAAATCATTTCACATTAGATCCTGAGACAGAATAGATCTTCATTCAACTTTTCCAGCCTTAATTTCAACCGAGGCGATTGTACTCAATAAGCAAAACCTAAATCCTTCATTATTGAAATCCATATAAGCCAGTCGGAAAACTCCATTCATGAGACAATCCCAGTAAGAGTATTTAGCCTTTACTCTGCTAGAAATTGTTTTCATAAAACCATCATACCTTGACAGTGTAATTGAGTGGCTGGTTTAACAAGTAGTCCACCTTTGTGTTTATCCCGACAGCAGTGTGGCTTCATCTCTTTGCACTACTGCCTTTGCTCTGTGCTTTTCCAATTAGATTTAAAAGTTCTGAATTTTCCAGCCCTATTAATGCTGGAAACTTCAGACTAGCATTCAAAAGACTACTCAGTGGACACTAAAATAACATACCAGCTTCCTCTAGAGGGAAACATTACACGAGCCTTTGGACAGACAGCCTTCATTTGAAATGGATTTTTCAGGCTGTATGAAAAGAAACGTAATATTCTATATGAGCTTCAATTTCAGGAGAATAATGATGTGCTTTATCATACATAAGGATTTATGTAATCCACTATTACTGGAAGAGTCTCTGCTGAATATTCCACCACATTCATCATGCTGTGTGACTATAGATACAATTATGCTAGCTATCTTCACACATGCACTGGCTTCCTTTTGAAGTTACTAACAGAAAAAAACTAAACCATTAATTCCTGCCTACCCTCTGTGTCAATGTGCTTCAGATGAGTATTATGGCTGATCCCTGCCTTTCTGAGCTTTTCCCTGAGTTCCTCAATGTCAGTTAAAGTTGTAACATTACTCCATTTAATAGGGTCACTTGGCATTCAGCCCAGTATTTATGTCAAACCAATAATCCAAGATTTTTTTAAAAAGAATTCTTCCTTGCAATTAAGCTGGAAAGAAACATTAACAACTTATATTCACACACAAAAAAAGGTTTAAGTGTTGCATATGGAGCTGTTCGACTTAATCACCAGTAATACCCAAGAATAAAAATGGTAAGTTGATAAATGCTTCTTGAGAAAGTATTACATATTGAATGTGAATTATATCTCTTTTTGATGTGTAGCGCCAAGCCGGTATTATTAAGTGCCCAGGGCATCCCCTTGACATGAAAGACACTATATAAATGGTAAATTTCCATTGCAATGTATAGTTTCACTTAATGTAATGATCATGCTCAAAATTGCATTTTATTCTAAAAACATACCAGCAGCACCAGGTAAATTTGCTATAGGGATCTCGCAAAGTGCAGTTGGAGGGCACTAAAAAGTCACAACACATTATCCTTATTGTTTATTGCTATTGTTCTGCCAAGGGATTTTAGTCGGGCTTCATCAGAGTAATGTGCAATCCTTTGTTCAAAGGAGGAAGGGATTTAGGGACTGGTTGAGGAATTGCAAGTTAGGAAACGGAAAAAAAAAAGCTGTACCTTCAGAGAATCAACTCCCTTTTGTTACCAGCTTTAGGACATTGTAAAATCTTTAGAGAAAATTGGTGACAGAATTATGGTATTCCATGTATTAGAGCACTCGAAGCAGTGGAATAATGGAGGTGAAAAAATATGATGCGAGCTGCACAAGAGGTGGAGGGAAAGTTCAGTTAATATTTTCGGTAACCTGTAATAGAAGTGATCTGCATGCAGATGAACCTTTTTCTTTGGTAATTGCATTTACCTGGTATTTCAGACCCAGAAGCGATCAGATGCTGGGTTTCATTCTTTCAATATGAAACAACCTCGTTTACTGGGAAACCCTAATTAACAATTGTATTGCCAAGAAAACATGCTACGCTGCTTGTTCTATCGCCTTTTTTAGTTCAATTCTCATCATAACATTCAATTCATGTTAAGAAGAATTTCATTTTAAAATTTACGGAAATATTTCGCTTAAAATTGGTGTAAATGGTTGTCAATTTCAATTGGACTAGGCTCAGTGGCTAGCTTTATACAATTCTGCACAGAACATTTTTATTCAACTTGAATCTTGTGTGTCAAGATAATCTTCTGAGTAAAATGAGTAAAAAAAAACAAATCTCACTTCTATCAGAATGCAGTGGGGATGAAGGGGAAGAGCTGCAGGCAGAGTGATGAAGCTTTGAATAGGGGCAAAGAGAGAAGGCACATAAATGAGAATGCTTAAAGCAGTTAAGCAATACAAGCCTGTTTATTTAAAAAAAGAACAGGTTATGCGTGTTCACCAGAACCATAATTAAAAATTAAAGATTACATCAAACGGTCTTATCACTTGCTCCTAACATATTTCATAAATTATGTAATGAAATCTGACACCAAGTACAGATTGAAAAGCATTAGAACTGTACATAGATCCCGATCCTAGAAGATATACACTTGCTTCCTTGTGTGCATTCTATTCCTCAAAATGAAGGGATAAGAGTAAAAAACCAGAAGAAGATTATATTCTGCAGAGAAATGAGATATTCTGCATGACAGGTGGCCTCTCATTTTAGAAGAAATAAAATAAATTAGGAAGAGAAAAAATATTAAATAAAAAATATATAAACCAAAGACTTTTGATGAATTATTTTAGAGCTCAACCAGCATTACATAGATTACATGGGCAGACAGATCATGTCTAATACTGACCTTGTTCACCTTAATCAAATATTCTAAATCTGGTCTCACTACAAAGCATCCAAACCGGTGGACCAACAGTGGCCTATAATCAATCTTGAAGCTGGTCTGACCAGTTTGGCTTTAATAGTAATAATAATATAATCATGATTAATATAATAATTCAATAATAAAAATAATACTTACATTTGATATAGCACCCCATCATGTCTTTGAGACATCTCTAAGTGCTTCACAGAATATAATATAAAGTGCAGTGACTATTTTAATATTTTATGGGCGAACAAGCTTTGAGACAATGTTACAACAATAATCCTTACATTTTCTATTGCCTTTCACATGATATACTATAAAGTGTAGGTTCTGTATTCTGTGGGTGAAATGGGCAGTCAATTTAGCATACAATTTAGCATACAATATCCCACAAAATACCCAATGTTGACTGAAGCTAGTCACTACATACTTATTTGATGAAGCCATAGTGAAGACAAACCACATACCCAAAATATTAGTTTGTATGTTAAGAAGTGCAAAGACCATTTTATTTCATTTTCATTTGATATCGCACCATATCACATCTTCAAGATGTCTCTAAGCACTTCACAGAATATACTGTAAAGTGAATTGACTGTATACAGTATTTTATGGGCGAAATGTGGCATCCAATTGCAGACAGCAGTGTGCAAACTTGTAAAAAAAATCAATGGATTTAATATTTATATTCAATATTAAAATATTCAGTCTTGGTTCATGGAAAGGTTTTTAAACTAATTTCACCTGACAGTCATTACTTGGGTTCCCATGTGCTTTGTAGTTCACATAACAGCTTTGCATGCTTGCAATTGTCTGTCTTATTTTGTTTGAAAATGAAATAATTTGATCATCACTCAAAAACAATTATTGGTCATTTTAATCAACGACTGTTTGTGGGACACTGCTGTGTGCAATTGGCTGCCACATTTCACCCACAAAAGTCAATTCACTTTACAGTATATTCTGTGAAGCGCTTTGAGATGTCTAGAAGTTTTGAAATGTGCTATATCAAATGCAAGCATTATTATTATTATTAGCATTTACTTGTAGGGTCTTTTAATCTATTATAATATTACCAATAACAATGTTCCAGGAAAGAGCTGTTACAAATTCATTAGCTCGGCAGCATTTAAAGACGAGTAGGAATGTGGAACTTGCTATCCCAAGAAACTGATGAGGCAAGTAGCACAGATGTATTTAAGGGGAAGCTATATGGATACAGGAGGGAGAAAGGAATAGAAGGTTATGCTTGTAGGCTTTGTTGAGGAAGGGCAGGAGGAGGCTCATGTGGAGCATAAACGCAATCATAGGCCAGTTGGCCTGAATGGTCTGTTTCTGTGTGGTATATTCTAATATAACCTAACACAGTCAGTTTGTCAAAATAAGTTGCTGTATTTTCATGGATTTCCAGATTGAAGATTCCACATTATTTTTTGGAAAGAAAAAATATATAAATCTTATCATAATAGGTTAGTGTTGTTTTATTGCAAAAATTCGGGCTGCAGTTTAAAGATTTATATATGTAATGTAAACTACCAGGGCACAATAAAAACTGCAATACACAGAAGCAAATTTATATATTTATTACAAATCAATTTTCACTATCGTTTTCAATTTGAAATAATGTTAAAGCAAATATTACACTGTTTAAATTTCAGCTCTTTTTAGACTTTAATGTATGACATTTATCAGTGCAGATTGCAAACTACTGCCAGGAACACAAATATTCTAATTTTCACTGCTTCATTCTAAAATGTGATATAACAACAAAACAATAACAACAACTTGCATTTATATAGTGTCCTTCACTCAAATAGTACTTTGGAGCTTTTAGAACATAATCTGCACGCCACAGATAAGATGTGTATACTATTGATATTTTCTGTATACCATTGATATGGTCTGAATACCCAAAATAATTAATACTTTCTCATAGGTTGCAGTTACATCTGCATTTATGAACATTAGCAGAAAGTGAACACTCAGCTGAAGGCTGGGCAAGCTGCTCTTGTTTCAAATAGTTGAAGTCAATTTAATTTGAGTTAACTGCATCAAGCTTGGAGCCAAATTGAAATCATGCTTTTCCTAATCAAAATAAGCAACAAATGACATTCTACAATAAATTGGTTATCCAAACTGATTAAATTCAAGTCAATCCCCATTTAGGTCTGGGATGTCTGCCAATTCCAAAAGAACTCATCAAATGTTTGAAATGTTTCATTGATAATTTCTAGTTGACAGCTCCTTCTGAAAATCTACTACAGTTTAAATTCATCATCCCACTTTTTTTTGGTGGGGTGGGACGACAGTGCTGCCAGGCTGACACTAAATATATTGTTGGAGCAATGTGTAAATTGAAAGTTCCACCATTTCATACATTTAAAGAATATTTTTTGAATAAAGATGTCCACATTGCCCATTTCGAAACAAACCCAATCTACTGAAAGCAGGTTCCTCATCAAGAGACGAGTTTCAGATCAGTAAGGTCATGGAGGTGACAGAGTGCTTATGGTTGGGTGCACTGATGTCTCCCAGGATGCCAATATTCAAAATCAGTGATGGGAAAAAGATGATATTACTGAAAAAATCTTAGCTCTTCCAGGTTGGTTAAGTGGCATCACAAACTTCCGACCAGAGTCATGAGAGGACACAGGAACGCTAAGTGACTGATGAAAACACAAGAGTACTACATAAGAGCTCTGCTGACAAAAACATTTAGACACCTTTTCTTGCACAGTCTGAGCCTCATTTCGAAAGTGCACTCCGTGCCACATCAGTTCAGTAAAAGCTGCTCTCTGCACTGTTTCATTATTGATTAATACACAAGCTATAATGATTAGCTGCCTAGAGTCTGATGAGCAAAATAGTCACCTACAAAGGTTACATGTTCTATGACCTTTAGAAGGTCACTTACTGTGACCTATCTGTGATATCCCTGCACAGCTTAGGTCTGCTCTGTTTCAGAGTATTTCATCGCCCACTGTAAGACAAAATTGATTCCTAACTTGGAGTGAGAACAACAGCTACTGATCAGTCTCCTTTTTTCATCTTGAAAAAAAACTTGCTTTCACTTTATTGAGACCATGGGAAAACAAAATGTAAACTGAATGTCCCTACAATTTTCCCTTCCATCTAAGTACTGTATGAAAATCTCAAAAGTGCTTCATTATTTACCAAGTAGGAATTTTTCAAATTTAAATCACATCTTCCTATTTCACCTTGTCTTTCGAACTTTCCCCTTTGGAATGGAACCCGACTTTGAGTAAGGACATAAGATTAAAATTGTCCAAACACGAATCAGGTTCAATGAAGCAACAGAGAAAGATGAACAAAATATTGAAGGCTGAGAAAAAATATGCAACAACTACATCAAATTACATTTGTAAGGCGCCTTTCCCATTGGGAAGACGTCCCACGGTACTGGATTGTAGTGCTGGGTGAGGGTGGGGAGAATAGGATCACGCAGCCTTGTGAACCAGAGGACACATGCTACTGAGTTCTGGTTAACCTGCAGCTTGTGGAGGTAAGGGATGATTGCGGGGAATCCGTGTAGTCGAGCCTTTTTTCCTTAATTGTTTTGTTTCTCAGATTACCAATCACAAAGTCAGGTGGGGCAGTACCAAGAGTAACACAGAAATCAGATATTCTGATTAGGAGAAGCAATCTTCACAATTTAGTTTAGCAAAAAGTGGGAATAGTTACTAGCTTAGATTCTATAAAATGCAACTGAATGTTTTACTAAATACCAACAATAGCCTGAGGTGTTGCATAGATTTTAGCTAATCAATGTCCCAAAGAAATGCTTTGAGCAGAGTTGTAGCATTTGTTTCCCCATATACTGATTTTGCAACAAGTATATACATATTTCTTATTTTATCTCTCCTTTGTGCAGGGTATACGTCATGAAAGTAGGGCCTCTTTTGGAACGTAGTTCCCATGACTGAACAAAAATTTAAACAAGATTTTACCAATCAGGAGCAACAGACTTGAGGGGCTGAATGGTCTATGAATTCTATGAATTCTAGAATTAAACCCAACCAACAGTTTCCAATATATACAATGATTTCTCCCCCCAAAATGCTGAAATTGCCTGTTCTGCGGGGTGGCTTTTATAAATTAAATACAGTAAAAGCCCGTTTATCCGTGACTAGGTCATCCGGATTGCTCGATCCCCTCCCAGGGCAATTCCCCATTCCAGCAATCACGAGTATGCTCACTTTGCACATGTGTGCAATGCGTGCGCTTGCGCACGTTTTCAACTTACGAACTTTGAGGTTTTTATCAAGTGTACTGGAATCTTTATTGGTAAGTAGCTACACAATAATCTGTTACTATTTAGTATATTATTAATATAGTATGTTTTAAAATAAGTAAATTTCTTGTGTTGGGTTCTGCCCGAATATCCGGCACAGTCGACCACCACCCCCCACCACCACCACCCGGAGCGTGCTGGATAAACAGGCTGCTGCATAAGTTTCCAGAAAGCCAAGTCTGCGATTAGTATCTCTGGCATTCCTGTATTTGCTGCCGAAAAATCTGGCCCCTCTGGTTGCTTCACTAATTGTGGGCAATTTAACATCTCCTTCAAAATAATTTGTTGAACATTCCCATTAGCTTTGCATTTAGGCATGAAAACAACAACATTCTCTTGAAATTACAGTGGTAGAAGAAGAAACAATAAACACAGCATATGGTCTATACAAAACATATGGTGCTAAAGGATTAACTCAAATAAGTCACAACAATCTTTAATGCACCTTGCTGGCTTTCACAAGATTATCTTGTCTTCATGTCAGCAGCAGCCAAGAAGAAAGAAAACTGCATAAAATGAGAGTACATTCACTATCTTTTTAGTCAGTTTAACTTCTGAATATTCAGTTTGAATAGATGGTGGAGATCTCTGTACGAAGTTCAGGATCTAAAAAATGTAGACGCAGACGTGTTCAAATGCAATTGTTCATAAATTGAACTATATATATTGAAATGAATGATTTACATCTGCAAATGTTAAGATGATTATTTGCCTTTGTTATAGTATTAAAGTTCAGAACAATTATCAATTAACATTCCAATTTAACTTTGACTGTCAGTCAAATTGTGCAAGTGTCCCAACTGAAGTTGATATATCCATAAAATGTGTTAGCTTATCTTAATGGCAGCTTAGCTAACATAGTAAGCAGACATTTACAACTCCGTAATTAGTTTAGTAACACAACAATATACAGTCAACCCTTGCCGAATGCGACTTTCTCGAGTACGGATTTGCCTATACACAAAGAAATAAATGCGGCACTTTTTTGCGTCTACGTGAGCAAAATTTGCGTATACACACTGGCTGGCCCGGCGCGCTTGCACATTTGGGAGGACACTGGCAGCTCCCGACTAAATCCGATGATTCCTTGGCCTCGGCGCAACCCGATGCCATTGCGTGGTAAACAGAAGAAACAGAGAGAGAGAGAGAGAGAGAGTCTCCTAACACTTCCAGGACCAAAGGTAAAATAATTTAGCCAAGCTATGGCAGTGTAAGGTGCTGTTTTATTGTCTCCTTTGAGTCAGTGAGAGCGGGGAGAGTGACAAGCGGGGAGAGCGGGCCAGCCGGCTGTAGCCCGCTTCAGTGCGTACCTTGCGTTGGTCGGGTGTAGATGCGCCTGGAGGCTTGAGGTTGGATAGCCTGTGGATGGATTCCCCTAACTCCTTTTTTCCCATTACAATACTT
Source organism: Hydrolagus colliei (assembly GCA_035084275.1). NCBI lineage: Eukaryota > Metazoa > Chordata > Chondrichthyes > Chimaeriformes > Chimaeridae > Hydrolagus > Hydrolagus colliei. Next base: position 14,106,857 of record CM068749.1, on the reverse strand, counting down.
ATTATGCTACCGAACACGATTTTACAGAGTGCGCTGTTTTCCAGGAACGTAACCCCCGTTCGGCGAGGGCCAACTGTATTTCATTTCTTGATATCTATATATTATTTCAAGATGACTGCAACCTCAGTCGAGAGGACACAAAATGGTTTGTGTATCTCTGTAAATATTGTTTTACTTATAAGGTTGCCCAAATTGGCATTTAGAGATCTTGAAATTATCTTATGTCTTAAATGAATCTTACCAAAAAAATCTGAGTTACAGCTATCCTGCATGTGTAATACAGTATTTGAATTTGAAACTATATCTAGCTCGCACAAAAAAGTACCTATTTCATCAAGCAAGCGATAAAGCAGTAAACAGTAAACCGAAGTGAACTTTGATAAGGTTAAAGCTGTGAGTGCAACATATTAAAAGAGGCTTTAAAACAAGATAGAATTACAGGTTAATTACTATTATGAACACTGATACTGTAGGTATTCTACACTATAGAGCTGCAAAATAATTTGCGGTGTCACAGACAATTTATTTATGTTGCGTTTAAGTTAAGTCCCTCCCTACGTGAAAGGCACTATACAATGTAATTTTGTTGTTTTTGTTATCTGAAATTAAACACAATGTTGAAATATTTATAAATGAATTTAAATACATTGAAGCTTGTCAATTTGTAACTTCTCTATCATGAAAATTGTTAAAAACGTTAACCTTGTTATGAGATATCCTGAAGTGAATTATAGATATTTTATATTTCATTACTTAAACACATTAAAAAACACAAAGGCTATGGGTATAATTTGACAATCTATAATCTTCACATATTTCAGTTAAAAGTGGAATCTATCAAATCTTTAATTATATTTAAAGAATGTTAAACTCTGTTTAAGATATCTGCTAATATTTTTAGACATTAATTCAGCATACTATTAATTAATTGAAAATATACTGAATTAGATATTCAGATATCAAAAGAAATGTAAGAAAATTAAATGGGAATTCTTCACACTCTTCATTGCTTAGTCCAGACAGTATCCACAGATAATATCCATCTGGATTTGGGGGGTAAACTTTTAGCTTTCCTTGACTACAATAATCCCAATGTGCATAGTACATAGAACTTTACAGAATATACCGTAAAGTGAATTGACTGTATTTTTTTGGGTGAAATGCGGCAGCCAATTGCGCACTGCAGTGTCAAACAGTCATGGATTGAAATGACCAATTTTTTTGGACGGATTATTATTAGATGTGTGGAGTAGGGAAAATTGCCCAAGGTTTCACCCTGACCTGCCTGGATTCGAAACACAGGTCTCAAGCTTGTAAGGCGAGTGCTCTAACCACTGAGATACAGGACTCTACAAACATTAATCAATTATTGGGAGCAGTACATTGAGTGAGTGAGCTTGATACTTTCTCCAATTATGGACTAAATTTACAGTTATTGCACTAAAAATGCAATTTGGTGTTATTCTTCCATACATTTTATTCCAACTAGTCTTTTATGTTTGCTATTATTCAGAGTCCAAAAGCTTTGTCAGCATCCAATTTTATTTATAACTTTGCAATTATGCAGGAGTAATGTATAATTCATACTTAGTTGCACTCTTAAATTGGGGGAAACAACAACAGCTTACATTTATATAGCATCCTTCATGCAGGGTAGGCCACTCAAAATTAGTCCCAAGCTCTACTTAGCATCTACAACCTTCAATAACCACTTAGGATTCCTATAAACCTTAGCACTTTAGACAGTATGGAATGAGAAAAGGTCATTGAACTCATCAACCCTGTATGGAGTAATAATCCGGCAACTATTTTACACTAGCTTGCTGGTGTGCAGGAAAACTTGAATGGTGAATGACTAAAATCATTAGTTTTTTTTAATCAATTATTAGAGACAAATCCACTGGTCACACTGACAATTATGCATGTAATACTCCACTGGCATTGTGGTTTTACATTTCTTAATGTATTCAAAATCAAAGTGTTCACATTTATGAGTTCTGGGCAATTTTTAATATAATTTGTTAATTAGGCTTAATTAACATACTACACTAATGCTTACTGCATATCATTACACCATTAGTTTCAGTAGCTTCAGGAAAAGTTTTAGATTTTCATAGAAAACAGAACCATAGAAATTTACAACACAGAAGGTCATTTGATTAATCTTGTCTGTGCTGGTTCTTTTAAGGAGCAATCCTTTCAGCCACATTTACCTGCCTTTTCTCCAATAGCGCCACCAAACCAATGAAAAAAAAGTAATTCATGAGATCATTAGATAATTAATTATTTGGGGGAGGACAAGTTTGCATGGCTATGGGAAAAGTGTGGTGCGGTGAGATTGATTTGAAAAGCTGTTCAAAGCACAGACACGGTGGACCAAATGGCCACCTTCTGTGCTGTGTAATTCTATGTTTTGATACCATGTATGAATTATAAATAATCATATCTATATATGAAGCACTTGTCTGACCATAGGTCAAATGATGCGGCGATACTCAATAATTGAGTATCAATAATTGCAATTGATTATTAGAAGGTAATGACAGAGGTAGGTTCATTTTGGTAACAAATTGGTTTGGGGCACATTAAAATTATGTGAAAGGTGCTATACAAGTGTAATTTTGTTGTTTTTCAGCTTGTATGAGCTCACTCTCTACCTGTGGAAATCAACATGCATAATCAACTAAATGCATAGGAACCCAAGAGGACCAAACAGCAAGTCTGCTGCTTGGTAAGAAATAGTAGGTATTTGTGTGTTAATAAAGTGCTTATGTTCCTATATCCTGTGTAATGCATTCATTTTAAACCTGAGGAACAGGTTATGAGAAACATAAATACTAAATATAGAAAGATAGCACACCAAATCCATTACATGGACTAAAAACTGAGCATTTTAAAGCTTTTTGTATTGTGACTGTGGTTGTAATATGATTCACACAACAATTTGATTGCTGTAAAAAGAGAATGCAAAGATTGTAATCTTAAACTTCTCTCATCTAACTTGGCGAGAAATAAACACATTTTCATGAATTGAAGATAAAAACCATAATTCCTTCCATGGCAACAACAATATTTTGTACACAAGGTTAGGAATGAGATTTAGTCTTAGTAAGGCTGCTCATCTTTCTTCTCCCACTATATAAAAATCATTTTGTCCAGGTCCCATTTCACTTCCCCAGCCATACAGATTGATTTCCCCAGTCCAGCCATTTTATTTCTTGAGAAATTGTAGAGATTATTTTGGCTCCTATCAATCATGTCAAATGCATACATCTCAATCTTTGTAGCCCAGCCAAATCAGTGCCGACCGGGACAAGACAGCAAAATAGACAGCTCTAACTTTATTTCCAGATTGTCCTACAAGCTCAAATGCCCTTTTTTATTTGAGAAATTAAGGTTCAGGGTCACAATTCAGGCACCATCAAGGTAGAAAGGAGTAAGGCAGGAAACAAGATCAGTCAAAATGTATTGTTTAGTTGACAGCTAGCTCAGCTTTAAAAGCAGGTCAATTTTAAGATAAGGGAAAAGCTAAAGGAAGAGAAAAAAGGAGCTTCGATCTTGAGGAGCTGGAAAGAATGACGAAAAAATGACAAATTGGCGAAGGAGCATTAAGTCTTAATTTTAATACATTGAGGTTACAGCATAGAGGAATAGAATAGGGCAGAGTATGTGAAGAGTAATTGAAAGCTATAAGTGGAATCAGTGGGTGCATTATAAGTCCACTCTGCAGCTAATACTTCCTCTGAGAAAAGAATAAACACTTTTGTTTCTATTTCTCCCTCCCTCTCACTGAGAAAATAAATTACCACTTAAATGACATATCTTCCAATGACCTGTGAGAGATTAGTAACTCATCAATTTGAAGAATAGCAAACATGATCCTGTCTTCTATTAAAGAGAGGCACAGCATGCGAGTATAGCAACTCACTGCACCACGTAGACATCTCATTTAATCAGCAGCACTGAGTACCAGACTTGAGTTTATTCATCCAGTGACTATGTAGCCACAAAGTCTGTTTTAAGGTTACTCCTCAGCATTAACTCACTGCTTTGGTTTGATGCAATTGTCGTGACTGAATTGAACTAGACATATCTACAATGCAGACATGCTAATCATGCAAGCTTGGGCTTTACATTGACTATAACGCATTTAAATAAATGTCATAAATGATACATAAAAAAATCTTTCTTTATCACAGTTGTGATTTTAAAAAAGCTTCTTAATGCATGAGAACCATCAGGGCCCACAAAAAGAAATGCATGGCTTCAGACTAGACAGAGCAAAACATTTTTATTGACCTGGGCAGTAGCAGATATATACAGAACAAAATATGATTATGTAAGAATGTGACTTTTCCATGTCTGCACAACAGTTTTGTCCCAACACCATCAAAAGATCACAAGATTAGTTTGGATAATCTTATCCTTCCAGAATACTGTCTTCGCATCACAGCATCAAACTGCTTTTCACATGAGGCCAGTAGAATGAAATGAAAACGGCGGTGTGTGGGACACTGCTATGTGTAATTGGCTGCTGTGTTTCACCCACAAATATACAGTCAATCACTATTTACAGTATATTCTGTGAAGCACTTTGAGATACCTAGAAGACATGAATAGATTTGTAATTGCAATGATTATTATATTAGAAAATGTGGAACTCACTGCCAGGAGCTGGGGCTGGAACAGAAAGTATCAACGTATTTAAGAGGAAACAGGATGCATACATGAGGGAGAAGGAAATAGAGGGTTGCAGGAGATAGGAATAGGAGAAATGGAGGGTCAGGTTGAGTATAGACACTGGCATTGAGTTGTTTGGCTTAATGGCCTGTTTCGTTGCTGCAACGTAATATACTACTGTGTGATTCTATTGTTATTTTATTGGTAGTGCATATAAACTCCCAAAAGAATGTCCAGCTGGACTGGCTGACTATGTTGCAGTTTGTTGCAGGCATCAATGTCAACTTGATATCAAAGGAACATTCAGCTAAACATTAGATTGTTTGTATGACATGGTTCGGTTGAGTTACAATTAAATAGAACAGGGAATAAAATCGGTTCTTGTCAGTTACACAGCACTCAATATTATTAAATATGCACTGTACCAACACCACCTATAATACTATTTACTGAACTTGTCTAGGAACACCAGAGTGTATGGTGTATTGTACCTGTTTAAGATCACTAGGTATATTCTCTGGTCTTGATTGAAAAAGGTTAGATTTAACAGCAATCTTTTAATAAATATATATAGTATCATATTTACACTAGAAACACAAAGAATAGTTGAGTTTGTCGCTACCATAATTCCTGTTTTATAACCTGAATGGCATCCACCTGCTGACATAGACATTGTTACCAGTCCACTTGTTTGAATGAATTATTTGATGAATAACTGAGGCTCATTAATGCAGTGCAATCCAGTTCATAAAGGATACAGATTACCAGTGAATTGGAAAACAATAGTCCAATTGAGGAGTTCTATTTCAAATGACTTCTTCCTGCAACCACATATCACCATTGTGACATTCCTAATCACCTGTCTCACCACTCTTAGCATAATTAGTTTGCGAAGTTACAGTGGTAGATGAAGGTAGCATTCGTTTGCTGAAATCTTAGGGTTAGGGTTAGACTATTAGGAGTATGAAATTGTGGGCAATAATTTGAGGCAATTGAACTTGAAAATGTTAGTATTGATTTAGCATAGAACACAGATATAGTAGCACAGTTTAGGATTCCTTTTGAATGAATACTATTTGTATCCATATATCAATGCACAAAAAATGGTTATTACTTTTCTAATGCTTAGACAGACATGTTAATGATAAATAGCTCTGTTTAAAATACATTTCTGAAGTTTATTTCTAAATGAATACTAATTTATCTTGTGGTTTATTTTTAAACAGTACTGCAGTATAACAACAATTTGCTCAACTGGAATAGTCCACTGAAAGTAAATATAGAATTCCAGTGCTAATAATGCAAAGGGTACTATATAAAGTTCATCCATTTTACATTAGGATTGACTAAATTCACTAAATAGTGCTTGAAGGCTTCAGCTACAGAAACAATTGCTAACCTCGCATAAGAAACTTGCAATTTTATGAATCATCTGTGTTTTCCCTAGGGCCAAATCTATATGTAGCCTCTCCCACTTGGCTGTCTGTCAAAGTCATAGGGAAGAAAACCCACATGCATAGAAGAGTGAGGATAATAGACTGCACAATACCATAGCATCTTGGAACTTAGGCATTGATCTCAACAAGTATGAACACTATTTTGCTTCACTTATTCCAAAATTAATAAGTTCTTCAGTTGGATTCATTATGGAGAATAGGCAAGATGCTTGAAAGGATAAATTGAATACTGAGTAAAGTACAGTATTGTGATTTCTATGAAGTAATGTTGACGTTGAATGTAGAATTGAGTGTCATAGATATTCTACATTCTGACAGTCACAATTTAATTATGCCCTACAAACTTTTAATTATGCTTATTGATATCCCTTCTTTTAGTTCTTCTCAGTTTCTCCTCCTCAACATTAGATCACAAGATTAATTTGGTCCTTCATCCCTCCAAAATACACACCCTACTATCCTACCTACTATCTACCCAACTATCACATCATCAGGTTGTTTTTTAAACTAAAAGCTGGATAATGGAAAGTTGCTCAGGACAAAGATTAAACTCTCCTCAGCCATCAAGTAGCCATCAAGTTCAAGTACCATCCCAAACCACCCCCAACTGATCAACATGAATTCTGTATTTTCAAAAATATATTGTTCATGGAATCAGTCAAATGTGTGCAATTCCTATTGATTGCTTACATGATGTTAAGGAAGATGGTTGTATCATTATAAAAACATTCTAAGCCATTTCATTGACTCTTGGTGATACAGCTGTAACCTGAGATGTGCATTTTCACAAGAAGGTGGGTATGTATTGTACAGTGGAAACGAGTTGGGTCACAAAGCAAATGCCATTAACTTGACACATCGGCATCACATCACCATAAGGCAGCCTCATTGCGAACTCTGTAGCCTTTCTCTCTAGAACATTTGGTGAGGATGAATTAAACAATTTTTGAAAAACATCAGCCTTTTGCCTAGTAGGGCATAATGTCCATGTCCACTCAGTTAACTAAGAAGGATTTCAGCGGTAAATGGGCTGACAAACCATTAAACAATTGCTGCCTGCGTCAGTTTTGCCCCCAAAAGTAGAGAATCGTTAATAATATGGAAATCTAACTGCTGAGAATGTGTGAGTGAGTAAGATACAATTTGATAAAAACTGAGCCATCTTATGATCTCATCATCAATGAGACACGTGCAGATAATGATATGCACAAGTGCTCAATTTCTCTGTCCTGTGTAAAGAGGGATTAATACCTCAATATTCCTGGCATAAAGGAGAAATTTGTGAATGGATGGAAAAATAAAAGCAGGATAATTAAGAGAAAATATCTAATTCCAGCATAATATTCTTTGTGTAGTTTAGTGTGCTGTGTGCTCATTAATTCTTCATCATGTTTTGGTGCTGATTTGCTATTTGTAGCTTAATATATGATTAAAATTCCTCAAGGCAAACATTCACAGCTAGAGGAACCTGTTATAAATAAACAAGCTTAACAGTAAGTATAAAAATTTAATAACCATGCACTGTGCAAACATAAATTTTCAGCTACTTTCAATGTCAGATTCCTGTCATTGAATTGGTTCACTGAATAACAGACTGACATTGCTTGAAGTAAGCATTGAATGGCAGTGACTTGCATAGTGCCTAGCAACCTTCACAGGCCTGAAGATCACTGAGACCTCGTGTGAACTGCGCAGAAATGCCTGATTGTGGGCAACCCCACAAACAAGAGTATTGCGAATGAGTCCTAGTGTTCTATCCAAACAATATACAGTACAGTAAACTAATTGTGTTATAGTTGGACTTTGCTGATGTGCACAAATTTTATGATGTATATGATGTTTAAATGGTGCTATGGAAATGACAGCTGGAAAATCACTGTCATGTCAGCTGGCAGCAATCAACTCTTCTCAGCTCTCCTGCACAATGGCACCAAGTATAAATACAGAAATTGAGAAACCTGTTGTCACAAGAGCCTTTATGCACAGTTATGGCCAATAATATTGTCTTCGCTGGTTGGAAATGTTGCAATCCATTGCTTATATCAGATTCCCTTGGGATAAAAAATGTACTTCTGCCTATTGTTAAAGCCCTGCGGCTCTCTATTTACAATATTCAAAAAAATATAGATTTTTTTTAAATGGAATAAGTTCAAGGCTAGACTAAATTATCTGTTTGGGAGTATCCAGATCTGGACCACATTGATGGCACTGTCTGGCACTACATGACTGAGATGCATTGCCATGGAACATATGAGAGAAAGTCAATGAGGTGTCTCAAGCCTGATTTGCTTTTAAACAGCACACTGCTACATCTGTGTTCAATTGTGCAATATTATTACTGATAAGTAGTTTTGATTTACTAACTCAAGATGAAATTGTGGAATATTAATCTTAACAATGTGATATTTAGTTACAACATTAAGCACTGAGGCAGATTAATAATTTGATGAAATATTATGAAGCAAAAGCATTACATAAGATCATAAACTCGGAGTTAGACAGGGAATGTTTTTGGCATGACATGTCTTGCTTTGTTACAGCAGTAGCGTGCTGGCCAATTGATGAATATCTTTAAGGCAGTTGGCTGTTTCTTGTGTCAGAGCAACTGAAGCAGAGTTTTGTGTGAGTATTTTGTTAATTGGATCCTCAACGTAGGTTACAGTTAACGAGACAGCAGAACCACCATTAAAATTGGTCGATGGACAACATAAGAAATGTTAAGCTTTTAAAAGTGTGCTGTGCACAAGGTGGAGTGAGTGATGAAACTACAGTTGAACAGAAGTGCATTGAGATAAGACTTATCCCCAGAATAGCGACACATTGCTTCTTTGGATCAGGTCTGGGATAGCTAAATTCATGTGGCAGATCTTGTGGGGAAGCAGACATTGATTTTGCTGTCACTCAGCTTCTATCGGTATCAAAAATACACTCTATTCAGGGGAAAGAAACCCTCACATCGGAGAATGGCTGTCCTCTGAGTTTTATCTGTAAATATGTGGTCAGGTCTTATTAGAATGCAAGTGCCTTATTTTTTAATCATGGCTTTAAAAAAAGGAGCAAATATATGTCCGCGCTTTCCATCATTATTAATGCCAAAATATGTTTTTTTATCCTTGCAAAGACATCCATAATCTGAATATCATTATTATTACAGTGCCGTCTGATAGGTTCTTCTGACTATCTGAGCATCTTGAGGTGTTTCCATATACTGTACCTTTGTCCGTAAAGTCAAATGCATTCTTGAAGATAAACAACAACAACAATATTACATTTATAGAGCGCCTTTCACATCGGAGGACGTCCCAAGGTGCTGATACAGCAAGGCTGTCTTTGTTCACAGTATTCCTCTCTTTGCAAACCACAATGCAGTTCTGAAAGAACTCACGTCCTTGGCATTAGTAGATTGTATGCAATTATTTTGAATAGCATTTTATTGTCAAAAGAGAGATTCCTGTACAGAAACTGCACTCTGATGTTTCCTCTGCTCTTTGGTAGATTGTAGTAATTTGGAGTTAAGAGAGAAACATTTGTCCCAAAGTACTTAACAATTTTTCTGTGAAATCATTGTGTATTTGTAAACAAATATATCATTTGTTTGCGCACTGCAAAATCCCGTAAACAGTTATTAAGGACATGATCAATTTTATTAGGGGAATTTCTGGTCTTGAACACCAGTAGAAATTCCCATCTGTTTTCGAATAGTGTTAATGGTAAAACACCATCCGTGATTGGTTTATGAAGTTCTTTCAGATTGGGTGGTTTGTTATCCACTTTTATTGAATACAATTGAAGGTTTGATTTGGCATCATGGTTGAAAGTCTATTGAGAAATTTGTCCAAATTCTCAAGCAGACATTTTAGAAAATGATTCTTGTTAGTATGATTCTGCTACCTATATATTTTAATGAGGCAGCTGCCATAAATTGAAAAAATTGACAGATGTTTTTGCTTGTTGAACAGGGTTGTATAAACTGATGCTTTTGGCCAGCATTGATGGAATTTCACTGTAGCTGTCTTAAAACAAGTGTTAATGCTTAATGGTTTTGGAAGTACCTTTTTACGAGTATGTTTGATTTTTTCAGTTTCAGGCACTTCTGCTTCAATGACCATTGCACATGGCTATTCTGCATGACTATTACTTACCAATATCTGTTAATGACATAATTCTCATTAACACTTCCTGGCTCCAATTCATTGAAATATCCCATTTGTCACTGATCTTCATAGGTGACTGGGTTTCGAGGCATAATTAATTTGGAATATGAATTTTTGTCTAATTATTACAGCAGTGCATACATTTCTTCATTGCTGTAGAGTTTGGTAGTAATTATTAATGGTAAAACTGTCAATTTGTCTAATCATGAAATACAACCTACCAAACTCTCCTACATAATTAACAATGACATGATATGTGATTTTGGTAAACATCGATTACTGAGAAATAACAAATATGCGAGGAAATATTATCAGTCTATAATACAGGAAATAGAGATTTTACCAGTAAACATAGTCAGACATACTGGATTGTTTTAAATAGTTTGATGTACGTCTTTATTTACACTGAGTCAATAGCACCATTTGTGCCAAGTGATGAGCTGGTAACACTGACTGTTAATCACTTCCAAACTCATCAAATCTGAAGTCAGAAAGTCTGAACATGATATACCAAAGTGCTTGCAGGATATACAGTAACAGCCCATTTATCTGGCACCCAATCAACCGTAACTTCCATATAACCAGGATCGCAACAAAAAAGTCCACATTCGATTAACCGGAATTCATCCGGAAAAATGCCTAAATTTTTTTGGGGTCCAACTAACTCTACCCCACTGAGCCACCGGGTCTGGGAGTCCCACAGTCAGGGGGGTGGAGCTGACCAACGAACCAACTCTCTCTCGACGTTCCCCAAGTCCACTCTCTGAGCTCAAACTATTGTAACAGAAATTATTAAACCTCATCTTACAGTGCCTACTACAGTGGAAAACCTCAATGTCTGTGTTCCTACATTCCGTGCTGACCAACACTATAATCAATCCTCTGGAGTGTAGACAAATGCCAAAGGGAGAGAAAAAATGTAATAGCTTTAGTTGCCACCATAAGGTTTCCACTATCACACTTACTTGATGTTCCACGAATCCCGAGGTGCTAGAGCAGTGGTTCCCAACCTTTTTTGGCTGCAACCCACATTAACCACCAGCAGGTCCTTGTGACCCAAACTTTTTTGGCTGCAACCTAAATTAGCCTGCAACAGGTCCTCCCAAACCTAGGGGGCAATATCATGACTGAAGCTCAGCCAAAACATTATCTCTGTCTCTTTTGTGCACTAGGCGCAACTCATAAGTACGCTCTGTATACAAATTGTTCAGCAGTTTCGCCTCGAGCGCTTTAAAAATGTTTTTTTTTTTTAATTTTAAGCGTTATAAAAGCATTTTCAAAGTTAAAAATAAATACATTTTATGACCCTTCGCAACCCTACTGAGGACCCCCGTGACCCTGATTTCGGTCAGGACCCGAGGTTCGGAACCACTGTGCTAGAAACTCAACGAAAGAAAAATGGCGTGAGTTTCAGTCGTCAATGTACTGTTCCAACCAGCACTGACTTACCTTCGGTTGACGGCTGAGGTAAAGCCCAGAGGTGAACAAGGTCATAGGCATGGACAGACTCCAGGTCAACTTCTGAATAACTGAGGAGATCCCAGCCAAGCAAGAACCGACAGAAAAGAGCCTCCTTGTCAAACCTGCAAATGATGAAACTGAGTGAGAAAAATCATTCATCAATACAATAAATTGTATTGTCTCACAAAGATCAGTCAAACTATCAACAACGATCGATCCCACAGGGCTCCCATTATCCAAGGTTCAGATTCTTTCCCTTCACCACCACAGAGAAACACCATTGCATGTGAATTCCAGTCCACCCGAAGAACAATTGCAGATTTTCAGCCCTGGACTGACTCAACCATCCACTCAAGGCAAGGGCCAGAACCAACTCAGCCAAGTTAACAATTCAGCTAAGTCAACAACCCCAACCGTGATCCCATCTACGCCTAAACGGCTTCAACCACTGCACTAACCCAGTCTATACAGGAACTGACTCGTGGCAGCTACAGTGACCCAGCCCCAGCAAAACCCGACTTTCGGCAGCTACACATTGCTAGTCGCTAGCAAACCAGCCGTGCAAACAGCTCCGACCTGGCGGCGACTGACCAAATGGAGCTGCACTGAGCCAGGTCTGACAGACTCTAGCCCTCCACAACTGCCCACGACCAACCTCAGAAAACAGACACCGAATATGCCCCTGCACTGAACAAACTAGTGCTTGATCACTGGCCCCGACAGAAACTGAGTCTCAGCAACCAAACTGAGCCAACATTCGCAGACACCACCTCTGGGCAAATAAACTCAACCAACACAGCTACTCTACATTCTCCAAGTACAAACAAATTCACTCTCTTATCTCAGCTTAAACTATTGCAACAGAAATGATTAAATCTTATTTTACACCGTGTAACTTCAGTGCCTAACCTCAATCTCTGTGTTACTATATTCCGTGTTCATCAATTCTATCCTCAATCTGACCGGTGAGCTCCACATTAACCTAATAACATCTCCCTGGTCCTGTCCCTAGCAAACCTCAGTCTCTGTTCCCAGCAACTTCCCCTCTTGACCTACAATGTGTTGGGATTTCCGATCCCAAGAGTTGAAATGATGACCCAATAATCTCCTTAATAAAAGGTACGGTTTATATACTGTATATATATATATATACTGTGTGTATAGGTAGGTAAGTAGGTAGGTAGGTAAACTCACAGTGTGAAATGTAGACTGGTTAAAATATAGAGGTATAATACCGGTTAAAACAGGATTCAGCTGAATTGAACGTCGGTTGGTCTCAAGATGGTGTTCTTTCTAACTGCTGCTATACTTACGCCTTATCTGGACCAGTCCTGCAGATCTACAGGTCTAACTAATCTAACTCTGCCTGTAAAACAAACCAACTGGAACCATGACCTGTTCCAATAGTTCTGGACAACATTGGCAGGCTGGAGATCTCGGTTTACCCTAAAACACTCCCCAACTGTTGTAATGAGCCACTCTTTCTCTCCAATCTTTATACACAGAAATCCTCCTGACCCTTGACCAGTCCAAACCTTATCCTCATCTCTGATGTTCTAACATCTTCTTTGTCTTGTCTAATGATATTAATGGGAGTTGCAGAGAAATGTAAACATAGTGCCTTCCTTATCTTAGTACTAGGGTCCGGCGATATATCGATATATTGGTTATATCGATATAATTTTCATACCGATATGCCGATATCGGAATTTAAAATATATAGATATATAAAAAAATTCGATATGAAAAAAAATTGATATATCGCAAATATCAGTATATCGTGTCCGCCAATATATTGATACATCGGTATATATCAGTATGATGTGGACGTTTTCAAATTACCTTGTCGATATCCAAATGCGTGCGCACACCGGAATGCGCGCGCACCCCCGAATACGCGCGCACCTCTAAATGTGCGCGCACCTCCAAATGCGTGCGCATGCGCAGGACAAAAAAACCTGCAATATCGATATAACGGTATATATCGATACGGGTAAACCGTTATATCGATATCAGAAAATTTCAATATCGACGGACCCTACTTAGTACCAATCAAGAGAAGAACACTGTTTATGCTAACCTCCTTAGCTGACATTTTTCCTGGCTGGTACCAAGATTTGTGGCCCCATCCTTCATCCCTTTCTTTATCCTGTCCAACCTGGGACAGGAGGGAGTCTTGTCTACATTATTCTGCTGTCCCTAAAAGAGTTGTTCGTTTACACTCGAAGATATTAGACACGCATTCCATTTTCCCAATCCTAGCTTCAAAGCTTTTCTTCATGTCCAGATGGCCCTTACCTCATACTCCCCAAATCAAAGGTCCTAAACTGGTACCGTCCAGTTTATGATGCCCATACGTTTTGATCATACCCATCAGTTTCCAACAAATGTGATCCAGAGATTGGTTCATATGTGTTTGGATGTCGGACATCCCGCATGGAGTCCACATAGTCTTGCCAAACCTCTGGAGTGTAGAAAGATGCCAGAGAGCAAGAGTGTAATAGTTTTAGTTGGCACCGTGACGTTTCTGCTATTACACTCACCTGATGTTCTACGAATCCCAAGGTGCTAGAGCCACAGAGAAAGAAAAATAGCACGAGTTTCAGACGTACCTTCGGTTGACGGCTGAAGCCCAGAGGAGAACAAGGTCGCTTGCAGGCATGTACTGGCTCCAGGTCAACTTCGGAGATACCAAAGAGATCCCAACCAAGCAACAACCGACAGAAAGGAGCCTCCTTGTCAAACCTCAAAGAGCAATTCATCCATAAGTACAATAAATTGTACCATCTCACTCACAAAGAGCAGTCAACTCAACAACTAAAGCAACTCAACCCTCAACCAACACTGACAGAAACCAACTCTTGGCAGCTACACAATGCCAGTCACCAGCAAACTGACTTTGTGACCTACTTCAAAGCAGCCCTGACAGAAACCAACCCTCAGCCCTGAACAAACTCAAAGTGTGGAAAGATGCAAGAGAGAGAAACAGGTTCCAATTTTGTCACCATCCCAGGATCCCACTAGTTCAAACTTACCGCATATTATCCTCAGAGAAGCCCAGCCAGGGCCAAGCTCCACCACCAGCAAACAAACCAAGGAACTGCTCTGACCCACAAGCCTCCAGCAAAAAAAAAAAAATTTCGGGTGAATGTGAGTCCTTCTTATGATGGTTGGAGTGGGCTCAGCCCCAGGGCTAAATATAGGTATCCCTCCCCAACTGTAAGGGATACGTTCCTGTAAACCTTCATGGTTGGTAAAATCGTGTTTGGAAAATGCAGAGCCCAATGGTAAACATGGGGATAGGGGGAGTACGTGCGCTTTTTCGCGGTTGGAAAATGCAGGGCCATATAGGAAACATGGGGATAGGGGGAGTAAGTTCACGTTTAGTAAAACTAAACACACAAAAAAATATACAGTTATAACATACATGGAGATAGGGGGAGTAAGTTTGGGCGCATTGATTGCCAGGATCTGCAGCAATCAGACAGTCAGGCTGTCTGACTTACACAGAGAGAGAGAGAGATGGAGTGTGTGGCGGTGGGGTGACGGGGAGGGCTGGGGTGGGGTGACAGGGAGGGCTGGGGTGGGGTGACAGGGAGGGCTGGGGTGGGTAACACATAGGTTGGGGGGGGGTAACACAGAGGGCTGGTGGGGGGTGGGTGACACGGAGGGTGCGGGGGAAATCAACAGAGATTTACCTTAATCCTAAAAGAGAAGCGACATCTTGCTGGTTGATTGTGACATAGCAATTGGGTCCTAGTGCTCTACGCTATGCTAAACCTGAAAATTTAAACCCGCGGATTTAAATCGCAGATGCGCAAAACGCAAGGGTTGTCACATTTAGCAAACCGTGGATACATGAGTTTCGTATTTGGCGAGGCCGCGATTGGGGAGGGATACCTCTACTCACAGCTTTCAGTTCAATCATGTGGCCACAGGGCACTGGTGTTCCCTCGAGGTACAATTGAAGGTTCTGTCTCCATGCATCTGACATCAATCAGGATCCATCATGTCGTTTATGCACCCATTAACTAGTTTAGATAATTGGCTGACTATATATTAAATAGTTTGGAGGAGTAGCCTGGTGTCCACTGCTCAATCATCAGTTAGGAGGGGAGCCTTCAGCTCCCTCCTAACTCTTCCCCCTCCCCTACTCTCCTTCCCCGACCCTCCACCCCCTGCTCAGGTCCCGAACTAACTGTTCAGCACATTGGGACATCCTCCCGATGTGAAAGGCGCTATACAAGTGTAATTTTGTTGTTGTTGTTGTTATTGTTTGAGACCTTTTTTTTAATATATAAAGGTGTTGAGGGATGTGGGGCTAGGGTGGGTAAGTGGAATTAAGATAGAAGTTTCAGTTCATCTGTGGCTAACTAGAGCAGTTAGGGAAAGTATAAAACTAAAAGAAAAGGCCTATAAAACTGCCAAAAAGAGCAGCAAACCTGAGGACTGGGAGTGTTTTAGGGACCAACAAAGAAAAACCAAAAAGCTCATTAAGAGTGATCTTAATGAATTATGAGGGCAAGCTAGCTAGGAACATTAAATCAGATTGTAAGAGTTTTTATAAATACATTAAGAGGAATAGGCTAGCAAAAGTAAATGTGGGTCCATTAAAGGCAGAGACAGGAGGAATTATAATGGAGGAAAAAGATATGGCAGAGTCCCTAAATAAATACAGTAAAAGCCCGTTTATCTGGCACCCGATTAACCGTAACTTCCGTATAACCGGCATTGCAAAGAAAGTTCCGCATTTTAATTTTTGTGTTTTCGGCCGAATATCTGACATACGCTTTAACCAGCATTGGCCAGGTCCTGAGGGTGCTGGATAAATGGGTTTTTACTGTAGTTTGTTTTAACTTTGGTTTATAGCTAATAAGCAAGATCATGAAAACTACATTTTAAGTGATAAAGTTTTTGTGTTCGTGTTTGCCTAGAAACACAGTGCAGTCATTAGACTTTATAGTATATCCAATGAAATGCATGGAGACATCCTTCCAATGCACTGTAGCAAACATAAGGATTATTATTAATTATTGATATTTTATGATGTATCCTAAAGTATTATCTGCTTGTAGAATGGGAAAATACGAATCAAAATAATTTTGTATTTATTAATTTTGTATTTTCGTATGCAAATCGTATTTAATTTATAATTTGCAACCTACAGTATTCATTTCACTGAATGGTTGTTGATTATTTTACTATACATTTATATGTTTTAGATATACACTATTAGCTAGCACTTGGGATGTGATTTTTACATTATAAGATTATGTTAATTAAATATAAAGCCATATAATTAAAATATAGTTCTAACTGAATATTTTCAATTGGTGTTTAGGAATTTCATTTCAACAATAGCCACAAAATTATATTTGTATAGCACCTTTCAAGTTGCTTCATAGCCCAAATTGGCTAAAACTAAAATAAAGATTTTTAAAATGTAAAGATTAATTTAAAGTGTGCATGCAGTTGCATAGGACAGTGGATTGATTCCTTGCTTAATAAATAAAAGCAATCTCCAATTTCAATAATATTGCAGACGGTAATAAGAAGGGACATCTTTTCCCGGTATTGTTGCCAACAATCCCTCAGTTCAGAATTGGGGTATTGCTGTTGCCAAATTAGCAACTATGTTTGTCTATAAATACATAGTCACTGCACTTTACAGTAACTACCAGGGAGCACTTTCAGTCAATAGTTTGAGAAGGTGCTACAGAATATCAAATGCTATGATTTTTCTGAAATAATAATCTGTGCATTTCATATAACTCTTTACCACATCTTTGAGATGTCTCCAAGTGCTTCACAGGATGAACTGGAAGGTGGATTGATTCCGTATTTTGGGGTGAAATTCTTCTTATTTATTATTTGTGCGATCTTCTGGGAACGTCAGAATGCAGCCTTTTAAACTGTGTGAAGTGCTATTTCGTGCAGTGTCCAGCTGGACACACACAAAAGATGGCTGTTAATTCTAATGTGATGAGTTCCATCTAAGTACCCTTAACTGTGCACCTTTTAGTACAGGGCTACATAATACTTCACATCACATTTGTCACTTGACAATGCAGCTCTGCAACCACCATAATGCATGCTCTACCTATCAAGAGTCTGTTGAACCCAGGGTGAAATACTAGCTCAGCCTGCTTAATCTGAGCTATTTTCTCTAACAATTTTTCCACTACAAATTCATGGTGAACAAATATCCAAAGTCGATGAACCATCTTTATGCTAAATTGGCAGCAGAAACATCTTTGTAATTTCAGAAATCTGCAGTGCATTTAGGTTTTTATAACAGGCTCCCCCTGGCTACATTCCTAGGGGAATCTTTCATTTTTGACTGCCTTTGGCTATGAAACAGTTTAATTAACAGAAAAGGAAGGCTGAGCGATGCTCTCACCCAGGCCTAATTATTGCTGATTAAAGTGGCATTTCATCACCTTGCATCTGCTCACATCAAAAGCTCAAACCCAGCAGGTCTGATGTCTCTTTTCCTCACAGTACGGAGTACCGGTACACAGTTTCCTGAAAAACCCAATCTTCGACTGTTTATTTTTATCTTTATCGAAGTGCAATTCATCAGAATGTCGCCGTGTTGTACGAAACATAACTATGTGACATCTGGACACACAAGTAGAGAAGGAAAATAACATTTATCTGCAGTAAATTCAGCACATGTTTAGCTCCAGTGTGATAGAACACTCACCGTGCTAATGGGACACCTTGGTGCCAGAGCATTCTATTTCCAAGGTGAAAGTTGCTGTTGTCACCATAATAAGAGACAGTGCTGAAATCTGATGGAAACTGTACCTTGGGTCTCTGCCTAGACAACAATCTTGACAAGATCCCCATTTACTTGTTCCCGTCTGTTGGCTTGCCACAGAGAATAGTAGCTTCCAACAAATATACATTGATACCATCTGACTGAGCAAAGCTAAAGACTTTATTGGGAAAAATGAAACTAACAACATAAAGGATAAATTTAAGGAAAGTGCAGAAAGACTTTTATATATCACGAATATTTCCTCCTACATCCAAACTAAATGGCTGTGTCAAGTAGAATAGGTGTGGAAATGAGAAATAATATCTGGAAGACATGAAAAGAGCTACATCGATTACAGGGATTACTGTATTGTAATCACCAACCCATCCTCTGCTGTTTAGTAATATGCTAATGACTGCAATGGAAATAAAAACATGACTTTTTTTTTAAAGTGAGATTGTGGCTATTGAAGTTATATAAAAAGAATAGAAAAAAATATTCACCTCACTACTTTGATGATTGCAATGCCACTAAAATAGCAACCATCAAGTCAAAAAAGCCCCATTTCACTGACAGCTCTGAAAGTAGCAACATAGCCCATACCTCATCATTACTTTCACTGTCCATTCTCAATTTAAGCCAATCTCTGAGAGTTCCAAATACTCTCAGTCACCTCTTTCTGTGTTTCTACAGCCCACTGGCATTTGCTCAGAACTAGTTTCTGCATACTGCTCCTACGCCAATAATCTCATATGGCTCCTTCTCCTTAACTTGATGAGCTGAGAAAAAAAAGTGAAGAAACCTGCAAAATGCAAATTGCTCTTATGAAAATATGAATTTCCTCTCATGTCAAATATAAAGTGTAAGGGGTGCATGTGCGGGAAACTAACAATAATCCGTCCAAAGAAACCACAATAATAAAATTGGTCATTTCAATCCACGACTGTTTGTGGGACACTGCTGTGAGCAATTGACTGTCATGATTCAGGAGAAGGTATGATGATTTTGCCCACAAATATACAGTCAATTCACTTTACAGTATATTCTGTGGGACGTCGATAAGATGTGAAAAGCGCTATATCAAATGCAAGGATTATTATTATTTTGAGGGGTTTTTGGGGGGCTGAATACGCTGCAAGTGAAGACATTCAAATAGTGACTGTCCATATGCAGATTCCACTCCATTCAATCATATTACCAAGTTAGCCTATAAGAATGTAAGAAACAAAAATGAGAAGTAATAAAAATTAGAAAATTTCTTCCTGTGTTAATGAAATCATGTTATATTAATTTTATAATGTTAGTCAGAAATATCAACTTTAAGAGGTCCTACATGTTAGTCAAGAATTGCAATAGAAACAGTTTGCTTCACCAAAAAATATTCCTAAAACAGGATTTTATTTAACATTTTTTTAAGTGAACACATTATATGAGTTCATGTCAAAGTGTGAGGAAAAGCTGGACATAGGGGGGAAATCAGTTACTTTCTACTAATACAACTAATTTTTAAAAGTCTTTTAGTTTTAGCCTGGGATTGGATTCACTTCTTTAGTAATTTTTATTTCACTGAATCCTGATCAAATGTAGCGTATCTAATGATTTAGTCTCTAAGTCTCACTCCAGTTAATTTCTAAACAAAGCTTGCCCCGTAATTAAATATTCCTGTAATCACTATCCCAGAACGAAGTGTACGGTGGCCTTTATCTATTAATTTATTACTGCTTCAGACAGTTACCGTAAAACTAAAATCAATGCTTCAGTGAGAAGCTGTTCAGATATTAAGTGACAATGAGCTCAGTATTACTGACATTTACAAAGTAGAGCTATTTTTAAAAATCAGTTCTCACCAATGTAGGGCTCTACATTATTTCCCCAGTATTTTCATTACACTATTTATTTTATTATATATTTTATCCATCAAATTCGAATCTCACCTTCATTACTCCATTTCCAAATCTTTTCATTGGTAAAAGTTGTCTTTGTTTGGGTGTTTGTTGAGTGCATCTGCCTGAGGTGTTTTATCACAAGATCTAAGGGAGTTTACAAATGTGGGTAAAACTACTGGTGATATATTTAAAAGGAAAGGGAGACCCCCATTTTGTGCTGCATTATGTATGTGAGTGTCTGAATTTGCAAACATGGACACCTTCATTAGTGAAGTTAAATGATGTTGGTAACAGCTTTGTGTCTTCTAATCCAGGTGTGCAACATGGCATTTTTGGAGATACTGAAGCAACAATAGAATCTTACATGCAGATTTGAGAGAATTAGGTAACTTCTGCAAGACAAACAAAAGGAGTAGTGACTTCTTGGCTGAAAGCTCAATAGAATGGCAATCGTTCCACAATGAAATTTTATTTGCAGCAAACATTTGTCAAAAATATATTTTTCATTAATTTCCTTCAGCTGGAAGCTAAAATGAATATTTAACCATCATTTATCACATTTGCCACCTGTCTGGTAGTTTCCCGGCAAATATTCTCATAACTATTTTGGAAAATGAACCAGTGGGTCCTGACTTTCCTCTGCACATCAACAATTTAAGCAGTGAAAATCAAGTTAAGTGTTCACTCTAGAGATTATACGGGTCTGTATGTCCAGCATGGTGTCACGGCAACAATGCACACACCTAGCCAAACACTGATGCAAATACATTTCCTCAAGCACTGGAACAATGACAAAGCCCAATTCAGTTTTTCCTATTAGTATCACTCCTTATTACTCATAACATAAGTGATTACACACACTACAATGCCTACCATTTATGCCACATGGGTTTATATGAATGAATATCTGAACTGGAATCCGCACACGCTTTGGGAAATTTTGCAATCTGCTGCAGACACTTAGCATGAGATGCAGTGCAGAAAAAGGACTCTGTTGATAGTTAAACAGGGAAATTTATTTGTCTGCAAGAAACATTGAATTACCTCAAAAGCATCTTACATCTCGGTTATACCATTATATTATTCGTAATCAAGGGCTCCACATTGGTTCAATTTGATATCTTTACTGATTGCTAATGACATGGCATCTTGATAATCCTAGTTCTTTCATAGTATCCTTGCCAAGGGCAAGGATCAAATGCAAGGATTATAAGTGCCACTAAACTGATGTTCATTGCACCACAATAACGACAAACTAATGATATTGAATTATAATGATAATTCTTGCATGAGATAGTGCTTTATTATACTGAAACAGTTGGAAAGCACTTCACAGAGTTTTTCTGTAAAGATGGAAAAAGGTATTGGTGAAAATGGCAGTTAAAATTTGTGCACAGCAATGACCCACATTCAGCCTTGAAGTGAATGAACAGTTTTTGGTGGAGATTATTGGCCAGGGCAGTGGGATAGACTCCCATCAATGTTTGAATACTGCTATGTGGTGTTTATCCTCCAGCAACAACAACAACAACAAAATTACATTTATATAACGCCTTTCACGTCGGGAGGACGTCCCAAGGCGCGGAACAATCAGGTCGGGAACGGAGCAGGGGTGGAGGGATCGGGGTAGGGGGAAGGAGAGTATCAGAACAGAACAGGAAGAAAAGATCTTGGTGTAACGACTCGTCCGAAATGCAGCACCTCTGGCAATATGGCGCTCCTCCAGCACTCCATTGTGTCAGCGACTGAGTGTTAGCCTGAACTGTAAGCTGATAGAACTGGAAGATGCAACACTTTTGAATCCTGGCTTCCCGCTAATGGTACCATGAAATCACACCATGTTGATAATATGCTGCACCTTCTTCGTTGGCTTTTTGTAACTTTCAAGAGTAACTTTCAACTATAATTTTCAGCGATTCAATAAAGGTGCTATGGTAACCAGATTATGAAACGACGAAGAAAAGATTGTGACTGTACCCTTAAAGATTTTACAATTTTTTGAACCACATTTTTGATATTGGAATTTAGAAAATGAAAACTGTTCAGCTGCAGTATATTGCAGTATGCAAGTATTAAATGAGAGATCAGATTATATTATATTTCATATATTATAACTTTTAAAAAGTAATACTGTCTAGAAAGATGATCTAACCTAAAGTAAAGAGTAAACCACAGTGTTTAAAATTGTTTTTCCAACCACACATCATTCCTTATTAATAGTTTTAAACAAGGCTTTAACGTGCTCAATTCACATTCTTTACCTCACTCCAAACTATTTTGAAGGGGAGTGAAACAAGTCATAGCCAAATTTGATATGAACTAGTCCTATTAACTCAATTGGATATGTTTGTTAACATAACAAAAGGAGCTGAAATTTAAAGAATCTTAAGTATTGCATCGAATACATTGAAGAATTTGAATATCAATTGGAACCTCAATATATTCAATTAATTAAAAAAGTGTATTATTGATAATAGATTAATCATACAATTTCTTATTGGGTGTATTATCCATACCTGTGATTTAGTTATAACCTTCATATTTTGCACTGTATTTGTTTGCAACTATACATCACTGTGTTCCAGTGCCTTGGGATGTCCTCCCGACATGAAAGGCGCTCTGTAAATGTAATTTTGTTGTTGTTGTTGTTGTGTTATCTTCCTGATTTATGAAATCTACCTTGATAATATGTAACTGATATTAATGTAAATCATAAAATTGAGATGCATAATTAAAGAAGGCTGAAGGAAAACTGATCAACAGTTTCTCATGATAGCCATGCCTCATTTCATACTCCTTATTATCAGACAGCAAATAGATTATTACCACAATCATTTCTGACATAAGTTGCCTTCTCTATGCCTCAGTAGATGAAAGGACCCGTGTGTTTCTGATGGCGAGTCTGCTTCACATCTATTTAGTGAATTTGATTTGAAAATGACACTTTGCAAATTGTTACAATTTAATAGATTTACAAAGATCACAGTGGGCCGGGTACTAGGCAACCACCACACTTTACACACAAACTGGTTAAATGAATATATAGTAAGGGGTTTCTAATCTTCATATCATGCAGTCTGATATCAATGTCCCATTAAGATGTTGGTATGAGAATTTCTCTGCTCTTGCAAAAATTCAATCTTCTGCTAACCAGAAAATATTGTCCCTATTGGATAAATAAATAACATTGAGAGGTAAGTGAATTATTTTGATTATTTCTTTGCGGTTGCCATTCTATAAGCAGCTTGTTTCAAGAAAAGCTTTCTTTTGCTGGTGAAATAATGCAGATCATGGATTATGTAAGAAATCAATCTCTTTATGATTAACAATTGCTTTGTTGTAAACACATTTTCCGAATGCTCTATAATGTCATCTTTTACTTGCAAGCAGCTATTTTCTGGAACATTGCTTGAAGAAATTTTTTATTGCTTTGGGAAAGAAAGATATTACTGTTGTAATACTTTGCTGCTAGTTGTAAAGATATAGACACATAGCTGATGGCAAAATATCCCAAGATTGTATTTTCCCCCAGCTTGTTGATTCAGTCCATCAGTTTTCTCAACCTTATCTAGCATCCTCATATTTCACACATTACCCCTCTTGCTAAAAGAAGGCTCTCATGGGTACTAAGCAAAGATCAAAAGCTGACTACACATCTAGCAGGGAAGCTACTGCTTGCATAAGAATAAAGATACTGGTATCCCAAAGCAGGGCGAGTAAATCCACCCAGACTTAGATTAAAATTATGAAAGAAAATAAAAAGATGGGAAAAATCGCAAGGATACAAAGCAAACGCTTAGCGGACACTTGAAGATGTCCTGTAAAGTGTGAATGTCATTCACACAATCTCCACTTAGAAAAAAAATGAATCAGTTAAATGCAGAAGCCCACAGAGACTGTAATGCAGTGGAGAATACGGTGATTCATTTATTCCTCATTTTGGGTTGTAAAAATCACTGTAGAAATTAATATTGAACAACTGCCTATAGTATTAGCCCAAGATGTGTGGTTGTTTGCATGCTCATAGATGACTTTATATCTGGCTGTTCAACTTATTCAAGGTTAATTTATTCACTATAAAGTAGACAGAGAGCCAGAACTTGCCTGAAACCTATCAACAAAAGCAACAACCCAGGTAGCAAGCCAATATGGGCCAAATATGAGTTGATCCATGCCCATATGGGCCCCACATGGGCTTGCTACCTGGGAAACAGTTTCATCTGTTTTCCTATATTACCATTTCATTTAGGGAACATTTAGATAAACTCCTAAAGCATTATTGACTTGTGTTCAGAGCAGATATTGTATCATATCCCTGAAACAGACATCAGAATTACTGAGTAAAAAATCTCATCCAATCAGGTTTTGTTTAATATTGTATACACTTGATGCTCTGTGTCATCAGCAGTAACAGCTCCAGATCTATCCTGTTAGTTTAATTCCCTTAAGAATGGTAAGAAGCAGCTGGAAGCTATAAGTGTAAATTCTATAGTTGCTAAAGTTGGAGGATGGTTTTCATCTTACTTTACCAGAAGGACTTCAATGACAGATTTTTCTGGCAAATCACCTTGCATACAAGGAGAATCAGTATGATAAATTTTCATTAGGACCAGCTAAAGTTTTGTGTATTGTCCAGTAAAATGGCTCAAAGTTAGGTCCAAGCTCAAATTTCTCATCTCCGACCAGCTCTCATCTATCATTGGCTTTGCAGTCACGAAAAGCACTCTCGCACTGTTTAGCTGAGAATCACTATTGCAATTGGACACCTGGGAAAGAAAATGCCATGGGCCATCAAGGGGTTACATCAGGTAATTTAAATGAATAAGGATCTGGAAACTTATCATTGGCGGGGAATCTTCACCCATGGAAAAGTAAAGTCAGCCTCTGGAGGTGCAGGTTGTAATTTATGTTTGATCCTTTACGCATCTTATAGTTGAGGTTTGACTCTTGTTCATTGAAAGCTGCCATTACTTGACTTGATCTCTGGCTAACGGGCACGGAGAAGACGTGGTCATGTTTAGAGACAAGAGGTCGAAATTCCAACTCAGTTTTAACCTGTCAGATCAATTTCAGATGGCACAAAATTATTTGTACTCTTGATTTAAAGGCTTGTTCTTTTAATTGAAAAAGCAGTAAATCAGCTCATTGAGCATATTCCATGTACACATACAAAACTTGAATAAGACTCAAACCCAGTTTTATTGATTCTACACAGGTATAAGTAAATTTTAGGTTCATTTACCAATCACATAAAGTAACATGTCTAATCAGTCAGGATTTGAACCCTTTTATTTTTAACTGTAAAATTAAATCTGCTTACATTACCTTTTATTGTAAGCCAGTTTGTCACAGTAACTCTATCATATTGTTCATTCACGTAAAGGAATTATTGAACAAAAATCATTTGCGCAATTGTCATGATAGTGGGGGAAATGAAATTGAATGACAGTGGTGACAGGTGTCCTACCTTTTCTACCTTTAATCGCAACTACTGAATGTGCACACTTGTGTACATATTCATTTCCAACTTGACTAGCTCGAGTGTCTAGATCTAATTTCCTTACCACCAACATTTCAACCCACACACCCTGAATATTGACTCGATTTACATCTTCGAATGGTATTTGATCACCAGGCTCCCTTGCATTCCAATGAAGAAAAACACTCAAACACGTCGGTTCATCATTTCATTTCAAATGCTGCCTTGCAGATTTCCACCGTCTATACTTTTTTTCTAAGTGGGACCGAGGCAAAGAATTGTACATGACTGGGAGGAAGAATAGGAAATAGCTTCACCCCGTATAAATTGTGATAAAAGTAGATTTTCTGTATTTTCGAGAAAGCTGTCATTTTGCTTTGGAATGTCTGAGATAATCTTGAAATAATCCTGACTGCTGACAAACTGTTCCTCTGGCAGATGCTCCATAGTTCATGCTATTAAAGTAAGAACTGAGTCGCCATAAAAGAGAAATCTTACGCAAGCTCATTATGAATCAGAAGTCCCAGACCAGCTGTACTGTCAGCTCTGCCAGATCACTAGATGGCTGTTAACATTTAGATATGCAGTAATTTCAGCAAAAAGCTTGGAAACAGGGGGCTTTCATGCTCCTGTTTCTGTTTCGATCAATCTCCAGATATTCCAGTTGGAATATCTGATAACAATGCAGAAATATGTATCCTGTAAATAAAGATAGGATTTTAGATTTGTTTCTAAATATCGTGAATAATTTATCAGGGCCAAAATGTGGTCGCTCTCTGGACTGATGAGCAGATTCTGTAGTACACAGCTGTAAACAAGCAAAAGGATCTCAGCCACACAGTTGTGTGAACTCAAGTTCAACGCTTCCCCAGAGAAATGCAAAATCCAAGATCAGTCACAATGGTCTCTCACACAGCGAGGTTAGCACTTACTCAGATATATTACATTAGAGCAGGAAGTCTATTAGGGGCAAACAAATAAAATAAAGACATTTTTACACTCGAAGAAAGATTTTATGACTTTATGACTGATGATTTTCAGCTGTTCTAAACTCATAGATTGAGATGCATATTTTGCTGTTCCCAAAACCACATGTTTTGCAGCTACTCATTGCAATTAGTCAGAATGCATCTACAAATAGTTGAAATCAGATTGAATGATATGAATTAATAACAACAACAACAACATTACATTTATAGAGTGCCTTTCACATTGGGAGGACGCCTAAGGCGCTGAACAATCAGGAGTCAGACCCAAGTGTGGGGAGTGGCAGGGTTGGGATGAGGGAAGGCAGAGAGATAGGAAGGTGACTGAAGGCACAGTCAAAAAGGAGGGTCTTGAAATCAGCCTTGAAGGAGGCAAAAGAGGGAGCAAGATGAAGGGATTGTGGGATGGAGTTCCAAAGTGTAGGGGCAGAGAGGTTAAATGCTTGGCTGCCAACAGTAAGGTGAGTCGGGTAGGAGACATGGAACAGGCCTCAGCGGACAGGTTGATAGGGGATCAGCAGGTCAGAGAAGTAGGAGGGGGCAAGGCCATGGAGGGCCTTGAAGGTGAGGACAAGCATCTTGAATTCGATTCTCTGAGGAATGGGGAGAGGTTTAGGGTTAGGGTTAGGGGTTAGGGTTAGAGTTAGAGTTAGGGTTAGGGGAAGCTTCGGACTAACGAACCTTCGGACTAATGAATCTTTCGGACTAACAAACCTTTGGACTATCGAGCTGTAACCATTAGCAAGGCCCAAATCCTCAGAACTTCAGCATTCCTTCCATACTGTGCTGCATTTTAAGTCCTGGTATGGAACTTGAGCCCACAACCTTCTGTCCAGTGGAAAGAGTGCTACAAACTGAGCTAAACTTACCGAAACATTTATAGTTGGTTTTCATTTACGGACTTTAGCCTCCTTTAGGAAAGATGCTTAGTTCAGCAGACAGCTTCCCTATGATATGAAACATTCGAGAAAAACTTAATTGACATCTGTTGAGACCAATTTTTTATTTTGTTGTTCTTGCTGTGGGCTATCATTTTTTTCCCTTCCAATGGCTAAGTTCTGGTCATGATTGATTTAGTCTTATCTGAATTTGTGCAGGAATTTGAGTCTAGGTTGGCACTACCAACACAACACTGGGGATTGCTATATTGTCTGAAAAGGCGTCCTTCAGATATGTTAAACTAAGGATCGCATCTGTTTCTTCAGGTGGATGGTCAGAATAAATTGTGACTATCCTTCTTGGAGGAGAGGTAGATTGGATCATCTTAGAACTCCAAGATGATCTGCTTGGCAACAGCATGTCAAAATTGAGCCAACCGTGTGTTGAGATCTAATGTGACCTGAGCTGATTTAACCAATGTCTCTCTCCATAACGTAACCTCTCATATAATCATTGCGCCAAATTTGTATGAGCGACTGCTTTTTGCCCATTAGTCAATTGAAAAATAAGCACTTTTCTTATAGTACTGTATTTGCTGAACATTTCAACAGGCAAGAGAGTGAAAGTCCACACAGCATGTGCAGTCTATGAATCATTTTAAACCTTTCAGTGTGCAGCCATCCTACTGAGGGAGATTACCCTGCAATGGACCTGAAATGAAGGGGAAATTGATTTTCTGAAATAAATCTCTGTGGTTCTAATTCATCTGGCATGAATCTAATCCAAAACTCACATTTTTTTTATTATCTTGACATCAACAACAGGAACATTTTTAAATCTGACTTAAAATCCTTAAAATCTGTTAAGCACGTCGAAGGTACTGTGTGAAAACGTAACAACCCCCAATGGACTCATACTGGCGTGTTGAGTGATTTTTCAAAATGTAATCATCTGAAATGTCAAATCAAGGTACTTTCACTGTAATTCTTTGAAACCAGAAAATATTCACCTGCAGAGACCAACAGGTTAAGCAGAGATCGTACTGGGAACACTAAATAAATTACGTATAATAGGGTAAAATTTGTGATGTTCTTTTCATGCATTCTTTTGTTAAGTAGCACAAAAAATGTCGGGTTCAAGCTTTACTTCAGTCGAGCATTTACTAGCCTCCTGCTCCACAAAGCCCTGCTCCTTCTAATCCGAGATCTAAAATAATGCTACATTGTCAGTTTCATGCTGTCGGGTGTTAAAACAATGATTTTCAGTGTAAAATATCCCCTCGCACACAGACACACATGCCACATCCTTGCCACGACGAAAAGTTTGGATGGATAGTCCATTGTTGTGACAAGTTGACGTTTCTGTTGAATATTTTGTTCTGAAAAACTTTTGAATAGTAAACAGGAACTATTTCCTAAATTTGTTTTATTTGAAGAGGTTTTGTAAAGCACATAGCTTCTTTGAAGCTGTTGCTCACAGCACTGCACACAGCATATGGGGCACCCCTGCTGACAATAAAAGTTTCTTTTGGAACAAATAAAGTAGCAGACAGAGCAGCAGTTCAAAGCCACATTTAGCTCTAATGGAAAAGTGAATGGATTTTTGCTAAATTAACCATTCAAACAATCACACAAAGATTTTAGAGAACATTTCCATCAATTCATTTGTACTGTACTATTCTTTGCATTTGTGACTGTGACTGTCTATTGATAGGCTGACCAGCTCTAGGTGTATTTTGTGCAAAGGAGCCTGGAATTTGGAAACTAACAATAATAATTCTTGCATTTAATATAGCGCTTTTCACATCTTCTAGACGTCTCAAAGTGCTTCACAGAATATACTGTAACGTGAATTGACCGCAGACTACTGTGGGCAGCAGCCAATGTCCAATATAATGGCCAATATAATCTGTGGCGACACAGACAGCTGTCTTGTAATACTACAGATATTGCAGCTTCGAATACAAGTCTTATTCAATGATGCAAAACTAATATGGGTGAAGGTTTTCCGAGTTGCATACTTCTAGCTTTGTTTTAGCATTAATGTACAGTACACTACTTGCAAATGTCTGCAATCCTTTTTTCAGGATAAAAAAATGGTGAACCGGTAAAACTGTTAATTACACCATGTTTACTGCTTGATAGGCTGACCATTAAATGCTGACCATTTGTTTAATCTCTGATTTCCATAGCTTTGAACAGATTTAACAGCACTGTTTATTTACAGCTTTTAGACTTAACTGTGAGCATGGATATACGTTTACGTTCAAGGATCCTGGAAATAGATTTTGGCTTGCAAATAAATTGTGAACAGCATTTTTTACATCCTCAAATGTCCCTCTTACCCAAAAATTCACCTGTCTAAAGTATGCAAGTGCCTGTCAAAGGCACTTGCATACTTTTTGGGTATGATTTAACAAAATATCTGTTTATTTGTAAACTATCATATATATCCTTTAGACTTTCCCCATTTGGACATATTCGGCAATTTGATGTCGATTTTGCCTTGGTATCATACTTTTTCATGGTGATGTTTGAGTTTACATGCCTTACGAGCAGTGCACCAGTGTTCCTGTGTCACTAAATTTTGTTTAACTCTGAGTTATTAGCTTTGAATGCTTTTCTTTTCCATCTATCACTGTCAGCTATCCTCGACATGCCTACTCCCCAGTGCTCCTGCAGCTGAAAGAGAGTTTTGTTTAATGAGGTCAATGACTATACCCTCGAGTATTTTACAGCTGAAGACAGAAGGTAAAATGTTTTCAAACAGTGCAGGTTGGTCTTGTACCATTATGTGTTGATGATGACTTTCATTTGCGAGAAAGGATGAAGTGAAAGTTCAGCGCTTGAAAGGAGCCCAATGCATGTAAGTACATCGATTTTACAGAAGGTTAACATTAAGATGCAGTGGCACAGGAAAAATTTCTCACATCTTATTAATTTTTAGTTGTTGTCTTTATTGCGAGAGATTGTGCGGAGAGGTTGGCTTTTGTATGTTGTGGAATACAGCACCCAGAATGATGCAAGACACAGAGTAAAGGGGAGAACAGCGAAGGGGTTGCTTTGTTTCCTTAACTGAGCATGATTGTTGTCCGAAAGTGGTTGTAGAAAGAAGTGTTCAATGTTTCCTGCAGTAAATTCTGCATCAGTCACATCCCCTGTGCCAGATGCTAGGGCACGGTAGGAAAGTTCATCTGGCTTGGAAACGTCTTCCTCTGATTGTTACTTCACCCTGTGATTTTTCTCACCCTCAGCACTGCAATGTTAGCATAGACCATATGGATTCCAAGTCCTGACATGGGGCTTGAACCCACAATCTTCAGAGGTGAGAGTGTTATGCAAACTGATCCAGGATGAAAGGAAAAGCCTAACCTCATGTCATCTAATGTCTGCTGCCTGTAACTTTTAGCTCCAGTCAGTCAGACAATCATTTGGATCAATGATCAATTCTATTGTTTTTATCAGTTGAGATTCAAGATCACTAGGGAAATTCTGATGGGCAGAGGCTGTTAATACTGATATAGGCACCAGATGCAAAGTAAAATCAGACGATGAACATAATAGTGCCCACATGAGAATCCTGTTTACAGTTGTCATCTTTATTTAGCAGATCAAGGACAGAATTGACAACGAAAGTCATTGCAAAGCAGTAGTAGTACAACATTGCACATCATTTTAAAACAAGAAGTGCTAGATTGTTGGAATAGGACACACATGGTTTGATCTGCATTGTATGTGTACTTAGTTTGACAAATGGAACTATACATACAGTGAAATACTTATTTCAGATGGAAAAATACATGAAAAATATAGGTCACCTGGTTACAGGTAAAAACAGATGCTCACTGACTAAATGATTCAGTAAAGTGCAGGGTATAGTCTGTTACCATGAGAGCAATATTGCCCAATTGTAATAACATTAATTAACAAAACAACAATTTCTTTAACAAAATCTCCATTGAATCAGTGTTTCTGTATTCTTTCCTGTACAATGGCTGATTCCTAAGGGTTTCATACTTTTATTTTATGTATCTTTTCATAAAAGCTCTGAATTCACAGAGTATTATAGCACTAAAGATGAACAACTACTAACATGTAAAAGCAAGACATAAACATTAACCACCATCTTGAATGTAGGTTATATCAAGCACTGCAAGAATTGAAAGCAAAATTCCATATCCCTTTCTTTAATAATGAAGCACACTTCAGAGTGTTGTAAAAATGGATGTCTACACCTAATATAAAATATATAACTGCGTGATTCATGATGAAAAGTAGCTCAGTTGACATTTTATTCAGCAGAAACAGACTGTAATACCCTTATATTCAAGAGAAGGTATGATGGTAATGCCCACAAATATACAGTCAATTCACTTTATAGTACAGTATATTCTGTGAAGCGCTTTGAGACGTTGATAAGATGAGAAAAGCACTATATCAAATGCAAGGTTTATTATTCTTATTATGGTTGTACCTTGTTCCTTTTTATGGTTTAACCATTACTCAGATAGTGAAGTTCTAATGGTTGACAATAGTGGAGATTAGAGTATAAAGGAACAGTTTTTCAATGGGCAATGGTGGGGGGAGAGGGTTTGTTCTTGAGAATAAAACAAATGTTTGAGTTGACTTTTTCTGTGTTCTTGTTTTCACTTTGATGGCATTCAGAAAATCACAATTGACCCCTTGGTACATAGTGCATTTAAAATAGAAATAACTATTTTTTGTGAATATTTCAAATTAAAGCTATGCCATAAAATCAATTTGTTATATAAAGAAATTCCAGTTTGTTGAGCGGGTAAATATTTTTGGGTGTAAGTAAGCGTGCAATGATTTCCATAATGGACTGCTACATAAGGTTCAGGTATAATGAGGCACAACAACAATGTGCGTTTATATAGCACCCTTTGTATAGGATAATATATTGATGCATGTAACAGTGGTTGGGTTGGTCACCAATCAAGGCAGAAGTGGCTGAGCAAGGTGAGCTCAAGTACAATTGAAGAGGTGAGGTTTAAAGTGGTATTTAAAGGCATAAAGAGAGGTCCAGGTGGAGAGATAGAGAATTCCAAAGGTTAGTGGTGTAATGACTGAAGGCTTCACCACTGTTGGTGGGGAATGTGCAGCATGTGTGTGTTAGTTGAGCTGGGGGGATGTGGGGGGGATGAAGAACAGAGGATTAGGGTACCAGAAGTGTAGATGCAGAGCAGCAGATAGGTATTAGTAAATGCAATTGGTTTAGCAAATGGTTTTGGAGGGGAAAATCGATGAGTGTGTGAATGTCCAGCTTGTGTGTGCAGAAATGATTGGACAACAGCTGTGAGTAAAGTGCCACAGACATTTGTACTGAAATCACGGTTCTTTACAATTTTTATGAGGGATTTTGCAAGTGCTGTTAGAAGAGTCAAAAGTTACTGTTGCCACCAAATTGGGTGGGGTGACAACATATGGGAATGAATATGCACATATTCAGAGCTTTTTGGAAGAGCTAGGCATGTGGGAGGAAAGAGGGCATATGCAGTTTAATACTTAAACATGTAAAGTGATGGTGCTGCATCTGTACAGAGGAATAGTTAAATCAACTTGAAAGAGGCTCAATTTAATTTGATGCATGAGTCTACATCATGCGCTTACTTAATTTGTTTCTTTTGGTTCACCTTGTCAAGTTGGTTGCCCTGTTTGTCTTAGTAATTTTGGTGGTGGTCTATATTTGAGGGATCATCAATCTAAAGTATTCATTTGTCTGGTAGTTTTGTGGAAGCGGTATATGGAAGGGATAGGTTTACAATATTGTCCACGAAAATTGATTCAGATCATTTATTTGGTGCTCGAAGGAAACACTCCCTGCTAATCTTGTACACTGTTTTCTTGTTTTCTCTCCAATCAGGTTTGGAACATTGAGTTTCTGGTGATTCAATCTGAATCCAAAGTCCAAATTGATCCAGATGTTCAGCCCTATCAGAGATGTGGAGACAAGTGCTAATTTCAACCCTGCCTCATCGTTGACACAAGGTTATTACACCCTCTAGCTGTTCTGTGAAAATACTATAATATAAAAAAAATCCATAAACTGCCAGTGTTACAGGCTAAGGGTTATCTGGAGAATTGGCACAGCCTTTGGGGTTCTAAATACAGTTGTCATAGTTACTGGAAGCAGAATATGTAGGTGTCTTGTACATCCTAGAATCCATTACTTGCCAAAAAGTTAGTGAAGAGATAACTTTAATTATCAGATCAGCTCTGATATCATACAGTGTATGTTCCGTGATACTTTGTCAAGCAGACATTGTTTTGAAATATTGCATCTCTTTTCAATTTTATGTTTAGTGAGGGAGTTATTGTCATTCACTTCATGGCTGTTTTCTGCACACTGCAATATGCATATTGGCTGCTGTGTTAGTTACTATACTTCACAGTAAATATTGGGAGGTCATGTCAACCACTTGACTTGCCCTCCAAATGTGAAAGGCATTACTGTATATTAAAAAAGGATTATTGTATTGTTTGTCAGATTCAAAAATAACAACTTAAAACACATATTTTTGAATTGTGTAATTTCTTATCTTATCATCAAATCTCAGTGACAATACAGCATATAATAATAAAAGCTGATTCAAGTTCACAACTTGAAACCGTAATCAAGTTGAGTTCCAACTTGATCTTGGAGAGGCTATTGTCATAATAGAAATCCATACATTTTGATAAAATGTCTTTCACATCAGGAGGGTGTCTCAAAGTACTTTGCAGAATATACTGTGAAGTGACTGTATTTTGTAGGCAAATACAGAAGCCAATTATGGTATTTTCCTTTTCGTGTCATATGGTTGAACTTTCATTGTAGCCTAAACAAACTGAATTCAACCACTAAATTTGTGGAGTCCTGTCCTGCTCAGTGGTTGGAGCATTTATTTTGCAAGCAAGAGATCTGGGTTCGATTCCAAGGGCGAAACCTTGGGCAAGTTTCCTTACTCCACATACCCAATAATAATCCCTCAAGAAAAAAAACAATAATAACTTGGTCACTGCAAACCATGACTGTTTGTAGTATACTGTTGTACACAATTGGCTGCCACGTTTAGCCTGCAAATATACAGTTAATTCACTTTACAGTATATTCTGTGAAGCACTTTGAGGCGTCTAGAAAATGTGAAAAGCGCTATATCAAATGCAAGGATTATTATTATTAAATATTTCAATGTATATTCAAGTCAAGAGAATCTACTTCCCCGAACAGACAAATATTTGAACAATTACCCATACAGCTTCCCTTTTCTCTTTGGCAGAAATAAAATTAAAATAGCACAACCAAATCTTTGTGTTCTTTCATCCAGAAATCAAGTGATACACATCTGGCCATGGGAAAAATCTACAACTACACAGATATAATCAATCCAGTCCCCCTTGCAGGTTGTGACAGGTTTATGATTTTATTGTTGGGAAAATATAACAATTTAATAAAGCATCCTACCTTTCATCTAACATGTTGTGTCAAAATCTTAGGTGAACATTTGGAAAGAAATCTATATAATGCCTTTGGTCAATCTATTCCAGGTTTTATTAAACATTGGAATATCATAAAGCAACTGATTATCAGCTGCAAAGCATAATGATTGTCTAGGAGCCAGCAAAACTCAATCAAATTCTGCCCTATTATTCCATATCAAGCTACAGTGTTATGGCATGCAGCTTTCCTGTCCATGTAATTTCACTGAATATAATTTTGCCAAATTTCGTCAGTCATTCCTTTTTTGTTAAACACTTGAATACATATTTTTAAAACTGTGATGCTCAGCACGAAGCGTAACTTTATTTACAAGAGAATATGACTCTGAACCGTCAAAACTAGACAGCTCTCAGCAAAGACATTTTATTTTTAAATACCGAAGGCAATATTGATTTCCATGTACAGTAATTGTAAATATTTTGAGTTGCACACTGTGGATATTTGGGTGAGAAATTCCACTGGTTGATAAAATGACCACCCTTGATAATGTGCACCTATTATAGCTATGATAATAATAGAGACATTTCTTTATTATGAGCACATATTACTGTTTGTTTAGCATTACTCATCGGTGAACCTTCACTCCATATTTCACATGGTATGTAAACTGTGCAGTACAGGATCAATATGTTGGATTAGAGCACAATTTTTTCACTCAAGGCTGTTGAAAATGCCTGTAGTGCACTGTTATGGAGAAGGTAGCCACTCTCAACAAGATCCTTGAGATACTGGTACCATTGAATTCAGATCATTCACTGAACAAGTGGAACACTGCTACAAATTACCATAATTCTGATTGTTAAAAAATCGTTCATCCTCATATGACTCTAGTGGCATTTTAATCAACATTTGCTTCTGTAGTTCATTAGGGACTAGAAGATATCTCTTTGATGTGCTCAAAGCCAATGAGACAATTTCCTCCTTGGCATCCTGACACAATTTGGCACACAGACCGAAAGCATTCAAAAAAAACAAACATTACTGAAATGACATCTAGTCACTTGGTGATGCCAATCAGTGCTTCAGACCAACATATAAGATTTCCTATTAGAAATGACAACAATAATAATCTGATGAAATATGGAGAACTAATTATTATTTCACCCTCTGAAAAATACAGTTGAGACTGTTTAACTGTACCCATATTGTGAAGTACAGACCACAAAACCTCACATTTCAGTGGGTTAAACAACAACAACAAAATTACACTTGTATAGCGCCTTTCACACTCTTAATTCTTTTATCCTGGATGAAGTAGAATATGATTCTGAACATCACTGTTGTTTCACTTAAAATATTTTATCCAAGGATTCATGTTCCATCTGTGTGACAGTGAACATGACAGGGGATCATGAGATTTGCAATTATTGAGTGTCAACGAGTTGTTTGACTATGGGGCACCAGTGTCCTTCCTCGATGCTACAGATAAAAATGTTATCCAGTAAAGATCTTTGGACAAAAGATGTTCAGAAACCTGACCAGGATGAGACTTTGTGGCAAGGAAAGTCATTTAGACCAAATGCTCTCAGCGGTAATATAAATGTGATTATAGCTGCCTGACTGTATCCTGATGCAAGACATGCAGGGCAACAATTTACAAGACTGGATGAAATCCTCCTTTCAACAGTAAATGAATTTGTTTGTTTTGGCAGTAAAATCAGAGGAGATGGATAAATGATCAATTAAATCACCAACAGGATAAGCAAAGACACCGGAGCATTTCATTAGCTAAATAGCATCTGGTGTCAAAGGCATATACATCTTTTCCATTTGCATTAAGATTGAACTTCATCAGAGAAGCAGTATCTCTTTTTATAAGGCAGACATGGGCACGAGATTGACGCGGCGAAATGCAACATATTTTTGTTAGCTTGCCGGTAGCAAATCCTGCAAGCACGCAATGAAGAGATTCAAAAAGGAGAACAGTAAGCCTGTTTCACAACAACATGCCCATCAATGAGAACTGTTCTCACAGTGCACACCGGATGGAACAGAAGCACTCACTGCTTAATTGATATCCACAATGGACGTGAAGGACAGAATGTCCATGGACACAGTAAAGAACAAAATGCGATAAAAAAAACATATGCCAAAGACACAAGGATTTGGACTAAATGTATGTTGCCCTCATGTACATAAGTAGATGTTTTAATTCTGATAATGCTCTTCATTAAAAATATAATTCATGGTGTAACATACATTTTTTTTAAAAAAACTCCCTCATGAATAGAGAGCATTTACAAAGCACACCCTTTGTAATTATAAATTCTACACTGCTCCCTAAGGCAAACTTCTAAAGAACCGCTATAGTGTGGTAATTTAAATGTTGGCAGGCTTCATTATAACCCACTAAGTGGGAGTTCAGGTAAAAATAGACCACTTTAGTGTCTCCTCAAATGACGTTGTCTTGACTGAGTTTGCTTTCACTGACATTTTATCATACACTTAATGTTGCTTTGGCTCTCAATGTGAATTGTCAGTGAATTGTCAGTGTTCCAAGATGCTACCTGCGTGAAGGGGTCTATACACATGCAAGTTGTTGTAATCTTCTTATCTCTGCTACTTAATTCTCTAAGTCTAAGTAGTGAGCTGGTGTCCACTGATCTTTCATTTGGTGAGTTGATTAATTTGCAGAACATGAAGAAGCCCTTTTTATTTGAGCAGCCATTATTGCAAGCTTAAATCCTGACAACCTAAAAGGTTACAACTCTCAAGGCATTGAAAAAATATGCATCATTCAGATACCTCAGACTTTAAATATGCAACTTGTGGAAGCAGCAGTTTTCATTTTAATACATCGACAAGAGCAGTTAATAATTCATTCACGTATATCTAGAAACTGAAAAAAACAATAAATTTATCAGTTTAATTTGATATCGGTTACAATATCACTCACTGGTGCACTAAAATGTGTTGGATTAGAATCAGACAACAACCATAACAAAATTATATTTGTAGACTGGCTTTTACATCAGGAGCGCCTTTTACATTACATCCCAAGGTGCTGAACAGTCGTCAGGACCCGAGAATGGGAGAGGGTTGTGGGCATGGTTTAAATGAGGAAGAGCAGTGAGGTAAGGGAGCGGCTGAAGGTACGATCAAAAAGGAGTGTCTTAAATTGGGCCTTGAAGGAGGCAAAAGTGGAAGCAAGGCAAAGGGATTGTGGGGTGGAGTTCCAAAGAATGAGGGCAGAAAGACTGAAAGCCCGGTCGCCAATGGTAAGGTAGGTCGGGCAGGATACATGGAGGAGACCGGAGCTTGCTGAACAGAGTGAGTGAACAAGTTAATAGGGGGCCAGCAGGTCAGAGAGGTAGTAGGGGGCAAGGCCTAGAAAGAAAGGACGAGGTTATTGAATTCTATTCTCTTGAGGGATGAAGAGACAGTGGAGCTTAGCAAGGGTGGGGTTGACGGGGTCACAGAGCGCCGCACTGGAGGGGACACCAGCTGCAGAGTTTTTGATGATCTGCAGCTTGGGGTGATGAAGAGTTGGGGAGGTTGACAAGGAGAGAGTTTCCGTAATAAAGCCCTGAGATGAGCATGGATGTGTAAGGCTCACCTGTGTGTTGTGAAGGTGTGGAAGGCAATGCTGGTCATGGCACAGATATGGAGGAGAAAGGACAGTTGAGGGTCGAACAAGACGCCCAGGTTCCTGATTAGCTTGGTGAGGTGGAGTGTGATTCCATGGATTTTGATGCTGCCAATGCCTGGAGTGTCTCGGTCTCTCATCCAGGACTTGATATCTGGCAGTCAGTCAGTCAGTCAGGATGCCAGTTATCCTGGAATCGAGGATGGAGACAGAGAGGTAAACTTGGGTAACATCTGCGTACATGTGGAAATTTATCCCATGTCTGCAGATGATGCCACAAAGGGGGGAGTATGTGGAGGTTGAAGAGGAGGGGACCAAGGACAGAACCCTGAGGAACACCACACAAGAGAGTGCCTGGGCTGGAAGAGAAATCGTTAGTGGTGGCAAATTGGAGTTGGTGTATGAGATAAGACCTGAGCCTGTCAAGGACAGAACCTTGAAGATTGGAGTGAGAGGAGAGGCAGTGGAGGAGGATTGAGAGCAGTCCACAGTCTCAAAGGCAGCGTTTCTTTGAGGTGAACCAAAGTGAAGGATATTAATAGGAGGCGGTTCA
The DNA here is from genome assembly GCA_035084275.1 of Hydrolagus colliei. Classification (NCBI taxonomy): domain Eukaryota; kingdom Metazoa; phylum Chordata; class Chondrichthyes; order Chimaeriformes; family Chimaeridae; genus Hydrolagus; species Hydrolagus colliei. The sequence continues at coordinate 14,067,473 of CM068749.1, read as the reverse complement.
GGATGTGAGGGGGGCAAGGTCATCGAGGGTAGTAGAGGGGGTACTGTATTTTGTTTTTCATCAAGAGTTTGGGTAATCCCATCAAACAACTGTCTTTGTATTCCTTGACTGGCCTGTTGTTCACATACAGTGTTATATTGCTAGGTAAACTATAGTATTCCTTCATTATGAGATTCACACTCTTAACTCATTCACTGTACTAGAAAATCAATTACCAGACACTGAAATTTGATAACCAATTACTTTTGTTACCTGTTAATTGAGATGATATTTATGTGACTCTAACATAAAAAGGATAAGATGTGCTAAATAAGCTTCTAAATAATATCGCAATTCAGTTAGTTGCAAAGAAAATCTGGAAACAGCTATGCAGTACGAGGTGAGAATATACCATGGGCTGATAGAAAAATCTTAAATAGGTAGACCACGCTTACCGAACGCATGGTTAACGAAAGTTCACTATTACGAGGATTTCTATTTGTACCACTTATCCACTTAACAAAGGCTGCTTTCGCTATAGCGAATGTTTACACACACTTTAAATCTCGCGGGCTTCTCATGCGCAGCTTCTCATGGGTAGCGTCTCTCCCGGTTGCTCCAGGAACACACGCTCAGTCTTTAGCGTGCCTCAGCTAAGCAGTGCAGTGCAACCCCTCCCATATGGGAGGAGCTTAAGCAGCAGGATGCTTCGTGCCTTCAATAATAGTAAGTCGAGGACTGTCTGTATTATATTGTTTATTATTGTATTTACTGACATTTTAATATTTTATTGTTGTATTTAAAGTTCTGTAGCCTTCAATAGCAGTTGTATCTACCTTAGGCCTTCAATAGTACAGGTTGAGCATCCTGAATCCGGCAACCTCGAGCCCATTGCCGAGCCCAGGTTTGGATATTTTCGGACAAATCGGAACACCAGAAGCGCGTCACGTGTCCGGAAATGCCTGGGCCCAGGTTGCAATATTTTGGTGTGGTGACTGTGAAGACCTGGCGTGGAACGGGTAAGGATTGGTATTTTTATTCTTGCAATTTTTGTCACATTCCGGATTCCGGAACTCCGGATATTTTGGAACTCCAGATTTTGGCTGCTCAACCTGTCCACCGAAAATGCTAGCGCTAGGAACTAGACTGATTTTAGCAGGGAGGCTAGGTTTGGGGTGGCGTTTTGTCTGCAGTCAAATACAGTGGTATAGTTAAACTCTCACTTAACAAAATTTTCGCTTACCGAAGGGTTTTAAAGTCCCTAACCCCTTCATTAAGCGGGGTCTACCTTTATTGTATTCTGTTGAGGAGCTGAAAGTAATGTCTCTACAATAATAATTATGTTAATAATAATAATCCTTGCATTTGATATACAAGAGGATAATGGTGGAGATATCAGAGTTATCATTGTTTGGAAGAATACAATTCAGTTTAACGTCTCATCTGAAAGATAGCATCACTGACAATGCAACACAATCGCAGCACTGCATTGGAGCATCAGCTTAGTCAATGTGATTCCAAGTCCTGAAGTAGGGTTTGAATCCACAACCTTCTGAGTCAGAGGCAAGAGTTCTGCCACTGAGCCAGGCTGACCCACTAGGTCATTATATACTATATACTGTACTAACATGAAAGTCAATATTATCCATAGGTTAAATAATCATTTATCAGAGTACCAACCTCAGCAAATAGACACCAGTCACATATGTTATCAACTGACCAGTGCAGATGTATTTAAATCCTCAGGTTTTAATTTCACTGGCTTGTGTATGGTCAAATCATATGCTGAGACAATCACAATATTCCAATTGTTTAACCTTAATCTTTCACATATTTTGGGACTTTTAACCATATATTTCAGACCTGTATCGTACAATCAGCAGATTGAGCACCAACCTGTGCTCTATTATTCTATTGGAACATTTTGCTTAGATATCAATTAAACTAGATTCATACAATTCTGCATAAGGAGATATCAGTTGATGGAGAAAGGGGCTAACCTCCCCATCTCATGGGATTTGGGGTAATTGAACTAAGGTCAAATCTAGTTCTCTGTTTCAATATTAATTGTTCACATTCTCCATCAGCCACAAGAATCTGGTTCAGCACAAATCGACAGAAGAAGACTGTTTCACATCCAGCAAAATTGCAATTGGGGATGTCCTTAAGTGATAATACAGAGTAGCTTGCGTTGGCAGAGAGCTATATTATATACTCATAAGTGGTATAAACTGCATGTAAAATCTTGCTGTGAAACACTCTGAGCTGGAGCTGAATGTTATGGCATTATTAGAGATTTGTGGACGATTTAAGTTTCCAAAGAAGGAGTTCTAAACATTCTGTGATAAATCAAATTGATCTGCAGGATGAATGGACTTTATTGATAATTAATATTGAAACAGGTATTAATTTCCATCTCAAATAATGACTTCATAGTTAAAATTTGTTTTGCTTTTTTTGAATAGATGTTACAAAAGCATGAATCAGACCCCCAACTGTGTTGGGCACCACATCCCAAGATATATTGGCTCTGAAGGGGATGCAGTGCAGATTCATGAGAATTATATACAGTAATTATATATTTTTGGGTTAAATTAAGAGGAGAGATTGCATAAACGTGTTCTGCATTCTTCTGAGTTTAGAGGGTTGAGGGGTGACCTAAATTGAGGTTTTTACACTAATAAAAGGATTCAATAGGGTGAATACAGAGAAGCAATTTCCTCTGGTAAGGTATCCAGGAAAAGGGGCATGGTCTTAAAATTAGAGCAAGACCATTTCTGAGTAAAATCAGGGGGCAATTTGACACTCCAAAGGTAGTGGAAATCTGGAACTCTCACTCTAAAGGCTGTGGATCGTGGATTCATTCAAATTTTCAAGACTTAGGTGGATAGATATGTATTAGTCAAGGATATAAAAGGATATGGAGCAAGGGTAGGTAATTGGAGTTGAGATAATTGGAATCAGCCATTCGTATTGAATGGCGGATCAGGCTCAAGGGGCTATGTTTGTTCCTTTTACTATGCTGACTCTTTTTTCAATGTTTCTATTTATCTCCCATTAGAATACGACAAGAAAATAGATGATATTATTGGCTTTAAAGCAATATAACTCAAAAGATCACTATGAATTTGTTGAACGGCCTGGGCTACAATGGGCTACTACACAACATAACTCTGGAGCATTCCTCTATTCCTTTGCCTTGCCTATTCCTTCCCCATCTTCAGATTGCACCTGAAGACCTTCCACTTCGACCGTGACAACAGTTGTCTCTCACCTTCCCTCCAGGGGGAAGACAGCTTCATGTTCTGCCATTGTTAAGTGCCACTGTCAAGCACTCTGGGATGCTACACTGCATGAAGGATGCAGTAAATGCATGTTGTTGTTGTTGAGTTTACGTGTGGGTTACAGCTAAAACCTAGAAAGAATGCATAATAGCCCATTATAATCCATATCACACTCTATTCTTTTACTAATTTAATGCATTGAACTGGTTTACAGCAGTCATTAGTTTCTTCTTTTATAGTTTCCTCGGATGTTGTTATAGCTTTATGATTCCCCTTTCTAACTTCTCGATATCCCTGTTCCATAGCATATTTTTGTGAGATAATAATAATAGTCCTTGCATTTGATGTAGCACCTTATCACTTTGTTGAGACGTCTCAAGGCGCTTTACAGGATATACTGTAAAGTGGATTGACTGTGTAATTTGTTGAGCGAAACAAGAACCAAATTAAATTATTAAACCACAATGCTTTGCTTGCTTCCATTAATGTGTCATACCATATCTCTGGAGACTCACAGTGATCAGATAATTGTTAATATTATTTTGGAGCTGAGAAACTTTTTATCATTTAGACATGATCCATTTAGTCTCCAATTAGTAACACTAGTGTTGAAAGATAAAAGCAATACGTCCATCCATTCAGCACATCAATTACATTTATCACAGTTTCTAGTAAGTGCAGATATGGAAATCAAACTGCATCGTAGGACTTGTGTTTTGTAGAATAATCTGCAATATCCCATCCAATGTGGTGAAACAATCTATAACCATCAGTTAGCTGCATCTCTCAACGGCTAATGAACCTAAGTTCCCAAGAGGCAGAAGCTGTCAGAGTGGCTTTAAAATTTTCCATTTCTCGATCCAGAATCAACCAGTAAGTATTGTACTAAAGTGCTTGATCTGCATCAAATTCTATCATCCATGTTAGAGCATGGGAACAGGAATGACAAGTCGCAAAATTGTTTCAAAGGTTTTTTTAAAAAAAAAAAACACTCAACTGAGAAACCAGAAGAAAAGTGAATGATTCTACTTTGAAATTTACATTTTCTTTGACTTATCCAGTTTTTGTTTCGTATCCTGATATATTATACATTTTCTGATCAATAGACAACTTCTCATATTTACTGTATAGTACTTTGCAGACATGAAGCTAATTTTCACCCCGGTAATTAAATGCACTTTTAAATCTATGCAGCGTGGATAGCTTACAACATTTCGATGTAGACATACTATACAGTATTTTGTGATTGGTATATGTAAGGTATCCCTTTAAGAAGTCACATGGCAATTAAGAAAGATCCAAAGAAATAGAGGCTAGAAATATAAAAGGATCCTGGGAAGGGAAACACTGTTTTATGGTTGGTGTATTGGATTGTTGTGAGGGGTGGGTGTGTAGGAGGATGGCAGAAGTTGAGGTTGAAGAGAAAGGTCTTGAAATGGGCCTTGAAGAAAGCAAGGGAGGGTGTGAGGCAAAGGGACTGTGGGATGGGGTTCCAAAGGGGGGAGGCAGAAAGGCTGAAGGCTTTGAAGGACAGTTGAGGATCAAACAAAAGAAAACAAGACAGCAAGAAAGAAACATAACAACAACAAAATTGCACTTATAAAGCTTTTTTTATGTCGGGAGGACATCCCAAAGCGCTGAGCAGTCAGTTCAGGACCTGAGCAGGTGGGGAGGGTCGGGTGGGGGGAAGGAGAGGGGGAAGAGTTAGTGGGCGAGGTCGAAGAGGAAGGTCTTGAGACCGGCCTTGGAGGAAGTAGGGTGGAGGGGTTGCGGGATGGAATTCCACAATGTGGGAGCAGAGAGGCTGAAAGCCCGGCCGCCGATGGTTGAGCGGTTAGGGCGGTGGACGCAGAACAGACCTGAGTCTGCTGAATGGAAGGGGCGGGCAGGCTGATAGGGAGACAGTAGGTCAGAGAGATAGGCGGGGGCAAGGCTGTGAATGGCCTTGAAGGTGAGGACAAGGATCTTGAATTCGATCCTCTGGGGGATGGGGAGCCAGTGGAGACGGGCGAGGGTAGGAGTGATGTGGTCGCGGAGCCTAGTGCGGGAGAGTATATGAGCTGTAGAATTCTGAATGTTCTGCAGCCTGTGAAGGGAGGAGCTGGGAAGGCCGACGAGGAGAGAGTTCCCATAGTCGAGCCTAGATGTGACGAAGACGTGTATAAGTGTTTTGGCGGAGTGGGGGGTGAGGTAGTGGCGGAGGCTGGTAATATTGCGGAGGTGATGGAAAGCAGTACCGGTCATGGAGCGGATATCAGGAAAGTTCGGGGTCAAACAAGATGCCCAGATTTCTGACTGGCTTCAAGAGGTGCAGAGAGCAGCCTTGAACGCGCCTGAGAAAGCCGCAAGAAAGAAAGGTAGCACTCAGTATCGCAAATCCATCACCACTATTTTTTTTAGATTTATTCTTTCTATAAAAACAATGTTTGTGATGAGTTAAGATTTGGAGACCCTGGCACACAGTAGCCTGTGCCCCTGGAGATAAACACTGCAATCACCTGCTGTGTCTGACATTTTTCACACCTAGTTGGAACAGCCATCAGCATCAGCCAATCAGAGCCACCCAAGTTATTTTTCAACTCACTACTGCTCAGGAGAATGCATCAGTAGGTTAGTCTTCCAACATCTTGGTAGGAATATGTGGAAAAGCTGAGGAGCACAATTTATCATTGATGACTTTCCCAAATGTCCTATGTTCAATCTATATTACTGTATACTGTTCACTCACAAGAAACTGCTTAACTCTACAGTAATAGGAAGTACAGTGTTGAGAGATGCTTAGGTGGTATGGAATGCAGAAAATATTGTACAAGACTCATAGGTACCAATCATATTATCAATGCTTTTGGTATGTGTTTTTATTAACTCTAGACTTTTAGGGAAGGCTTATTGTCTGCTGTTAGGTGGATAGATATTGCCTCACAGTGTACTGGATGTTGTGTTTTCTAATTTCTGTAACAGGGTTCTTTCTGTGATGTGTAATGAAATCTATCGTCTGAAATCCAGCTTAATGATTCCAGTGTTAAATTTGCATAATATTGGGAATCATGAAACTCAATCATTCGCCTTTATTCAATTGATACTCAATAGAGTCTAAAACACAGTGACTTCAAATGAAAGAGAAAAAAGGACTAAGTATAGAAAAAGTAGATAGTATGAGAGGAGGATCCCAGGAAAAAGACACTCAGAACAGGAATCATCCAGTGCCAGAGTGTGGATAATGATCAATAGATTGACAGGAGAAGGTGGGGTGGAAACATGCAGGCTGACAGTCAGAAATTAGTTTCGGAATACCACTCCAGCCACATGATGATATCTTGCGAGTAAAACTATAGGAATGCTGTGAATGAGAGATAAACAAGTAGTACCATTAAGCTATAGTGGAAGTATCAGTCAGGATTATTGCAGGTAATTTTGTGTGTGAAATTCTGTCACAGCATTTTTCATCTTACGAATGATCATATGGAACAATCCAACTGCACATAGTACCACAGAGACTGCATATGCATTCTGCTTGTATGACTGCTGCACCCATCTGAGATACTAGACAGATGTATATTACCTTCTATTGCAAACAATGTCTGTCTTATTCTCAAATACTATTTCCTAAGAAAAAATCATGTGTTATTTTTCATTACTATGTTGTGTATTTTGTGCTCAAAGTCACAGTTAACAAAGTTGTCCAGCACATTATTGACTCCACAAAATCTCCTCTTGTGCAATTAGGTTACGGCACTCGAATTCTAAGTGTCTTGTGCTGTATCTATGCTGCACTGCTCACGGTGAATCATTGCAATTTTTAAACTGAAGCCTTGCTGAGAAAGACCACCTTGAGGAGGTGGTTTCAGCAGCATATTGATACACACCAACCTATTATAAGAGAGTGGATGGTATTAACACACACTGTGTTAATACCAGCCACTTTCTTGGTCAGAATATGATTCTTTAGTAGTTCCAGTTATATCAGTCCAGGTTCTCGTTCTCTAGACTGGAAAGTTCTTTCACCTTTAGTAATATAACCAAAATTAATATCCATTACACCTTTGTAAAATATTTGTGATGATATTCTGAAGCCACTGAGTGGTGCAAAAGACCTTAAGATCCGACCCCCACCAAAAAAAACCGTAATATTACAAAACACTGAGGGTTAGTTTAACTTGAACTCAGTTTTATATGGTTAATAATACAGGAATGTATTTCTCAATTAAATTTAATAAGGCCACAACATAATTGAAGAACCTGTATTATTGAGGATTGAACAAATCAGAATATCCAAGAATGCAGATTGAATGCAGTCTGCAGAGATGTGTGTAATTAGTGATATTTACAGATGAGATGGGAAATGCTGTAATTTTCTTTGTAAATATCAAAGGCCTTGTAATTTGTGGTATTTACAAATGGAAATCACAATTAGCGCTTCCCATACAATTTGCCAGTTTCACAAATTAAGGCCTGCTATCACCCTTAAATACTCAATGAGTTCTTATTTATTGTTGATACAAGCTGTTCTATTACAATTATTTTGAATCCAGTAGTCAGTCATTACTTGGACGGATTATTTAAACCAAGTATCTGTGTGTTCAGAACAGCACTAATCTGTAAAATATATTTACTGTATAACAGGGCATCAGAAAGAAACGTGTAATTCCCACAGTGCAATACTTCACATGATTGTCTGAGTGACGCATTGTTTGCTTTACTTGGCTTATTGCTCTATTATAGTCAACCGTAACCTCACGGATAGATTCCCTTTGCTCTTTTCTTTCCGGTCTGACTGCAATTTAGTGTGTTTCATGTACAATACTCGCAATGTTGTACTTAAAAACCTGGAATACAATAGAGCATGTGCCAAAATCTGCGCCTGTAAAAATTCTCCCATGTTAATTTCCTGCAGTGACATAACAGCTTGTGCAATGCATTAATCATCAGACAGCTATTTGGATAAGGAGGAGCTTCAAGAAAAAGACCTGCATGACAAGTTCATGAAGTCTGAATAATCTTGTGCTTTAAATGTTCTCATTAACATATCTGCATATTTTTCCAAGGAGCTAATTATCAAGGTCACAGAATGTATAGCACGTGCAACAGTTAATGGACAGCACAGTAAAAAGAGTGTAGAATATTTTGTCTTTGTCTCCTCTCTTTAGACTGTCACTCATTCTCAGACACATTCCAGCTTGCTCCTGTCTAGGGAGTTTGATGGCACATCAATCTGTGATTTGTCAGTTTCCATCAACATCAGTCAGGAATCCACTCTTTAAAGCATTTACTCTGAAGAGACCTAAATGATAACTAATTAAAGTCAAAACAGCGTAGTAGATCAGGACCAAAAGCGGAACAAATTAAAGAAATTACTTGTGAACTGCTGAATGAACCCAAGAATAAGCAAATGAATTTGTAGCTGATTCATCCTTAGTGAGATTATACATCTGTGTAAATAGATTGCCACATCAGGCCGATTTACATAATTTTTAAAGTAACACTTTATATAAGCAGATTAATTGTGCTGGGAGATCATGTGATTCATAAAATTGAAAGCATTTGTGAGCCTTGGTTAGATGAAGGAAATGAAGCAGTATGAAATGGTCAAGCCCTTCAAGTATCAGTCTCGACCTTCAGAAGAGACGTTAAACCAAAGTCCCACCTGCCACATCCCATGGACAGCAACATCAAAATTACCATTGTATTGCGCCTTTTACAACGGTAGGATGTCCCATGGATATCAAAGATCCCATGGCCTTATTTGAAAAGTAAAGGAGTTTCTGCCATGTCCTGGCCAACAACAACAACAAAATTACAATTGTAGGGTGTCTATCATGTCGGGAAGATGTCCCAAGATGCTAAAGGCATGGTCGCAAAGGAGATTCTTGAGATCGGCCTTGAAGGAGGCAAGGAAGAAAGCAAGTCAAAGTGATTGTGGGATGGAGTTCCAACACGTGGGGGCAGAGAGGCTGAAATACCCCGAATAGAATTGGTCGCTTGCTTTACGCTATGCAGAAACTGCCCATAAAATACAGTCAATCCATATTGCGGTATAATCTTGTGAAGTGCTTTGAGACATCTCGATGACATGATAAGCCGCTGTATCAAATGCAAGGATTATTATTGTTAAGAGTCCTTTGGGGCTTTCTTACATAGATTTGAACAGAGACCCACACTGCCCTACAAAGCTAAATTGGGGGGGTGGGAAATGCGTCCAAAATAACTATTATTCATTTTATAAGTTCACTTTTAGTTGTATTCAATGGCAAAAAATCTCAATAGTGAATCTGAGTCCTATAACTTTCAATGGATACTAAATAAATGTGCTGTTCACTCAAGTAAAATGCTATAAGAAAATAAGGATTTGCTGTGTGAAAGAGGATCAGGGTCATCTTGTTCATCTTCCACCATCCTGATTTTCTTCACTTGACCTGCCTCAAACTATATATTGTATCCTGGAATATCATTTCCTCACAGAAATCTAGCTAATTTGTTCTTGAAGCAACATTTTCTGCTTCCCTTGTCTCCCCAGGGAACCTGTTCTGTAAGTTTACCACTTGTTCACTGACGTAGTGTTTTCGCAGATTTGTTCTGAGTTTGCTCCTCTTCAATCGCAGCCATGTCCTCTGGTTTTACTGTTCAGTACAAGATAAAACAGCTTATCATTGTCTACATTATCTATTCCCTTCAGAATCTTGAAGACCGTAATCATATTGACCCTCAACCTTCTCTTCTCCAGTGTGAACATACCCAGGTTATCTAATCGCTCCTCATAATCCAGTCCCTCCATCCCCTCAGTCATTTTGGTTGCCCTCCTCCGTATCCTCTCAATCACTGCAATATAATGGTCCAGTGCTCAGATTTCTTCTGGTACATTTTTATTTACTGTCCAATGCATGGGTCAAGTACTGTACAATCAATGCTATCTCATAAAAATGAAGAATAGCATGGAAACTGCAAATGCTGCGGTGGTAGTTTTGTAAATATGTGAGTGTATTGTATTTCAGATTTCATCTAATTGTTTTGGTGCACTGTCTCACTTGTGCTAGAGCTATCAATAAATTAACATTTTCCTGTACATGACACAGGCAATGACCATATACTGTATAGTGCCTTCACTTGCCTCGATTATTTTCTTTCTTATTTTAGCCAAGTCATTATCTGGTGTGAGATGGATATCTGTGCATAGTTTAAAAAATATGTACAGGAACAATCTAAATCCCCCCCAAAATGCAATTGTTTTAATTACATTTAAATTTTTGTTTATAATCATAGCAAATGCCTCAAGCACTTATTTAGTTGGTGGTTAATACCACATAATACCAAACATACATAATATGTAGCACCTAATATGTTTCCAATTGTTTCCCAAGTTTCCAATATTTCTTGGAATCTTGAATGCATACTATTCTCTCAATGGACAAAAAGGCAAAAATCATTGGTTTGATTGTACTGCAGACTGCATAACCAAAAGTTCTCAATAAGCCTCGGGAGTCTACTCCCCATGCTCGATTGAATTCTAGCTACTGAAGAAGAATGGTCTTGTTCAACATTATAATTAATCTTGATTATTGCTGCATACACATAACACAAGGCACATGCCTATATGATACTTTCACATGGCCTTGCTTACTGATCTAGTTCACAAAGCTGAGCATCAAAACAAGTTGTTTATTCTGCACGCCCTTCCATTTTTTGTTTTGTCAAAGAAATTTCATCAATTACTTCCATCTCCACAGCCATCCATAAAATATTGCTCAATTTTAGATGTGACTTTTCAGTATATTGTAATTAGGTTAAGTAAAATATCTCTAAAGTAGGCAATTAACTATAGTACCTAATGGTGACTAATCTTTGTTCACAATCGTGAATCTTGTGAACTCGGATGGGGATATCCACTTTAAACTTTTTTCCCAGTTTCTTTTCCAATAAAAAATAATTGTTATCACTTGAAAGCCACCCTCCCTTATACCCCAAATCACAATTTGACTGATAAAACAGCAACATAATTACACTTGTATAGCGCCTTTCATGTCAGGAGGACATCCCAAGGCGCTGAAATCAACATACTGTCAAACATTTAACGGTTGATATCCATCAGCTCCAAAATTCTCTCAAAATTGGGCAACATAGGTTTAAAGTACTGAAGTTAAGCAATATGAAAAAAGTCAGTTTTCCAGTCACCCCTATAAGTCACATCAGAGCATAACGTTTACTGAAAGACGTTTTCATGTTATTAACTTTTATCATGTTATTCATGAAGAGGTAAAGCGGTATCTTTAAGAAAATTCTAACTAAGATTGATAACTTTAGTTTCAGCAAAGCAGTGTCCCACAAATAGCCATGAAGTGAGGTTCTCTATCACTGAAAATCACCTGGTTATCACAATCTAAAAATGGATATATTGCACACAACAAATGAAAAGGCTGAAAAATATAAATCAAAGCAATTTAGTGAGGATCAAATGGACAGAGGTAATGGGCTCCACAGGTTGCATTTAGAAGGCTGACTTCCTTAATGTGATTCCCAACTTGGGAGCAATTAGACCCTTCTCTCTTTGTAAGATTGTTTTGTTTTAGGATTTAAGGTAGCGCAAAACTGGGAAAAATTCTTAGAATTAATCTTAATTTGGAAACAAATTACTTGAGAGCTGCAGAAACTAGTTTGCTCTTTTTCACTCCTCCTTCTATTGTATTTACTTTCTGAATAACCTGCATCTCTGTCCTGTCCTACCCAATCTCAAAGATTCCAGACCAAAATTAGTGTTGAAAATCGTAGTTTCCTTGTAATCCCAAATCCCAGGTAATATATCTGATAACTAACAGATGGAATACATTCACGAGTGCAACAGTGATGAACACAGGTTTTATATTCTTTTCGTTTTTCAAGCTTGTTATTTTTTTGAAAGCCTTCTTTGCTTGAAGAAAAATGTGAAGGTGAGTATCAGCTGACAGCACCTAACTATGAATAAAATGCAGCATTGTGGATCAGAACTCCAAAGGAAAAAAAAACTGGCTTGTCTGTTGACCTTTAATGGTTTTGACATTGCCAGTTTTAAATCAAAGCAAATCTTGAATTTACTGATTCCAAGACCTCTTCAAGTGAGCTTTCATATTCAGAACTGGAGGTTTTCAATATCAACGAGGTGGAAGCCAGTTGTCAATAACTTTCTGTCATTTTATTCAGCGAGCACTTTCCCTTAAATGGCAGGCCACTGGGGACCATTCTGCAATAAGAGAAAAAGACTGCACTTGATTTCTTTCTTCTTTTGAGTTACAGAGCTCCATCAAAAGGCAGCAAGATGCACAATTCATCAATTTTACACACTCTTATTGTTAATGACAATAACATAAAGGCCTCATGTTCGACTATAAATGCATTATTAATATTTTGTACAACACATTAGAGTTATAATTGAAAAATCCGGCATCATTTTCAAAACTTCGAAACAAAAATCATTTTGTATAAAGGACTTGTCAAATCATTCAATCTACAAATATGTGCCCAGAATATTTGAGAGCTGTGTTATAATGGTACCTCTAGACACATTGTAAAAGCTCCCATTGGTATATATTCCTAGAGTGCATCAGAAATATAACCTGTGCTATTCACACAAGGTTCTTGCATGTTTATTACAGAAAATGTACTTAATTTATATAATTGTTCCAGTTCACTAAGGCAGTGTAGAAATTAATATTGGCCCCTCCAAACAATTACAAGTTATCGTGTTCAGTAGGGAACGGCGATATGGGAATTTCCCGATATGGATATATCGGTTGGCTCATATCGAGATATACCGATCTATCGATATTTTTGGGGTTTTCGTACTGCGCATGCGCGCGCATTCCGGGTGCGCGCATTCGGTGCCTATCTTCTCAGGCGGTAAATATCTTTCTCTCTCTGTGTCTCTCACTCTCTCCATCTCTGTGTTTTTCTGTCTGTGTGTCTGTGTGTCTCTCTCCCTCTCTCCTCTCTCACATCCCCCCCATCTCTATCTATCTGTATATTATCACATCCACCCCGTCTCTCTCCCCCACGCCCCTCTCTCGCACCCCCCACCCCCATCGTCTCTCTCCCCCAAGGCCCCCAGCCGCCTCTTTCTCCCTCCCCCTCCAGCCGTCTCTCTCACACCCCCAGCCGTCTTTCTCCCCCCAGCCGTCTCTCTCCCCCTCCCCCCAGCCGTCTCTCTCCCCCTCTCCTCCCCCCACCCCCCCAGCTGTCTCTCTCCCCCTCTCCCCCCCCCCAGCCGTCTCTCTCCCCCTCTCCCCCCCCCAGCCGTCTCTCTCCCCCTCACCCCCCCCCCCCCCAGCCGTCTCTCTCCCCCTCACCCCACCCCCCAGCAGTCTCTCTCCCCCTCACCCCCCACTCCCAGCCGTCTCTCTCCCCCTCACCCCCTCCCCCCCCCAGCAGTCTCTCTCCCCCTCTTCCCCCCCCCCAGCCGTCTCTCTCCCCTTCACCCCCCCCCAGCAGTCTCTCTCCCCCTCACCCCCCCCAGCCGTCTCTCTCCCCCTCACCCCCCCCAGTCGTCTCTCTCCCCCTCACCCCCCTCCAGCAGTCTCTCTCCCCCTCACCCCCCCCCCAGCCGTCTCTCTCCCCCTCACCCCCCCCAGCAGTCTCTCTCCCCCTCACCCCCCCCCCCAGCCGTCTCTCTCCCCGTCACCCCCCACCCCCAGCTGTCTCTCTCACCCCCCAGCCCTTGCATACCTGTATATTGTATTCGAGGACTGTGAATACAATATGGCGGCTTTGCACCTCGGTCTGTGCATTGTGTATAGAGATGAGCATTCTGGGTCTTGTAGTTCAGTGTGCTCGCATCTCGATTTTTTACCTAGATATATCGGATTTTCGATATATCGATATTTTAGTGTCTATATCGGCATATCGATATGAACATTATATCGGGTTTTAGCGATATATCGATATATCGCCGTTCCCTAGTGTTCAGAAGTGGTTACCTGTTCTTAGACAACCATGTTATTAAGCATTATAATGCAACAATGTTCTAATTTCACCTGCATTCTTCTGTTTCTTTTTACTATTACATTTGGACTTACTTTTTGGATCAGCCTGGTAAACCGAAGCATTTGAAAGCCAATGAAAATGGCTTAGTTTCTGTTTAGAAAATGCCACTTGGGTATTCAGATTCTGCATGGATCCACCCAAAAATAATCTTTGACCAAATTGTCTGTATGAATTCTGAAATTAAGCTTCTTCCATTTCTCTGTAAGCCTTCTCTGGTAACACTAGGAATTCAATCAATTAAGCTTTGCGTGCTAATGAATGCAATTTCACTTTTGGAATTCCAACTAAGTACAAGGGCAGTAAGATTGTACTGCGATGTGCATTCGACAGTCATTTTTATTTAGGCAAGTGGAAGCCACTTCAGAGCATATAACACATAGTGATTTACCTCTGCATGTAACAATACATAAACATTGACTTTACCTGGCAATTTCACCACAAAAGTACCATCCAAGACAGTTTATCTTTGTATGACCCCTTGTTCTAGCAGTTGATTATGTTTCACATTTTGTTCACCACTTTATATTCCTTTTCTTGCCTCAAAAACGACACTCTTCCTCAAATCAAAAACTACAACAACAACAAAATTGCACTTATATAGCGCCTTTCACGTCGGGAGGACGTCCCAAAGCGCCGAGCGAGCAAATAACTCACATTTATGCCTTGGTCCCAAAGAGATGTTAGTACTCAGATTGTATATCTGGTACTAACGTGTGATCTTCTTTTGGACATGTAAGGCTATTTATTACCCATGTGCCCATGAAACTGTTCTGGCCAACAAAACATGTTTATCACTTTGCAATTAGTGAGGTGACAGTATTAAGAACTCTTGAGGCAATGTATGGTGCGTACAGCAGCTGTGATTGCTGGTGTTCTGTCATTATAAATACAGGCTCATTCTTCATTCTCAGAAAAGCACTTCCTGCAGCCCCAGGCATACATTTCATCTCCCAGAGATAGGATTGCTTACTGTAAGTGGGACAGTTTGTGCTATGAACTCCAGTGAACGATACTTAGATTGTCAAGTCCTGAGAAAATTAATTGTAAAAGAGCTTTATTGACCTGACTAGAACCATACATCTTGAACTAGGGCACTTCTTCACAATTTGGCACTGGTTAACCTTGAAACAGAGCTATGGGGTGGGCAACCCAATGGGAATTATGGCTTCATCCTACCTGTGGCGGCAGAGTTGATCAATAATGTGCTGTAGACTGCACTGTGGGATTAAACACAAGAGTTTTGCAATATGCAGGGAAAAAGCAGCTAAATGATGGTAGAACTCACTTTACAGACCATCAATAGTTTATTCTGTGAGAAAACAAACATTCAGCAAACATTTTCAAACAAAATCCATGCAAAAGACCAATGCTTGCGTTTTCCTTTGGCCGGACCCGAGCATTAGTAAATGGATACCACTAAACAGAATAAAAGCTTCTGATTGAGAAAATGCTGAAAACCCTCAGAGACCTTTTTTCCTGTTTGCTTCAAGACATTTCTGTAGTCTGGAGGTCAATTTGTATTGTTGATCATATACCATAAAATATTTCATTGATCTTCCCACAGACTTTTACAAATGGTGCTATCAAAATTGAGCCACCGTAAATTAATGTTTTCTAATTGGTTTTGCGGAGATCATTAGTGGGTGTTTATTTTTCCACAGCTCTCTTCAGTTACTCAAAAATCTCTGCATTGTTGTATTGTATTCAAAGGCCTAACCAATGCTGCAAACATTTTTTGATACTTCCTTGTGCCAATCTGCTGATTTGATAGTTTTTCATCCAACATTGTAACCTTTGTATTTAGCAGTGCATGTTCTACTAATATACCAATAATGTACTAAATAAATCAAGCACCCTCAAATTTGGCTTTGTGCCTAATTAAAAACTTCAGTACAGAAATATATGTATAAAAAAAGAATAAGGACAGCCATTGAAATAAAATTCAATGGAGATAAGGTTATAAATAGAATAGGATCAAATATGAAATGACACATGAAACACAGTATTTTGAAACATGTACAGTATTTAACAAGCAATAACATTTATAGCTTTTCTTACCTCATTGATGATAAGAGCATTTGATCCTTTAGGAATTAAATCTTGAAAGCCATTTCTTGAGCATGGACATTAATGGATAGCTTCTCAACATACTGTACTAGGTCTTGCTAAGGCAGGAAGAACTAAAACAATATATTAGTTGAATGAGTATCTACACTATATATGATCTTATATTTTTAAATCCTGAGAGGGGAATAAAATAGATTCAATGTGGATTTGAGTACAAAATGAAAAAATATGAGTATAATACAAACCTCAACTCTCAAAAAGTGCCGATGAGAGTCAAGGCTTGGGGACTCAAATTGAAATTATCCAAGATATTTTGTCCTAATCTGTTAAACATTGGTATTTATCAATACTTTGAACCTTTGCCCTTTGTCTATGTTTCTCAATTCAGAAAAAGTAAACAATGGATTGGAAGGGACGAGAGTAACGTTTGTGAGACAATAGGTTTCAAATGAGCAAAACTATTTTTTAAAAGAAGGAACTTTTTGAAGTGAGTAATAAAACTAATAGAAATATATATCTGTGTGTGTATATATATATATATATATATATTATATGTATTCCCAGATCATGAAGGCATCCCTCATAACTTAAAAAGTCTGTGATTGCTCATTCCATCTGACATTTGCTTACAGAAAACCATTTGGGTGCAATATTTCAGTAAGAAATATGAGATTCACAGACTCTGTGACAAACCAATAATGAGATTGTTGGAACAAATCAATATATTAACCCTTCGGGTATGGGGGTTCTTTCTAATATATGACAGCGACAAACATCTTGAAAGAAAAATAAGGACACAATAGAGAATGGTGAGACATTTTCACGTTTGTATTATTCCTTTATTAAAGGGTGAGAATTTTTTTAAAAGTATTTCTGAAATACTACCGCAATGCTCAAAGGGTTTGTCACAAATCCTAACAAATAAATGCATTGAAATGCTTTGTTCCCAGTGGAGATTTCAAATAAATGAGATTGTTGTGCTGAACTGTGCATTTCAGTCTGAATCAATAATATAGTTTGTTATAATTTATTTCCAAGTGATGACAGGGCCTCATTATAAAGCTAATTAATGAAGGACGGTTACCGATTATGGTGGTTTGTGATGAGAAGCCAAAGGTGTCTGATACAGTTGTCCTTCAACATCTTTACTTCAGGTGGTTCTTCTTTGATCCCTTTGTATATCAGTAATCCAGAAGCTTCAAAAAACAGCTACTGTAACACCCTACAGCAGACAACTTGGCTTAACCAAAGTCCTCAAAACTCACATTGTGCTTTTATCAATTGGACAGAAAATACAAAGGCACCAGGGGGAAGAAAATCGGGAGTATTAAAAGAATACTGGTTAGAAAAAAAAACATGACATTTGTTTGCTGAAAGAGAACAGTTTATGTCAAAGTTCAATACATTTAAACAAATTGACTGGTATTTCCACCTTTGTTGTAAAACTGACCAAGGTTTTCTCAATGGAAGGTGCTTAAAGCTGGCTGGTTTTGTGGAGTGTTAACACAAGAGGATAAGGTGTTTAATGTGTAATACATTGGCAAAAAATAACGTGTGAGGTACTGTATCATGCACATTTTATTCACTGTGAGGGGTATGGTTGCATTGTTCACAGTAGGATTCAAAACTAATTTTGAATCCCTTTCACCAGTTGTGCATCCTACCGATACATTTTGAATTCTGCTCCAAAACAACCTCCTCCCAGATGCGTGTGAGTCAATGTGAAACATATCTGCTTACCACAGGGGTTTGATATTTATGAATCGTTTCTAAATCCTGCCGTTATTACTATACCTGTGTACCCTTACTTCAAGGTGCATTTTAATGAACAGATAAGACAGGCTGTTTAGAATGTTAAACATGGTACAGTAAATACTTTTCCAACAAACATCAATAATCCTCTATGCATTAAAATAGTACCTGCATGAAACCGTAAAAGGTATACTTGCACTATAATGCACTAGTGTGAATGGTAGCAAACTTCAGGCCAAACTGTGATTACTAGATAAAAGTAAACTACTGTATAATAGAGGAAGAAAGGCACTAGTGCAATGGTGTAAAACCATGAGCCAACATTATAGACCACAAGTAACTGAAGTATGACTATACCATGACCTTACAAGTTATTAGAGCTCAGTTTATTCGATCTAATCCATAATTCTTGTAAGATAAGATTGCTTACCTTTAGCAAACAGGAATATTTATTGCGGTTTTAGATAACTTGTGTTCCAAAGTATAGCCCTTTCTTACTTTATATGGATTCAGCCAGTGCAATAAGAGTTCCGGTTAAATAAATTTCATCCTTAAGCTGCTTATACATCTAACCTTTCAACAAGACATGAGGAGCCGGCGGAAAGAAATTAGAGGCCTGCCTTTTTTAGAGTCTGAGTTTTCTTAAAAAGATCAAATAGAACTGTTCTGCTGGAAGCTTCTTATTTCTTCTTATGCAGTACAAGTTTGTGCTATGCCTCAGGGTAGTCTTACTGATGTCCATTATTCTATAACATATTGCAGATGACTGAGATCACAAGCAGCAATATTAGCCGACAGAAGATTCTGACAAAGGTCAACTCTAAGAATATCAGTTTATGCCCAACTACTCAACTGTCTCCTTTAAATAAGAGTACATGTGTGCTATCCATGGAATTTCTTATAGAATTATTAGAACAAATTTAGCAAACAATGACAAGATCAAAAAATCACTAAATTGGTTTGGTTGAGGAATACCCCATTCCAATCCAGAATATCAATCCTATTGTTCCCCCCGCCCATTACTTTCTTAATAAAAAACACAAAAACATGAGAACTATAACAAGGAATGGTACAAACATAATTTTATCATTACATTGGAGGTTGGTCAAGTGTTCCTGCAAAGAGTATGGAGAAAGCCTTTCTTGTATATTCTTTCCCAAATAGTTTAAAACACTGGGGATTTGGAATTTAACTGTATTTTCAACTAAAATTACTAAGTGTAGTTAAAGCTTCAATGCCACAATGATTGGAAATATAATATATTTGCATTATTTGCTGTTAAGATTTTTTGTACATTTTATATTGTTTTTGCATAATATAAAAAACTTTCAAATGTATATTAACTTCTGTACATTCTTTTCCTGCTCTGTTTTCTGGAATCTTGTGGAATCCTGTAGCTCAGTGGTTCAGAGCACTCACCTTGCAAGCAAGAGACCTGCCCAAGGAAACTTGCCCAAGGTTTCACCCTGCCTGGAATTGAACTGAGGTCTCTAGCTTGTGGGGCGATGCTCTGAGCTACAGGACTCCAAATGTGATGTGAAAAGCACTGTATTAAATGCAAGAATTATTATTATTATAAGTTGTTTTACAAATCTGTTCCATTTTGTTGAATACTCTATGTTTCTTAACTTCTGAATTTTTTCATATTTTAATGGAATGAGATTACAGTGTTACAATGGAATGAGTCAAAATGAACAGAAAATACATATATGCAAATTAATCTTGTATATAATTTTGAAAAGACTACAAGCCCTGATTCAGCTTTGGCCCCTTTGCTTTCACATGCTTCAAAGTTCCACAACCCACCTAATATACTGCTCCAATACCTTTTTTTTCACTGTAAGCATTTTGAGATGTTTCGATGTGATAGTATACAAAAAAAAATTAGGTTTTCACTATTTTCATGTATATCAAGTCAGTGTTACTGTTTAGTTGTTAAACTTCTGTTCTTTGCAATAATACTTACTTTATGACACATATTTAGTGGTGTTCTACAAGACCATTATGAAGACTAATTGATTGTGGTAATTGTTGGCCCTCAGGTATGAACATAGCATGGGATGTTAAGCATAACTGCAGATTTCAGGAATAACAATTCCATAAGTGAGAGCTGTTTGATTATGAGAGATGATGGTGGTGGTAAAAACATGAATAAAGGAGATTTGATGGTGCAGTTTAGAAGAAATACAAATACCATGACTGATTGACATTTGAAATAAAATCAGAATGATGTTTGTTCAGATGCTGATTGATCAGCTGTGTATTCCCAGCTTTTTTTTTGTTCATATTTAGCTCTGTACTTTCAGCTCTGCAAGCTGAGTTTGGAATCTACCTTGAACCAGGCAGATAATACTTGTCCTCACTGCACAAGCATTTTAAGGAGGTACAACTCTTCTCAGTTTAAATTCCTTATATACTGTATTTTAAATCCAAATAAGTGAAAATAATTTAGATGGCATAATATTACCAGCTGAGATGTGTTTCTAAAAAATCATCAACTGAGGAAAATTGAATGAATCCTTGGGGATCGGGGGAAATACATCTGCATTAAGCTGGCATAATAACCAAAACTGAGGTTTATATCTCATTTTTTCAGGAAACATCTAGTCTATTCTATTCTTAATAATAATGGGAATCTAGAGCATGTGTACATATATATCATTGAAAATTATTTGTATTTGGTCCATTTGCCTGTACAAGGTCACTTCATCAATGAAAACTTAGTGTCCCGTAACTTCTTGTTTGCCAATAAAGAATACCTTTCTAATCTGTCTCAGTTTGAGAAGGTAACACTTGGCATAACAAACCACAAAGGTATATTTTAATACTTGGGAGCTAGCAGCCAGAGTTCTGTGAAGCGGAATCTCAGCTTGCTCTCTTAACGTTAGCAAAAATACAGTATAATGATTCAGTAAAATCTTAAGATTTCCGCGCAACCATCTGCAGGAAATATTGCTAGGCTGCAGTTAAATGACTTGGCTGATCACTGCAGTGACTTAACAAAGTGCATTTACTTGTAAAGAATCAGATTGGAGTTTCCTTGTGAACTGGTGGAGAATGAACCCTGCTTCTTGCTGGAGTGAGTTCAATCAGACAGCCGCTCTGCTGAAGTCAAGAGTCAAGGGTTTTCCCTTAAAGAACACTGACAAGTTTTTGGAGCGTGTGCTATTTCCTGCTTTCTAACAGCCACATTCTACTTTGGCACAATCCTTTCAAGGAGCATGAACAATCAATAGGTGGTGCATTTCTATAAGGTAGGAGTCTTGCCAAGATTTCTGCCTCTATCCTATTTCTGAAAAGAAATATTTATCTGTGATGCAATCCATGGTCCATCTGGCAAACCCGCTAACAATTGGGAAAAGTCCCTTACAGAGGCACAGTAAGTTTAACCAAAGAATCACAATTTGACATTGAACGTCTAATCTGCTGGTTGGGTGTAATCACTGCTCGATTACTAAAGAAAGGAGTAGAAGTGAATTCCGGTCTTACAATAAGTACCATAGCTCATAATAATTAGAGTCTATGCTGGAAACATTATCTTACACGTCTTCAATTAACGTACATATCTTCGATGGATTTCCTTGTACACACACCCATATGGTAAAGGTTTGTATAAAAGACAATGGGCCTTTAATTGCATTAGCCAAGAAGCCTAACCTGGTTTTAAAGTCAGAAGGATTGAATTATATTTAATGAATGTTCTTGTATTTTTGTCACAAATGTTGCTGGATGTACAATGATGCGTAAAATTCATTGGACTGCATTCAGTGGTGCCTATGCTTCTAAATGGAGAGATAGATGGAAAGATGTGTGTGTTAGTTTAGGATGTCAATGTGTTCCCTTATAACAATGCCACCTGCTTTCCTCGTGAAGAAAGAGTTCTTTGAAATTTACTGTGCTCTGTGGAATATTCTGTTGAAAAATACACACAGAATCCTTGATTGCTTTATCAAATGAACATGTGAAAGTATGAATTAAATATTAAACATTTACGCTAAGGTAATGTAAATTAGCAATTTATATATTTTCCAACTAAAAATAGAAACATGTTGCAAGAGTGACTGACATCAATTGGAGGAGGAATAGTCACAATACATATCACATCCCTCACCTGCCCTAAATGTGTAGAGAATATAATACATAGGCAAAATGGATAAACAGTTATTTACTAGAAGTACTAATAATGTAAAGTGTCCTCTTTACAAAGTGTCCTCAACAGCAACAAAAAAAATGACATTTGTATAACGCCTTTCACGTCGGGAGGATGTCACAAGGCACTGGAGAATCAATGTTTCAGACCTGAGCTGGGGGTCGGGATCGGGGAGGGTGGAGGGAGAGGAGGGGATTCGGGGTGACCGATTGGAACGTCAAAGAGGAGGGTCTTGAGGCAGGACTTGAAGGAGGTTAGGGAGTGGGCAATGCAGAGGGACTGCGGGATAGAATTCGAGGGATGTTGAGCAGGCCAGAACCTGCTGAGCAGAGAGGGCAGGGAAGTTGGTAGGGGATTAGGAGATCGCAGAGGTAGGTTGGGGCAAGGCCGTGGAGGGCTTTGAACATAAGGACCAGGATGTTGAATTTAATCCTCTGGGTGATCACCTTAAGAAAACGTGTAAACACTCTTTTATGAGAGTTTGATATTTTCAGCCTCAGCTGTAAGGTATATTCATAATTATTAACATGCAAATTTTCTGAATGCCCACGGGATTTTCTTAGCACCACAGAAATGTAAACGCTGAGCTGTAGCCGTTTGGATAAATTATGCAGTTCTAAAACATTAGAATGGCTTGTCTTTGGAATTGTTGACAAGGTGTAGACTTTATCTGGATATAAAAAAAACTTTTGGGGGGGGGGAGTTGGCGGTGAAGAGGAGGAGCGAGTAAATGAATTTAACTGGAAATAAATTCCAAATGAGAAATGCTATCCCTGGAGAGTCCAGTATATTAGTCGTTAGAGCATTTGCCCCACAAGCGAGAGGACCTTGGTTTGATTCCCGAGCAGGGCAAAACTTTATGCAATTTCCTTACTTCACGCGTCTCTGTTTACCTCGTCGTATGTTAGTCGATTGGTAGATCGCTTTTCTGGGGGAAATAATCTCTTCAAAAAAAGAAGTACACTCAATCCAAGATTATTTGTGGGACACTGCTGTGAGGAATTGGCCATCGCATTTCACCCACAAAATACAGTCAATTCACTTTACAGTATATTCTGTGAAGCGCTTTGAGACGTCTTGAAGACGTGATAAATTGCTGCATCAAATGCAAGGATTATTATTATTATTAATTACACATGTTGCTGTTTGAAGCCGCTTTTTTTATACACACCTGCGAAAAATGCTGTCTTTATGTAGGCAAATGGTTGCAATGCCAAAGTCTACATTATGTACCAGTATATGAGCACTGGTGTTCTTCACAAAGCACAATTGCTGTGACTAGTGTAAATTTGTGAGCTTTTGCTTCTTCAATGTAAAGGAGATACATTGACAGAGAACTCATTCGAAAATGACAAATGTAATAGTATAACACATCACAATAACCTGTGAATTGCACCAGAAAAAGCATGTTCTCCGTGTGAAGGTTACCTCTGATAGCAGATTATATGTCATTGTTGTTTCTCCAGACAGTTTCATTTTCAGTTTTACAGTAGGCAGTGGCTCAGTGGAGTATTTTATTTATAAGTAGGGGACTGTGAGTTTGCCTGTGTTTGCAAAATCACCACTGAATCAGCATATATGATAATTGATAGTTAGCTTCACTGGGCTTCGTGACACCAGGTTAAGTCACCATGACTGAACATCCATTCAGGTGTACAGTGTAGTCATAGTGCAAATAAATAAATGATCGAGGTTACAGTGCCCTTTGAGCAATGGTTGTTTTTTGTGGTCATGAAGAAAAAGTTAATATTGTTTCAATTGCTGAAATGTGTATGGTTACCGCAAGCTTTTGGTACGTTACAAAGAAAATATATATATTTTTTAAAGTTCAGATATCATCACAAATTCAAGTGACTGTTGCAGTTTACGTTCATCATATGAACCATTGGATTAGTCAGCTCATTCACAATTCAGTGTAAACTAACCACCTACAGTGTTGCGTGTCATTGTGTGAAAGCAGTACTGTCCTGTATTTAATCACTGGATTTCATTATGTTCTGCAAAACAGCTCACTAAAAATCTGGTAATATTATCTCCTAATTGATATTATTAATCTCTCCAAATTCATCTGCCAAATACACAGTCACTTTACAGTAATTCTAGTGGAGCACTTTGGAATTCCGCCCAACGTGAAATGCACTGTATTAACAGTAATAATTATTATTATAATACTGTAATTGAAAATAATAACAAATAAAATAGGTGTAAACTTATATATTAAGTTGGATGCTTCATAGCTTAATGCATGTACTAGGGTCCGGTGATATATCGATATATCACTAAAACCTGATATAATTTTCATATCGATACACCGATATAGGCATTTTAAAAATATCGATATATCGAAAAGTCGATGTATCGAGGGAAAAAATCAGAATGCGCGCACACTGAACTACAAGACCCAGAATGCTCATCTCTATACACAATGCACAGACTGAGGTGCAAAGCCGCCATATTGTATTCATAGTCCTAGAATACAATATACAGGTATGCAAGGGGTGGAGGGGGGGATGGAGAGAGACGGCTGGGTGGGGGGTGGGAGGGGGAGAGAGATGGCTGGGGGTGGGAGGGGGAGAGAGACGGCTGGGGGGTGGAGGGGGAGAGAGACGACTGGGAGTGGGGAGGGAGAGAGAGACGGGGGGGAGAGGGAGAAAGAGATGGCTGGGGGGGGTGGGGTGGGGAGAGAGACAGCGGGGTGGGTGGGAGAGAGGGGCAGCGGCGCGGGGGGGGGTTGGAGGAGAGACGGGATGGATGTGATAATATACAGATAGGTAGACATGGGGGGGATGTGAGAGAGGAGAGAGACACAGAGACACAGACAGAAAAACACAGAGATGGAGAGAGTGATTGTGAGAGACACAGAGAGAGAAAGATATTTACCTCCTGAGGAGATAGGCCCCGAATGCACGTGCACCCCGAATGCGCGCGCTGCGCGCGCATGCGCAGTACATAAACCCCATAATATCGATGTTTCAGTATATCGCGACCACATAACCCCCACCCTCGCCCGTCTCCACTGGCTCCCCATCCTCCAGAGGATCGAATTTAAGATCCTCGTCCTCACCTACAAGGCCTTACACGGCCTTGCCCCATCCTACTTAACCAATCTACTCTCCCCCTACACGCCCACCCGGACCCTCCGTTCAACAGGACTTGGCCTGCTTCAAGCCCCCCGCCCGAACCGCCCCACCATCGGAGGCCGGGCCTTCAGTTTCTCCGCTCCCACCTTATGGAATGCCATCCCTCAATCCCTCCGTTTCGTCTCTTCCCTTTCCTCTTTCAAGGCCGGTTTGAAGACTTTCCTCTTCGATCGTGCCTTTTGTTCCACCCTGAACTCTTTTACCTCCCCTTCGTGTTTCACCCCTTCCCAAACATTCCCCTCCCAGCTCGGGTCACACGCCTCCTGTTCAGCGCCTTGGGACGTCCTCCCGACGTGAAAGGCGCTCTATAAATGTAAATTGTTGTTGTTGTTGTTATGAGCCATCGATATATCTAAATCGGAAAATTTCCATATCGACGGACCCTACCATGTACACATGATTGCCACTTAAATGGCTGTAATGTTCCCTCTATTTATCATGCACTATCTGCTTTGAAACAGCTCAGAATATTGTTGACATATGTTAATTTTTTTCCGCCACCTGGTACTTCTATATGATGTACTGTGTGTGAAGTAACAAATTACTTCTGAGAAATAAAGTAATTCTTCAACTCTTGTCACACGATGTCTTGTGTCTTCGGAGCAAGCATTCCCAGTGTTTTTTTAATAATTTTTTTTATCTATAGCACACTAACACAGCCTTGCAACCAAACTTAGGGCTTATGATGGACAGCATTCTCTTCTCAATATGCTGTTGAATAACAACAACAACAGCAAAATTACGCTCGTATTGCGCCTTTCACGTCAGGAGGATGTCCCAAGGCACCGGACAGTCATTGTTTCAGACCCAAGCTGGGGTTGGGGACAAGGAGGGTGGAGGGAAAGTGGCGGATTTGGGGTGACCGATGGGATTGTTGAAGAGGTGGGTCTTGAATTGAGACTTGAAGGAGTGACATGGAGGGACTGGATGATGGAGTTCCAGAGGTTGGGTGTAGAGTGGCTGAAGGCTTGCCCCCCAATGGTGGGGTGGGTGAGTCGGGGAACGTGGAGCAGACTGGAGCCTGCAGAGCATAGGCGGCAGACAGGTTGGCAGGGTGTTAGGAGGTCACAAAGATAGGATGGGGCGAGGCCATGGAGGGCTTTGAATGTGAGGACCAGGATCTTGCATTGAATCCTGAGGGTGATGGGAGCCAATGGAGTCAGGAGAGGATAGGGGAGAGGGGTCACGCAGCTTGGAGCAGTAGAGAACATGGGCTGCAGAGTTCTGGATTGTCTGCAGCCTATGGAGGGAGCAATTGGGAAGGCCAACAAGCAGGAGTTTGGTGTAGTCAAGCCGGGATGTGATGAAGGCATGAATGAGGGTTTCAGTGGCCTGAGGGATGAGGTAGTGGTGGAGTTGGGCAATATTGCGGAGGTGAGGGAAGGTAGAGCGGGTCATGGTTTGAATGTGGGGGAGGAAAGACAGTTGAGGATCGAACAAGACACCTAGGTTCCTGACTGGCTTGGTGAGGTTGAGTATGCAAGCATGGAATAACCAATATGCGAGCTGTGATTTCAACCTGGAGTTCCCAAATTTCTCAAGCTTTGCTATCAAACTTTTATAGCATCAATATTTGAACCTTGTAATGCACTCTAAGGTCTGACTTAAATAGTTTCACCCATCTAGGAGTTGCAGTGTTATCACTGATGCGTAGCATTTAAGTCCTGTTCTATACATTCTTCTCAAGTTCATATCATTCTCTGAATTGAGAAAAATGTCATTGAACAGAACAGAAACGTGACAGATTTTACAGTTCATTTATCCAACCAAACCAAAAATGTAATCCTCCAAAGGCTGAATGTCATGCAATGCACCACTTTAATACCCGTTACTTTTAAATCTTCTGAGTTGAGAACATGAATATTTTTTCCTGAACAGTATCATCACATTATAATAATAAACATTGCATTATTAATGGATTCTATTTGTTTTCACTTTGATTTAATCTGCATATATTTTTCTTAATCCATAAAAAAAATACAAATGCCCACATGATCTTTGGGAAGATTTATTTAAATTTTAGTTTGGGGAGTGAGAGTCTGTCTTATAATGATGATAATAATAATAATAATAATAATAATAATAATAATAATAAATCCTTGCATTAAATATAGCACCTTATGTCTTCAAGACATATTTAAGCCTTTCACACAATAGTCTGTAAAGCGAATTGACTGTATACTGCATCTTGTGGGACAAAAAACTTGGGGGAAGTCCCAAGTTCCAAGCAGATCAGCTCTATAATATGTTGGGGTTGTAGAATAGTTTATAGCATTTCAACTTTTGATTACATTTTTTTTTAATCCTTTTTTCATTTCTCACCTCATCCTCCTGCAAACTTGCTCTAGTCATATCACAATTAGTGATATGACAATTAGTGATATGACTAGAGTAAGACATTATCTCCAAGACATTATCCACTAATAACAATAATAACAATAAACCTTGCATTTGGAATGGTGCCTCTCACATCAGGAAGATATCCCAAAGAGCTTCACAAGATATTTTGTAAGGTAGAGTGGCTGTGTGTTTTGTGGGTAAATAGCACGATATAAAGCGTGTGACGTTGATTTTGCCACCGTTAGTTGCGTGGGCTCAGATCCTTTTTCTGACCAACACTCATATCCAATTGAGTGTGCATTTCTACAGGAGTAGAAATTTCTACTGGCCACACAGTGTACCTGCTTCAACAACACAAAACCCTCAGCACATCTTTTGAAAACTGGAGTTCCAATGTACAGTTATGTTGACATGTTTCCTTCATGACTTCAACCATGAATGTTGAACCTTGTTAACATATAACATATGTTTTCTCCTCTCATTTCTCTCTCACACTCTGACACCTATGGCACCTCTGCGTATTTGCCATTAAAAGGTGTACTGGAGCAGACTGAAATGACAGCTGCCAGTTCTGCCTGGGGCTGATACATGATGTATTTGCCACGATCAGACTTCAGTGGTAACCTCTGTGGATCTTGAACTCAGGACAAGGCAACCATGCCAAGTGTTCCAGCATGACTCCATGCTCCCATCAAATAGCTTTTGTTACAAAGAACCGGCTCTAAAATGATGAGAGTTGGAAACTAAATGAAGTAACTTTGAAATAGTGTGACACATAAGATGTAAGGCTTTTGTTTTCGATTAGAAAAGTTTTTATATTATCAGGAATTATGTAGCGTTGACTGTCACAGCTTGCAAATAGTTCAAGAAAACAATTATATCAACAGACTTCACAAATTAAATATTTACAGCATCTGTTGACAAGATGTCAAGAGAGAGTTAAAACAGACTGAAATAAATAGGTCACAACAATAAATAATTCAAAGATTTTTTTTCTACCAAAGTCAGCTAAAAAGTATATTATAACACTGAAAATTGTAAAATCAGAGTTGACAGGAAAAAACAATTTGACTCACCAAAACCTAAACTGATACTGATTTGTTCATCCACAAAGGCATACACTTAACTACTCTAATTCCTCCCTTTTCCAATATAGTCTTTTATGTGCACTAGCAAAGCAGGGAGAAATTTTCAATTTGAATAAATGGTTGAATATTTTATTTTAAGAAAATACATCAAACTATTTCCTCATTAGAATGACATAACCGGCAATTCATTAACATTGGGTACTGTATGACTTGCATCGTTTAGTATCAGTTGCTATACATTTACATTTCAGACTAGTTCTGAATTCCCATCAGAGCAATGTGGCATGGTGTATTAAAGTATATTAAATTACGCAGAACCTCAGCCAGTTGTAGCAATCATTTAAAATCTCTGGTACAATTAGTGTATAGCCCCTGAATGAACAGAATCTTCTGTCGGTATGTCAGGAATGTGATATGTACCACTTCTAAGTAAATTGCCATAAGGGTTTATAGATTATGGGGAGTTTGCATTGACAGGACAGATGCCACGTTACAGAGCGCTTAAGGAAGAACCAAAAGGAAAAAGTAAGACACCCTGGAACTCTAACAGAAAGTTACAAGGTCACTACAAATGAGATTATACTGATTAGAGTAAATTATTTGAGAATTTAGCCACTTCTGCATCTTGCTAACGCATATTGAATATACAGTTAATAAATCTCTGGCTCTGTTCAGATGAAAAGCCTTAAATCTGCAAATCTTATCAGGGAAATACTTAAAATATATTTAATTAAAATAATGGATATTCGTGCAACATAATTTGCATAGTTTCTACCGGTGTTAGCTTTTACACAACTTCACTTAAGTGGAGTCCTGTAGCTCAACGAGTACTCACCTCGCAAGCGAGAAACCTGGGTTGGATTCCCGGCAGGGCGAAACCTTCAGCAAGTTTCCTTACTTCACAAGCATAATAATAATCACTCAAGAAAGAAAAACAATAATAATTTGGTCATTTCAATCCATGATGGTTTGTGGGTCACTGCGTATGCAATTCGCTGCCACATTTTGGCCAGTATGTTCTGTAAAGTGCTTTGAGATGCCTAGAAGATGTGAAAATAACTATATCAAATGCAAGTATTATTATTATTATGATTGGAATATTCTATCCAACTTTTTATTCTTACACTATTTTACATTGAATTTGCTGGATGTGGTGGACCGAAAAAAATCCTTGTCAATACTGTATATATGCTGTTGTTTTTCTTCACTTTTCTAATGTGGTCCTTAACAACTGCAGGAGAGAAATAAAATGGCCTTTATACTTGTGTGACATAATTAAGTTGCACAAATATCTTTAATGGTTTAAGCATTCATCAATTTGCACTGTAACCTTCTTGTTCAAGGTCAAACTCAGTAGTACAAATGCATTCTGATGCAAGTGCCACACAATGTACAAAGGCTGTGAACAGTGTCAGCTGTTGTCACCAAAGAATTCATTTGTGCTTCACAGGCGAAAGCGAGCAGTGTCTTTATAAATAAAGAATGATAAAACATCAAATATTTAGATTCTATGGCTATATTCAGATGCAAATTCTGCTGCCGTGTCACGTAAAATGTTCAGAGATTTTGGTGATATCCATTGTTCCCTAATGCTTCACTGTATTGGTCCCCTATGTAGTGTCTTTGCTAGTCCACTCACTGAATAGGCTTTTAATGTGTCCAACCTACCCTTGAGGACTTTATGAATCCAAGATCATTTTCTCAGATATAGGACCTGTAACTCAACTGGTAAAGAGCAGAACTAATAATTTTGAAGGAAAACTGTGTAATATGATTATTACTCTGAACTCCAGACATTATTTATTCCGAATGCAGTTTTAAATAATAATACACAAAAAAAAGTTATGTCTGGCAAGAAAAGTAAGCTCAGAAGGCAGGGCCTAAGTTGAAAAAGTTCAAGGGAATGGAGTCAGAGGCTGAACTGAATAGGTATTTGGGACATTTAGGGGTTCTGATTGATCTGCCAGATATAAAAACATAATTTTTATTTGACTTATCACTTGTAATGTCATCACAGTTGCAAAGGCACCTGTGTATGCATATCATTCTCATGTCTTCTCATTCAAAAAGCCATACAAACCAAATACCTTAAGTTCAAATGTTAGCCTTAAAGCAATGACTAAGTAAGCTCTTTCCAGTTTTCAATTTCCAACCAATGACTTCTTAATAGCCTTGTTCAAGATATCACTGAAGTGTCATACAACCATTGCACTTGTCACTTAAATTATCTTTTTTAATCAGTTTTGAGTGAGGACAAATATCTTAATTAATATTTCCCCCTATATAGCTAGACATGGCTCCCTGCAATACAGTACTAAACAACAACAACAACAACAAATTACATTTATAGAGCGCCTTTCATGTCGGGAGGACGTCCCAAGGCGCTGTACAGGAGGCGTGTGACCCGAGCTGGGAGGGGAGTGTTTGGGAAGGGGTGAAACACGAAGGGGAGGTAAAAGAGTTTGGGGTGGAACAAAAGGCACGATCGAAGAGGAAAGTCTTCAAACCGGCCTTGAAAGAGGAAAGGGAAGAGGCGAAACGGAGGGATTGAGGGATGGCATTCCATAGGGTGGGAGCGGAGAAACTGAAGGCCCGGCCTCCGATGGTGGGGCGGTTCGGGCGGGGGGCTTGGAGCAGGCCAAGTCCTGTTGAACGGAGGGTCCGGGTGGGCGTGTAGGGGGAGAGTAGATTGGTTAGATAGGGTGGGGCAAGGCCGTGTAAACAACTACAACTTGCATTTATATAAAGCCCTTGTCGCGGTGTAGCGTCCCGGAGTGCTTGTGTTGCCACACATGTATTGCCTTTAAGTCTATTTATTTGTGGTACCAGCTTGTATTTAATGCTCAAATTATTTTAGCATATTGGGATAGCCTACCAAGCAATATTTATCAATTTCTTTGTACAGTTAATGGTAAACAACTTATTTGTATTTTAATTTTCCATTCTTCCACCTCAGATGAATTTGGCAACATGAGTGAAATTTTAAAATGCCCAATAAAAAAAATCCTGATCGAATTTTGAAATAAAAATTCAAGGTAAATTCTCAATTGTTGTAATCCAAATGCAAATTGTTTTTCAGCGTTACTTACACTTAATTCTCATTGGTTCTAACCTTCATGATTTAGAATTCCTGCTTTATACTATAGTTCAAGTGCTGAAGAAAGAATGATGAAAGATTGTGAGGCAAATATTGAACATTAAAGCTATTAAAATGAGTACGATCTCTTTGCTATGCATTTTCTTAGACAGTTGTAGCTCATCAGACTCATATCGTTCAAACCATCTAATGAAAATTTATGAATGTCTTAGACTGCACTGCAATTCAAGAAATCAGTAAAAATAGCCTAAAACTATCAAAAAGGAGTGCAACAGAGATTTGAAGCAAGCCTTTGTTTTTGAAAAACTGTTTTTCACAGCCAATTTTTAATTTTGGCTGAACTCATTTAAACTTTATTTTGTGTTTGGGGTCAACTCCTTCCATTTGTATCTAATATTTGTGTTTTGCTGTTGATAAAAAAAAACATTTAGCTATTGTTTCATGCTATGATCCAAGCACAACTGATTTTTTAAAAACAATTTCAGCATTACCACTCCACCCGACCACCACCACTAAACAAAATAAATAAATTACTACCTCATTAGAAGACTTGCAGTAGAAAATGTGTTTTTCCTAAAGCAATAATGAGCAAAAAAAATGTTTTAACTGTTGGTTAAAACAATAGTTGAAACATTAATTATTGTTTTAACAGTTAAAATGTTTAACTGTTTAAACATTTAAAACAGTGTTTTAAAACATCTGACACTCCAGTCAGTGAACTTTCGGCAAATATAATGGATTGGAGTGATGTGTGTTGCTTAGGTTGAATGCAGCCCACAACTGGGAGCTGCATTACTTGTATCGTAAGGGTATTAGCCATGTTCACTATATGAAAAATTCTCTTTGCGCTCTTAAATTCAGTTGGGGAGGCAGTTCAAGTTCACCGTTTGTTCTTTGACTGATTTGCTCAGAGTCCCTGGTGAAGGACCATTTTAAATTGAACTGGTTCACTCAGCAAAGAGTGATCTGACCAGATATTGGGAAAAGTGAACTTCATCCCTTAGAACTTTTATCATGACTTACAGTGTGCAGGATGTAGTTCGAAGAACACCAGCCTGAAACTTCCATTCTCTTTCACCCCCAAATTCCTCAGAAAAAGTACTTTCTTTATTCTTCAATTGATAATAGTTTTCATCAGTTTAATTTGTTTGTATCCACATGCTCGTTTTCCAATGGGAAATGTTATTTTGTGTAACAAAAAAACTATTCCAGACCAATATCAGTTGGTGACATTCATCCAGTTAAGAGTAAGAAAAAAAGATTATCCATTGTGTTTTTAATAACTTCAATTAACTTCATATTGACTGCAACGCTTTCGCCCACAAAATACACAGTCAATTCACTTTGCAGTATATTCTGTGAGACATCACAAAGGTGTGATTGAGTTCCTATATCAAGTGCATGGATTATTATTGATATTAAAACGTGGAAATCAAAATTTTAACATTGTTTTTTCTACCACACGACGTCCACAAAAATTAGCCAACAGTAAAATAAAATTAAGAGAGAATATAAAGCCAACAACAACAAAATTACATTTGTATAGGGCATTCCACGTCAGGAGGACATCCCGAGGTGCTGCACAGGTTACTGCTTCAGACCCGAGCTGAGGACAGAGGTGGGGAGGCAGAAGGAGTCGCCGATGGGACCATCAAAGAGGAAAGTCTTGAAGTGAGACTTGAAGGAGACCAGGGAGGGTACAAGGTGGAGGGACTTCGGGATGGAGTTCCTGAGGTTGGGGGCAGAGTGATGGGGAGCCAATAGAGTCAGGCAAGGATGGGGGAGATGGGGCATGAAGTTTGGAATGGTAGAGTCATCCATTTAAAGCCATAGAGCATTTCAACTTTTATATTAGTTTCTAGGTAAAACCCAACAATCAAAAACTTTTGGTCATTATTATACTGGAAATGCTATCATAGTCAAGGGATTAAGACTATGGTTATAAAGAAAGAAGAGCAGATTGAAATACAATCTCATTTGACTGAGTTCAGGTATTCTGATGAAATGTATATGTGTACTAAAATGTAATACCTGATTCTATGCGTCATTGCTCTGTGATCTCTCCTGTTTTCAAAATCATTTTTATATTAAAGTGGAATCCTTTTATGTGCAATAGGTCACAATGGAAAAAAAATAAATCTAACCTGACTCACGCAAATAAATTTCCTTAAAACCAATCAGCTTGCTACATAACATAGTGCATTAGCTTCGATGAAAGTGCGATGGAACATACTGTAGATTGAAAGACGGATCGTGAAAGGAAAAATATGTAATATGAGGTGATTTCTAATGGAAAGAATTGATATGGATCACATACAAATCCTTTTATGTACGGGCATCACCCTGCCTCTTTAACATCCTCCTACCCCATTCCTCTACCCATTCCTTCACTGAGGTAAACAGGCTTTCCGCAGTCCTCCGAATCCTCCATCTCACCATCAGTAACCGAGCCTTTAGCCAGTACTCTGATAACTCTGGACCTCCCTGCCTTCATCCCTCCACCTCACTCCCTCTTTAAATTCCACCTGAAAATCTACCTATTCAAATCCATCTATGGCCACCTCTCCCTCACCCTTGATTAGCATCCAACCCCAATACAGTACAGCACTCCAAGCTATTATCCTACATAAACTGGTATACATAAATATGAGGTGGTTTCTAATAGGGAGACTTGATATAGATTGCATATAAATCTTTTCATGCACAAGTGTCATTATTGCTATTGAGGTGAATCACTCAAACTTGCAGGAACAAATCTAGTTTCAGAGCAGAATTCTCCCTGGGTTAGCATGGCATGTATAACATACATGCTCTTCCACCAGAGAATCCTCAGTTGGATTTTCTTATCGAGGAATCCTGTTAGAAATCAGTCCATATTAGACCCTAACATATAGAAAATAAAAGCTAGCCACAGGTTTTCTTATTCATGAGATGACATGAGAGATTCAGATGTAAAAGACCCTTCCGCCCATTTGATTTCATCCTTCTTGAATACCCACTCACCATCCTCTCATCACAGCCACAAGCTGTTTCCTGAATGAGTCTGGGATCTAGGCAACAACCACCCTCGTGGTAACTTGTCCGAGCATTAGTTTCACTCAGCGTAAATAAATACTTCCCAATGTCTGCCCCGAAAATGCCTTTTAAGATCTTTTTATTCTGCTGCTCTGGCAAATCTGAGAGACTTTGCTACTAATTGGTGCAATTCTGCATGTCTCATTTTCCCATGCAGTTTAATATCATGTGCCAGATGGAGGAAATGGTTTACAAGAGAGATGTGAGAGCAGGATTATAATGAGATCCAGAAGCCGGAACAATGAGAGTAGCACATTGTTTCACTGAGAACAGCACATTAAATCACTGAGAGCAGTACATTGTTTTCTCACAAAATATATAGTCACACCTTACAGCAAGTATATCCTGTGAAGTACTTTGAGACATGCCAATGTTATCAAATGTCAAGATTATTATTACATTGTTTCATTGATATCAGCACGTTGAATCACTGAGTGAAGAATATTGTTTCACTAGGGCTCCTATTTTCTCTAACCCTATTACAAGCCAAAACATTAGCAAAGAGTAGCCAGCAATTCATTATAATGGGGTCATCCAAATTAGCAAACTATTTGAAGCAAAGTTATGATAAGATCTGTAAAATACAATGACACTCCATTATGTGAAGAACATGCACCCAAACAATTGTTAAACTTCAAGGATTTTATGATTTTAACTGCAGAATGTTTTAGCCTACTTATAAGTTACATCTTCTGAGTTTGCTCTCACCTTCCTATACGTCCCAAGATGCTGGACGTCCCAGCACCTTGGGACGTGCTCCTGGCATGAAAGGCACTATACAAGTATATTTCACCAACAAATATACAGTTAATTTTCCTACTTTCCTTCCCCAAACTCTGTGAAGCGCTTTGGAACGTCGATAAGACGTGGAAAGCACCATATAAACTTAAGGATTACTTACTAATTTGGTTCTTGTTGTTGTATAGTTATGTGCTTGACTTGAAATCTTCCAATTAGGAATGAAGTCTTAAATTCACAGTTCATCATCATCCCAATCTACCCACCAGTTTAGTCTGGGAGCTGTTTGATTATTTAATTTAGCAACTTGGATGCATTTCATTTCATACACAGGGATACATATATTCATGAACATGTTTTACCCCGTTCGTTGAGCAACTTTGTAACAAGTGAAAATCTATATTACCCATTCACATTGCTCTTAGAAATATTGTTTGCATTATATTGGCTGGATCTCACAGATCAACTTAATCTACCTTTCATTATCAGTAGGCACATTGCCATTTCTTCCTTATCTTTTGCCAATTCGAAGATCAAAGCTATCCTTATACATATCTGTATGTGCCTGTGTGCATATGTATATATATTTATATATATATATGTGTGTCTGTATGATAGATTCCCAAGTAGTAAATGTGCTGTTTTATCCTAGATTGTGGAAGACATTCAGATGTTTTTATGTTCTGCTTATGCCATTAATTTACAGAGATTCTATTCCTAATGTAAAGTTGTAACAAGTCATGGGGGAGTGGTGAGGTGAGTCTATTTAGATGCACGACATGCACTGTTGTTACTCAGTGACTAAACAGCAATCAGTTGAATAAATCTCTTTAACTCTCACTAAAGCTGCTTAATTACCATTTCCTGAAAAAGTAAACAAATATGCATTATCATCAGAATTATTTGCAAAAATACTTCTTGAGAAGCTTTCTGTCGTACAACAATGTTGACCAAAATATTTTACAAGTAATAGAAAGGTGATGATGAGCGAGCAAGCAACATGTTAAAAATGAATGTAGTACACATTACTATGTAATGTATTGACTCTTGAGGCTTTACTGTAAGGAACAGAGCTATCCAATATTAAGATTTCAGTGGTTGATGCAGTTGAAAGTCCTGAGGAGCAAAGGTGGGCAGTTTGTTTTGTTGAGATGAGAGCCAAATTTCTGTCAGTTTGAACATCAATAAGACTAAAGCCTTCCCATCAGTGCCTCCACATCTCAGGCACTGGCAGCATCACCATCTATGGATAAGCACCACCACACCGTGCCTGTCCAGAACCTTTCCCGTCAAGCTGCCAAAACATTCATCAATGGGTTTATTACATCTAGGTTCAACTACAGTGCTTGTCGGCCTTCCCAACTCTTCCCTCCGCAAACTGCAGATCATTCAGAACTCTGCAGCTCTTACGCTCTCCCACACCAGGCTCTGTGACCCTATCACCCCCACCCTCACCCAGCTCCACTGGCTCCCCAGAGGATAGAGTTCAAAATCTTCATGCTCGTCTTCAAAGTCCTCCATGCCTGTGCTCTTCCTTACTTTGTGACCTGCTAACCCATTTCAACCTGTCCGATCCTTCTGCTCAGCTGGCTTCTGCCTGTTCCACAAGCCCCCACAAGCCCCCACAAGCCTTTAGAATCATGGGTCCAAATCCTCTGCATTGCAATCCAGTCACTAATCATTCAGTGTGGATTTATTTACTTATCCATTGCTCTCAGTCTCCTGGCAATCAATGCCAGCCATCGCACTCAATCCCAGGAAAAATAGGATTAAACTTCTTCCGCATATTTCATCAGTGTTCCACAGGATATGGTATTAAAATAATGGATATGTGGGAGTAATTTCATTATAATAATCTCATTTCAGGTCCAGATGATAGCTATAAATTGCTCAACCTTTAATCGTAGTGTATGACACTATTTGAACTCCTCACATGTATTGCTGCCTCAAAATCACTCATCAACCTTTATTATTTTCTACCATGCATTTGTTGTCAATGTAAATCAGCATGCGTGCAACTGTACTGTTTCAACATGCCTCAGCAACCCAGAATAAGCAACAGTAAAATGTTCTACTTAATGCACCAAGACAACATTATGATCAGTGGATAATGCCACTGTTGTTTCAGTCAGTTATAATGTTGGTCCTATTCAACCAAATGTATCAGCCTGGTTTAGTGGTAACACTCTTGATTCTGAGTCAGAAAGTTGTGAGTTCAAGATCCACATCAGGCTTAAATAGGGATTTGCCTCCTGCAAAAAGCATGGATAAGATCTTTCACTATTTTAATATTTGCTCAGAATAAAAACACACAAAACTGGTACAGAATTTTACATTATGTTCCAAACCCTCCAGAGTGTAGACATTCTATGTCAATAATCTATATTCAGCACTTTTATATTTAAGTTTGATTTTATGGTAGATTGTTCATGCTGACCTATTGTATAAAACAGTTCCTCTGCAATTCTAAAACAGTCTGGAAAGATAAGCTTCAGTGCAAACACTCAGTACTATTTCTCTTCACTCATAGAATGTCAGTGACTCAGAAAGTTTGAATACTCCAACACAGTCGAATACTCACCCACTCCAACATGACTGAGAGAGCTCATTAACATTTTATATAACCGCTCATAACTCAGGGAATAAGCATTCGAATTCTGACCAAGTCA
Organism: Hydrolagus colliei; assembly: GCA_035084275.1. Classification (NCBI taxonomy): domain Eukaryota; kingdom Metazoa; phylum Chordata; class Chondrichthyes; order Chimaeriformes; family Chimaeridae; genus Hydrolagus; species Hydrolagus colliei. The sequence continues at coordinate 14,029,090 of CM068749.1, read as the reverse complement.
AACCCTCGTTTTTGAAAGAAGCTGTTTGCTGCTTGCTCAAAGAGCAGTACGGTATCTTTTGTGCATTTTTCTGCACTCCCTGACTGGAGGATCCATCTACTTCAATTTGTATCATGATTTATTTGATGTTAGCTTGTCGATCGTTCGTTCCTTTCTGCAAGAATCTTCCTTTTAAGTACCCTTTGACAGATGTTTGTTCTTTTTGCTCTTCAGACCGCAGTCATGAGAGTTTGTTGTCAGTAAACCTTTCTGGCGTGAAAAGTGTTATATCAAATGTAAGGATTATTATTATTATTCATATTGTCATAATTTAGCTGCTTCATTCTCTTTCCTTGACTTCCATTCCCTCTATTGGCTGACAGGTTCAGTCTCCAAGTTTAATTTGAAGCAAAGGCCATTCTTGAACTAATCAAGAGCTTCTCAGAAGAATGTGCTAGGAATTCTCGTCAAGAAGTGGAGCAGCAATGCATCACGTTTGACTTCAAGCAAAGTAAAATTCTTCCCATTTTTCTAACCATTACCTTTCCTTCAGTATTACTTACTATTCTTGTTGACAGTGACAAACCAAATTAAGACCATGATCATTTGAGGTATATGAGCGTTTGAGTCAAATAAGTAAAAATGCCCCGATTTGTCTGCATTTCTGAACATAATTTATAGTACAACACATGGTGGGGTTCAATCATTTCTAACTTTTAAAGCTCACTTGGATTTTTTTCTGCCTTTCAGCTCGCCTTTTGCCCACTTCGGAACAAATTTTCAAAAAAGGTTTTTTGTTTGGTTGAAAGCAAGTTCTACCTGTTTGTTTTGCAGCCCATGTGAAATGGTGTGATGGAAGATGTGTGAGGTCATTTTAACATTGTTTCCACATTCAAAAACTGCTCCACCAGCAACACCCTGGAAGGATGAGTTCATTTACGTCACACAAATAATGAACAACCTTGACATGTTGCTTGCTCGCACTCCTTTTTATCAAATAAACATGATTTGAGTTCAGAGAATCTCAATTTCCTATTCACCACACACATTTTTAGAATCTTGTATCATTGTCCTTTTGAAGTTAGGTGCCCGAAACTTGTCATTTTGTTATTGAATGTTAAAATAACTGTTTCATCTTATAATCAAATGCCCTTGAGATATTTCGTTGAGATCATGTTTCCATTGACTGCTTACATTCCCTATGTGGTTTGCAATCGCACCAACATAATATTCCATTTTATCTTTGCTGCTAGATATCTAAATATTGTGTGCACCAGTTTCCATTTCCTGTTTCAGTGTCCATTACCTTACTAGAATTAATCCACATTAGAATCTATCAGTTCTCTCTCAGCCAGGCAGTTGGGAGTACCTCACAGTCACAGAGCTCTGCATGTCAGAGTGAGAAAAATGTCACATAGACTGATCATTTACTGCAAAGTGCACTTGGTATTGATCAACACTGAGCACCATTGGCAGAAATCATTGAGAGGTCCGCAGACTTTCAACCTCCTGGATGAGTAAGGAAAGGCAGGAGGATGGGAGTAAAATTTGATAAAAGCTTCACCATTTGTGCATTTCAGATACTTTGCAATTTAATTGCAACGGCTTGCTTTTGTTCTTTCAGCTAAATAAAGCCATTTACAATGCTCATTTCACACCTATATGTTTTATTTCAAAGGTCCTATCCAAAAATATGTGGAAGTATTTTCTGTGGATACAATATTACAGTATATTTTAGTTTGCCAATTTCTTAAGGGACTGAGTCACCATATAGTAGCTGTGATTATCCCTCAACCCAATTGTCAGTACAAATCTAACTGTTAAGAGACTGCCTTAGACCAGATGAAAGTGACCAATGTCTTTAGTTAATATGAATGCTTCTTGCGTAATGTGCAGTCAATCTTTGATAGACTACCAGAGGTGCTTCTGTATTCCATGTACCACAACAGATAGAATGTTTGAATCTTTTTTCCCCAAACCTTCTATCAAACGTATTTTATAATACAAACAAACCCTCAAAAATAGTAATGCACAAATCTCTGAAAGCAACCATTATGCAAATGTCATTTTTTGTGCAAAGCGCACATCATTCTATCAATTGGCTGGTGTCATGAGGTAAGAAAATGATAACAATAATAATAATAATAAGCCTTGCATTTGATGTAGCATCTAGACGTCTCAAAGCGCTTCACAGAATATACTGTAAAGTGAATTGACCATATGTTTTAAGAGCAAAATAGCAAGATAGCAAATTATATTCTGCAACTACAATATATTTTTGAAGGGAAAATGTAACTACAATTCCATTTAAAGTCCTGTAATCTTCTACATTATCAATATTTAGATTCACTACTGAATCCTACTGGGGATTCTTATTTGCAAGCAAAAAACTTGTACAAAATGGGAAACTTTACTTTTGACTCACCATATTTAATTGATTATAAACTGACATTGGGTGTAAGAAAAATTCTAGAGGATTGAACATGCCAGGAATAAAACTGATAAGCTTGTCCGCCGTGCCCTTTTCTCAATACTTAAAAAGTATTTATCTTTTTTTTTCCCTCTCTCTTCAATCATTGCCTGGCCTGTTTTTGCTGATTTTAAGTTTATTGTATTTTCAAGTTTAGAATCATAGAAGCACAGAAGGAAAACATGCTGTCACTTGTCAATCTAAACTGTTTTGAGTTTGCTTCTTGAGCTATCTACTCTCAAGCCATACCCCTGTTCATTCCCTGTGCCCTTCAGTGTGATTTGTTTCTCATTATTTATCCAATTTCATCCAGTGATAATTCCTTTTTGGCAACTTATTACTAACTTACTGATCAACACCCATAGCCCGCCCCTTCGTTTACCCTATCAAGAAAATAAAAATTATTTTGACCTATTGTGTAATTAATTCTCTCTTATAATTTTCAGAGTAAATACTTTGATGAGATTTTTTGTGAAGAATAAAGTGCTTACTGAGTGGTCATACTCAATTGATTTGCATGGAGATACAATTCATGGCTATTATATGGGGAAAAAAAGATTGCCTCAAAATGATGCTTGTATTATTTAAATGAATCCCTTTCCATCTCTACCAATTCCTTGTTTCTAGGTTACAGAGAGTAAATAGCAGTATATTTATTTTTGGACATAAAAAAAATATTTCCAAGTGGTGTACTACAAAGTTTTTTTTTTGCTATAAGTTGCCTTTCAGTGTTTTGCTTTAAGAATGTGCCATGGAAAGAAAATGCCAATCATCTCACAATAAAAATAAAAGGCTCAAATTTTCATACAGAATGAAACCCGGAAACCACCTACTAAATGGGGGAAAGATAACGCAAAGCACATTGATGGTAGGAGTGAAAATATTCCTGAAACCTTTACTTTAGAGAATGGTCTTAATAGTCAGAGAATGACCAGTAATTCTGTAAGGTGACTTGCACTGTAATATTATAAACGAGAGAAGAATACTTCATTGGCCTTTGCGGTATGAGTTCCTGGCACTGGTAATACAATATCTGCCAGTTATCCAGTAATATATTAGTCATATGTAAACGGAAATTAGTCAGATCATCTTTAATTATTGCGTCAAAATTAGCTTAGTCCAGAAACATTAACAACTGCTTCAATCAAATTGTTCTGTGCTAATAAGTAGTGTCTTCATGTACACTTGGTGCATGTTAATGCAGAGCAAGCTCCAGTTGAATATTAACTTTGCATTTTAAGTACTTTCTAATATCAATCCATAATGTCATTGTACTATCATTTTTTTTAGTTTTGGCACTAACTGCAGAAGCAGTGAGAGAAATATATTCCTATTAATAAGAACAGAAAGATTGGGGTTCATTTAGCAGTACACTTGATATTTAACACACTGATCTACAATTGCTAAGTTTCAATGGTGATATTTGTAAAGACAGCAATGTAAAATTAGATGGCCAGATTATAATAATAACAATAATAATAAATATAATATTTATAGAATGCCTTATCACATTGTTGAAATTTCACAAAGTGCCACACATGATTTTACTGTGCAGACTAATGCCTGTGTATTTGTAGGCAGTATTCCAGCTTTTCACTGACAGTTCACAGGATCTTGGCTCCTCTCATTTTTTTTGTTTAATGAAAAGCCAGTAGCCTTCTTGTTAGAAACCATCATCCCTGAGCTCTGGATCCAAACATTACAGGCTTGACTTCATGGTTGTCATCATTGAGAATGATATGGGGCAAGGGACCCAGTGAATGTTGATCTGATCGCTAAATTTATCCTGATATGTCATTCCGACATTTTCTTCAACTCCTATTCCTGCTTGAGAAATTGTTTTCTGCATTTATGAAATTATTTCACTATTGCACGGAAAAATTGAAAGATTTTGCTTCACATTAATCAGCATGTTACAGGAGAACAAGCGCGGCCCATCAATTACAGGGAGAGAAGTAATTAGGACTTCAATTCCAATGAATTAACAATGCATCATCTACTCTACAATAACTAGTACGCATGATTAACATTGACTGTATCCAGCTGCTGAATTTTTAATGAATGTGAAATTATATACACAGCTCTTAATTGACAATAAAAACATGTAAATTTATTAGTTGATTTTAGCTGTCTTACTTAAATTGCTTGTGGCACCAAATAACATTGAACGGATATAAATACAATTTTGTGCAGTTAAACGTAGTCATTTGAGATCCATGTGCCTGTTTATAAAATCGGTCAATTTTGATCACATCTGATGGAAGAGTTCCTGCTGCTCCTGTATTTTTCAATGAGGTGTTCCATATTGTATAATTATTTATGATACATCGCAACTAGGCAAAGTATTGTATTCCAATTGGGTCTGTAAATTTTTAAAGGTTAGGGAGGGGAGTGTGACTGTGACTCTGAATGTGTGTGTGTGAGCGTGGAGGGGCATTAGAAGGATATTTGTTCAGAGAAGAACAGTGTTACCATAGAGACTACATTTGTGTTGCATCATCCATAGCACAATTACACAGCTTGCTGAATGCAGCTCACTACTGTTCCTGAATAATAAAGTCACTACTGTATTTCTATGTGAGGTTTAACGTCTTTGGTGAAACATTTGGAATAACTTTTGGTTTCTCACATAAATAAATTCAACATATACACTCATAGAAAGTTTAAACACTGAAGGAGGCCATTCAAACTCATAAACCTATCTCGTGCCAGCTACCCCTACACTCCAATGGAATTCCCTTGCTCTTTATACATATCCTTGTAAAACTTCGATCTTCATGTATTTATCTAATTCTCTTTTAACTGTAGCACTTAACTCAGTTTCAATAGTCCCAAGTATTTCACATTATAATAATATTTTGTGGATGTGTACAAAAAGGAGACATCTTCTAACATCCCATTTTATGCTTTTGGTAATAATGTTGAGTTTATGTCCCTTTACAAGAGTTTTGCTCACCAGTTGAAGTGATCTTTCATTATATTCTTGCTCCAACCATTTCAAAACCTTGAACACTTTGATGGGATTTCCTCTCAACCTTCTCTGCTCTAGTAAATTTAGCAACAGATATTTAAGCTTTTCATTATAACTGCATCCTCTCATTCTTGGCATTATCCTACTAGTGTATATCTATTTTATATTGTTTCCATTGCTTTGATATCCTTTCAATAATGAGGCCATCTAAATTGACAGAATATTTCATCTGTGGCTTAACCACTGTTTTGTGTACATAAGATTATGCCACTTATGTATTAAAAATCCCTCAAATTAAAAGCTTTTATTTTATTTACTCCACTTCGATACCATTTCTAAAGATCTGTATGTGTGGATCTCTTCATCTGTCTCAAATGCTTCTATACTTTGGGTGCTGTTCAAAGCCCCAAAGTCAGGTATAGTAATACTGTACATAGAACCTCTTTCTCTCTTTCCTGGATATCCTCTCTCTTGATCTCCTGGACTCCTCAGAAAGTATAACCTAAGATGAGTGCAGCAATACCATTGAGGTCTAGGCATCAAGAAGGCTGGTTATTTGAAATGGTCAGTCAGATATGTGTTGTTAGACACTGTTGAGCTTACCTCTCTCTCTCTGCTGTCACCAGCAGCTGTCTTGACACTTTTACTATGCATTTCAGGATTTTCCATCTTATTCCCATCCTTCTCAACTTACTGTAAAGTCAACTAGGCTTTACCGCAACTAGAAACTTGAGCGACGTGCTGTGATCGCAAAGGTGCTAGCATTTTCTCTTACTTCTAGAAATGGTGTCAGGCCTTGAGCATTTGTTGGAATTATATCTAGGGAAGATCTGTAACATTAATAACTAGACACTAGTTCTGCTGTGTCCTTAATTTAAATGAATTGGTAATTGTTTGCTGGTCAGGCGAACAGTGTGCATGCATTTAAGATCCAACGCCTTGGGACATCCTCCGGACATGAAAGGCGCTATACAAATGTACTTTTATTGTTGTACTTGTATAAAGTTGTTCTGTGGCAGTGGATTATGGAGGCAGCATTATGACTCCAGGCTAACACAGGTTCAACAACCCAAGTGGTATGTCTGTCACATTACTGAGGAATCTGCCCGACAATGTAAAAGAGATGGCACCAGGAGCTCTGGATATCAGAGACCATATTCTAAGCTACTTGACACAACTACTGTTATATAAACACTGTTACTGTTAAAAGCTTTTATTTAGCTTTAGATTTAAATCAAAAGTTTAGTTAAATTTGTAATTATTAGAAATTAAAGCATTTCTGTTATCATCTACAGAAGGGTTCAAAAGTTAAGGTTAGCCAGAGATTGTTGTGAGGTAGTGGAGTAGAGCCTCAATGGGTCTTGAGGGGTTGAGGGCTTGACACAAGTGTGTGTGACATGAAACATATGGGTGTGAGGGCTGTGTGCCTGAAAAGTGTATTGCAGAATATCTCAAGTCTTTTTCTGGTCATAAACACTGGAGTTCAATAATACAATCAAAAGAATCACTGAGAAGAAATTGAGCAACTTGAGAAAAATGAGCTGGACGCTAATTGTATTTTGTTTACTATTTTAATTTTGGTGTACAGAAACTTCTGGTTTTTGTTTTGTTGCTCCAACACAATTTTGAGGCAGTGCTCTTAAGAAAGATTCAAGAAATTTCACAAGTAAAATGAGCCATAGTAGCGTTGCTGAATCATCTGTTGTGTACACCCGTAAACACTCAGTACTCATTGTGCATCAGTGCTTGGCACTGCAGTCTGCATAACCACACTGATCATCTTATATGGGTAATTGGCATCATCTCAACTGGTTTATCACATGTACCAAATCCATCAAATGTACCAGATACACTTGCAAAACAATACACTGCCACCTATAGTTGGGTAAGGCCTGGGGTGCAATAGATCTTGAAATCGGGATTATGCTGTAAAGTTAGGTTTAATGTTCTCTTCTGCATTTGGGTTAAACTGTAGGGATAGTTAATGATTATAAACTCTTAATGGTGTTCTTGGATCAAGGGCTTGGCAGATGTCCGACACATGTACCTCTGAGAGTCTTTATGTGGTTGTGAGGATTTGTGAGTGTTTTGCCAAAAATATACAGTCAATTCACTTTACAGAATATATTCTGTGAAGTGCTCTGAGGCGTCGAAAAGATATGAAAAGCGCTATATCGAATGCAAGGAATATTATTATTATAGGGATTTAATATGCAGTGATTTCTAACATGGTTTTAAAGGCAGCATAAGAACATACCAAATGGGTTTAAAAGACATATTATAAATCTCAATCTTGCGGTGAACTAAGGCTTCATTGATCAAAATTGATTACATTTTACAACAGATTCATGATTCTTCATCAAGCCTGCCTTTCCTTGAGATAAATCTCTCACACTGTGCCATGAGAAGATGTTAACATGGCAGGTGTTTCAGGAAGTAAACATCAGCATTCTTCTATGGATTGCTTTCAATATTTTTTAGAGAGCATCGGCCTTGCAATAATTCATATATTGGAATTCTGCCAGCTTTGCATTACTTAACATAACACAAATTTAATCACAACCACGGTGCATCTGTAATGTAAAAGGACATTGAACTGAGTAGAAATAATACACACAAACTATCGGCTGCTGATAATAATAATAATAATCCTTGCATTTGACATAGTGCTTTTCACATCTTATTGACATCTCAAAGCACGTCACAGAATATACTGTAAAGCAAATTGACTGTATATTTGTGGGTGAAACTCGGCAGCCAATTGCGCACAGCAGTGTCCCACAAACAATCGTGGATTGAAATGACCAATTTTTATTATTGTGGTTTTTTTCGAGGGATTATTATTAGGCGTGTGGAGTAAGGAAACTTGCCCAAGGTTTCGGCCTGACCTGCCTGGAATCAAACACAGGTCTCACGCTTGTAAGACAAGTGCTCTAACCGCTGAGCTACAGGAGCTCCACAATCATATAGGTGATCATATGTACCAACACATTTTTTAAAAAAAATTATTGAGTTCACCAATAATAAATATCCAAGATATTATTGTTTCCTAGAAGTAAATTGTATTTCTTATCAAGATAATTTACTAATCGAATACCCCCATGATGCCTAATCCTTTCCTATATCACGCAATTATGAAACTCTTGTGCCTTGATCTTTCTTTCCAAATATTAAATCTCAGTCATAACCCATAGCTCAGAGACGTCAACAGCTTGTGCTGCTGTTTAATGTCCCCTGTTTTACACATGCTGTGAAATAGATTTTTGATTTCTCTTGATATTTTAAATTAAAGTTTTCTCCTCTCCCTAAATGAATCAAGTGCAGGAGACCAGGCGACCAGAGATTTGTAGAGCAGCAGCCTTGCTGGGATATAAATGTGAGATCAAAATGTTTCCGACACTTTCTCACTTAGTCATTGAGTTTTGCAGCAATTGTGCTACTTCCAACACAAAACCCTGTCAGGAGAAAATGACCATATTGATTTCTGTAACTTGAGGGTGCAAAGTGCAAGAATTCCTTGTCTTTTTAAATGCAAAACTAGTCAAATTCGAATCACAGGATTGGATCTGGGGTCACCAAGAGCAAACAGTAATACAGAGGAATGCTGCAGAGGATAATAGTCAGCAATAATATGAGGATTTGTTACACTATACTGAGACAATTTTGCACTTGGCACTGCATTTTTAATTTATCCATACTGCCTTACTATAAATGTACAGATGTAAAAAATTATTATTTTGTATGAGTACAGATGAGAGAAGAAACAACAACAACAAGAAAATTACAATTGTATGGCGCTTTTCATGTCGGGAAGGTATCTCAAGGTGTTGGACAGTGTTTCAGACCCAAGCTGGGGTCAGGATCGGGGAGGGTAGAGGGGACAGGGACGGGGCAGGGGGTGGTGAACAATGGCACCGTCAAAGAGGAGGGTCTTGAGGCGGGACTTGAAGGAAACCAGGGAGGGGTCGAGGTGGAGGGATTGCAAACGGGAATTCCAAAACAAAGGATCTGACCACATCCCGGATATTGTGCAGAAGAAACAAAATAGATTGTGTTAGTGGGGGGAGCTCAGAGGCTTAGATAAGCTCAGAGTCATTCTCAGCATTGTGAAGAGATGTGTTTTCTATATATAAATATATATATATATACAAGTGAATGAAATAGAGAATCATTGGGGGTGGGGGGTGGGCGGTTGGGGGGGGGGAGGTAGTGTGGGCTGGGGAGAGATCTGTTGTAAATTGAAGGCATGAGACAAGAAGAGAAGCATCCTGGTGTCCTCGAAATCTGGTAACATCCTAAAAAGCAAATAAATGAGTAACCACAAGAATAATTTATTATTTTAAACAGAATGCTTCAGATCAGACGCAAGCTTGCCACACAAAAGCACAAGTCTGGCTAAGCTGCAATACATTAATAATGCTTCAATCTCATAGAGATATATTGGGTGTGAAATTTCACCTAGTCTTAGCCTGTGAGACGAGCTTCTCTTAAAATCTAAGACAGCACATAATTGTGGAGAATCATTCAATTCAGACTTAAATTGGAATCTTGGGTTTTGTTTAAAACTGTGGTAGATAATATGAATAATCACTACCAAGCATAATTATTACAATGCAGGAGATTCTGATCCCGAAGATGTTGGTGATAATTATCATGTCACCACACATGACCACACTTTTTATCTCTCTGAATTGAATACAAAGTAGAGGGGAGCTTTTCTCTGTTCTGTGACCTGCAAGTATTTGATGCCAGGTTGACAGGACTATCATAATAATATAATAATAATCCTTAAGTTTATATAGCGCTTTCCACGTCTTATCGACGTCTCAACGCACTTCACAGAATACAACAACGTCTCAAGGTTGGGACCTTAGCGGGGGGTGGGGGGGGTGTCGTGGTTGGGGGAAGGAAAGTAGAAAAATTGACTGTATATTTGTGGGCAAAATACTCCATTACCGGACACCAACATCTTTTAACTTGGTGAGCACAACATTCATCCAAAAAATGTTTATAGGAAAAGAAGAAAAAAAACAACATGCTAAAAAAAAGGCCATTCAGTCTGTGATGTGGACTCCTTCCATAGGAAGATAATAATTACCTGAATTTTTACAGTAACTCCTGTAAAGTACTGTCAAATGTCCTTCCAATATGAAAGGCACTAGATCAAGTGTAAGGATTACCATTACAACTATCACTTGAAATTCCTGATTCAAAAAAATATGAGAGTAAGGTCGCTGTGTCGATGCTGAAAACAGTTAAATAGAGAAATCAACGCTAACATACTGCTGTGTATGGCTTAAAATGTGTTCACCTTAGTAACATGGGCATAGTCGTTATCAGATTTTTAGGGTACCGTAATTCATTTCTTTCCCTAACAGGAAAAGTTTAAATTCTTCTCTTCAGTCAAGAATAGGTTGATGCTTTATGTGTGCATCTGATTAATTTGCCAGTCTCTCTAATTTTTACATAATATCACTTATATGTGTAGGTTTCATTACAACAACAGAAAGCTGAAAAGTAATTAATCACCGTGCAATTGATATTAGAACTTTTTAAAAAAATTAGATGAGAACAATTATTATTAGAAACAATCGGATTTCAGAAATGTATGTGAGTGACAAGAAAGATCTGTTGAAATTGATTAGTTAGCAGGTTGAGCAGCCATATATTATAAGTGGATTACGCATGGAAATGCAACACTTCTGAACTACTGTGTAGGGTTTCTGATGTTTGTTTTAGCAGCCACAAGCAAATTAATTTGCTCATAAATTATCTTTTATTCAAAGTAATACTACTGTGTTTTTCAGCAGTGTACGCATTGACATCTTCACAGAACAGAAAGGTCAAAAATGATTGCACATGTTTTAATAGACGAGGGAAATTCACTGTTAAAATGCATGTTAAGTGTATTTTTTCCAATGTACTGTTGTTTTCATTTGCTATTGCAGTATTTGGAAGTCAGGTAATATAAAATTTATTGCTTAAAAAGAAATCCATCATCTCTTATAATAAATTGGTCACTCATTTAAACAACCAGAGTCAGCTATGAAGTGATGTTACAGTGTGTCACGTCATACATGCAACTCTAGAATGAACAAGGGAAGTGTTTTTGTGGTTTTCGGTAAATCTATATCAAGTGTTTAGGCAGTACCATAGGAAGGATCATGGTTGTGCATACAAAGTTACTATGGCCACTGTTAGTGACTGAATTGATGACTGATTGTCCATGAGTAATGGGATGACATCTGGGTGTGTGTGTCACAGGGCAAGCAGTTGGATGAACTTGTAGATACTGTGTGGAATAGCAGAGACAAAATATAAAACATAGTCATATTTGGATAACATGCAATTCATTGAATAAGATCTAACAAGTATTTAGGACATTCAAAGTATTATGTGTTTCTTATAAATAGGTAGCTCAAATTTACCACATTCATTGACTCTAATGATTATTAGAGTATTAATGTAGAAAACTTATTTTGTTTTCAACAAACTTACTGGAGTCTCCCACTGTGAAATCGGCTACTGGGAGGTATACTTGTTAAAAAATGTTTTGGCTGCTTTTTTCCTCTCTTTCTATCAGTGTTAAGATAACTTTCCACCTCTAGTCTATAGAGTCTGACTTGTAAACTGGCAAGTGTTATAACTCAAGCAGCTGACAGCAACTCGCAGCTATACAGGTAGCTGTTAGGAGTGGTGCTAACACCATATTACAGTGACCAACTATCGTCAGAATTTTACAAGTTTCAGAAAACGCTTGCAATTCAACCTAATTTGCTCTGGTACTAAATAGCTGCAAATTGAATTACATGTCTGGTTTGTACATATTGCTCATTTTCTTTTTGCTTACTTTCTCCATTTCCTGTAAGCCATATATCATACCCAGGTCTTTGCCTGTACCTTCCTGAAATTTGCTGTTAGAAAGGTGCTTGACAGCAGGCAATGATGATTGATTCTTTGATCATCCATCCCACTCTGTGCAACAACCTCCTGCTGCTAAGCACTTACAATTGTTGTCCAGACAACTTGAGCTCATGGTGTAAGACTGATACTTCCAGTGCAGTAATGAGGGGGTACTACATTATCAGATGTATATTCCTACTGGGTTGGGGGAGAAGGGGTTGGGGGAAAGAACACCTTCCCACAAACAAGGAAGGAAACTTGCAGAATGAAAGATCACCCAAGCTGTGCAGCAACAATTACCCGATCCTACATTATCCAGGGTGTGATATCAGCCCTGAGACGATTTGGTGACTAGTAATAGAGAAGTAATAAATTAAATGGCAGAAAAAAATGGCCAATTATTTTTGATGAATGGTTGGTGACTCATGTAGACAATAAACACCAACTTGGATTAGACAGGCCATATAGCCTGTTTCTGTGCTGTAACAGTGTACGTAATTCTCATAATGATATTATTCCTTGCATTTAATAAAGCGCTTTTCATGTTGGGAGGACATCTCAAAGCGTTGCACAGGATTTACTGTAAATTTTAGTGCCAATTTTAGTATTTTGTAGGTGAACAATTCTTGGCAACTAGTACTGTCTTTCAATAATTTTACAGCAACAACAAAATTACATTTATAGAGCGCCTTTCACATTGAGAGGAGGTCCCAAAGCGCTGAAATTATAGTTTGTTTGCTTCTCTCAACACCTCTATCCCTCCCCCCTCCACCTCCAAACCCACCACCATCTTCTACCGGCCCTGGAAGAAGATTCCCCCACAAACCTTCACCTCTGCCCTCGAAACCTCCAACCTCCTCCCCCTGTGGCACTTTTCCTGTACCGACCCATCCTCTGCCTCCACCATCCTCCATAACACCCTCTCCACTACCTTCGACACCCTGGCCCCCCTCACCTCCAGAACCGTCTCCCACTCCCGATCATCACCGTGGTACACAACTCACTTCCGTTCCCTCAAAAGCCAAGTGAGACCAGCTGAACACACCTGGCTCAAATCTGGCCTCACGGTCCACCGGCAAATCTGGCTGGACCACATAAAATTTTACTGTTCCGCCCTAGCCACCGCCAAATCAGCCTTCTACTCCAGGATAATCCTGGAAGCGAACGACAACCACAGCCTCCTCTTCGCCACCACCAATCAGCTCCTCCGCCCCCCCCCCCCCACCCCCGTCTCGCTTCGCAGATCCTCTCCTCAAACGCACGTTGCGAGGAGATGTTGGACTTCCTTGAGTCCAAAATAGAGAGAATCCGCTCTGCGGTTTCCTCCCCCCACCTCTCCTCCACCTCCGCCCCTCCATCCGTTATTTCAACCCCCACCCACCCCCCATTTCATACTTTCATCCCCACCTCCCCGTCTTCAGTCACAAAAATAATCACCTCCATGAAACCCACCACGTGTTCACTGGACCCCATCCCCACCCCCCTCCTCCGCATCCAGCTCCACCTTTTGGCCCCGCTCATTTCTGACACCATCAACCTTTCCCTCTCCTCAGGCACCGTCCCTACCTCCCTTAAAACAGCCACCATCACCCCTATCCTGAAAAAACCCTCCCTTGATGCGTCGCAGCCATCAAGCTACCAACTCATCTCCAACCTCCAGTTTCTATCTAAGGTCCTTGAAAGAGTGGTTGCCTCCCAGCTCCGCTCTTTCCTCTCAACTCACTCACTCCTTGAACCCCTCCAATCAGGTTTCCGCCCTGCTCACAGCACAGAAACTGCCCTGGTTAAGGTCACAAACGACATCCTAACCGCCTGCGACCAGGGCTCCCTCTGCCTCCTCGTCCTCCTTGATCTGTCTGCTGCGTTCAACACAGTCGATCACACCATCCTCCTCCGACGTCTTTCCTCCCACCTCAACCTTCAAGGCACAGTCCTTGACTGGTTCCATTCCTACCTGACCCACCGCCTACATTTTGTATCTTCCAACGGTTTCTCCTCAAACCCCCGCACAGTTTCTCATGGCATCCCCCAGGGATCTGTCCTCGGCCCCCTCCTTTTCACCATTTACACGCTCCCTCTGGGCGATGTCATCCGCAAACATGGGGTAAATTTCCACATGTATGCGGACGACACCCAAAACTCTGCAGCCCGTGTACTATCCCGCACCCGCCTCCGCGACCACATAACCCCCATCCTCACCCGTCTCCACTGGCTCCCCTTCCTCCAGAGGATCGAGTTGAAGATCCTCATCTTCACCTTCAAGGCCTTACACGGCCTTGCCCCGCCCTATTTAACCGATTTACTCTCCCCCTATAAGCCCACCCGGACCCTCCGTTCAGCAGGTCTTGGCCTGCTCCAAGCCTCCTGCCCGAACCGCCCCACCATCGGAGGCAGGGCCTTCAGTTTCTCCGCTCCCACCCTGTGGAATACCATCCCCCAATCCCTCCGCCTTGTTTCTTCCTTTTCCTCTTTCAAGGCCGGTTTGAAGACTTTCCTCTTCGACCGTGCCTTTTGTTCCCCCCCCGAACTTTTCGACCTCCCCTACGTGTTTCACCCCTTCCCAAACACTCCCCTCCCAGCTCGGGTCACATGCCTCCTGTGCAGCGCCTTGGGACGTCCTCCCGACATGAAAGGCCCTTTATAAGTTTAAATTGTTGTTGTTGTTGTTGAGTGTGCACGTAACAAATATTATCATCACATGGACTAGAGTAAATGACTGATGTTTCTGATGCTTCTAAATAACTCTTTTGTCCTTGGTCATCTTCTCTGAATAAACTAGGTGGAATATTCTTACTTTATTGTCAGTTCAACTCCGTAGGTGATCTTATGCACAACAACTACACATTGCATTTTTTCAAGGGATCTGAGCTACAGAAGTAGCTGGGGTAAAGTGAGCTGCACATTCCACTGGTATTGATAAGTGAATTCTGTGTAAGACTTATGAAGTATCATAAAATCAATAGCAATCAGACACCTATTCACTAAAATGAGTCAGCTCCTGCAGAATACTTTGAGGCCATTGCTTTATTGAACATAATGTGTTCAGGCAATGAATATTCATATTTCACAAATTCATCCTCTCCAGAGTCTTAACACTTTTCCCTCTGAAATATCACAAATATTCATCTTCAATCAAATATGTCATACCTGGGTAGCTTCGTGAAAAATTATCCATCTGTTTATGTTTGCCATCATACACTATGTGGTGAAATGTAAACCTTTCAGGGACAAATGTCTGTAACTCAGGATAATGCAAATTGAACTTGTTTATGAAATGCTGAAAAACATGAGCATTGCTTAATTCTTATGGAGTGTAATAAATTAAACTTGCTGTATACCATGTTATACTGCTGGAATTACCCAGATACTATATACAGCTGTTAATGCAAATAGTAAAAACCAGATCACTCACTAATGGTACTACTCACATAGGAATGAATACGTGCCAAGGTTATAAAGAAACATAAGCTAGTCTTTTTCCAGTAATTATCTATAATTTTCCTGTCCTTTTAAATGGTACAGTTGTACTACATATTGATATTCTGTTAACGCAATCTGTATGGACTGTCAATCAGGTTATTGATATCATTGCTATCCTTGGAATTACCAGGACCTTTAGATATCAACTGTACCAGTAGCTGTGAATGAAGGACAGGACCACTGAATACATGAATAGTATAAATGTTCTCTTTATTATGCTGGTTGTGAAGTTGTTTCATTCCAGTGTTAGTTCAATGTATACTTCCTGCTTCACATCACTTCAAATTGGTGGTATAAGGTGGGAAAAGCATACAATAAATCGACTTACTTAGGTTTTCATTCTGCATTTCTATTCCTAACCCCTACTAGAAAGTGATAAGGACACAATCCATGCATCCCAATTGTGATGTCCCACCACTATTTGAATGGCACATCCCTGACTAGGCGTATGCATGTAAAACGGTTTCTAGAGACGGGTGGCTTGTGATGCCAGTGATGACAACTGGCTTGTGCCAGTTGTCATCACTTGTGGAATCAACCTCCTGCTTTCCGGAGAGGTGGAAGAAAGGTTTCCAATTCTGAATGTGAAACACTTTTGCATTTTTATTGTTCCTTGTCGACATGAAGTACTCACATATCAGCTACGCTTTGCCAAGTTGAAAATTTACGCAATACTAATGGTATAGTAATATGAAGATAATATGCTGCTTCAGAATAGATGACCATGGGCAAAAGGGTTCTTTAGAAGCATCAGTCATTTCCTCTAGGCCTTGTCCGTGTGAGATACTCTTTGTTGTGTGTACACTCAAACATTATTGGTACTGTATAATGTTGTATGCCACAAAGAAGAGTTTTTTTGACTGAATTAGTGCAATATTCCTATTCCTCACATCAATCTATAGGCACCGGATCGTTGAGTGGGGTTGGCAACTAAACAACAATTTGTTCAAAATTATAACTAGCTGTGCTATGAAGAACTTTCTCTTCGACCGGGCTTTTGGTCACCTTCCTGCCCCTGCCCCTGGCTCGGTCCCGGGATCCGCTACTTTGAAGCGCTCTGAGATGCGGTCCGGCGTGGAGAGCGCTATATAAATCAAAGTTGTTGTTGTTGTTGTTGTTCCTTGGGCTTGTGCCCATTGACAACTAGATAAAAACTCCACATTTATTTCACTTCAACGGAAAAAAGATCAACCTGGAATGGCTTTGAAGGTAACTTAGGGCTTAAAACGTTTGATCATAGGTCTATTAATAAGAAAATCAGTGAAGAACTGCATGAGATCCTACCCCATTTTAATGACTCTTTTGCATTAATAGTAAAATATCTGAATAAGAATTAGTCCATACGAGACACTAATTATTTTA
The DNA here is from genome assembly GCA_035084275.1 of Hydrolagus colliei. Taxonomy (NCBI): domain Eukaryota; kingdom Metazoa; phylum Chordata; class Chondrichthyes; order Chimaeriformes; family Chimaeridae; genus Hydrolagus; species Hydrolagus colliei. Next base: position 14,011,925 of record CM068749.1, on the reverse strand, counting down.
CCACTATATTCAAATTCATGTCCTATTATTTCTTCAATAGGACATGCATTTACCCAACAACTGATACTGGATTCTATTACTGTGAAGGGTCTTGTGGTGCTAATATGAAGATAATTATAATAATAAGATAATAAACATAATTGTTTATTACAAAACGTTAAAACCATGGTGCATATATTCTCCGTCACTATACATCACATCTGTTCTGAGTGTGATGTTGGATTGGGGAGGAATTTCCCAGTAAAACTTACATAAGTCGTGTCAGTCATACATAAGTCGTATCAGTCATGGAGTCCTATCTCTCAGTGATTTAAGCACTCGCCTTGCAAGCGAGAGACCTGGGTTCAATCCCAGGCAGGGTGAAACCTTGGACAAGTTTCCTTACTCCACATGCCTAATAATAATTCCTAGAAAAAATCAATAATAAATTGGTCATTGCAATCTACGACTGTTTTTTGGGACACTGCTGTGTGTGTAATTGGCTGCTGCGTTTTGCCCACCAATATACTGTCAATTCACTTTACAGTATATTCTGTGAAGTGCTTCGAGATATCTAGAAGATGTGAAAAGTGCTATATCAAATGCAAGGATGATTATTATTATTTATTATTATTATTTGAGCATGGTATGGTTTATTTAAACTGATGTGACTTATCAGACACTGTAAAAGCTCTGTGATAGAAATTTCACAATACAGAAATACACATTCATGTTCTATAATTAACATGGTTAGAATTAATCTCTTTACAAACGCAAATGCATATTCAAACCTTCTTTGTTAATTACTAGAAGATGTGAAAAGCGCTATATCAAATGCAAAGATTATTATCATTATTATGTGCCTTTCTTTAAAAAAGCTATACAAGTTACAACCTTTGTTATTTTAAACCTGCTATCTGAATATAACAGTTATGTATAAGGAACAATATTTTTGATAAGACAGAGTACATAATATTGATCCACTTTGCTTGATGCATTTATGAAGATATCAAGAATCAGGTTCTGTGTCCAATGGATTGCATCACATAATTTGTATTCGGGAACCAAACACGGTCCAATATGAACAAAATCTATTAAGATGATGGTAGCAAACAGCTTATATTAGTGCAAACTGTGTTCTGTAACCAGAAAGCTTGTATTAAGATATTCTGAATTCAACTCAGAATAACAATTTCAAGATCCCAGTGGATAGTCAACAGAAATTTACTTTACAAACCTAGTGAATAATTCCAGGACAAATGTTTTCTAGGCACGCTGCCAATTTCCAAGCAAGATCTTTAACTCTTTTACTGTAGTAAGCACCAGCAGCAGTCCCAAGACTGAAGGTCCCATAGCTATACGTCTCGTTTATTAAACATAATGGATTGTTATGAATAAAGATAAATAGTATAAATCCCAGGATTGCTACTTAAATGAGCAAATGGGTAAGTAAATCAAGCCATCATTAGGACATAAAATAATCTTATAAAAAATAGTTATTAATATGCAAATAGTTGCAATCTCCTGCAGCCTCATTATTTTCCTGTTCAACGTCTATTCTATCAAGGGCTGCAACCCACATTTGTGTGGTGCCTTCTTGAGCAGTACTGAGCACAGACCCTTCCTGTGGGATTCTGGTAGAGAGATTTGTTGCAATGAGTAGGAGATAGAATCAATTAGCAGTGAGAATAGTTTAACCAAAAAATATTTAATAGAATTTGGCAGAAAGGTAGTCTAACCCAGTGACTTTCCCTCCAGGGAACCAAAGGAAAGCTTTTAAGCCTCTAGGGTTTACAAGGGGCAAAAGAGAACATTACATTGGCCTTTATGGAGGAATGGAGGAATATATGTTGAAGGTAATATTCTAAAACACAGAATGTGGGATGTATCCATCAAAGGAATAGTTTGGGCATAAATGAGAGCATTGCTGATATGCTTTGGGCAAACATACGAGTAATAGCCAATCTAAAATAGGAAACTGTAAAGCTACCACAGTAAGAAGCTCTGTCCCCATTTAAAGGGAGGAAATGTATTACATATTATCTATGTTATTTCAAGGATACTATAAAGCAAAAACAATATTATGTTAATAAATCATGTTAAGACTCACTGGTGACACAAAGGATTGACATTGTCTTCAGAGCCCTCTAGTTTCCATAAATCCACAACCTTACTTCAGATTCTGTAATATCCTCAATGAGAAAGCATCCCACAGCTTGAATAAAGATGAAACTGCCAGTGTTTAAGATATCAACTGATAGAGTCCTCGCACACTGACACTAAGCTATCTGTACCTGACAATTTGGCTCATACATCACATTAAAATGAGACAGCTCTATCAAGTGCCAGACGGATGTCAGTTTTTTTGTCCAAAGCTTAATAAATAGTGGTTGAAAACAATCCATTTTGTCAATGAATTGATGCTACTAAGGACATTTTAAAAGCAAACAAAAGTTCATCTATAAGCAGGCAGCATACAATTCTATATTTTGGCCAAAAATATATTTCTGGGGATGCAGACAATCTTATTGAATCTTTTCTGATGTTTCAGTATCTAGTAGCTCTCTGCCACCGTTGACATAGTCGATCATGCCATCCGCCTCCACCGCCTATCCTCCATCATCCACCTCAGTGGGACCGCACTCACCTGGTTCAAGTCCTACCTCACTAACCACCAGCAGTACATCTCTACCAACGCTTTTGCCCGGTTACCTGTGGGGTACCCCAAGGATACATCAGTGGCCCTCTTCTTTTCCCTATCTATATGCTCCTTCTTGGTGATGTCATCCACAGACATGGGGTACACTTCCACATGTATGCGGATGACACCCAACTCTACATTTCCACCTCAATGGACCCCAGTTCCCCTGATGTTCTGTCAGCCTCTCTGTCAGACACCAAGAGCTGGATGAGCGCAAATTTCCTTCAGCTCAATATTGACAAGATGGAAGCCATACTCTTTGGCTTTCAACAACGTCTTCAATCCCATGGCTCTCATCTCCTCCACCCAACCTGCATTAGTTTTGACCCCCGATTATCCTTCCTCCCCCAAATCCAGTCCCTCACCAGCAATGCTTTCTTTCATCTCCGACACATCGCCCATCTCCATCAATATCTCTCCCCAAAGCTGCCGAAACCCTGGTCCATGCCTTTGTCACCTCTCAGCCGGACTACTCCAATGCCCTCCTCGCCGGTCTCCCCTCTGACACCATTCATAAAATCCATATTATTTAAAATTCCACCGCCTGCATTCTCACCCGAACCAAACTTTGCTCCCTGATTACCCCAGTCCTTGCCAGACTTCACTGGCTCTCTGTCTCGGAGCGGATCGATTTCAAGATCTTCACTCTTGTTTTCATATACCTCCACTGCTCTGCACACCCCCCTATCTCTCTGACCTCCTCCCTCCTCACAACAGTACCTGTTGCCTTCACTCTACGGTCTGGCCTCTTCCTTGTCCCTCGAATCCTCCCGTTCCACTGTCGGTGGCCATGCTTTCAGCCTCTACACCCTGAGGCTCTGCAACTTCCTTCCTCACATCCTTCGCCTCACCTCCTCCTTTCCTATTTTCAGGTCACACCTAAAGACTTTTCGTTTTGGTCACCTTTTCTACCCTTCCCCCTGGCTCGGGATCTGTTTGTGTGAAGTGCTCTGAGACGACATGTGGCGTGGAGGGCACTATATAAATCCAAATTGTTGTTGTAGCAACCTGACCATTAGAGCATGATTTTATTTAACTGGAAATGAAATGAACCTTGCATTAACTGCTATTGGAAATGTCAGGCAAGAACAACATGAAATGCAAACAACTGAAATGCTACTCTTATAACTGCATACTGTATTATAAATTAAAGGCACAATGTATATTCTACCATATTGAACATCTTAATTTAGATGGCAATGTCCTTGAGCAGCCAATGCAGTCTATCCTGCTGAACTTTCAGTGTCTCGTGCCAATCTGACCAAACTTGCTGGTCATTAAAATGAGCAAATGTCTTATTCAGCATCGATGAAAGGAGTTCCCTGTGATCAAGTCATGTGTATGAACATGTAATGGTTATGTTTACTGCCAATGGAGGCAATTTGAATTTTTGAATTTTGTAGGTGGGGTAGGAGTTTTTAAGCAGGCCGGAACCAACTGAGCAGAGGGAGTGGGTGGATGGGTTGATAGGAGGAAAGCTTCATGTGGCATGATTTGTTTTGCTCAATGTGTTAAACTGATATTATCTTTAACTTAATATTTGTACATTTTGCCTCTCCATCCTTTATGCTTGGAAATATTTACAAATGGGGTCGTATTACCTCTCTCCTCACTTATCCCTTCCATTCACAGAGTGCAATCTTTAATTCCACCAAATTGCTGTTTTGATTGGTGAAAATACAATTTCAGCCTGTACTGGACCAAACCTTTCATCTGCTTCACTAGTCTCGAAAACGCATTAACACTGTCACAAATAACATTACTGCAGCAAGTGGAACATTTTGCCCTTTGGATGCTAATATCCTTGGAACAAGATGGAATGAAATTACAATATATTTTTCTTCAGGATTGAGTTAATACAGTGACTACTACTGAAAATGATATTCATTAAATATTCAATTTCCATGAACTGTAGCTTTAAGCAGTAGTATATAGCAATGTTATTTAAAATAATTTGTAGGTGATAATTACGTTAACATTCTTACTTACCTCAAGCAGAAGCTTGAACACTATTTTATTTTAAATATATGACCATATTACATTTAATAAAATAGGATAGTCAGAGCACGAACTTAAGATCCCTCATAAGTCTTCCTCAACATAGTTATGACCCCTGTAAAGTTTAAGACACCACACAATATTTCCTCCCAAAAGATATTCTTTCCAGGCTGGTTTATTAGCTACTTGAGCTTTTATTGATAATAATAGGGCAGAAGTCATTGTATGGCAGACATGCCCATCATCGCCAGTGAAAACATTATTGGCTAACCCTTTGTATGTGTTACAGTGCACTTTAACACCACAACTTCACGTACAACTCTCTGTGGAATAAATGAGGTTAAATTCTTGAAACTCAATCCAAATGAGGAGGTTTCAGCTTCACAAATAAGCAGCCCATGTCATGTCCCCAGCAGTCATGGGCCATAGGACAGTGTGATGTTTGATGCTAACATTGAGGAATGTGCTGTGTCCACTATTCTGTCACCCTCCTAAAACTTTAAAAATATTTGTCATAATAATAAATATAATTCTTGCATTTGATATACTGTAATGCTTTTTATGTGTTCTAGACGTTTCAAAGCGCTTTACAGAATTTACTGTAAAGTGAATTGCCTGTTACACATAGCAGTGTCCCACAAATAGTCATGGATTGAGTGACCAAGTTATTGTTTTATTTATTTTTCTTGAGGGATTATTATCAGGCATGTGGAGTAAGGAAACTTGCCCAGGGTTTCACCCTACTGGGAATCGAACCCACGTCTCTCGCCCCAAGGCGAGTGCTCTAACCACTGAGCTACAGCTGCAGGACTCATTCCCATCTTCAGCAGATGCTACCCTAGGTGAAGGGTGTTGAATAAATGCAAGTTGTTATTGTTATTTACATTCAGATTGATGCTGCCTTCCATTTATATGTAAGATTTTGTGTAGAAATATTTTCTTTAATAAGCAATAATTTATATATTTGATGGATACTGCAGCTAAGTTCTTTGAAGTGTGCAGTTAAAACTGAACAACAATAGTGATCTTGCCATTTTCTGTATGTGATGTTCACGGAAAAAAAAACCTATACAGCATCTAACTTTAAAAGCCTTGAATTTCCAATTCCCCAATAATTTCTCGGGCACCGCTTTCTTCCTTCTACGCTTAGATATGCTCTTAGGCTACCTTCGACTAACAGCAATCTGTTCACTTGACTAATTTCTAATTGCACTAGCTAGGGTTCCACAAACCATAAAATTTGATGCCAACGCTTGGTAATATGTCAGATCGTGGAATATAGCTTCAGAGTAAAATGAAACGTCTGAGAAGGTTTGAACTCTTGAGAAAATGTTAACCCCTTATAATTGTCTCCCTCGGGCTTAATAGTTTTATTTGTAATATTGTTCATTATCGGTCAATGTGGTTGAATCTGAAGATAGCCTGGATATTAGTGATGTATGCGTAAGCAAGTGCACAGTCAGATCAGCCAGTCAAACTGCCACTATTCTATTTCCCATATTTCTCATTGGTACGACAATCGATAAAAACAATACGCAGAATTGACAATTTTGCAGACACACAATAATACCTTACATGATTTAAAGCCTCGGGCATACAGAGAATGATTTGAAAATTGCATATGAAAAAGGGTCTAAAATGGGATTCTTAACAACAATTTTCGACAACACTGTTGATGACTCACTCCTTCCTGTAAATTGATGTACATCATGCCAACACACATGAGAAATTTGCTTCTATGGAATCCGTTTCTGAACTGGAATTCTCATGTTATTGTGATGGAAGCTCATATACTGTACAACTCTCTGCTCGCTCCTTAAAATGCATGCATGTAAGTGGTGCAATGTTAGTTCAAGATACGTGTGCAAATATGATTTACAAGAACAGTTGGAAAAAAAATGAGATTCTAAATTGAGTGACATTATAAAATTATATTAATGCATAAGAAATGTTATGAGATTGATAATGTCATCGTTAGAAAAACATTGTGCTCAGACATTAACATCCTTGAGGGATTCATTACTCTGCTAAGGAAGGGTTGATAATTGTAATGCCATCCAAAACACAGTTGCTATGTATTAATGCTCTTCTTCCTCAATGACTTTGCTGGCTCTGTAGATCTTGCAGTGAGCTCATTCCAATCTTCTATCATAGTGAAGACATTTAGAAAAAATATAAGGTGAGGATCAGCAAAATAGGAACCCAGTTTAATGTTTCATTTGAATAACAGCATCTCTGATAATGTAGGGCTCTGCTGGTATGGCACTGGTATATCCAGACTAAATTTGAACTCAAAGTCTGTTGATGAGTCTGTTTCATTTCCCTCGCCCGATCCGCCTTACAGTTCTATCATTCTGGTCTGCTCTCTGAATCTTCAACTCTGAGATTCTCTTTGTTGCTCCTTTTTTAACCTGCCTTCAAACCTGCCTTAACACTTATCTCTTCGATCGGGCTTTCAGCTACCTTGCCACCTCCTCAAATTCTTACCCCCAGCTCGGGCTCCCACTTAGATATACTCTGTATGAAGCACTTGAGATGTCCTACCAGCCAGAAAGGTGCTATATGAATATAAAGTGTTGTTATTGTAGTTTGACAAATAGGGGTTAGACCCACTTATGGAAACCAACACTGTGATTAATTTTCATATTTCCATGTTCTCTTTGCAAAAGGAAGAAAAAACAATCCTGGAAGCAGACTCACGACAGATGTAGCAAGAAAGGCAGCTGGCTTGTGAAAAATAGCGTACAGATATCAGTATATCATACACTGTGTAGGTAGATTAAATGGTTCATTGTACCAGGCATATTTTATTTCCTTGTTCAAGATTTCATTTTGACATTCGATAACACTAGAGAAACAGTGAAATGTGAAGTGTTGCTAAATCAATGTGAGCAGAAAGAATATTAAGTAAGTGTCCTTTTGTAATAATTCACATGAGCTAACAGTCTGCTACTGTAGTCACAGTTCATTGTCGCACAGGCAGAAATCCAGGGAAGATAAATCTAGGCCATCCCAGTAGATGCACTTCTAGGTTCATTTTCCCAGTCACCCACAATGATTGTATTTTACATCCCCCTGTGACGTCTGTCAAGCTGTGGGATGTCTTCACTTGATATCTTCTAATCCAAAAGCAACGTGGATGCTGACAGGTGACCCCAGTTCACTAGCACCATTATTTCCCCAAAAAGATATTTAGTTTTAATATTGTACAACACTTAGTTGTGAATAGAAAAAAAAATTAAATTTGCAACCTCAGGAAGCAGTGAACACACTTTTCCTTCAGCTTTGTGGCTTAAGTACATCTCTCTATAAATTATGCATTTTGTACTATTTCAATGTGGTATTTATGATACACCTCCATGTGGGATGTTTCCAGAAAGATACATTTCAGAGCATTTGCTACATTTACCTTTTGGAAAGATACTGAATATGTGGTTGGCCAAATTAACCAACCGTTTCCTAATCCGTGACATTCAGTCAAAGCTTACCAAGAAAGGTTGGTTTTATTTAAAGGCATGTGGCATGTATGGTGCTGAACCTTTCCTTTGTATGTATTGAATATTTTATAGGGAGAGACAGAGACTGGTCTACTTTGTGTCTCTCGCCCGATCCTCTCTCCCTCAGTCGATAAGCTTGCAACTATTCTGCCCTTGCTCTTTGGGACTCCATCCAGCTCTCCCTCCAACTTGCCCGCCTCCCCTCCACACCTTCAAATCAAGACAACAATAACATCTTTTTTATCCCAGTTTCAGCAACTTCCCCCCTCCCCCTTCTACCACCACCACCCCTCAATTTCCTCCATCTCTCTGCTCAGACCTGGTCAGCTGGCAGAACTTTCCGAGAAGTCTTTCCAACATGGAAGGCACTACATCAATGTAAATTGTAAACATTTATCCAGTTTAAGTTCATCTTTAACAATAATTTAAAGTCAAACTGTAAAATGTTATTGGATATATCACATTATTCGAAGGCACTAAACCAGCTAATGTCTTTTTTCAGTCAGAGTTCCTTGGTGAATGCATTCTGTGTAATTAACAGAGAACTGTATAAATCTTATCAAATAACAATGTTGGAAAAGCCATATGTTAATCGGATGAACACATGTAACACTTAGCATTATCCATTAATTAACAAACGTGCCAATTGTGTTGTAGCTAAATTCACTGCCCACAGAGCACATAGATGCCAAGAGAAAGCCAACCTTAAGATTCTACATACATTAGTATGTTAGGCTATGAAAGGTTTCTAATTTGGCAACTGTTCTTTGATCGATTTAGTTATCAATTTACATTACACAATAAGTTTTAGAATATTTTTTAATTTACACAACTTTAACTCATTTACAATCCTGCTAATGAATACAGTTCAGTTCTTATTAAAACTATGTTTAATTTGCTTAACAAAAAGTTCTTATCCATTGTTGACCTTTTCACTACTGGAGTGACACAAAATTCTAAATTGCTTCCAATTTATTTACTGCAGTGATTCACAGTAAGTTTCTACATGCTGGAGACTTCTTTTAGATGAGGTTTTACATCCCATCTTGTTCCCCAGCCTAACTGTACAGGAAGAAGAGCAAAGGGAAGAGGAAAATGTGATTTTCTGCTGCTTTTCAGTCATTGTAATCAAAAACTATAATAGGTTACCAGGAAGGGTATTTGAAGTCAGGACTTTTGGACTGCTTGGCATTCTAGAAGGATTATCAAATGGGGAGAAGGATCATCTTCATTTCGACCTCTCATGATGTTTTTGATGAGGGCTTTCACCACTTGCCCCCTCAGTTATTGAATGGAATATTCTGTCTAAAGAATGTGGAGACAAAGGAAGAGAATGATTCACCAATAGATTTGAAGGATCTAACCTTCGGAAGCAAGTATTCAGGATTTACAGAAGTGCCGATCTTCTCGCAGTGTTTTTTTCTCCTGATCAATGAGTTATTTCACATCCAAACACTTAGCTCCACAGCGGAGAGTGCAATTTCATCAACATACTCATATTGCCCCCAAAAACTGAACAACAAAATCAATCAATTAAATAATTGTTTGAGGGTAGGGGAGGGGGAATAAAGAATAATCATGTTTATACAGATTTAACAGCAAGGGTAACCTGTAAATGGTAAATGTACATGTACTAAACTTGCTAACCAGTAATGCTTATTATTTATTTAATTTGAAGAGCAAGTTAAACTTACAAAGAAGTAGAAGTTATGTTTTCATACACATTCTTATAGGATCCCAATGCTCAAGCAGTGATAATTGTGAAGAACAGTTTTTATAATGACAAAAGCACTGTGGGTTGCACTGTAGAGCAACCCATCCCAATTATTCATGTAGGAGGAACTGTGCATCAGCAAAACTATGTGATTAACCCAATAAGAAGAATGTGCCCTATAAAAATAACAAGGTCTGTAGGTCTAGGGTTTGTGAGGAGCTCAGCTAACAACTAACAACTGCTGAAAGATTTATGATAGGATTCCAAAGGTGGGTTAGAACATCACTGTTTATTTCTAATGTGTTGCCAATTGCCCTTAAGGGAAAGTCGGTAACTATTTTTAGGCTGCTACCCTTTCATTGTTTCTGTTACTGATCTAACAGTAGCGATCAACCCATTCACCATGTTAATGAAGACCAGTGGGAATGCTAGATAAAGGTAAAACTTCAGTAAAAAAAATGTAGAGTCCTGTAGCACAGTGGTTAGCATGCTCATGAGAGAACACAGATTCGATTCCTGGTGGGGGCAAAACCTTAGGCATGTTTCCGTACTCCACACGCCTCTGTTTACCTCGCAGTACGTGGCAACCCAGTTGTTATTTGATTATCAGATCACTTTCCAAGGTAATAATGCCCTTCTCCCAAAGAGAGGTCACTCATTCCACAACTGTATATGGAACATAGCTATGCACAAATTGGCTGCCGCTTTTCACCCACAAAATACCATTCAATCCACTTCATGATATATTGTGTGAAGCGCTTTGAGACATCTCAACATAAAGTGCTATATCAAACGCAAGCATTATTGTTATTAAAAAGCACACCTCGTGCCCAACATATGAATGCAAGTCATTATTAATTGTGAACACAATGCAAGTATTAGCAGTTACATAAATTAAGAATGTGATGGATTAAAGTGTATCCGCATACTGGAATATTTGATGTAAGTTATTCATTTGAGATACAATTCCGAGAAGATCCAGAACCACTTTATTTCAGAACAGCCAATGACTTGCCATGTTCTCATAAGTGAAAGTCAGCCTCGCTCCAATTTACAGCATTTTAAAAAACATGACTCTTTACATCCAGCAGCAGTTAAGCAGCCGAGGGAATTGCATATGTGGTACACTTGGCTAATGTTTTCTCCACTATCTATGTTGGTGGGACATTTCATTTAGAAAATTGTTGTTCCAGATACCCAGAGAAACTCCCTATTTCTCTTTTAAAATGGGATCTTTAGTATCCTGGGATCTAAGTTTAACATCTCTTTTGAAGGGTGTCACCTTCTAGTTCTGCATTGGAGTATCAGTTTCTTTGTTTTGTCAGAATATTTAACACCAGGAACAACCAAGGGATATTTCTGCAATGATTATTATCTCCCTTTGATTTGGGAAAGATCCACTGATAATACATTTGTTAAACGTTTCCCTAAACACTTGTTCACAAGTTGCGGATGTATTTTGTGATCTAGGAATGGATTTATACCATTTCAGTTCCTCATCCGGTGAGTTCATTGTGATTGCAATGCTGCTGTTTGTTAATCACATTTTCCAATATCTTTCTACCTTATTTCCAAAAAGTCAAAGGGTTAGTGGACACTTTATTGAGTTTATTATTTAGCTTCATTGGAGGAGTTAATTGAAGTCAAAACATTTATTATTATTTGATCAGCAATTACTGTATGTCAAAATTCACTGAAATAGATCTACTCCAGCCATATATAACCTAAAATACAGAATATCACATGCTGAAAGCAAAATCTAGCTCTGCACAAAACATTAAAAAATAAACATTTTTTTAAAACTCCTCTCGAGGAAAGAGTTTATCATAATGTATCTTTCCTTGTTAGTACAGTATATATTTTGTGGTTTAAGATGGTTGGTGTTATTATTGAAATGGAATTTGTCTTTGTTTTCACTCTCCCCTGAACAAGATCACCAAAGAGGTTTGGATGAAGAAGGCCCTTCATTCCATTTGATCTCAAAATACTCTACCATCTTCTTGTAATGGTTCTAGTGTCCCAGCTTCAATAATCTTTTCTGGCAATTTGTTCCAGTCGTTTATTTCCCTCTGGATAAAGAAAACCTCCATGTGTCTGTCCTGAAATTGCCCTTTACAGTGTTAAACCTATGTAATCTTGTTCCACTCTTTTGGTACATCCCAAAGTACTAATCTTAGTTTACTTTTACAATTTCATTCATTTATAGACCTCTCCCTGAGATGTCTCACTTCTCTAAGCCAGAGAAAACATTCTGTGCCTCTTTTTCCATTTCCCATGTATGGCCAATTGACACCGACTTACAGCACATCTTGTGCTGTATCACATTCACTGAAAGGCACTTATCTTCAAAAGGCACGTGTAAAAATGACATTTTTGAAATATGTTTCATTTTCACTTTTTCAAGTTTTATGGTATATGGTTCTATCTGCCATTTTGTTAACAGGAGCTGTAAAATGTCAAGCAGCATATCAATGGCAGCACTATACGAGAAAGGCTTTCGTGAAACAATTAATCATTACGTATGCAATTAGTCATTCTGGCATTTATGTTCATTTAAGCTTTAAAAATTCTACTTTTATTAAGTAAAAATATACTTCATTTTCTTCAAATGTGCAAAACTGTAGCGTGACCTTTCAATCCTTTCCCAATGAATAATTAGAATCTCTTTGTCCTTTAAGTCTCAGTAAGCAAATTCTATTTCCCTGATTTCGATGACCTGGTGTTATTCCATGACTGATCTGAGCACCGTTGCCAGTCCACAATAACCTCCTAGCTGGTCCACTCTTCGTACAGGTCTCTTTGTACTGAGTGAACTGACAGAGACACCTATCATTTATTAATGGTCTGCCATATTTTAGACAGAAGCTGAGCCAGACCCTGGTATCAAAAGAGGTTGAGAAACACTGATCTTCACCAGATGCTGAGCATCATGAAATCAGGACAGAGGTGGAGAAGCATGTTGTGTCAGATCAAACAGAATAACTAAAGGGAATGATAACATAGCATAGATCGCTTTAAATTATTTTATTTATCTCATAGATTTATAACATTACCCTGTCCCATCACCAATGAACATGCTCTGTCAACTCACAATCTGCTCTTGTGCTATATGGTATTTGTCTGCCTCCATTGTTGTTTTGCTCACACAAAACAAAAACAACAATAACTTGTACAGCACCCTTCATGTGCGGTTGTGTCTCAGGTCGAAGGAATATTAATTAAATTGTACAGTTAATTTAAGGGGAGGGAAGGTGGAGACTGTGATTATCATGGTTTAATTAAATCTAATGTTAGGAGAGCAAATGCTTGTTTATCATTCAGAATCAAATTTAGCTTTTCAACGGAGGAAATGCCAACCCTGTGTTCTGTAATATTGTGAATTAAGCAGATAATGTTAAGGTTAGTTTAAATGGAGATTAGAAGAACCCTATTTGACCTGCGCAATTGTCATTGCCACAGATGCTTTTTCTTTATTAGCTATTGTTGGTTCCTTCATTTGCAGTGTCTTCCTCTGATTTTGAGCTATGAAGACAAATACACCCCCTGCTTTTGAACAAGTGAAGTTCCTCTTGTCACTAAAGCCATTTCCTGCTTATTTAAAAAAAACTTTTTTAATCCTTGCATTTGATATAGCATCTTATCGCATGTTTGAGATGTTCCCATGCCCTTCGCAGAATGTTCTGTAAAGTGAATTGGCTGGATATTTTGTGGGCGAAACGCTGCAGCCAATTGCACACAGCAGTGTCCCACAAACAGTTTGCAGATTGAGTGACCATTTTTAAAAAAATTATGTAACAGCAACAAAGTATTGTTAGGGTGTTGACTTCCCCACAACAGACTTCACTAAGTGGCTAAGACAGAGTCTTTTGTTGCTCTCCTGGCCCTGCAGATCTTCATCCATTCATGGGGCAAGAGGATGGAGGGCTAATGGAGGAAATCTGTTTGATAACATTAAGTCTTCACACTCTCTCTAGGTAGAGTGCAAAGCCTCTTTCGAGTGATCTTATCTCTCAAGTGGCCTCCAAATAGCAAGTCCAATAGAATTACTCAGGACTCAGAACAATCTAACCAATCTCCCCAATGATCACTTATATCTATGTCCAGTTAAAGTTATAGTAGGTATTTACCCCTTAAGGGATTAAAGGATATGGGGATAAGGCAGGTAGCTGGAATTAGAGTAGTATATCAGCCATGATTGAATGGTGGGGCAGGCTCGATGGGCCGAATGGCCTACTCCTGCTCCTATTTCTTATGTTCTTATGTATTTGGGGATATGATTATGGTAGTGCTACAACAATCTGCACAGCAAAAGGTGGTTTGATGTGTATGGGAACCATCACTTTCAAACCAAGGTTTGCCAGAGTGTTTTCACACTTACACAGCAATGAAATGAGAATAAAGAAGCAGTAAATGTATTTTTTTTCAGTTGTCTGAACTACAACAGTCAAAGCAGAAGGGTAACTGTAGACGTTGAAGAAATGAATCACAGGAAAGCAGCCCCACAACTCTAGTTTGTAATAACATGGTTTGACTTTCCCTCGATGGTGCTGGAGAGACCCATATTGTGGACCAATTTAAAAGTACATTAATCACAGCACCAATTGTATCCCTCCAGGGAGAGAGTGTGCATTCCTTTCCAGACAAGGGAAAATGTCAATGTGTAGGTGGTATGCATACAGTTATGTGGAACCCGTCAATCTGCTTTGGAAACTCTTACTTATGTTTGATGGGTATCAGCATGTGTCATACACCCCACTGCCCAAAACAAATCCTTCCTAAGTAGAAATGGAAATTTTAAGCTGTAAATCTATCAGTAATACAGTGTATATGACAACTGCTTTAAGGATATTACACTGATTTATAGCGATATCTGATAAATCTTTTTGAACACAGATTCCAATTCCATAATCGAGAACGTGACACGTCACGGAAAATGCATTAAACTGATTCCCAGGATTCCCAGGAATCACACTTTACCCTGACATGGATTCCTGCATATTCGTGTGCTGGACTCTACTTATTTAGGTTTGGAGTTTATATTAAAAACTTCCAGTATAATTGTTCATCATCATTATTCTCCACAGTCAAATCATATTTTACTATTTGTTCCGACAATGTTATATTTTTTCAGTCGTTTCATCACAGTTGAGAGGAGCCAAATAATAAGTGACTTGAACACATACTGGTTTGAAGTCAGCAAGCTGCATCCAATGATGTAATGGTGCATTCATGGTGTAATTATCCACATTATCTGGCCTCAGGCTTGCACACTATCCTTATGTGCCCCTGGGCTAGCTATCTATTGCCAGTGTTACAGAAAGAAGAAATTCCCCTTCTCGAGTAACCAGGCTTCTTTCTGCAATGCTAAAAGAAACAACTCTTGAAGCAATGGCTGAATCAGAGAAAGCAAGATTTAGGGACAGTGCTTATCAGTAGGCAGATAAATTGACTAACAAATGAATAACAGCTGAACATATAGCCAGGAAGATACACAAAAAATAACAAGGCAAAAATTAAAGTTTAGCAGTTTGTTTAGTGTGAGGGTGGGACGTGAGAATGAGGAGGAGCGAGGAATAGGATGAGGACCAAAGGGGAAGATAATGAATTGACCACCATGCTTTTTATGCTAGAGAAGCCACACAGATTCAGGTAATTAGCTGGTATCAAACATGACATATTTTCTAACGGCTTGCATCTTCTGCATAATCTACTAAAACAATTTTCCTCTTCTGGTAATTATTTTAATATAGCTCCCTATATGATCAAAGGGCACAATTATATGTTATACAGTTGGAATCGTACAATTTTCTTTTGTTAATCAAAATCTAAATAAGTGATTGATATGACTTTAAGCATTCACCCAAGTGGCTTGAAATCCTATCATAAATGATTACAATCTGGCAGCACTCATTTTTGTACTAATTTTCCCTTGGTTCAAGATGATTCATTTTCTCTTATTTTGAGATTATCACTGCAATGCCTTAGTGAATTTTTTAAACTATAGATGGGTTATTTTGGCAATCATCCTTATCTTTTTGAAGCTGCTTATATAGTCTTAAATACATCAGGGAGCCTGTAGTGATACTATCTCCTCTCTGATCTGCCCACTCTCCATGACAGCAGTCCTTGAGGATTACTTTGAGTTTCAATTGTCTCTGTTGTTTCCCTGCAAACAAACCAATACAAACAAGACTTTTCCGCTCCCCCACCCCCTTTAGACATCAAAGCAAAGTCATAGGCAGATGGGCAGCGGGTTATTTTATATCTTCCATGTATTTCTTATTGTTGCACAAGATAAAGTGAATCTAACTAATTCCCCTCAATTGATTAGCTTTGCCAGGTTTTTAACTAACATGGTGAAGCTCCTATCCGCGACCCAAATTGTTTCATCTTGTGCTTAACCTGTTGATCTTTAACATGAAACAAAACATTTTGGCACTGTCTTCCTGTTTGCTCTTGGGACTTTAGGATCCATGTTATGGGATCCATACTAATGTCAGGGAAATGCTGACTGCACTCAGAACAAAAGCCATCGTGAAATATTTAAACAAAGTCCTACCTAACATTTCATGTGTGTGTGAGACTTGTTCTTTCAAAAGTGCTTTAACATTTTTTTGAAAATTTGCTGGGGGTTGTTTGCCCACAAAAACACTGTTACTAAACGTTACAGTAAATCCTGTGAAGCACTTTGAGACATCCTCCTGGCATGAAAGGTACTATATCAAATACAAGGATAATTATTTGTTATTATTATTAATAATAATTCTGATGCACTTTTTATTACATTAAAGTAAGTTTTGAATTCATAAATGAGACAACTCTGATTGCATGAGATCAACTGAAACATTTGTTTACCATTTCAGTTCCCTCAGCACACCTGTCCTTTCAAATAATATGTTAACCGAATTTCCAAAACAAAATCTAACTTTGACTCATTTCAAATTTTACATGATACTATCTTAAATATTCTCGTCACTGTCTCATATTTTGCTTATTGCTTCTGGTTCTTGTTCTTTACATAGTTCCATAGAGAAAAATACCTCAAAATGAACAGCTGAAAAACTCCCAAAGGCAGATTTGTATTGAAAACAAAAAATAGCACAACAAAGTCATAGGTAAAAGACTTCAGCAGCAATATCACACAGATTAAATCTTACCTTTGAGTCAATGCCATATACACTAGAAAGAATCAAGCTTGTTAATTTCTTAAACTTTGCTTTGGGGATAAATTGCCATTGATCAATACTTTCTTAAAACCAGCTAGAACCAAAATGCACACACACTGGTCTCATATTGACATTATTGAACCGTGTTTATAATCCCCAGTACCTTTATATTAAGATCAGGTTACGTTGGAAAGCCACTATGGCAATTTCCAAGGTTATCTGCAGAATTGTTTATAGAATTTCTTTTAAACAATGACAAGAACAAGGAGAAAACATTCAAATATAACAACAACAAAATTACATTTGTATTAGCACCTATCATGCTGGGAGGATTTCCCAAGAAATAATTAAGATATTATTCATTATGATAATTATAAGATCTGAGAAGGTTATGAACTTCAGAACTAACTATTGCACATGTTGTAAGGTAACTGGAAATCTCTGAAGAACACTATATAACTATCTATATTTGTCAGTAACAAGAAATTATTTCTAAGGGCAGCATTTCTGAGCTCAGTGCTAACTCCCCATCACAAGTAGTCTCACTCTATAAAAAATATTTATGCAGTAAATCTTGCACCATCGCATGTAATTCCTTGTATTATTAATACCTCAGGTGTATAATTAGGCCAACATTTAACATGATATGTGTAATGTTTGCCAAAGGCATTGCAGAACACCAACAGTTTGGCACCACTCCAAAGCTGATAGACCATATCCTCATAGATGTTATTGCTATTTTTTGGAACAGGCTTTTTTCAACTTAAAGAACAGATCAATTCATTGGCATCGGACTATATACTAGTGTTGAGTAAGAACTCAGAAGAAAAGTGAAACCTTATTAGTGAGTCAACAGGGCAAAGAAATGGCAAAATTAAGCTTCCTTGTTCACTCAATCCACGACTATCTGTGGGACATTGCTATGCACAATTGGCTGCTGTATTGTGCCCACAAAATATACTGTCAATTCACTTTACAGCGTATTTCTGAAGGGCTTTGAGGCGTCTTGACATGATCCTTGGGGCGTCCTCCCGACGTGAAAGGCGCTTTATAAATTTAAGTTGTTGTTGTTGCTCAGGTGCTATATCAAATGCAAGGCTTATTAATGTTTCATTTGAACTTCTCTTCTGATGATTGTGGGAATTGGGACTTATTTCTTAATGGGTGCCCCTTCTCTTTCATGGCTCATGGGAGTTCAGATAAAGGGGCTTATATTATCTACTGCATTACAGAACAGGATGGAAATTGTTGTTACCTTGGGGTAAAGTTTGTATTTTTTTTGTACCGTTTTTTATTTCCTTGTGCTAATTAACACATGGAAATGTGTTTCAAAACACCACAGACTTTAGGTTCCTGTCTCTGTTGCTTCTTATTGAATTGTTCCCAAACTCCTCAATTCACAATAAGTTTGTTATGGTTATAGTCTCTGGAACTCCCTTCCTCACTCCCTTCACCTCGCCCCCTCTCTTCCCAGTTTCAGGTCTCAGCTAAAGACCTTTCTCTTCGACCGTGCCTTTGGTCACCTTTATACCCCTGCCCCTGGCTCGGTCCCGGGATCCATTAATGTGAAGCGCTCTGAGATGCTATCCGATATGGAGGGCACGATATAAATCAAAGTTGTTGTTGTTGTTGTTATACACTGGATGCTTCCAGTCTCAGGCAGAATGGAAATAAGGAAGATAAATGAAAGAAAAGCTAAGTTTGTGCTTGAATAATGGAACAAAGCAGAAGCACTCATGGGCAGAGCTGGTATGATAGTTCATACCTGGTTCCATATAGTTCTACTGGGCATAACACACACATTCCATCTGAAGGAAAATAGCATTTGCCGAGCCAGAATAAAATAGCAGCTTTGTCTCATGGAAACTGCAGACGTAGCAAACAAAACAAACTACAGCTACCTACACGATTCTTTTAATCTAAGTACAATGCCCTGATCATGTTAGCCTCTCATACTGCCATCCTCATAACATAAGAGTAGAAAAAGACCAGCTGACTTCTTGAAACAAGGTTCAGAGATGCGTTATTTCCGAGATAGGAAAAGGCCTGATTGTGTGCACATGTAGGTACAAACTGGCACTGTTGATAATGTTTGTAATATTTCAGTATCTAAAGTTTCCATTCATCATGCAAACCATAAGTAAATGATACTGTAAATTCCCTTCATAACAGAATCATCAGTCAGGGTTTTGCATTTGAGGGGTTAAGAATTCTAGATGACAAGTGCTTTTCCAATGACATTACTGAATCCCCAATGCCTTGTCACTGCAGAAACTCGGAAACTAAGTTGGTACTCAGCCAAAAACACATTCCCTAAAGAACAAGCTTTATTATATTGAAATCTAAGGGCTGTTTACACTCCAGGCATGAAGGCTGTGGATTAACTGAAAGCATCTGCGATATCTGTAAAATGTCAAGTGGAATATTCTCTACATATTGTATGTCGAGTGTGTAATCTATAGATCATGCCCTCTACTCAGCTGTAATTACAAGCCAGTAGAATGGTTTGTTAGAGTCTTGGCAAAGTTTTGCATTCAAATCGCTAAATTCTTTTATTTAGCATTAAGAAAGACGATACAGGTCAACAGCTTCCAGAGATCATTGTTTTTAAAAAGAGAGAAGCATATATTAAGATAAATGGCTTTGCTTCTACTCTATGATTTGTTATACATTCACTTAACACCAAAATGGGATTTAATAAATAAAACGCTGCAACGTGCTCATATTAACATTGTGATTAATAACATGTCTTTTATATTTGAAAACTTATATTTAGAACCTTATTTAAAATTCTAAGTTTGAAAGAACACTGTTTAAGTTTGGACGCGCTCCATCATCACTCCTATCAAACTGAGCATCATCCATTTGTATCATGTGCAGTGGAGATTTTCCAAGAAGTATATCTTACTGAGTTCTGATAACCCTAAGAACTGTGAAAGAGTGAAATCCATACACTTCGAGCTGATGTCATTCCATTGCTGATCAGCATGAGCCTGACAGATTTAATATAGATGTCTCTCTCATGTGACATCATGAAGACGAAATTCCACTCCAATTCCCTGATTCAAACTCGCCCCAAGAGGGCCACTCACTGACTTGTTCCCATTCTGGCTGACAAGTGTCCCAGAATCCATTGAATGTCATGACACACCACAATGTCTTTGTTTGTACTTACCTATGAGCACAAATCTGACGGCGTAGCTCAGCAGACAACACACCAGCAGGTAAATATAACACAAAACACGTGAAACACATTATATTGGCACACGCATTAAGGGAGTTCCTCAGGGCACTACCACAAACTAGAATAGGTCATCAAGATAGTTGGATGAGGCCTGGATACCGGACTCAGTGTTAAAAATACTCTTTGCTTTGATGAGCATTCAGTGGTTTGGGTATTTTGGGAGATGTAATCAAGGGGGCCGAATGTGTCTTGTTTATCCAAACTGATCTTCTGATTTTATTCAGGATGTTCCTACATGTTTGTGCATTTTTAGTAGTGGCGTAGGTTTATTGGAACCTATATTGTAAAGCACATTGAACCTAACCAGCATAATTCAGGAACCCAGAGGAATGACCTGACTATGTTTGAGACATAACAAAGAGATATCAGTAGGAAAGTCTTATTGACAACATCTGTGCTCTCCTCCCCTCCCTCCTCCCTCCCTCCCTCCCCCTGAACGCATTGATCAACATTTTACTTTATTAATTATGGACTATTCTGAGTGGAAGTGATAATACATAACATGATGAATGTTTGCTGTGCATTAATTTTTAATAAGTATAAGGGGGTCATTAGTTTAACTCAGCCTAAATTAATTTCTGAACTTTTACTGCTGACTGTCAAAATGAACCCGCTGCTTTAGCTGGATTAATCTTGTAACCAGAGGTGTTATTATTCTCTTAATACTCTTACCCCCAACCATGCCAGATTAATAATATCGATATCATAACTGACCCCATTTGACAAGACAGGTGAGTACCATGTGTGGATCGTCTTGTTGCTATGTTACAACAGATTCCAGCTTGTTTTTTTCACATGCCGAATCCCTATCAATGCATCAGATGATTTTATTTGGAGGTAGGGCGGGATTTCTCTCAGCATCTTGAACAATCTTATTTTCTTGATTTAAACACATCATCGTGAGATTATCAGTGATTCATATCATTGCTGCCTCTAGGTTGGTGTTGGTGCAGATTGGATAGTTCATGACATAAGTCACTCGACTTCAATTGTAAAAAGTGTCCTGGGATATTTCTATATAACAGGCGGCCACATAAAAATGCAATGATTATTACCACAGAGGAAATGCTCTCTACTTACGCAGTTCCATAATACTGTAATAACTTCTATAGTCCTCTCTGCTACAAATTAGCCCAGTATAATAATAATATAATATACATCGCTTTGCTCTACTACCTATTCCATCTAAAAAATGATATTCTATTCATAACCAGCAGGTGTACTAATTTGCATTCTTCACCTCTTACTGCAGGTTGTGAACACATTGACAGCAACAAACATATTTGATTGCAGAATATTAACAGACGGTTAGCACAGCAAGAAAAATTATATGTTATGTGTAGTTCAACTGTATTTACTTATGACAGAGATTGTCAGGAATGTTGACTGAACTGCCGGGTAGAAATTACATCTGGTTTGAGATTTACTCTTATTGATGTAACATTTTGATACATCCAGTAGTTTTCAAATTCTGAAATGCAGTTTTTTTTCTGCCAGTTTCTTTTACGAATTAGAGGAAATGGCTTCAAAGTAAAACCTGAATTCAATAATTTGCCAAATTCTGCACATTCTAAAATGCTATATAAACAGAGTAAATATAGAGCAGGTGTAATTTTACCCCACAAGTATCTATTCAAAGCATGGTATTGTTGAAGGTCAGACCTATGATCCAGCCAACTTAAAAAATGATGAGAATGCAATTTTCTTGCTTAACTTGCTACCAACAATATTTCTGTAAAGAATACTGGGCCTGAAATTCAACCTCATCTTAGCCTAAAAGACCATTTTATCTTAACGTTTAAGATCATATTCTTGATCATTAACCATTCTTGAATTCAGTCTTAACATAGAGGCCAGTTTTTCTAAGGAACTGTACAAGAAACAACTCTAAAATTCAAACTGGATTTAAGAATTTTCCACACTTGTGCACATTTCATAATTTTTCCGACAGGCTAAGACTAGATGGAATTGTGGATCCAGTTGTGACTGCACCCTTGAAAACAGCTCTGTAAATAACTGAACGGGAGCACAAAGACAGATGGATGGAGCTACATTCTGTGAATAGGCGCTCCGTTGACAAATTGGCTGATGAAGATTAACGTGCACTTGGAGGCTTATGTAGCTTCTAGTGATGTACAGAAATATGTTAAGTGTTGAATCCGGTGTTTTAGAATTAGCATTAAATACGCTCTAGAAAGGATGCCCAGAAGCATTGCAGGTTGTAAAGCTTTAAGTGACGCCATAACCTTATTTGCTGGTCAAAATCTGTTTTTCTTTCCATTTTCAATTTCTGTGATTTACATGGAATAAAAATAATATGTTAATATAATAAAGCAGAGAAATCTTATCTTAATTCCACCACTAAACAGGCAATTGAATTTGACAGATTGCACAGTTAAAAATATATGAGTTCCTATGTACATATAGTATTTCATATTTAAATAAATCTTTCCACTGCACATTTTCAGATTGCTTTCCTTACCGTTCCTGCTCCCACAACATCCCTACACTATTCTATACCCCAGAGTGCAGGTAGGTGTCTTATTATGAGGTTTCTAGCTATGATTGACTTCTCCCTCATATGACTTTACTCTCTTTACTCTCTTGCTTGTTCTTAATGTCTCCCTGATGATATAGTTTTAAAAGTGGGTCATTCGGTCCATCGAGCCCAGCCTGCCATTTTATTACTTCATAGTATCTCTCTCTCTTCGTACAATTTCCCCACAGTTTTTCCATATGCCTCCAAACCATACCTTCCATGTGTTCTTTGTGAGGAATTAAATTCTCCATTCGGCTAGTTGTTTACTGTAATATCGTCTTTTGTATTGCTTGAAGATTTGTTGTATGTAAATGTAGAGACTTTGACAAAGACTCAAAATCTGAGTACTGTACTTAGATTGTCTCATGGTCACAATGACAGCAGTGGAGGTGATTGTAGATACAGATTGTGAAATCTCACATAGAGATTGTGGAGTCCTGTAGCTAAGTGGTGAAAGCAGTCGCCTTGCAAGCGAGAGGTCTGGGTTTCATTCCAGGCAGGGCGAAACCTTGGACAAGTTTCCTTACTCCACACGCCTAATAATAATCCCCGGGGGAAAAACATAATTGGTCATCTCAATCCACGACTGTTTGTGGGACACTGCTGTGTGAAATTGGCTGCCACATTTCGCCCACAAATATACAGTCAATTCATTTTGCAATATACTGTATTCTGTGACATGCTTTGAGACATCTAGAAGATGTGAAAAGTGCTATATTAAATGCAAGGATTATTATTCTTATTTATTATTATATGAGCATGGTACAGTTTATTTAAACTGATGTGACTTATCAGACACTGTAAAAGCTCTGTGGTAGAAATTGCATAATCCAGGAATACACATTCATGTTTTATAATTAACATGGTTAGAATTAATAACTTTACAAATGCATATTAAAACCTTATTTGTTAACTACAGCTATTTTCAGAATCCAAGCACATCAGATATATTTTTAAATAGTTAGCACACTGGCGTGTAAAGGAAGCCAATGATTAATAAACACTCATCAAAATGTTTCATAGGGTTTACTATAAAGTGTAGTGATAGTGTATTTGCAGACAAATGTGTCAGTGATTGAGTGAGCGAGCGAATGAATGAATGTATGAATGAATCTATGAATGAATGAATGAATGAATGTATTAATGAATGAGTACAAATCCTCCAGATACAGTAATTGTGTGCCATTTGTAACCATTTGCTCAGTTGACTGTTTAGCTGGGTTGTATTAGGCTGAGATGACACCAATTAACTCATCACGGAAACCCTCAATCAAGACTGACACTTGGACATCAGAAATATTTCAGAGGCACAATTATCCAATCATGATGGGCATACATAGCAGATGTCTACAAGCAAGAAAAGCGATGGCACTTTGCTTTTTTTTATGTTTGTTAAAACAACCATCCATAATAGCATTCTCTTTGCCCTCTCACGTCCAGCAATCCATCTTCAATCTAAACAAGCAGTCATGCAAGGAACCTATTAGTGTTTGGTGTAGCAGACAACAGTCCCATTTGTTTTCATTGCTGCATGCAAAGTGATCCCGTAGTTAACAAGGTTCACAAATTATTTATATACCTTTGTGTTTGTGTATTGTGCCAAAACATTATCCATTTTATGATTTTGCTGGCAGAAGATACTGTGATAAACAACGGGTTTATAAAGAGACAGAGAGAGACCGACCTCAAAGGCACTGGCATTATCAACAGTGGAACCTTATTATTGTAAGCTTCATGTTTTGAAGCTTCTCTACCTTCCCTGACTGTCTGAGTCTGTTGATCTTTAAACACAAAGTACTAGCTGCTCTATAAAACATTTATCACTATAGTTATCCATTATGTGAAGTTCATGTTGAACACCAGTCTATGATTATAGGCCCTGATAGGACTAGCTGTGGTTTCACCTGGGCATGCAGAAGCTCTGAACAAAGTGAAAAGAGAAATATCAAAGATGACTGAATGCTGTCATGTTAGAGTTTCATTCAGCTGGTGAAGAACCTAAGGGGTCACATTACCCAATGTCAGGCACGTACACTATTAATGTAAAACAATCAAAAGCAAGGCAAGCGATTTAGACAAGCATTAAATTAATTATGATAAGTAAATTACTGGGGTTCTCTTACATTTACTTTCTAATATGAATTGACAGATTATGCATGATAATGGCATCTGCTCTTCAATTTGATGGGGATGAAAAATGTGGAATAGCGTTGGAATAAAGTAAAAGGTTCATTTAAAACTTCAGGACACATGCATGTGATGTGAACAATTAATGAAACTAATGGAAGTAGCAGCACTTCATATCAGGTTACATTTCAACAACCTTCACACATTTCACATCACCTTGCAAGCAAGCATTGCATTACTTTAAGAATAGCACGGTATTTATTTGCTTCATTCTCCTTAGCCCACCTTTCTGTGAGATTAGGTGAATACTTGCGTGCATGTTAGGATTTTGGAAATAATACACCATTTAAAAATAATGTTTATTGTTTAGTTATTTTAAGTAAAGTATTTTACACTCCACTTGAGTACAACTTAATTGTATGAACTTCAGCTTTAAAATATTGAGTGACTGAGCCATTATGTTTTCTAATCGTGGATACTGTTTTCACGAAACATAACCTGTTCTTTTTGTTTTAGACTGAATCAAAAGTAGAGTACTGTACTCCATATTGGAACACACCCAGGCTTGTTTGCAATGTCAAGCCTATCGTGCCGAGAATATTGCAACCTTTAGAGAAAAAAAACACAGGCTGCTCTCCGCATTAGTGGAAAATAATTACTTAATTCCAGATTTGAATATCTATTAAATCTAACCAATTACCAAGTTTCCTCCAGAATCATTTTAAGGATTTCTGTAACGTAAATCTATATCGCATAATGTGTTGACCATTGAGGAATAAAGCAACCTTATTTTTTCTTATTAATGGTGCGCCTGGAAGCAGCTCCATTTCCTGCTGTAATACATAAGCTGAACTCTATCTTCTCTGCTGTTATAGCCTGTCCCTACCACGTCTTTAAGGCTTATCGCTACAGCTGAAAGGACCATAGGGAGGCCACATACAATTTTCAACAGAGGAATTTCTGTGGGAAAAAAAATTGAATGTAGGCAATTTTGGGGAGGGGATTTTTTCAGGTAAAAATAATGATCCTTGCATTTGGTATAGCACCATATCACACCGTTGAGACGACTCAAAGCGCTTCGCAGAATATATTGCCGAGTGAATTGACTGTATATTTTGGAGATAGGGACAGAAACAGCACACGCGTCTTCCAAGAAAACTGCTCCTGTTTTCAATTCCCCGTCACTTCCTCGGTCTGCCCTGCCTTTTCGCCTCTCCGGCAATATTGAAAACTTCCGACGAATAAGAATCAGGTTCTCATTTCACTCCGGTTTTTGAATGCGCCTCAGGAACCTTCAGATTTAAAATGTTCCCATTTACCGCTCCCGCTGTGACATGCAGCCCCAGCCCTGCCCGTCAGCTTTGATGTGAAGCCTTACCGTGGCTGCTTGGTGGCCCCTTTTGACCTTCTGAACAGAAATAACGAAAGCCACGATTTACGCATGAAAGTCACCTGCGAGCGTGGGAAATACTTGGGAAAAGTGTTAAAACCTCCATTCGCTTAAAACTTATTCCTATTTTTGGAACGTCTGAAAAGACACACGCCACAGACGAAATATCTCTCTGGTGCAGCAATAATAAATCTTACAGTTGATATACTGTAGTTTCTTGCATGTCAGGGGGACATCTCAAAACACTGCACTGGATTTACTGTGAAGTACAGGGGACTTTATTTGTGGGCAAGTAACTTCAGCCACTGCCGTACACCACAATGTCCCACAAACGGCCATGGTTTGATCATGGCTGTTACTGTACAATTGATACAGACACTTAATCGCTTTCTCCCCGCCTTTTTGTTCGAGAGAATAGATATTTATGAGTTCGGTGCGATGAGGAATTAATCATACAGGAGGAGGCCGCTACCGTATTATCAGATGTACTGGGTAGATCACCTTTCTTTCTAAGCAGATTCATGACATTGGTGTCTCTCTGTGTGTGTGTGTAAAAAAAAATTCCAGTTTATGTTCTGGCAATGGGGCACTTTAATTCCCATCTCATCCATTCTCGCCCAGCACTTCGCCAACCCTCTCCCTCCCTCCCTCGCAATCTTGTGTGTGGTGAACACTGCGCTAATTACAGGTCAAGTCAGCAGAAAAGCCTCCACTTGGTGAAAGGCTCTTCCCTTCTCGTGCGCGCCTCTCAAGTTGCTCCGTTCAGCTGGAACTCCTTCCCTCTCGTGTTAATGTCCTCGCCGTCAGCGCTCACTTTACACTTTGTGGCTGGGGGGGTGGGGTTTCATACCTTATCGCTTGTACCTATCTCTCTGTCTCTGTCTTGTAATGCAATTACACAGCCATTAGTGGGTTCGGTTCTCTCTCTCTCCCCCCGCCACCCACCCCCACCGTCAGCCTCAGAGATTAGCAGCCTATCAGATGAAACAGCAGCGAGCACAAGTCAGGATAGATGTTATTTGACTCCTGTGAGACGCGAACGAAAATTAACACTTCGGGTACCTGTGGCGTTCTTCGCTCTCGGCGAGATTTGGGGCCAAATCTCTTGTTAAACTAACATGTAAATCCAAGGTGTAGAGACACACACATACACACATCTACATGTCCTCATCTCCCTATCACTGACCAATGAGCACGGGCCATTCTCATAAGCATATGCGAGACAAGAGAGAGAGAGAGAGAGAGACAGGGTGAGAGAGAAAAAGGCTTCCTAACAGGAGGAGGAGTAGAAAAAGCATATCAGAAGTGAACTTCCTTTCGTCTCTCACAGACTCAAGCCCAGCCCTGCCGCGGATCGTTTGAATAATTCATGAGAGCAGAATAAAAGATTTATCAATATATAAAACACACACACACAGAGGATCAAGTTGCCGTAGTGAAGACTTAGAATGAAGAGGGTGCCATAGCCAGGGACTGGGCAGACGGTGACTTTGTGCGTGGCAGCTGGTTCCTCACGCAGCGACTCACTGAATACAAACTTCAGCGAAGAAAAAGGGTTGAGAGAGCTTCAGCACCGAACAAGAGAGGCGCCTGACCTTCAGCTTGACTGTCTTGTTTGTGGAGGGTCTGGGGGAAAACGCTTCTGCTGTCCGTCCGTCCCCCCTCCCATCCACACCCCACACCTCAGCTCTCTTCGCCACTCTCACGTTGACTGAAGAAAAAGAAGAAGAAGAGAGAAGAAGAAAGAAAGAAGAAGAATCCCTTGAAGAGCATTTTTTTTGGGGGGTGGGGGGGGGGGGGGGGAAGGAGGACAGCTTGGCATCTTTTCCTAACAAAACAAAAGAGTGACTCGTAAACCACACACACAGAGAGAGTGAGAGAAACGAAACACGCAGCGAAAGAAGAGAAGCTTCCAAACATCAATCCCTCCCCACCACCAACTCCCCACCACCAACTCCACAAACAGTAACGAACGGTAAGTGAGCACTTTCCTTTGCCCTGTCCTCTTGAAATGCTCCGGGCTGGTGACAAACAGCATCATCGTAAAACTCCCTCTTACAACTTAGGGGTGGGTGGCGTTTGAGAGCTCACACTCTGTGTGTAACGGTAAGGGCTCCACTCCACACTGAACCCAATCCCAGTCTGTGCAGTCGAGCTGGCAGCTAAAATCACTGCATGCAGCAATCATAATAGCACTGACAGCTAGCTGTCTAGCAAGAGGAGAGGTGGGGGGGTGGTGGGGGGGGGGAATGCCAATGATGGATTGCACAGGGTAACAGGGAAGGGGGTGGGAGGGGGGGGGGGGGAATGCATTTGCACCAAAAAAAGAATAAATCATAGGTTATGTAGCTCTTATTTCTTTTCAATAGTGCGTCGTTACAAATAGACATAATTGGAAAGTCTTGGAATGTCCCTGCAGTGCAGGCTGAACGTGAAATGGTCTTGACTTTTAAAACTCTTCCGTCGTTTCAAAGCAAGTGAGCCAAACGAATCCCAAGATACTCGTGTCGTGTTCACCCAAAAATAGACTTCAAGACAAATATTTATTGTTCTTCTAAGGTGTGCTGTCAACGCTACATGATAGGGTGAACTCCCAGCGCGATACACATAGTCCATCATTTTATAATTGTGATGTGCATAACCACAGACAAATATAGAAGTGAAAATCCATCCATGTGTTAGATCATAAGTTCGCAGAAGTAACCTTAAATGATATTCAGACACACAGGATATAGCCGCACTATCATAGACATCTTTCAAGAAAAGTGCTGTTTAATTAACATTACAACTTGTATGTTTACAGCTGTTTATGGATTTCCAGCCAATTGTAATATTCAAGATGATAATGGCGGACACATTAACTAAGATCAAATGATAATGCATGGCTTATCTGTTCATCAGTTCGGGTACCATTATTTTGACACGTTTCCACCCACAAGAACTTCATCTATGGGGTGGATGGATTTTCAGGAAAAAGATTTCCTCTCTTAGAAAGACATGCAGCTTTATTGGTGCTGGCCTTGGCGTTAATTAAACCATCTCAAGAATAGTGGGGACAGAAGAGAGTGGGAAACTCGTACAAGCTTAAATCATCACCCTCAAGTGCTGTTTTATGCCAACATGTAATGTCATAGCTAATGTTTATCAAAACAATGTGTGTGCGTTTAGGAAGTATTGGGTATTCTAAGCTTGTACACTCAACAGGTCAGAAATAAATTGTAATCAAATTGCAAAATACTGCAGATGCTGCAAATTTTGAAACAGAAACAGAAATCGCTGGGAACACTCAGCAGATCAGGCAGCAACTATGGAGAAAGGAAAAGTGAGTCAACGTTTCAGGTCCATGACTCTTCGTCAGAAATAAATTGTGTTGTGAACACAAAGCGTTAGATGTTTCCACAGTGTTGCAAAAGAATTTCAATTTTACAATTTTAATCTCTCTTTTTTATGCTTCTTGCAATTGAGCAGTGCCTTGGACAGGAATGCACATGGCAAATGTGCTGTATAATGCAGTAGCATCAAGATAATCCTGATAATCAAACAGTTTGATACAGTCTGATAACCTCGTCGTTCTACAAATGAAAATAGTTACCTGTTTATCTGGCACCCTCGGGACCTGGCCAATGTCGGTTAAAGCGCGTGCTGGATATTCGGCCCAAAACGCAAAAAAATTCTATGCATTTTTCCAGATAAATCCCGCTTAATCGAATGCGAACTTTTTTGCGCGATTCCGATTAAACGGAAGCTGCGGTTGATCAGGTGCAGGATAAACGGTCTTTTACTGTACAGTATATACTTTTTTAAAATTATATATTCCATGATCACAAGTGCAAATGTTTGCATTTGCCTAGGTTTTTGGCCATAGTTTTTTTTTGTATCCAACTGCACTACATCCTAGAATGATTGCCAATGAATGATAGCGCATGAGAAACATACATCTTCTAACTCAGTTCACTGATCAAAACGACTATCAGTAACTGAACCGTTCAGGAGAAAGATGAAGGTAGTTTGTACATCCGTGCAAAATCCAACATTAATATATATATATATATATCTATATATATTCCATAAGATCAAAATTGCAAGAATCACAATGCAAAAACATTCCTCCTAGAAAAAGTATTGTGCAGCAATCCAGTGGTGCTTTATATGTATTACCATTGCATTTACTAACCACAGACAGCCAACATTTAACCTGCAGTAAGTCTTTCAGAAATGTTACTTACCAAGGATTTAGCAGAACTATTACAGAGGATTAGTTATTATACCACTGTATTGGATTGTTGAAAGACAATGCTTTGGTTTATAAATTTTGCTGACAAGTTGTGTAACTTAACTACCCCTTTATATTTTACAAATGTGTTTTAATGGACATTACACAGATTTATTTCTTCGGGGAGCTCAGTGCTCTGTCGTGCCCTGTAAATCGGGACAAAATCCAATAATTAATTCTGATTTCTTACGTGTCAGTGAGGGGCAAAAAAAAACAAAGCCCTAGATGCAGAAGAGATTCTTAAATTACACATATGTCACCGGATGGTGTTGAGGTACAAAGAATGCCCAATGCAACCTTAAATGAAATAAAATAATACACTGCATTAGGACGAGAGTCAACTTCCACGACAGGCTGATATGTTCAGTGCACTGTCTTGGATCGTGCTAGTGAACAAGGAATACAAATCATTTCTACATTGATCAGACTTAATTTATTTCTCAAATATTGCACTTAAGATAGAATAAAAATTGTCAAAGATTCAACATAGGACAGACATGTTTGCATTTTGGGACAAGATACCATTAAAACTAGATTGAACTTTGTTGTTGGAACCTTTGTTGTTGTTGTGGTTCAACTATTTATTTATGGAAGCTGTGTTTTCTATTGCTTTTATTTGGTTAGTTCCTCCTCCACCCCTGTGCCCCATCACATCACAATGGTTACTGTGATCTAGACCTGGTTGCCTATTACTGAGGTTATCCTAGTCCAACTGGTACATCACCTGCTTTGTGAACCTCAGCTTCCTCACACATTGCTCCTCCACGCATCCTAAGGAGCTCACTCTCTGTTGAGATGAACTCAGAATCTGTGGAAGTAGATTACACCAGACTTGATTACGCCAACGCCCTGCTTGTCAACTACTAATTCCATAGGCTGCAGATAATCCAGTGCTATCCAGCCCATGTTCTCTCCCGCACCAAGCTCCGTGATCCTATCTTCCCCATTCTCGCCTGACTCCATTGGCTCCTCTTCATCCAGAGGATTCAATTCAAGATCCTGGTCCTCACCTTTAAAGCCTTCCATAACCTCTGCTCCCTCTGCTTATTGGGCTCCTGCCTGCTCCATGTCCCCCGACCTACCCCACCATCAGTGGGCGAGCCTTCAGCCACTCTACCCCCAACCTCTGGAATTCCATCCTGCAATCTCTCCCCCATCGCCTCCTTCAAGTCCCGCCGCAAGACCTCCTCTTTGACAGTCCCATCAGTCACCCCTCATTCCCCTTCTTTCCGTCCACACTTCCCTATCCCAACTCCAGCTCGGGTCCAAAACACTGATTATCAATGACTTGGGACATCCTCTTACCATGAAAGGCGCCATACAAATATAATTTTGTTGCTGTTGTATTATCCAATTCTCTGAGATGCTATCCTGCCTGAAGAGCACATTGTACATTCACATTGTTGTTCTTCCTGGGAATTATGGACCTTCTGGCCTGCCAAGCCACCCCATTATGATATACCCATGTAGGCTTCAAAATCTGTACAATTGGGCACAAAAGCCTTTTCTTTCATTCACTTCTCTCACTAATTATGAGAGACTATGACCAATGTCACTAACTTGCATTGGCTATTCTTAAATACTCACTTTCTATGTTCTTTACAATGCTGAAACCTTTTATTGTCCAGCAATTTAAAGCAACCACCTAACACGAAAGGTGCTATATAAATGCAATTTATAGTTATGTTGTAACAGTTCCTCCAGAATGGCTTTCAACAAGCTTAAGTGGCATTTTTCTTCTCTTTTCACTGAAAATATCAGCTCCTGAACATTGTGAGCAGCACAAAACCTGGATGAACTCTTATTGAGGGGACCACCTTTGGATATTGATCACCTGTTGGCACTGGACGAGCATGAAGTAAAATGAACAAACATAGCGATCCTGAGAGTACAATAAATAGTGATGGTGTTTTAAACAGCAAAATTTAAAACATAATAGTTTTGATAATACTAAATCAGGGTTTCCATAAACTTATTGTAAGGGATTTATCAAGGGTGACTGTGCTGCATTAGCTAATTACTACATAACACCCCCACCCACCAAGGCCTCTGATCTCATGAGCTGCTAGTCCATGGTCCCTTGTAAGCATTCATCGTAGCAGATGACAGGAGAATTAAATCCTGTTCAATCCACTATAATGGAGCCAGTCTTCTGATTTTACCTGCTGGTAGTCATGTTTAGCTTCTGTCATTGTGTCTGCATTCTCTTGGGAAATCTCTACAGAGTACCTGCACTCCCCTATGCTTTTTGTCTTCTAAGACTGCTTCCTGACACCTTGCAATGACTGAACTATTGAAAGCTTTTAATCTAGCCAGACTTTCTCAAAATTGAAGTCCAGCTCACAGCACTGTGAGGAATACAATATAGAGCCACTGATACCAAGCACATCACTGTCTTAGCTGTAGAGTTACCATACATGACACTGGAAACATTTTTGACATTTCTATTTTCAAATTGCTGCATTGCATATAAAATGTAGACTTCCGAGAAAAGTTTCTCATCCATGGCACTTTGATTAGTTGCTTACACTTGTCAGCTGTCATTTCAAGGAAAGGTTTGGATTGTGAAAATCATTTCTATTATAGAAATTGCAGGTAAAATTATATTTTTTCCTGTAATAGTTTATCTACGATTTACACACATTCGAATTCCCTGGCTGTTAGCGATGTTATAAGAGATACAATATAAAAATACAAAATTACATTTGTATTGCGCCTTTCATATCAAGAGGAGTTCCCAAGGCACTGTTATGAAGAAGATGAGCTGTTAGGATGTTTCTGTGCAATTGCTGAGTAAAACAATATTTGGTAACAGTTTTCATAGAAAGTATGAGTGCTTAACTTGATCAATGTTTTTTTTAAATACAACTAGAACTGGTTTGCCCCTCACTTCCCCCCTCCCCCAGCCCCCCAACGTAACTGCCTAAGTAGATTGATCAAATATGTAAATAGTTTATAGAACTCTGAGTCTGAAGTTTGCAGGTTCATGCCCTATATTGGGGTTTTGAACTCATGTGGTCAATGTTGACACTCCAGTGGAGTGCTGGGGGTGGGCCGCACTATAGGAGATGCTATCATTTGGATGAGATGTCAATGCTACACACAAAGTGGCTGCCTTTCTTGTCCAAAAAACACATTCATTCCACTTTACTCTATATACTGTGAAGCACTTTGAGACTGCCAGCCAACGTGAAAAGCACTAAATCTAATGTAAAGATTACTTATTTATACTATAACCGTTCAGGAAATGGGAGAGGAAGTGAGAGATACATACATGTTGATGCTACATGAGAGAAAATAGTGACATTGCAAAAGTCAAGACAAGTTATAAGTTGAAAATGATTATTTCTAAAATGCAGGTGAACTTTTTATTGAAACTTATCTTATTCCTACTTTTGAACTTTTGCTGTTCATCCAAGCAACAACCATAAAATGAGTACAGCCTGGCAATGTGTCAGGTAAAATATTGATCATTTTAAACTCAATTTGGAAATTCATAAAATGCATTCTGAAGAATTATCTGTGAATCCCAGATGCCCAGAGCAGTGGTTTACCAAGTTGCTATTAATTAATGCTTCAAATTATATCAAAGCAGATGTGCATGCATTATTATTAATTTAAGATTGAAATTAAATGAATAGTTGAAACAGGAAAATAATGTCCCAGAGATGTTCTCTGCAGGAGGTGAAGGTGCATCTAGTTTCATTTAGAATGCCTAGAATGTAGAAGATTTCCAAAGCCTAAAGTCAAGTCAATCATTTCACTAAACTGTGAGGCATATGACAGAGCTGATCAAGGGTTCAGTTGTGGCAGAACATTTCTTGGTTTGATGAAACGAGTGTGTGTGTATAGTGGTTCTGAAATGGACAAATGTAGTAATTATCCACATGGATGTATCTGTTTTCTCCGCCTTTCTGCCCAACTTGTAAACTCTCTGAGAAACTTATCACCCAATTTTATCACATCAGGTGTCAGCCAGGCTCAATTGGTAGCACTCTTGCCACCCTTAGTTAGGATGCTCTGAGTTCATGATGGGGATTTGAACTCAGCATCTAAGCTGACACTGAAAAATAATACTGGCGGGGCATAGTATTGCCAGAAATACCATCCTTTGGATGTTCAGTTGGATATTGAAAATACCATGGTACTATACACAAAGGGAAGGAAATTTCTCTTGGTGTTGCAGCCAGCTACCATCCCCACTAAAAAAAAATTGGTCATACACTTCATAATTCTTTGTTCGACATTGCTGTGCGCAGATTTGACACAGTCTTCACCTTCAAAACATTACATTTTACAGTAAATCCTATTAAGTGCTTTGAGATATTTTCTGGATGTGAAAGGTACTACATCAAATGCAAGTATTATTGTTAGTATTATCCTTTTCTTTAATATCACCGGTATTCCTTTTGGCTGAGAACATACTTTTGGCTGTTGAATTATTCCATGACTACCTGAGTTAACATTACTCCCATAAGGAACCATTGTGTTTGATCTGACCTACACATTCCTGACACATTGCATACTTTCAATTTAGCACATCTAGTGCAGCAGACTGTTGATGTTATCTTTTATATCTATCATGTACAATCTGATTTAGGAATTATTTGCAATTCAATCATTAGAATACCTGTAAGTAATATTGACTTAACTGTCAAAATAAACACATAGTTTTACCCAGAAAAATATTACCCACATTTGCCATTTCATCAATTGTTCACCTTCTGAGTCCTAGCAGCACATACAGACAGGAAAGCTAAGTGTAGAGTAAGGCAACTCATCTACTCAACACTACACCTGATCCCCACCACCCAAGCCATCTTCTTTTTAAGACCTATAACATGACCAGATATAGCTTCATTCTATTTGAAATCAAATACCAGAAGTGAAGAGATTGTCCTCTCCCAATTAAACCAGCCAGGCAAATACATTGGAATATATTGGTTTTACTGGTAATGCATCAGTTTTAATACGGAGACTGATTAGCATTTCCCAATGAAACTGGCATGGA
This sequence comes from Hydrolagus colliei, assembly GCA_035084275.1. NCBI lineage: Eukaryota > Metazoa > Chordata > Chondrichthyes > Chimaeriformes > Chimaeridae > Hydrolagus > Hydrolagus colliei. Next base: position 13,976,286 of record CM068749.1, on the reverse strand, counting down.
TGCAATGTGAATGCGAAAACAAATATTGCACTGATCAGTCTTCTTTCAAGAACAACGTTGATTTGATCTTATTAAACCCCAATTGTCCTGTAGCTCAGCAGTTAGAGCACTTGCCTTACAAGTGAGAGGCCTGTGTTCAAATCCAGGCAGGTCAGGGCGAAACCTTAGGCAAGTTTCCTTACTCCACACGCCTAATAATAATCCCTCCAAAAAAACCACAATAATAAAGTTGGTCATTTCAATCGACGACTGTTTGTGGGACACTGCTGTGCGCAGTTGGCTGCCACGTTTCACCCACAAATATACAGTCAATTCACTTTACAGTATATTCTGTGATGCGCTTTGAGACGTCTAGAAGACGTGAAAAGCGCTATATCAAATGCAAGGATTATTATAATTATTATTATTAGTGTTTGAATTGGCATCTGATGAGGGCATTGTGTAATTTATTTCCTGAGTGTTCACATCTAAGAGACATTGAGACAGATTTTAACAAGTCCTATTTATCCAACGACAGTTTATCCATTGTATGTGAAAATGTGTGCTTCTCTAAGGAATATAATAATTTCCTCTGTATTTAAAAAATGAGATAATACATAACCATGTCATGCTCTTAACTGGTGTCTGTCATAATTATCTATTTCCAGTGTGATGTTTATCATTATTTGTGTTCAAAACTCATCTCGATTGTGTTCAAAATGTAGCTGTGAATGGGAAGAACAGAACATTTCTTTTAAGACAAAAGGCAAATGGACTCAGATGCAGAATCTTAAAACATACAAAAAGGAAGCAATTAATTTGTTGCTGTTTGTGCAGATCATGCATTGAGAATGGAAATGAATTAATAAGGGAAGACATGTAATCGTTTTAGGTAACCGAATACAGATTGAATTCATGGAATTTGTAAAAAATGCAACCATTTGGAAAATGTATGACCTTGCCTCTATTATCCACATAATCTGCATACATATACTGTATACAGTAGTAACAAAGCAATCATTTTCATTATTGGTTGTTCACTTACTGATGAAGACTATAGCCATCAAGAGAATATTGAGGTAGGGTGAAGCTGCTGTTTCCTTTAGATGCCAACTTTTGGTTATCATAACCAGCATTTTGATTTGATCTTGTTAAACCCCCCCCAAAAATAAGAGGGAACATTACCGTTATACTCTATTAAAGTAATTTTTAAAACATTTGTGTGAAAAAAAATAAGGCTTCTTCCGTGTTGCTCTCCCTCTGTACTTCTTCTAAAGGGTGGATGACTTCTTTATGTTATGGTGATTTGAAGTTTATTAGTACACTACTCCAGTGTCCTGGCTTCAAACAACTTTCCTGGTAAGCTGTTCCAATCAGTCAAATATCCTCTGTGCTGAAGAAATACTTATTGATGCCTGTCCTGAAATTACCCTCACTTCCCTGAACCCGTAGACTCTTATCCTGCTGAGTTGACTTATCTAAAGTTGCTCTAAACTCTGGCATTTTGACTTGGTTGTAAATCAGAAACAATAGCACAATTTTGAGGTTGATTGTGTACAGATTTGAAGCTAGTTTTTCAAAGGAAGAAATTGAGCTGGCTGTCTGGAAACTGATTTATAATGTTCTTGTTGGCAAAAACTTGACAATCCGTGCCACCAAAATTGTTAACTGTCTGGAATCTTGTGGGGAAATAATCCATGACATTGGTTAAATTGTATTTGACACTACACCTTATCCTTTCCATGGTATATGGACTGGTTTACCTGACATCCAAGAATTGAAGCGTTAATGAAGATGAATATACTGATTTATGGGGCTGTCAGTCAGATTTAATATCTTACATCTCTGTGTCAGTCATGATTACGTATCGAGAAACTTTAACAGAAGTCAAGTACCAAGTAAATTCAACAAGTCATACCAGGCATTAGTTCATTACTGAAAAATAAACTCTTATATTTGAGAGAAGTAGCTTATTGAGGAGACATATTGAAATGGATATTGTATGTAATAAATAAAATGATTGTTTTCAAACATACATATAAATATCTCTCCCCTCCCCAACCCATGATTGAAAAGGGCTTGAAAAAAAATATTTTGCAGGTTGCCAATTGTAGTGACATTGTCAAGGTACATTATGAGTTTAACATTAACATTGATATGATGCTCAACAAGATACACTATTCCTCGTGTAACTACATTTATGTACTCATCACCAACAATACACAGATTGTTGTAACAAATAAGCTTGGTTTCACTTCATGGTCGTTTGTGGGACATTACAGTTCACAAATAGGCTGCTGTGTTACCGACAAAACACACAGTCACTGCATTATATTGTAAAACCTGTGAAGTCCTTTGAGACATCCTCTCGAGATGAAAGGTACTATATCAAATGCAGGATTGTTATTATTATAATTATTAATAATAAGCTCTGATCATCTGATGCAGATCCTTTAAGTTGACAGTCTAGCAATAGATTTTCTGCATCATTTATAAAGTTTTCTGTTTTCATCACTTAACAGAATAGAATTTCATCATGATTTATCCCAAGGTATTAGTACTTTGGATCAATTAGTATGAGCGGAAGCGTCAATTTTTGATAAAATCAATTCCATGTATGAACAAGCTTCACTCTGTCAAAGTTGAGTGGTTCTCAAAGGCAAATTATTTGATTTTTATTCTACCTTTTAGCAATTGGAATGCAATAACATGGCTGCTGACAGGATGGCTAGAATAGCTGAAACATGAGTAGAAAGGCATTGTCGCAGGTAATGATGATGGAAACGATGAACATGCTGCAGTATTCGCTAAAGAACTTTCATCTCTAAGTGAAAAATCATGTCAGCAGATTGCCCCCACGTAAGACATTTGAATTCACACAGTCTGGCTGGATACCTCAATACAGTACTGAAGGTGTACTGCATTATGAGAGGTATGTTCTTCAAGTGGCATCTGCATATTTAGGTGGATGTTAAAATAGTGCTGCAGGACTATTCCAAAAGAAAAGGGAGTTTCTCCTGTGCCTTGTCCAACAATCCCTAAGATAAAATTGGTATTCATGGTTGTTGTGGAACATTACTGTGTGAAAACTGACTTGTGTTTGCCTCCAAATGCACTATGTTATTATACTTTACAGGTAAATCCTGTGAGGTATAGTATTAAGGTGCAATATCAAACACAAACAATTTATTATCAGATTTAACATTTTTAATATTTGCTTTGATATTGATTGAGATTAATAAAAATGTGATGATGTAGATTATTTTTAACTTTAGAAATTTACGAAGCTTTTATAATTGGATTTTGAGTTCATCAACAAGGTCCAAGTGATCCCTTATATTATATCTGCTGCAGTATAAGCATGTCCAAAGCAAGGGTGAGACCTTTCATAATTATCATCTTACCAGTTTTATGAAACGTCACATTTTTTGCCACCATGAGTGGAAGGAAAGGTGACTTGATGGAGTCAGGAGTTTCAAACCTACATTGTCCTACCACCCATGAGGAGGAGGGGGAAAAACAGCAAAAAATAATTAGCAGTTCAAAGAAAACAATTAACAGTTCAATCGAAAAGTGTTGAAACACTACAGTGAAAGAAGTGTGAAGCAACAAGAACATGGTGATTCATCGGCTTATGTTATTACCAGGTCAGTCAGGAACTGCCTACCTGCTGTGTCTTCTCTTTTCACACCTTCAGTGTGCCACAGTTGGAAGGAGATAGGGGGTTAAAGGTCAATATGTTGGGAACTGAATATATCTTCACTCATGTCAACCCCTGAACTGACTGAACAGGATGGAACTGCAGTTGCTCAGGTGTTTTCAAGGCAAAATTGAGAATGGAAAATTCCTGGCTTTGGAAGTCACGATGAAAATTACATTGAGGAATTACGTTAAGGACTGACGATGCAAACAGTACAATCTCCTGGCTCAGAATTCGTTCTTTCTACCGAAAATCCATCTGCATGATCAGGGAACTCAAAGGCAACACAGTCTAAACTAACACAGAGTTTGCTACCAAATTACTTGTTTGCTTAATTTCACCCAGCAGCCTTCATGCTCACAAAATGTTTACAATAACAAGTTATAATCCTTGCATTTGATATATTATGTATTGCGATGTTGCAAAGCTCCTTCGCAGGATTTTATTGTAAGGTGTAGTGACTGTGTATTTGTATAGTGCTCTTGGTAATAAAGTAACAAAGAATGCCTAATCATGCATCAGAATGAATTATACAAGAGAACTTTGTAAAGGTGTTTATTTAACACACATAACATTTATTGGAAGATTATATAGGGTGACCAAAAAGTCGTGAAACCATCACATGGTCTAATAAGTCTCAAAGAAATTATTAGAATTATTAGTAATTATTATTTAAATGAATAGTAGCATGATTTATTCGTCATCTTGTATATCTTAACAATTATCTCAACATTGTTTTCTTGTGAAACCAGTTCATTTCTTTTATTTCACGCCTTAATCTCAGCTGAGTGTTGAACTCAGCAATATTTCACTGTTTATACTGCAATCTCCCAGTGGGATCCCTTTACAGCCAAAACATTTTTTTTGTTTGTGCGATGCTACTGCCGTTGCATGTTGTTGATGTTAGAATGCTAGGTGTGATGACGCAAGAGGGTAATTTGGTAGCAAATTCACTGTAGGTTTACACAGTGCTGCTCCAAGCTGCCTGATCACACTGGTGCATTTATTATAGAAAGGAACTAATTCAGAGCCAGGAGATTGTATTGTCTGCCTAGTCGGTGAGGTCAGATCTCAACAGACATCAAGTCTGCCTTGACTTCCAATTGGCAGCATGCGGGTATTCCAGGCAGGCAGTATTGTAAGACAATGCTCATAATGACTTTAGCTCAGTTTGTAGCACTCTGGCCTCTGGTCAGAAAGTTGAGCAATTAAGTCAAGTCCCATGTTAAACATTAAGATTATAGTTTAGGGGCTAAAATTCAGTGTTTATCACCAACAACTTACACTTATGTAGCTCCGTCCACACAGGGTAGCGGCTCGGAAAGTTTAAAGGGCTGTGTTCCCACAACAGTGATCTTTCAGGTGAGACATTAAATCAGGATTCTGTCTACCTCGACAGTTGGTCTTTAAAGATCCCATGAGACATCCCATGTGTTCTGGTCAATAATCCTCCAGTTTAATTGGTTATTAATCTGATAGTTTAGTGTAACCCTGCTGGTGCAATTGGCTTACTGTGGTTGCCTGGAATATCAGTCACTAGATTTAAGAGCTCTTTTGAGATGTTTTAGTATGATAAAGTGTTGGAAAATACATGTTTGTCCACAAATGTATGTATGAAATGAGTCAATGTAAAGAAATGTAAAGAATCTTTCAAGATGCTCTCAAGTGTCCCTGTGACTCAAATCATGGCATGAGACAGTATAACTGCGTCAAATGGTAAAATATTATTAAACTGTAACAGCCTCTAGAAAACCAATCTACAATTTTTAGTTGAATCTGAAATTCCACTTGCTACTAATTTCTAAGCAAATCAGAGACAGTCCATGCACAATAGAATGAAACCGTCTGCAGTTACAGATAGTGGTTTATAACAGGCAGGATCCATTCAAAGAGGAGTATTAGTAGATAAAAATAGAAATATTATAGAAATAGAAAATAATCACGCTCATCAGAGTTAGTTAAGTTGGTGCAGTGATGACAGAACATGCCAAGCTTGAGTGCAATGCACCTTAAACACCATCTCATCAGATCACTCCTTTCTCTATTATTGAGACATTTACATATTCCACAATGAGTGGGTTTTTGGTGGGGAGCTGAAGAAGGTAATTGTGGAAGAGAAGGAGGGTGACTGTCATGTCTCAACTGAGAAACTGTAACTTATTTGATTGTGAGGTCCATCACAACTAATCGGAGTCCTGTGGCTCAGTAGTTAGAGGATTCGTCTTACAAGTGAGAGAGCTTGGTTCGATTCCATGCAACAACAACAACATGTTTCCTTACTTCACACTTCTAATAATAATCCCTCAAAAAAAACAATTGGTCATTTCAATCCACAATTGTTTGTGGTACACTGCTGTGCGTAATTGGCTGCCGCGTTTCGCCCACATAATATAATCAATTCACTTTACAGTATACTCTGTGAAGCACTTTGAGACGACTAGAAGACGTGAAAAGTGCTATATCAAATGCAAGGGTTATTATTATCCTGATCCTGATATCATTCAATGTTCACACACTTGTTATTTCCAGCTGGTTAGCGACTAAGAATCAGAAATCTTGTTCTTTTTTTCCTTTGTAACCCAGGAACATTAAAGCAAGCTTTCATCATCATTCCAACTGAAATCTTGACAACAATAGGAACTGGACCTGGAGGACTTTTGCTCCGTGTGACTCAGCATTTCAAAGACTGCCAATAAACTTCAAAGTAACCCTCTGTGTATGAAGCACCTTCAGATTATTCTATATTGTAAGGTGTTACATCTAAAGTGGCATAACATGTATTTTCCTCAATTGGGAAATAATTTAAGGGTTTGACCTTTCTCTTCTACCACATTTTTGCTTCCCCCCACTCACACACATGCAATATATACTGCAGCCCCTTCAGCTTGGGTTCCCAGTCACTTCTGTAAATGCTTTAAGACGTCTTCCTGACCTGAAATTGTTGATGTTTTCTTTAAATAATGGGACTCTTGGTGGTGTTTTCTATATTTGAATTGTAATGTGTGGAAATAACTCTTGGATAATAATAATCCTTGCATTTGATGTAGCACTTATCACATCTTTGAGATGACTCAAAGCACTTTTCACAGGGTATACTGTAAAGTGAATTAACTGTATATTTTGTGGGCGAAACTTGTTATGCAGGAGAGGAGAATACAGCAGCAGCTAGCTTCATTGGTGTCTAGCTAAAGGGAAAGAAAGGTTTTAATTTTACATTGTCAACAATTTGCAAATTAATGAATTACACCCTTCCCCTCCTGAAATAAATTCATCTAGAAATAATAATTTATCAAACAGTCAGAAACTAAGATGGATTTATTATATTGTACAGTATATTCAAAACACTTTGACGAACCACCGTGTGAGTTTGAGATAATGTTGAAAATCTGATATATATATATCTATATATATATATATAAACACAGCAGCATCCCAGAAGAGGAATACCATTTGCTTGTAACGTTTGGTATCTGGCCACAATTATTCTTACTGCTGAACTGAAACATTTATTATGGATTTTCTGCTGCAAAACCACAAACCTTTACCGAGGAGCCAGTGAGTCTATGTATATGCGAGAAGTTCTAAACATGCTTTCACTTGACTGTCAGATTGAAACATAGCCAGACAATCTTTTTTTTAAACACTGCACTCTCCACCCTTACCCTAATGGAACAAATGTGTTGTTTGGTTGAGGTATTGAAATGTAGGATGCAGTGATATCTTAAAAAATGTAAATAAGTATCGATTCCCCACCATCACCTGCCTGCCCCCTTTCCCCTTCTCCTTCACAATAGCCAGTTCAAGTTGACTGTTTCCAGCCCCCTTGACAAACCTGTTATATATCATAGCTGGATATTGTAGTTCTGTTCAAGATTTATGAGATTCAGCTGCAGGCTGGCTGGCCTGAATGACTTCCACAGACCATATCATGTCACGCCTCAGTCGAATGCCTTGCAATGAAAATTAAGTTGCAGGTGGCCTTACATATTGCAGACAGCCTGTCAGCTAAACCACTTGGTTCTTTAAAGAAGTCTTCACGAAAAAAATCTCTGAAGTGAATTTATTGACTAAAAAACAGTTCTACAGAACCAATTAGTATCTTACACAGGCTGCCCTGTAAGGCTTATGAGGCCATCCATCACCTGTCCGTTCAACTATTTAGCATTTGTTCCAGTAATTTGTCACAATGTCAGAATACCAGCATCCCAGGATAGAGCATCTCTAGTTGGAAATGGCCCAGTCTGGATGTAATCTTTGTACACCAGGGCTGACAAAGATTTATTCCACTTAAAATAAACACTCTTGTCACATGGGACTTACTGCTTTCTCACTGTTTGGAGGCTAATAGGCCGAGAGGGGTATGTACCTATCGGAAGTCAATCAAACTGCAATGATTCTCCTTTTAAAAATGTATTATTCTTTATATAGATAGATATTAACAGGCATTTTCCATGTATTCTTCAAAAAAACCATATTCAATGTGTGGTTCCATTCACACTGAATCCTGATGCCCTGATTGCTTAACTCGATGCTGATCTGTTGTTGGGACCGACAGAGCGGTGACTGCCCAGGAATCAAATGCCATCTCTGCATCTAAATGCTGTTAAGTAGCTCCCCTGGCAATTCACGCAGACTTTTTGTGAATGTCTGTCACTAGACTAGCTATCTGAGATAAAATTAAAAATGTGAACTCCTGGGGGAAGGAGTGTTGAGTCACAAACTACACCTGAAGTTCCAATAACGTAAGAGCTTAGTCAATCATCCAGCCTCCGAACACTAAACCCACTTCACCCCAAGCTGAGATATTGTTGCAGTACGTAAGGTTCAACTGAAGAAGACAATGTTTGTTACATGGAGACCAAAGTGTGAGCTCAGGATCTGTGTCAGTGTGCGTTAAGGAATCTTTCAAAGTATTTTTCATGATTTGCTTTAAAAATTCTTAAAAAGTAAAAATAGGAGGTACAAGTCCACACAATAAACATAGTCACACCATGTTACAGTATATCCTGTGAAGTGCTTTGAGACATCTCAAAAACCTGATAAGGCATTATATCAATGCAAGGATTATTATATATTATTGAGATAGAACTTGCCAAGGGGGAGCCAGAAAGAAATGCAGAGATATTAATTTACTAATCACTTATTTTGAAACTGAGGCAGTAAAAAACGAAAGAGCAAATAGGATGATGGGATGAATGGCAAGTTCAGTTAAGTTCAGGTGGTATATAAACCCAGAGCATTACTTTTAGATACACCAAGATAAGGGGACACAGGTTCATTGTCGTGAAAGGGAACTTTAGAATAAACTTCAGGAGGTATTTTTCACACACAAAAAGTAATTAAAAGTAATAATAGTTTACAAGGAAGGGTGCAGAGATCAGGACACTGGACTCATTAAAGAAGACAGCTTGCTACTGTGATTGGTAAGACAGTCTCAAACATAGTGTGAGTTTGAGACAATGTTAAAAATCTGATATATGTATAAACACATCCCAAAAGAGAAATACCACTTGCCTGTATCAACAACAGCAACAAAATTACATTTGTATAATGTTTGGTATCTGGCCACAATGATGCATACTGGAAGGATGAAGTGAAAAGGTCTTCTTTTGTCACAACTCTCTTCTGAACGTATGACCACAAGAAATGAAATATGAAAAGAGACTTGGTATAATTCAAAATTACATGTTTCAGTAAAAGCATCAAGAATTTGCAACTGGGTATCCAGTTAAAGCACCCATCACTGATATTAGTATTTCTGTGTTGTTTATTGGAACTTTTACATTTTGAACACTCTGAACTATAGATTAAAAACTGGGGCATAAAAATACATTGAATCTTTCAATTCAGAATATCAAAAAGAGTGTATTGGAGAGTCAGTCACTACTTGTCCAGAATTACTACTCAGCAATGTTCCTTTGACAATCAGTGCTAGCGATATGAAATATTTCTAGCAGTGCAAACATTGCTAATGTAATTCTGTCACGTTTGCCTGAATAAAATGTAAGAAACCCAGCATTTGATCTAATTTATGGGACAAACACCTATATTGTGTCAGATTATTTCCTTACTATCAAAAACAGATTCTACATTTCCATAATGTCTTTCGAAGTTGAAATACTAGATAAAACATGACGTTGCTTAAAGCTACTCTGCCCCATAAATGACGTCAATGAAGGATGTTTCACGGATATCTCTGTGATATGAATTCAAATTCCACAAGTAAGTCAACTAAATAACTCAAGGGCAAGGTCATGAGATGGTTCTCATCAGCTGTATAAGCATATAGAAAGGGTACATTGCACAAGTGTTTTGCTTACATCACTGGCTATAACCTTTGTTTTAAATTAATTATTTTTTAATGGTTTTTGTGTAGAGCAAGGAAATTATTATTAACCACATGATGATGCTATTGATGTGAAATATAAATTGATTGCTCATGTTCAGGAGCCACGCAAATTCTAATGTTCTTTAAATCCACTTCAGAAACTGCTTGTTTTGGAAAATATTTTCTGTACGACTTCTGTGTTTCTCAGGCAACTCTCCCTCTTCTCCCTCGCTCTCTCTCCTCTCTCATTCCCCCATCACTCCCTCTCTCCCTTTCTGCCTCTCTTGATACCCCTCTCTTTCTCTCTCCCCACCTTCTCTCTGGATCTCTCATATTTGGTTCAGCACTCAATCATTATAATTGGAACAAACTCTTGCCAAATTATTAGCGTTTGCCCCTTGCTCGGTTCCAGAGTTTAACCATAATGAGGATTTATTTTTGCTTCAAACATTTCTCTTTGAAAAAATAATTATATGAATAAAATAAATAATGAATCATCCAGCAAGTTTAAGAACCAAGGTCGGTGCCTGCTCAGTTTGCAGTTAAAAATCCCACGGCACTATTGGAAAAGAGAAGGGAGTTTCTCCCTCCCTGTGTCCTGGCTAACATTCCCTTCAGTAAAATTGGCTATTCACTTCAGCTGTTAGGTCAGATGAAAGTTAAAGTTGAAAAATGTGGTCACTCATTCCATGACTGTTTGTGGGACACCACTGTGTGCAATTGGCTACCGCATTTGGCCTGCAATACACGTTCTGTGAAGCATTTTTAGACATCTTGAAGACGTGATAAGGTATCTTGAAGACGTGATAAGGTATCAAATGCAAGGATTATTATTAAGTACAGTTGGCGTCAGAAACCGGCATTATTCAGGGCCTGTTACCCTCTGAAATATTCTCAAATCCCCAAATTAATAAGCTTATTATTTTCAAACGGGACCTTTAACACCCAACGCCCTGGGACGTCCTCGCGAAGTGAAACGCGCTCTATAAATGTAATTTTTTTGTTGTTAGTGGAGTAAAGTTACTTGAACTATATACTTTACAGCCACAGGGGATGTGTCCTGGGCCAATTGTAGTCTTCATCATCACAATGAAATAAGCATAATAACGTGGATTAGTAACAATAATTGAAAGGTATGAGCCTGAAGGAAGATTAGAGATTAGCTTCTTCTCCAACACCCCCCTCCACCAACCCACACACACACAAGATATAGTGGGTTTGTTGAACTATTAATGCCAGATCCATAATGTGGTTAGAATGGATTAGGAGGTTTAAAGCTTCTATGAAAGAAATACTAAACATATGGAGAAAAGCCAAGAGAATGAGACTAAACAGATAGCCCTTTTAGAGCTATAGAGCAAAATGTTTCATTTGGTGCTGTAATTTCAATAAACAATATTCCTTGCATTTGATATAGATGCACACAATCAAGATGTCTCAAAGCACTTCACAGGATATTCTATATAATGTGGCCAAAACTGTGATATTCTACCACACCTTCAGATCAGGCAGCTGACACAGTGTGAGTGGGTGGGGTGCGGCTGTGGAACCTGTGGTGTATCCATGGGAGGTGGACTGAGAGGGGAGGAACCGGTGTGTGCATCAGCCGATTAGTCATCCACAGTGAGAAAGCACTCCTCTTCTTCCCATTGAACAACTGGCGGGAGAAGCCTTAGGGAATGCAGGTACATGGTAAGTCTTCAACGGAGCAGTTGGGAAGTACACTATCCAAATATTTGTTGCCTCATATGTGTTGCTGTTTTGTAACTTTGGTTGTGATTAAAGATGGCTGTTTCATCCATATACAAGGCAGGAGGCAATTTCTACCACTGAGACAGGCTGGGACGATAAAATGAACAGTTGTATTTAATCTGTGGAACAAGTAATCTTGCTCACAATGTTTTCTTTCGCCTCAGTCCATACATTACGTGTGCACTTTATACGGACAATAACAATTCTTTAAAGTGATAGTTGAATCCCAATCTGAATGGAGTGAATTGCAGTGAAAACGCTTAGTTTTTTTTATACATCATATTATAGTTCAACTTGTATTTCAGATCCAACCTGAATCTCAAATGGATACTCATCAGATTATACAATATCAATCTGAAGAATATGCTTGGTTAATGTACCAGACCTCAGAGAGATTCCATGCAGTTTGGTTCTGGCTGATCTGAAAGTGAATCTAATCATCAGGGTTACATTTGCCACAATTCAGTCAATGCACCCGGACACTATTAAACAACCAATTTAAGGTTTGTTTTAATGAAGAGAAGGAATGAGATATCCATGAGGTTTTTTTTATTTTAACTATGAATTGCTCTAGTCTGCAGGCATGGTCTGAGTTGTCTTGATTTAATATGCAGATGTCACATAGACTCAAGTCACCAGAGAATATGTCTGTCACTGGTGACTGGTATTTTTAATTATAAAAGTCTGAGTTTAGTTCATAGTTGATCTGCATTCAATAGAATAATCAGCTTAGAAGCCCTTGGATATTGCAACATAATTGAACCATGATTTGATTTATATTCCCCCCAAACTATTTTGTTTTATTTTACCATATTCCATTACTCCTTATTCTTATTTTATACAAGCAACTTTGGGTCTTTTTTATGTACTATTAATCTGCTTTTCCTGAAAATTCACAATAAATTCTGCAGGTATAGCACAACTAAACATTTAGCGATTTAAAGGGCCCTGTCACCTGAGCTCTTTAATGAATTAACAACACCTACATTCCATGCTTGGGACGTCCTCCTAACATGAAAGGTGCTATACAAGTGTAACTTTGTGGTTTGTTGTTGTTACATTATCCTGACTGTGGTTTTGAGGCATTGTTTTGTACAATGTATCCCTCAATTATAAATTCATACTGCTCCAGCAGTCATATTAATCCATGCATTTAATATAGCACCTTTTTTTTATATTTGGAGATTGTCTCAAAGTGCTTTACAGGATATCACTGTAAAATGTGCTTAATGTGTATTTCATAGACAAACAATGGCAGTCAATTTCAGCACAGCAACATCCAAAGAACAACCTTGGGGTGTATGACCAATTTTATCTGGGGGGTTGTTGGCCATGATATTTCCAATGCTACAATATTTGCTGTGAAAATAAGGATATACAAACTTCAATTGTCATAATAAATTTGTTCAACATTGGAAACATTTATTGATTCATCAACTTGTGATGAAGCAGCGAGTACATATGTGGTGTATTACTGTACTTATGTTTAATTTGGTTGTACACTTTTTTGTGTATTAAAGGCTACTTATTGCTGCTATACTAAAATGATGACATTGATCTTTGGTCTCCAGTTTAATAGCTAGGGAATTGACTTGTGTACACAAAAGATAGCCCGTAGGTCATGGTCATAATATAATATTACACTGTAAATGGATCCTGGTCTATTGGGTGTACTTTTTGGACAGTTAGAGAATTGAACATAGTTCATGTGATTGCCATGGTTTGTTTATGTTTCCGGACCACAAATTGGACCTTCTGAAATAAAAGTACTAACTCTATCAAATGCTATACTTTTGCTGCAGTATGAACTGCAGAATTACAATGTATTCCTAAACTGAGCAATCTGAAAAGTATAGCATTTTAGGGCCGACTCATACTCACTTTACCAGGACAGGGGTGTTTATTGAGATGTCCTCCAGACGTGAAAGGTGCTACACAAGTATAATTTTATTGTTGTTTATTTATACCTGTATCATGTGTGGCTACTTCATTCAATCCGGGTGGAATAATCCATTGGCAAGATTTGACTGAGATGTAATTTCACATTGATTGTGGTCACTATAAAGCATAGACCATCTATAATATTTCACTTTTACAATTTTATTTGTTTCCCCTGCTCCTGTTTTGCTGATGTCAATCATCCTTTTATAGCTCTATATTCAACTAATTGTTCATTGGGTTCACTGAGTTGGGTTAAAGCGTTCTGGGACTCTACCCTGTGTGTAGGGTGCTACACAAATGCAAGTTGTTGTTGGTGCTAGTCTCTGTCTTAGGTTGTACCATAGCATGCATACTTGTACAAGTGGAGACACTGAGCCCTTTCTGTCAAAGGAGAGACAAATCTGACTGCAACTCGTGGCTCTTTGCACAGCAGCTCTGACAAAGGTCAAAGGACCAAGTCAATGGCTCTGTGATGGAATGTGGTGAATAGTAGACCTGCAAAAAAGATTTAAAAGAAGGGAAATTGTCTACATTTTATAGTCAAGCAATGTATCATAATAATCTTTTCTAGCGACGAGTGACTCCTTATGGTACAGATACATTCTTAAATTTGTTGCTTATAAGACCGTACAGAAGAGGTTCGCTTGACAGTTATTTAGAGGCAAAACTTGCCCTTTTGATTAATGAAATGTCTTGGGATTGGTTTTGACCTAAATGTCTAATGAATATCTATATACAGGATAGATATTCTTGAATCTAAGCAATGTATGATACACTGTAATGTGAATGAACTAGGATTCGGTATATTATTGCAAAACACAGAGCAAATTTGTAACCAGGAAAGTGCACAGTCTAATGGATGGAAATATTTAATGAAACCACTTCAGTAGCTGAATGCCTGATTGCAAAAATAATTGGCCGTGATTTCAGAAGAAACCTCTAGAATTAGCTTTTAACAGGACACCTGAGAGTTAGGTGAGATTATTTGGATGTGAATGATTGTCAGCGAACCATTAGAAGAGATCAAGATCAGAAGAGTTTCAAACTGACATGTGAAAAGGGCACTCAAACAAACTAAATAATTCCAATGGAACCTAGATGTTACAACTATTAGATTGATTTTCCTGGGGATCTCATTTTAGAATGGTTAGATGCTGGTTCAGAAGGTTTTTTGGCAGGGATTATAATATTCGAGGAGATAAATATTAAGTAGGAGATAGAAAGACAATTTGGGGTCAAAATACTACCCCAATAGCTAATTGGTGCTTGAGTGTTATTGCAAAAAAATTGTGTTATTGCAAAAACTAGAAGGAAGTAAAAAGCTACCAAAGTCTTGCGAGTCAGGGTCATTGAGCAGATATGTGCTAAAAGACATGTGCAGATATGTCTGTGGAATCCTGTAACTCAGTAGATGGAGCACCCACCTTGTAAGTGAGAGACCTGGGTTCGATTCCAGGCAGGGTGAAACCTTGGGCAAGTTTCCTTACTCCACACGCCTAACAATATTCCCTCCAAAGAAAAACAATAATAATTTGGTCACTCAATCCGACTGTTTGTGGGATACTGCTGTGCGCAGTTGGCTGCCGCATTTTACCCACAAATATACACTTTACCCTCTAATCTTGAAGCGCTTTGAGACATCTAGAAGATGTGAAAAGCGCTACATCAAAATGCAAGGATTATTAATATTAAAAGCGATTTGAGAGAAGCTTAACAACTTGGATCCAATGTAAGCTTTTATCACCTATAACTGATTACCCCAGTGAATATTGTGAACCTGATATTTTTGGTCATCCCTTTTACGTGTTAAATAAAGTGAAGGATAGAAAATATCTGAATTTGTAAATTTGGCATACTGACTGGACACAGCTAAGTGAATACAAGTGGTTTGTGATAAGATAAGAAGACTTATTTTAAATCCTATTTGGCATTGTTCCTAAGAGAACATTTAACAGATTCTGCAATGATTCTTTTCTGGTTATGTTAACATAATTCACACCAAAGAGCTGTGTGGCTGAATTTTCCCTCATTGACTTATTGAATTGTGTTCAACAATACTAGCCCAATGCATTTTGCACAACTGTCCGAGAGTCCAGAGAATGAAACAGAATGGCTGATGGTGGAGCGAATCGGACACGGGACATGAAGCAGTCCAGTGTTTGCTGAGCACAGAGAATTGCCAGGACACTAAGGTCCCAGAAGGTTGTAGTTTGGTACTATAGTGGCCTTTGAAAATAAGGACAAGGACATTGAATTTAAACTGCTGGGGATTGGGCAACCAGTGTAGCCGCTTGATGATTATCCCATGGAGTCTAATGTGGAAGGGGACATAGACTACAGAAGCCTGAATAGTCTGCATCTTGTGCAAGGAGGAGTTGCGGTGTCTGGTGAGAGGTTGGTGTCTTGGGATGTCTTTCCAATGTGAAAGGAGCTGCACAAATGTAATTTGTTGCTGTTGTAATGAAGATGTGGATAAAGGTACTTAAATGCCAAGATGTCACAACACAGGAAAAAATAACAGGTAAAAAAAAAATTATAGTCAAAAGCAGTTTGAGTGAAGGTGAGGCATTCCTGAATAGATTGATGTTGGCTCAGATTGTAATAAAAAAAAGGTAATGAATTGTGAAAGGGAAAGAAATAAAGTCTTAACCAGAAAGAAAGAGGAAGTATTCTTCAAACTACAGCGTTAAATTGCTCCAGTAGATACTGGAGAATATCATTGTATGTATATATCACTGAAATATAACTAAAGAAAGATTTCAGGCTGTCCTTTCCCTAGAAAGTATATCCTAGAAAGCGGCACAGATACCAAAGTGAATAGAGTGCATGCAGGGAGTCAACATAGAAGCAATGTGTGAGAGAGCTTTTTTCCCCAAGGGTGTAAACTAAACAATTTAACTGAAACTGTTGAGGTTGATTAATTAATAAACCAGTTTTATTTTGTCCACAACATAACAACAACAATGTATACATTTGTGGAGTCCTGTAGCTCAGTGGTTAGAGCACTCACCTGAGACCTATGTTCGAATCCAGGCAGGTCAGGGCGAAACCTTGGGCAAGTTTCCTTACTCCACACACCTAATAACAATTCCTCAAAAAAGAATTGGGCATTTCAATCCACGACTGTTTGTTGGACACTGCTGTACACAATTGGCTGCTGCATTTCACCCACAAATATACAGTCAATTCATTTTACAGTATTTTCTGTGAAGCGCTTCGAGATGTCTAGAAGACGTGAAAAGCGCTATATCAAATGCAAGGATTATTGTTATTGTTTACAGTTAATTTACTTTACAGTATATTCTGTGAAGCGCTTTGAGATGTCTCAATAATGTGAAAAGGCACTATATCAAATACAAGGATTATAATTTTCATTATTAATAAATCAGTTGAAATACTGTTTCCTGCAGCAAATCTTTTATCTGCTGCAATTTGTTACAGCATAGATCTGAGAGTTCAAAAGAGACTGTAGTAGAAATTTGCGCAAAAATAACTGAACACATATACGGCCTTATCATGCCACATGAGGTAGGGGAACAAGAAGTCTATTCACACAATACAAAGTGAGAAGAGTATAAGAATTGTTAGACGAAAGAAAGCCAAGGTCCATCCAGTTTGCCATCCACCATCCCGGCAGTCGCCATGTACGTATTATATCCCAAACTATATACTGTATCCCAAGATATTATTTCCAGAAATAAATCTATTTAATTTGCTTTTCAAAGAAGCACAGGGAATAAGAGATCCTAATTCCTCGGGAATAAAGTGGGTTCGAGTAATGATATTGTACACAACTTCCTAGACAGTCTTGTGTTTTCACTGCATGGCACCATTTTCTGAAGGTTGTTCCGATTACAGACTGCTAGTCTGATGGCTACATTTGTACAATCAATTGAGTCCAGGACTTTGGAAAAACTCGATACTGTATTTGTTAGACATTATATTTGACCTGTTGTTACTGCTCCACTGACCCATGAAAACAGATATCAGGACATGCTTACCCAACAAGAGCATCTGTCACCTGAGATGTGCATGACAGGCACGCCTGGATGAAGGCTACTAAGTTTTTTGCTCCCTGTTGACATGAACCTTAGCTATAGTAGGTCAATGGTGGTGCGACCTTAATGTGGGCAGTCTACGACTGACATACTCAGTCCTGGGCTCCAAGTTATCACCTTTGAATTCATATCAGAGTCAAAAGTGTGTCTTATTTAATGTGTACATCTTGATGATTTTGGATATGTTTCATCTGAGTTGTTCACAAGGATAATATCTCCTTCAGGAAGGGAGGAATTGATGGCAACTCCCTGTTGGGGAGAACAGAGTCAGGGAATTGTTGTACGTGAAATAGGCTTTAAGCAAGGATCAAGACCTGAATCAATAGTAACACAAGTTGCATTTTGAAACGCAGAAAAAATACAACAAATGTGTACCTTCTCTGTTAGATTTCTTGTGATTAGTAAGTTCTTCCAAATGAGCACATTTATACTAAATAAAACAAAACCGCTTGGCTGTGAGCTTACACCGGTTATTCTTGAAAAGCAAACACTACACAAACCACATTTCCCACATCATCGCTCAGAGGTTTCGGGAAGCCCAAGTGTTTTCTAAATGGAGGTTGAAGTTTTGGACCACAACACACTATAATTTATCAATAAAGTGATATTTTTCAATGGCATGCTGCATGTTTACTCGACAAGTGTATTGCATTTAGGTGTTTAAAATTGTGGAAAACACACTTTTCTCTATGTACATAAAACCAACCGCATTGAGAAGAGAGGTTGAATGCGTCCACATCCTACGCTTTTGTTTGCCAAGCTGAAGACACATATTTCTTACGGGATCAATTTGTGGCTCGGATTATTGTACGCCTGATCCAGCCAATGGTGCAGAATGGCATGTTTGTATAGATCTCCTGTGGAGCTCTGTACAAATGGAGTTCCTGTGGCTCAGTGGTTAGAGCACTTGTCTTGCAAGCTGGGGAGACCTGTGTTCGAATCCAGGCAGGTCAGAATGAAACCTTGGGCAAGTTTCCTTACTCCACACGCCTAATAATAATCCCTCCAAAAAAACCACAATAATAAAATTGTCATTTCAATCCACGACTGTTTGTGGGACACTACAGTGCGCAATTGGTTGCCGCCATTCGCCCACAAATACATACAGTCAATTCACTTTACAGTATATTCTGTGAAGCGCTTTGGGACATTGATAAGATGTGGAAAGCGCAATATCAAATGCAAGGAATATTATTATTATTAAAGTGTATTGTTTTGGCTCCTTTCCTTCTTTGAGCTCCAGGCAAGTTGAGTTTGCTGGTGTTTTGTTTCCTTCTTGCATAATACACATCTTTCTCCCAGTTAATAAAATCGGGTTCACCAAGGGTTTATTAATTTGTGCTAAAAGTAGTCAACTCTGCACTCTCTAGTTTAATCATACAGTAATTATGTTGCCAAAATGATCTCATAGCAACACAAGCAAATCATTCAGCTTTTAAGTCTGTTCCATGTAAAAGGGAATTTTCCTCAAACTGCATTCGTAACTTGGAACTTGGATCCTATTAAGGAGATCCAAATTAAGAATGAACTGAACAATTTTCCAAAATTACAGATTAATACTAACCACCACATGTAGTATATTGAGGCTATTCAGTGCTTTAACATGTAATTGGATAACACCGATCACCTGAATGTTACGGCTAAATATAATATTAGGAGTAACAAAAGTGCAAATTAGTGCAGATGCTGGAAATCTGAAACGAAAACAGAAATCACTGGGAACACTCAGCAGGTCAGGCAGCATCTATAGAGAAAGGAAAAATACTAACGAAGGGTCGTGGACCCAAAACGTTGACTCATTTTTCCTTTCTCCATAGATGCTGCCTGACCTGCTGACTGTTCCCAGTGATTTCTGTTTTTGTTCGTAATACTGTATTCGGAGTATTTGAACAATGTCTTTCTGAGCACAAGATCTCACAATGCATCCAAAAAGCTTTCAAATGCCTTTTTGAATATCATTACCTTCATATGTGTTTCAGCATATGATTAATTTTTAAACAGGAATTAAATAATAGAAAAAATTGAACTCAATCACTATTAACCTATTAGCAGGAAGGAGACTATATATTAAACGTATTACTTTCTGCTGATATTACTACACATGATATTTGGCTCTATCTTAAGACTTTCAGAATGCAGAACTTTGTACAGGTACTTACAATATTCTATTTCATTCAGAACAGTTAATAACCTACTGATAATATGTGAATAGAATTGGCAGCAGTATGCTTCTCACTAAGCTGTTTTAGCTGGTTAAGCACCGGCAGAACCCCAACGTATACTCTGAGACTTGTCTCTTACCAACCTGTACCCAAAACAGAAATTTCCACAATAGTGTATATAGGGTGCATTCCTTCAAGGTGAAAGTACACAGTCATTCCCAGACATAGGGACATAGTGACATATATATGTGGAACACTCAGTGTGGTTTTGGTATACAGGTACCCCTCCCCAACCCCGGGGGATATGTTCCTGAAAACCTCCGCGGTTGGTAAAACCACGGTTAGGGCCTTCCGGAAATACGGGGATAGAGGGAGTACATTTGTTTTGTCACGGTTGGAAAATGCAGGGCCCTATGGGAAATATGAGGATATGGGGAGTAAGTTTGGGTGCATTGGCTGCCAGGATCTGCAGCAATCCGCGAGGCTGTCTGACTGACTGACTGATCTACACACAGACATAGAGAGAGAGAGAGACAGAGAGAGAAATCAACAGAGAAGGTGGTGTGGTGGGTGACATGGAGGGGTGGGGATGCAGAGAAGGTGGTGGGTGACATGGAGGGGGGGGATGCGGAGAAGATTGTGTGGTGGGTGACACTGAGGGTGGGGGGATGTGGAGAAGGTGGTGTGGGTGAAATGGAGGTGGGGGATGTGGAGAAGCAACAATAAATTCATGTTATTTACCTTAATCCTAAGAGAGAAGTGACATCTCGCTGGTTGATTACGACATGGGTCCTAGCACCAGATGTTAGCGCGAAGTGACCTCGTGGGTCCTAGTGCCAAACGCTAGTGTTAGTGTTAAGCAAGAGTTAAGCAATAACCATTGCCGTGGTTAGCAAGGGTTGTGCAGCGAGCCAACCGTGGATAAGTGAAATTAGCGGTAGAAAAATCCGCGGTTGGAGCGGGGTACCTGTACTTATACTATATACAGTAAAAGCCTGTTTATCCGGAACCAGATCAGAACCGTAACTTCTGTATAACCAGCACCTCAAAAAAAAAGTCCTGCATTCGATTAACCAGAATTTATCCGGAAAAATGCATTTAAAATTTTGGGGGTGCGTTTTTGGCCGAATATCCGGCATGCGCTTTAACCGGCATTGGCCAGGTCTTGAGGGTGCTGGATAAATGGGCTTTTACTGTATACACCAAAAGAGCATTACAGTAAAAGCCTGTTTATCCTGCACCCTTGGGACCTGGCCAATGCCAGTTAAAGCGTGTGCTGGATATTTGGATGAAAACACAAGATTTTTTTTTTAATGCATTTTTCCGGATAAATTCCGGTTAATCGAATGCGGACTTTTTTTAATGATGTCGGTTATACGGAAGTTACCGGGTGCCGGATAACTTCGGGTTGATAGGGTGCCGGATAAACGCACTTTCACTGGAAATCAAAAATATCCATTTATTCTATATAAACATGCATTTGCAAAACAAAACAATATTTCCAAACCAACGAGAACCATGATTTTTTTCTCTGCATATAATTACTTCAGCTGTTTCCCATTCCCTATGTTTGAGGCAAATTGTCCTTGACCTGAGCTCCCAAACCCAGAATCACCCTTTCACCCAATCACCCTACCATATTTTGCATTCAGGATTTAAGGTACCTAAGAGATCTCTACTGAGATATGTCTCTTTGTGAGGCTGAAGAGTCCTGATGTAAAAGGTGGAGCAGTAAAACAAATTGACATACAGGTATTGCAAAACTGACACAATTGATACTATAGGATTTTAACCTAATGTTACGGAAAATGCTGTTATGTTTTGGTGAGAGCACAAGGTTTTCAAATGTAATGAGTGCTCAGGATGCTCTCAGGCATTTATTCTTTTCTTATATTTTGCTCATTATTTTTCCATTTGGGGAGCACTAATACCTTGTGTAACCTTGTGATTTGTACAATATTATTCTTTCCCCCCCAATCCTAAATGAATTCAATTTAACAGACACCACATCATCCGTAAGTAACATTCATGTGGAAGCAATTTTTAAGTTTCAAGATGAAAAATATTTGCATTGCAATAAAGACTTGAGGTGAAAAAGCATTGCTTCCTCCAGGCAGGTTTCTATCAGCACTGCAGGATGTTGGCTATGGTTTGTTAGTTTTGTGATTTAGATGAGTTACTGAATAATCTCCCATTGCTTGTGGCATTTTTAAACAATGCCTCTGATTTAGTGCACTTTTACAACCATTCGCCTCCCAGCCTGAGTTATAGATCATGATTGGTGATGTTAGCCTGAGCTCTAAGCGCTCTCAGTGGGTTGTAAAAAAAAATAAAACAAGTTTTATGGTACGCAGACTGTAACTAAAACAGGAGCAAACCTTGTAGAAGAGGAGCTGTAGGAATTCTGTATGTGAATTTCAACCTTATTCTTCCAATCCTATGAGACACTATATTAAAAAAATTAACAAATAGCAGGATTCATCTCCTATCTACACTGGAAATATTAACTTTGTGCTTAATCATTAAAACATACAATTGGCTACTTCAACTCTAGAAGGAGAAAAACTACAAATTGTCTGGTGAAAAATAAAACAACTTGATTTGTTTGCTTATGTGTCACCACTCCGTATTAAAACACCGAATATTTTGGATATCTTCTTACACCAGGTAACTGCAGTACAAAGCTGTCAATTTTCACAAATTATTAGAACACCAACAAAGCAGTCTGCAGAAACAGTGGGAAATTATGCATAGCAGATAAAGATATATCTTAACTGGCACCTTCAGCAGGTAAGGAACTCTTCATAGTGATTGGCATTTCTGACATATTGCCATTAAACACAACTTCCAATTGGTTGTGTTATTGCCTTCTGCCTCCCAAAGGCAAGCCACTGAATTTATGCAGTTTTGACCAGGCTTGCACAGCTCAGAGGCAACTAAGCATTTTCATAAGGAGAGGAACAAGGAGGTGAAAAAATGTCAAGCTTCAATTGCTAAGGATTCAGTAGTCTGTTCACACCAACGCAGAATCCCTAGAGGGGAAGTTGAAGTAAAAATGTGTATTGCACAATTTTTTTTAAAAAAACGTTCTCTGCTGGATTTAAGATGTTAATCGAAAATATGGTCAAATATTTAACTGAAAAATAACATGCATCTTTCTCTATAACAATATTAAATTACTGCTTTGCCTAAAACTAATTTCAACTTTATTTTGAATGCAAAAAGTGTCATTGTAATGCAAGTTGAGCTGGGCAATGGACCAGAATATACTTAACAACCATGGCTGAAGTCACACTGTGAATTAATTGGATTCTGGCAAAACCGTACTGCAAATCATTTGTAATATTATATACAGCAGAGAATATATCCAATCACAGACAGTGTTAAGTGCTTCTTTTTTTTAATATCATTGGCAAAAATACTATGAAAAGCAGAATATCTAAAATCCTAGATTTATCAGATGATCTTCATCATGTTTGCTTTGGAGCAGGTCTACCATATCATGCTAGAAAGTAGCTGATCAAAAATTCATCAGCTGTTTTCAGTCTGGTCCCAGTTTGACAGTTCAATACCTGCTCATCTTCTGAGAATGGCAGTGGAGTCCTGTGTAAACTGTGGCTCTATGCAAACTGTTGAAAAGCAGCTAGGCATATCATTAAGACCACTCTCCATGATTTGCAATGACTGTGGGGAATAGCATAGGTGAATGTCATCAACATTAGCTGAGGTGTACAGAATGGTGTGAAATCAGCAGAATTACAATTTTCATAATACCACAGATATCCCTACCATACTAAGTTTGCAGAAAATTCAGATCTACAACCACGGATGCAATAGAATTTTTAATTTAGAGTAATGCATTTTTAACCACTCACTGACCTCAATCTTTTCAGGATCAAGATGCACCTTGACATCTGCCAGGTATTTACCATATCGTTCATTGACCTGATAGGTGATTACAGTGTATGAACTGCCAGTTACTGACATTTTTATTGGCATTCCTGCGTGTGTTTCTCTATTTGCTAAGTTATTTTTTAAAGCTGTGTTTAATTATTTTCCATGGATGCACACCTATTGATTTTTTGGGATTAACAGTGATTTGAATATTCTACATTAACCTGTTCTAAGAATGTGATCAGAGTGAATATTTCCTGCACAATAAATATGTCAACATCACGTAGATAGATGAACTCGCAGGTTTTACATTTTTCAATTAAGTCACATGCAAAATTAATTTTAGAAAAGCTAAAATCACATTTCAGCACTTGCCATCCATGATATTCTGTGAAAGAGGATGTTAAGAACCATATAAAACGTGCAGAGTGCAATCTATCCTACCCTCACTGGCTGATTTGATGTGTTGATTTACTGATTATTTAGTTTTGTTCTCAAATAAAATTTGTGATTGATTCATCAGAGCAGTCCTAATTCAATTCAGACACTATGGTCAATCCGAATAATTTCACACCCTGATATCAGTTTTGCAGCTTGAGTCCTTTTTAGATTGCAAGGAAGAACTGTTTTGTTTTATGGAGGCTATTGGGATTCAATTTTACAGTACTGGTTTTCCTGTCACTGTGATGATGCCAAATTCAAACCAATTATTCTATCACTGGATGTGATTGCCCTTGAAGTTCTGAGAATATCCATGCTTTACCTTTCACTATTACATCACAATTCTCTTAATTTTACTTTCTTAAACACGTTGATTGCAAGATATCTAAAACAAACTACTTATTCTTTTGCAAAGTGCATATTGTTGAAAGTAAGGAACAATGCAGCATCTCATTGGATTAATCATATTAATCCATTTTTGAATCATCCCAAACTCAGCAATTTCAAAATGAACTGATTATTTACTTGCTGTTTTTCCTCATCTTCAAAGTGTCAACCCTTTATTGGCCTGCTCCTGATATAACTAGGCTCTTGATACAAAGACACTTTATAAAAGTTAACTTCTATTATAAAACATATTTTAAAAACATGAATACCAATTTTATCTATCTGAAAATGAGGTACTGTCTTGTATTGAAGCTCTCAAGATAGCTTTCCTCAATGCATTTCCACAACACATTCCTGTACAATTGCAATGCACCCTGCATGACCCTGCACAAAATCGCTGAAGTAACCATGGACATATGGTTCATTACTATGTTTACTGATGTGTTCAGATCATTCTGTGATCAGTAGTGTATGTGAATTACAAGTGTGTGTAGCACACAAGAACCATTTTGCAACCAAACCTAAATACTGACTTACAAAAGGAGACATGTCTTCATGAGTATAAATCACTGCTAAATGTGCAATTATTAAAATTGGGTTCTCCATCAGTTACCAATGTTAATCGATTCATATTTTCCTGGAAGTCCAATCCAATTTCCATCCTATCGACTCGAGGATAAAACCACATTGTATTACTTGTAACTCTGCCATGCTAATTAACCCAAATTAAAGTTCAAATGATTCAATCCACAAGTGGATTAAATGTTGCAAACCCAGTTAGGAAAAATTATGATAAATACATATCCTTAAGTGCCCCTTCCCTGGCGTTCTTTAAAACTGACCATGCGGATACATTGATCAATACAGAACTGCACACAAGGTTCTGCATCAGCTGCACGACATCTTAATGAATGCATGCTTCCTGCAACTTGCTACTGCCTAAAGAGGACAACTGATGTTCTTTTATTCAGTGCATATTCCATTTCAGACAAACACAAACCATGCACGTGTGCAATTCAGTAGTTTGATTTGAAGACCGTTAAGTGCTGAGATGGAGTCCACCAGTGTCAGACACAAATGTCACATGGCCTATTTGAACCATACACATTATGATGCGTTATGTTAAATTTAATTTGTTATATTAATAGCTTGTACTTTTGAATCTCCCAAATAACCTAAAAATCTGTAGGAAATAAGCTCTTACAGTCAGATTACTGAATATACCTTATTACTGTATTCACCTTTTGCATCTATAACTGTCTGAAGTAATACATAATATACTGGTCATTTCATTCCACGACTGTTTGTGGGATGCTGCTGTGTTTCGCCCTAGAAGACGTGAAAAGCACTATATTAAATGCAAGGATTATTATTAAATGGATGAAACAAATTTTTACACCGTGGTCCTTTACCAATTTACTGGTTTACAAGGGCTCCCATTAAATTCATTAGGATGATCAGATTTCCATGTGTACACTGTATTGCAATAAATTTGTTTTTCACTGAAAATAAAATCTTGTACCTTTCTTGTATTATCTTGTATTACTTTCGTTGTATTCAGAAAGTGCTGAAATATTCTAAGTTGCACAAATAATTTTAATAGCCACACTTTATAAACCAGTTATTTTCAAATATCTCAATTCAGATTAAAATGAATATAGAATATCAATAATTAATGTTTCACCAAAGGACAAAATTGAAATCCAGCAAAATTATCAGTATTTTAAAACCATGGAATTTAAATTCCACAAAACTTACGTGTATTAGACTAATAACAATCAAATTTGCCAATATTGTATTCACCTTTAAATATCTTTTGAGTTGAGAATGGAAAGGCATATTCCCAGTCATTATGCTTTCCATATTTATTGCTGGTGGACCATTGCACAAGAATAATATGTAAATAATTGAAAGGAAGAATAGTTAGAAAGCTGAAGATTAACTGCATCTTTTCATTTTCTTGAATTGTTGCATGTATTCTGATGGATAATTGAATGACTATGGGACTTGGAGTTAATGATAGCTATTATTAAATTGTAGGTTCCAGATATTCAATAAGAATTAAATGAAAGGAAGAAACTTGGTAGCAGCGATCTGAACTGAAACTAAGTGGCTTATTTCTTCAGAAACAAGCTAAAGTATTTTCTCCCACGAATATACAGTCAATTCTTTTTACAGTACAGGTATCTCTCCCGAACCGCGGGGGATATGTTCCTGTAAACCTTCGTGGTTGGTAATATCGCGGTTGGGAAATGCATGGCCCTATGCGAAACATGGGGATACAGGGAGTAAGTTCATGTTTAGTAAAACTAAACACAAAAAACACACATAGAGTTATAACTTACATGGGGATAGGGGGAGTAAGTTTGGGCGCATCTGCAGCAATCCGCAAGGCTGTCTGACTGACTTACACAGAGAGAGAGAGACGTGGGGTGGGGGGTGGTGTCACAGAGGGCTGGGGGGCTGTCAGAAGACTTACATAGAGAAAGACATAAAGGGTGGGGGGTGGGGGTGACACGGAAGGCTGGGGGGGGGCTGACTGACTGATACAGACAGACACAGAGAGAGGGGGAGAGGCGGGTGTGGGGAAGAGAAGATGAAATAGAGAGAGAGAGATACACTTACACAGAGAGAAAGAGATCTGCAGATCCTGGCAGCCAATGCTTCAGCCAACGCGGATGGATGTGGTCGCTTGTTTGGAAGAGTGAAACTTGAAAATTTAAATCTGTGGTTTTAAATCGCATATGTGCAAAATGTGGTTTGCGAGGGTTGTCTCATTTAGCAAACTGTGGATGCTTGAGTTTCATGATTGGCGAGGCCGCGGTGGGGGAGGGATACCTGTATATATTTTGTGAAATGCTGTGAGACGTCTAGAAGACGTGAAATGTGCTATATCAAAGGATTATTATTATTGTACTATAAGTGGCTTGGTTTTCTCAGATACTTTATAACTCAGTTGCTATAATACTCCTGTGATGGATTGTGGCTGTATTCATGTAATTTATTATTGTTTACAATTAGTATGGACTAGGAACCAATTAATGCACTACATTCCATCAATTTCTAAATACAGATTTATGTATGAATATTGAACATAATTTATGTCAATATGTCGAACAATCTAATGGTGTATGAGTTGGTTCTAGGTGTAAAAGAATATTGGAATCAAATGTCCTCAAAATAAAATACAGTAAAACCTCGAAAATCCAACATTCTGAAAGCTGGCAACTCCCTAAAACTGGCAAGTTTTCAAAATACAACAGTGTTAGATTTTTTTTCCGATGTCCAGCCAATCTCCCAAAGTTCAGCACAGCTGCTTGTAGTTCATGATGTGGCCGCTGTGTCACCTGCCCTTGTTGGTGAGCTCGGGTATTTTTTTGGCTTCAGTGCTGTGTTTACGGCACATGTGGGGCTGGGCATCCCCAGCCATTTCTAGGGTAGGTTTCTAAACACTGGCAAACTCTGAAATCCGGGAGGTGAGTGGGCTCAACCGTGCTGGATTACCGAGATTTTATTGCAACATCATATACTGTACTAAGAAATTCTGCAATCCAGATTCAATGGAATTGGCATTTATCATGCTCATGAACATTTTGACAACTTCCATTCCAAGTATATATTTATATTTGGTGGCACATCTCTCTGTCATTATAGTATTTGGGTAAATTTCATCTTTGAACCATCACAAGTTGTCAAGTGGACACAAAGCGGGATTGTTGGTTAGAAGTTACCAAACGTTTATTTATGAGGCTGTGGTGAAAGATACATTGTGCCTGTATTTATGAACTTTTTGATGCTGTCATGACCCACCACCTTGAATCAAATAGCGAGAGAGAGAAAATTGGACTGAATTGAGTAAGCTTGTTCAACTATATAATTTTTTTGATATCCAAAATGTTGGGAACTTCACTTTATGCAGTGGTGCAGGCCGTTAGGTAAGACTCTGCTAATTGTCTTTCAATACCATAGACAGTTGAACTACACTGACAAGAGTAGCTATTTCATGAGATTTAGTCATTTTGATTCTAAACCACCACTGATTCTGGTTAATATTTGCCGTAAAGGATTAGGGCCAAGCGTTTCAGATCGATTTGTACTTCTGACCCAAATCTTTGCTAATCCTTACAAGACCCCACATTTACATGCGTATTAAAAGAACCAACAAAACATATTTCCAATGTTAAAATATGTACCTTCACGTACTTGAACTAATCCCGTTGTGTATATTTTCCAATAATACCTCATTTATCAAAGAGATATTTTGAGTGCTTTGATACATAGTAGATAATGTGGTTTCACCAACACAGAGTTTCTATAGAGTTTTTTCAATAAAACAACAACAACTTTGATTTATATAGTGCTCTCCATGCCGGACGGCATCTCAGAGCGCTTCACAATAACGGATCCCGGTACCGAGCCAGGGGCAGGGGTAGAAAGGTGACCAAACGTGCGGTCGAAGAGAAAGATCCTCAGCTGGGACCCGAAGCTGAGAAAAGAGGGGGCGAGGTGAAGGGAGTGAGGAAGGGAATTCCAGAGCCTCGGGGCATAGTGGCTGAAGGCACGGCTGCTGAGGGTGGAGCGGAGGATTCGGGGGACATGGAGGAGGCCAGACCCAGTTGAGCGAAGGAAAAAAAGTCCTAAAAAAACAATAAAGTGCATGATAATAAACATTTCTTTAATGTACGATATTGCTTTGTGCAGTATTACTCTCAATTATACTCAAAATGTTGCAGCTGTCATATATTTAACCTGTGTGCACAGACATTTTTAAAGAGAACTCAGGGATTATTTTCAATTCATTGTAACACATACTGGAATTTACCATGAATGTCTGCATTTACACTGGCCCTCCAGGTATTATATCATTATTAGTAGGCATACTTTATTCTACAGTAAGCCATTCTCACCGGGGATGTTTAGCTCTCTGATATTGAACCTTGGCTAGCAACAGCACAATTCCTGCAATATCTACAGTGTTTTTAATTTTAAACTATTCCCCTGCAGGCAGCGTGCAGGTTTAAATGTACCGTACTCAGATTGGTGCAAGGATCAAGAGTTGCCCTGAAGCCAGTGACAATATGTATCAGTCCCGTGGCCTCCTTTCATTCATTCAATATATTTACAGAATCTTCAAAATCACAACAAAATGTAAAGAATGCTTACCAACAAATGTAACAGTCATATCAGTAATGATGATATGTCTGGAAAAGAATTTTCAGCAGAACCAGTGCCAGATCTTCACTTATCACAGTCAGAAACTAGTAAAGTCACATGTTTTCTTACTTAGAGATGCAGGACTGGTGAACAAGAGAAGCAAAATAAATCAACCTAAAATATGAAATGATACAAATGCTCTGTGTTTCCCATTGAATGTGATGGAAAAAATGGTTACCTTCCAATCAGTGGTATTGAGCGCATAATCGATTCCTGTATGAGGCTTGCAGAGTAGAAAAAGTGTATGGAATCCCATGAGCCAAGAACACAATGATTTGACTAAAAGCACACTAGTATTAATTTATCTCTGACTGTGAATGCATGCAGAGCCATTCTAACACCCTTGAAGAACAGCATGGCAACATGAATAATCAGCAGGGTACAACCATCCTGTCCTTAGGGCTGTTGCTCATTGAAATCCACTCTGAGCAAATCTAAATGAAAGGCAAAGATTATTATTAGTTATTTATTATGTTTTTCCAAACATGAAGCTATAATTATCACTACTAACTACTGTTGCTCATACAAAGCTACCTTTGCCAAAATATAGAGATTATCAAGTGAATTTGCTCCAATAAATCAACAGGAATTCTTTTAAAATCCAATAATCATTCCCCATGCAACCAAATGGCCTAGATGCATATTCACCAATGTAGTTTCTCTTAAAGACTTAATTTACAAACTAAAAAAGAAAGACATTAGTTTTAATTTAAACATAACTTCAGGTAGTATTACTGACTCCCAAATGTCACTCTCTTGGTTTATGAATATTATCTGCATTACTAAGATTAAACTATAACCCATGACTGACTCAATACCATCTGTTTCTGTTTCTCAATAAGATGGAACCAGTCCTTGTGGCATCACAACTATTGGATGAGAATTTCAGGTTTTGCATTGCTGTTGAAATCCAAAACATGGTCCAAATAAGAATGAAAACTAAATATCCAAAATGAAAAAAGGATTTCAGTATTATCCTGTGCCAGAAGATTTGTGCTTTGAGAGACATTTTAAAATGATAAAGTAATGTATTTAATGTGTGGATTATTATTTTATTAATATTTTAAACTAACAGTGGCTCTGAAGCAAAACAAATCACTTCAGTTTAATTCATGTAGCTTTCTGTTCCACAATTCAAAGATTCTGGCAATAACATTACATGTGCTTGAGTAAAGCTTAGCTTGCACTGTGATTGGCAGCTAAAAAAGTATAGAAAGTCATTCAGTCCAGCCGAGTTCTGAAATATAATTAATAAGCCAAAACACTGAGGCGAAAACAATTTTTTTTTACAAATTCAATGCGTTATTGAATTTGTTGTTGAATTTGTTAAACATTACATTTTTCACCTATTTTAAGTTTCACAAGTGAGGCACAACTGTCTGAATTTCTAGTTTTATTAATTTTAACCCTTAAAGTGCTCCAGATCAAAGAATATAGCTATCCAAACTCAATTCAGTTTGCTCCAAAGCAACATTAAAAAAAATTCTTGTTTTGTTATCTTTCCTGAAGGCATTGCTGTATAGTTCCACTGGCTCCATTTGGTGACCAAGTCCCTATTGCTTTATTTGCTGCTGACTGTGTGTGGTAGGAATCTATTTAACTCTAGGGTGCATAATAGCTGAGCTCCATCGTCTCCTTACCGATTTTCCATATATAGTATACACATTTTAAAGCAAGAGACCCTGAATGACATTCAAGGATGGGAACCCTGGAGTTTTTATCCTGCTTTTCAGGGCGCTTAGGTCAATAGGAGTATTCCTGCTGTTGAGTAGAAGAGATCAGATTATTTAGGGATTAAACATGGGACCGTACAGGTCAGTGGTTTTAAGAATTAAGCCATTGAGAATTGAACAAGATGTGATAGTTCGACTGCCATGAACAGTCAAGCTACGACATCTGGGCAGATCATTGGTAAATCAAATTCAGTATAAGATATTGCGTGTTGGCAGCAGCAATATTCCTCATGGATGGAATGGAATTTACCAATGAAGAAATTGAAAGAGTCCTAAGGATATCAGTTGCCTGATTATGCAGCAGCATTGGTAGTCATTGACAATTTCATGATAAATTTGTTCACAGGCTTCCTGCAGGAAACTGCATGTAGGTGAGTGGCCATCTTTGAAAAGGGAACTGGGAAGAGTGAAATAAATTTGGAATCTCATACTTTCATATCAAAATGTCTGATTGAATGAAATCTGATTCTAGTATTTTAATGAGGTCACGCTATACATAGTGATTTAAAAAAAATTATATGTAGCTACTAAGCAAAAAAAAACCATCGCTGGTATTTACGTACATGCCAGAGTTTCTTACGTAGATATCTCTGAGCAGAGTCCAGAATAATTTATGCGCTGAAATTAAATTCAGATTGTATTTACAGTGTTATCCCTACTCTTAAACTATTTACATGCGTTCAAATTGCATGCAAAAGGTTTTGGTGATCGAATGAATTTGCAGTATAGATAAGTTATACCTCACACTTTTAGAAGATGGTTTCTTCTCATCGCCCAGACTGGCTATCTAATTGAGAAAGAGACCAGGTAAGTGGAACTACTCATTTGACTAGAATTGTACAATGTTTTAAATAACTGATCATTTCTACGCATATTCCCTGTCATCACTCTTTTGCCATTTTCAGTTCAGCTGATGAGTTCAGGCAAGAAAAAAATAAATCATTTAAACAAATTGCGTTTCCTAGCAGTGATACAGTAGCTGTCACAGCGATCAGCATGGGAGCTCTTAAATGCCACTGACTTTTTTTTATTGATTACTGCAAAAATACACAAACAAAATGTGAACTTTGAAAATCAATTTGCAGGAACACTAGTAGGCTAAGTACAATGTGTTGATTTTGTGCAAGACTTGTATATGGGGCACTTTTCTCTCAGAATAAACACACCCATACATTATGAATATTTGCTTTGAATGCATTTAAAGCTGATGTCGTTACTACAACAACAACAAAATTACATTTGTATAGAGCCTTACACCTTGGGTGGACGTCCCAAGGCAATTCTAAACTACGAGGTGCTCACTTCAAACAATAATGAACACCGAATGTTCACAAACTATGATGATTTCCTTAATTTAGCATTTCACTTATAATTACTACTAATTATAAGAATTGGTGTTTGCCCATGCAGTCAATCCTCTTTGCAACTTCTTCTATGAAGCACTTTGAGATGTCTCAATGGCATAATAAGGTGCTATATTAAAATGCAAAGATTCTTATTACAGAAGAACGTTGATAATCTGACATTCCCAAAGCCCGCAACTCCCTAAAACGGGCAAGATTTCAAAATACGTACAGTATTACATTTTTTTCCGATGTCCAACAAATATTCCAAAGTTCGAAACAGCTGCTTGTAGTTCATGGCATAGCCACTCTGCCATCCTGCGCTGTGGGTGCTGCTCAGGCAGTTTGGCTTCAGTGCTGTGTTTACAGCACACATGGTGTATGGGGCGAGCTTCCCCCAGCCATTTTTAGGTAGAGGTCTAAATATCTGCAAACTCCGAAATCTCTGAGGTGCGTGTTCCCAACCGGGCCAGATTATTGATGTTCTACAGTATTATTGTTGATGCTATTTCTCGTATTTGATTCAGCATTCTGTCTTCATAGTACTTTGCAGGGTTTAGAGAGACAGGAGTTTATCCCGATGCCCTAACTAAGTATTCCCCAGATAAAAATGGTCATTACACTTTCCAGTAAAATCCTGCAAAGAGACATTTCAATGGCCTGATAAGGCATTATGTCAAATGTAAAGATCAATTTTTTTTCTATAAAGTGTAGGGACTGTGTATTTTGTAGGAGTACTTAACTGAAGTTAGAGTTGGAAAGGAGCAGAATCTCTTTTGAACCTAACCTAAATACAGTACATGATCAATCATGTAGACTGCACCAATGTAAGACTGAACACTCGTAGACTTGAAAATGTATATGCAACTAATGCTTAATTAAAGCACGTGCATATTGAAGCTGACACAATGTGGTCTTAAGGAAAAGCAGAAGGTTTTCTACAGCCACAAAAAGGAACATGAGACTACAGAAGGAATCTGAGTTCTTGTAAAGCAGAGAGCAATTTAGCCACAAGTTTCTTATTGCTACTGTTTTACACCAGCATGTGAAATTATTGTTCCTCTGCACGGTGCCACAAAACATCAAACTGACGTTGACTTGTTGAAATGTAGTAATTTTTTTGGTTCCTGTAAATGTGCTGACAAATTTTAGATTTCATTTCTCAGTGGAGATTGTAAGAACTTGATTACAATGTCACCATCAATCTTAATGCTAAAATATAATTAACAAAGATTACTGTCGCCTCCATGGATCACGTGTCAGATAGTTGCAAATAAGAAAAATTCAGGCAAGGAAAGTGAAAGAATTTATATTTTCTAAAGTAGTAAACCATCTCCTTGACCTCATTTTAGCACCACACTTCTTCAGCACTTAAGAGTGAGATTTATTCATCTATCGTCAGTATTGTTACTTATATGTAGCTGAATGAGATTATTCTCTTTTCACCTAAAAGAAGTAAAGTCCAAAATTCCACCAGAAACATTTCATCTATAAAATGTAAGCGCTGCGGAAAAACAGATTCCAAATTAAGACTGAATTCAAGAAGTTTCCACAATTCTGCATGTCATTACATTTTAAGACCAAATTGTCTTGCAGTGTAAAACTAGATGATACTTCAAGCATGTGTAAACCCTGCTGTCAAATCCTTCTAAAACTAGTAAAATCCACCTATTCAGTACAATTATATTTAAATGTCAAGTGAGACTGGGATTTGAATATTGTTCTGTAACATTAGAATCCTATAAGAGCTTCTAGACCACCCATTAGCCAGAGTATTTCTTAAATAA
This sequence comes from Hydrolagus colliei, assembly GCA_035084275.1. Taxonomy (NCBI): domain Eukaryota; kingdom Metazoa; phylum Chordata; class Chondrichthyes; order Chimaeriformes; family Chimaeridae; genus Hydrolagus; species Hydrolagus colliei. Next base: position 13,941,567 of record CM068749.1, on the reverse strand, counting down.
ACATAATAAGGTTAATAAACCATTACACTGCACTTCAATTCCAGGAAATGTACAATATTGATGTATGACTGTCCTGTCCTTCAGACACTGGATCCATAATATAATATATGGAGAGCATTATATTCTCCAACAAAATAGTGACCAAACAAAAACTTAGTGTAACATTTACCTGTCTCATCTATTCAACTTTTTCCTGCTCAAACAACCAGATTCCCCAAATTATTATAATCTGTGGAGTGGTGATAATCAAAATCAAATAGCCTGCTTACATCTGCGTCACCCTATGCTTCTCATTGTTTTACAGGCAGTATATTTGTCTTCAATCTTTTTTCCAATGAATACTAATTCTGGGCCACAAGCCTTTCCCAAAATCAGAGCCTTAAATCTCATCATTATCCTTATCACTGTTTTTTCTGAACCCATTCCAACCCACCTCCTTTTAAAGCATAGACACCCAAGCCTGCACAAAATAATATTCTAAATGTAGCTTCACCAGCAATCTATATTAAAGTAGAATAGTGGTGGTTTGTTTTGACTTAACAGTCAAATGCTTTTGAAATACATCCCAGAATTTGATTTGCTCTGTTGATAACAATTTTACATTGACTGGAAACCTTCAGTGAAAGATCAATAATCATATCTAATAAGAAGGAAGGCTGTGAATATTGGAAAAGTGAAATAAAATCAGGATGGAATACCACCGATATCAATCAACATACGATCAAGAGAAATGCAATTTGTTGGAGCTCAGGAGAAACCCTTCTTTCTATAGGATAGAGGACAGATCGTCAGGAACAAAGGCTGTAAGTAAAAATGTAAAATGTTAATTACATAGGGCAAAGCATTAGAGCATTGTGAAAAGCTATTTGTGAGTGGAATAGGAAAAAATACAATAGTGGTGATACAATACAAAATTAGATTCATATAGCATCTTTCACATCAGGAGGACGTACCAAGGTGCGAGACAATGGCAAGAAAGTGTATGTTATAAAAGTGATTAGAAAAAACAGAGGCCGGGATTGGATGGGAAATGGGAGAAACTGCTGGAGTTTTACGATATTAAAATTGATGTTAAAATCTCGTGGAATTACCAGTCATACACCAAAATTAACCATTCATTGTTCAAAACAAAATAATTGTTGATGTTTATCAATATCACTGTATATCCTAATGCCCATCCTAATTCCCTCTTCATATCACCCTCCCATAGCTCTCTGTTCCCTCTACAATACGTATGCACTGAGTATTCTCTTAAGTTCATTGAAGCTTTCTGCTTCAACCAATAGCGTGTGGCACTGAACCCGATTCTCAATACCCTTTAATGTAAACTCGTTCCTCCTAAACACTCTTTCAGAAAGGCTCTTTTATATTTGTGCCCTCGTTAGGTACTCACCAATAAGTGGAAGCAGCCTATTTCTGTCCACCTATTCGAGTAGGTTGCATCAGTCAACATTTGACGTGGAATTCGCAAAGCTGAACATTGTATGTAATTAGAAAGCAGCCACCTAGGCTTTGCTGAATGAGTCCTAAAGGAGCAAAACAATGGTAAATATACTAAGAACTCATTGCTGGTCATTATTTGAATTTCCCAGGGTAAAACCAATACTATTACATAATTCAGTACAGGTCTGAGACCACATGAAAGATGTCAAGTTATCCTCTGTCCTCAACGTTTAGTCCATTTTATGTGGCTCTGTGCAATAATGCAGCTTGTCAACATTCTCTTGCTGAGAGAGCAGGCAACTGCGTCATCAGTTTTCCACGATCAGCAACACAAATTCTGCACTAAATTAAGTCCATAAAAAGCATGCCTGCTGCAGCCTCAGCCAGAGTGTCAGATTTGAGATCCTCTTCCTTCACAAGGCTCCCATTCAGCATCCTGGTTGCAAATAAATCATCCAATTTGACGGGAGTGAATGACCATAGTATTGAAAAGGTATCTCTAATGGTTTACCATACTAGTGCGAGCAAACCCAAAACATTAAAACTAAATTGTTGATCGAAAGAATCATTTTCCGTATACAATCTGAAAAATGTTGTATGATACATCAGGATCAGTGACTTGAGTCATTGACTGTATTTTGTATTTGCAAAACAAATGTGTTATTCAATAATTAAGTATAAAACAAGGTTGGGATTGTGTGGGGAAACGAAGCAGACAGTTGGAGTTTCACAATATTGGGATCACAGTCACATCTTCATATGTTTATATGCTGATTTGCAGCTCACCAAATAAAAGGCTTTGTAACTATTGTCCATAGACCCAACTACAGACCTATCTAAAGTACAGTAAAAGCCCGTTTATCCAGCACCCTTGGGACTTTGCTAATGCCGGCTAAAGCGCATGCCGGATATTCGGCCGAAAATGCAACAAAAAAGAATAAATTTCAATGCATTTTTCTGGATAAATTCATGTGCAGAAAGCAATGGCGCTCCATTGTTTGAGGAACACGTGATAACTCTGTCACTATGAAATTCTAGCCGCACCAATGGACCATACTGTGTGCATCTAATATAAATACTATAATTAAATAGTCAATATCCAGTTTGGAAACCTCTTCTGAAACTAGAGTGACAGTTAAGATGCACTTCTGGCCACATTTTCATGAATCCAAGTTCCAAAAGCTACAGAATGCTTTTATTATGCAATGACTGAACAGATAATCTAGTAAATGCCACATCTGTCTATGAGTAAATTCTTTTTGTTCCTGTGAATTTAGAATCCAGACAGAAGATAAATAGATTAGCTTAATAAAACAATTAAATGGCTTTTACAAGCAAAAATAGCAGTACTGTACCGAATAATTGCAAAAATTCAATAAGAGAATAATATGGTTTATAGATTTCAGTAAAATCTATAAAATGCATGATGAAAGATTTGAGCATCCTGAGACATTATTTTGCATATTCGTAAATTTAAATATAATTTAATCAAAGCTTAATATTTAAATTGTTATCTGAATTTAATCAAGCAGTTCGAGTGAAAATCCTCCTTTACATCTTGCGCCATATCATGGATTCAAAATTTGGAAATGTCACTGATGCTTGTTAAATAGGAATATTAATGTGCTTTACATGAATTACCCACCACAGATATTCAGGATGCTTGTTATTCTTCTGAATCCTCAATAGTCAGAAGAAATCCAATCACATGTGCCTTGGTGGCCTTTAGCCGCTTTACTGAGCAGTGCATCTGAAAGATAAAGAATGTCAATGGACATGGATCTTAGATGGACAAAGAATGACCTCTTGACAAATCCTGTAAACTGAAAAATTGATCAGTCCAAGAAATTATAAGCAACAGCTCAAGTAGCTAATGTAACAGAACTCATCTCACCTGTAATAATGAAGTAAGGTGTACTTTGTTTGCTCAGGTATTTGCCCATCATCATGCTGCCAAATGATGAAAAAGTATCGACCATTATCATTAGTTATAACAATTTTCATTTGCATATATGCCATGATTTGCATTGGCAGATGAAACTAGTCTATATACAATATATTAACCCTTTTCCTCCTTCTTGCTGCTGTGTTCATTTATCCAGTACAGTTCTTCACAATATAGGCAACAACAAAGCCTGAGATCATTTGATATCCAGGATATTTAATAATAGCACAAATCATTAACTACAGCAGTAAGAACTGGAATATATTTAGTTCTTTTGATTACTTATTTGGGGTTCGAAGCCCTTTCATGTTTGTTGGTTGATTGGTGGATCGCTTTTCCAGGGGTAGTAATTCCTTCAAAAAATGAGTAATTCCTTCAAAAAATTCCACCGCCCTAACCGCCCAACCATCGGCGGCTGAGCTTTCAGCCTCGCTGCTCCCAACTCCATCTCGCAGCCCCTCCACCTTGCTTCCTCATTTTCCTCCTTCAAGGCCAGTCTCAAGACCTTCCTCTTTGATCGCGCCTTCGGCCACCCCACCAACTCTTCCCCCTCCCCCACTCTCCTTCCCCTTCCCCCTACTTCGACCCCCCCCTCCCCCACCGGCTCGGATCACAACCAAACTGTTCAGCGCTTTGGGGCATCGTCCCGACGTGAAAGGCGCTACATAAGTGCAATTTTGTTGTTGTTGTTAATAATAAATTGGTCACTTTCATCCACAATTGTTTGTGGAACATTGCTCTACGCAATTGGCTGCCGCATTTCACCTACACAATATACAGTCAATTCACTTTACAATAGATTCTGACAAAGCGCTGTAATTAAACGCAAGGATTATTATTATTGGACCTATTGCTTAAATATTATTGCTGATGCGCTCAGCTTCTGGTGCTCTAATGGCATTCATATAATACATTTTTCAGTTCTGTACTCTCTCTATAGGTTTCTGTTCTTTTCATTATTCAGTAAACTCTTTGCAGTTTTGATTTGATCACATGCAATTCTGCAGTCATCACTACTAATCATTATGAGTATTTGTGGATCAGGACCGACTATATAACTTGAGATTATCTATTTTTCCTTTGGTTTGCCTCCTGCTTTCCTGCAGGAATACTAAAAGAAAATATGAAAATTGATTATATGATAAAAGTGCGCAAAGAGCACTAACTCCATTCCACCAGAGTACATTGTAATCTCATAAAAAAACATTGAAAAGAGATGGTCATGCATATTTAAGAAGGTTAGCTACATTTTCCCTCTTTTGTTTGTGTCTGTAATTCCTGAATATTTTTTCACAGTTCCACAATAAATGATTAGTAATGATTTGCAAAAGGCAAATCAACTAATATTCTTTCATATGTAGAGCTGTGTGGAATTTTTTAATTTTAAGAAGCACAATGTATCTAGTTGATAACCAGTTGTACTAATGTTGCAAAGTTTATTTACTGCAGGTTCTGTGGACGTTTGAGTAGAGCGCTGCAAACCTATTCAAACTTACCAATGTGCATTTGAATCCCCTGTGGACTACCCATATATAGTGTATATAACCTATATTCCCTGTATTAGTGGAGTCCTGTAACTCAGTGGTTAGAGTACTCGCCTCACAAGCAAGAGACCTGAGTTTGATTCCTAGCGGGGCTATACTTTGGGCAAGTTTCCTTACTCCACACATCTCTGTTTACCTTGTAGTAAGTAGGAACCCAGTTGTTAGTCGATTGATGGATCACTTTTCCCGGGATAATAATCATTAAAAACAATTATAATTTGGTCACTCAATCCAAGACTGTTTGTGGGACATTGCTGTGCACAATTGACTCCTGTGGTTCACCCACAAGTAAACAATCAATCCATTGTACTCTATATTCTGAGAAGTGGTTTGATACGTCTAGAAGACAGGAAAAGTGCTATATCAATCTCAAGGATTATTATTATGAAGTCATCTCATAAATTCGAATTTAATTAAATATAATAACTACCTACAACGGGGTAAAAAATCAGTTTAGTGATACATGCAAAACCTTTGGCAATTTTGGTGTTTAAATGTATTTCCAATTAGAGTCATGAACTGAATGTTTACCCATATTTTTTGTAACCTCTCAAACAATGCAAGGACAACAAGATTGTTGCCTTTTTTTTCTATGTGTCAACATATTTATATTTTTGAATGTTTTAAAGGGTAGCAATGGAGCTCTGAACAGAACAAGGATTCTTTGAAGGATTACATACGTAATACAGTCTGACCTTATAGAATTTTGTTTCCAAAAGCTGAGTCATGAAATTATATATTTGAAATAATCTGTGTGATTTTTGTGCATGCACAGAGCAGTAATGTATTGAATTCCTTTAGGTAATATAGCCTGTAATTACTAGCTGGTCGTTACCAGTAAGAAAAAACCCATTGTCAGTGAAACTGTCTTTTTTCAGAACCTTATCCGATCAAACTGTCACGGCATTCACTCTGGAAGAAAGTGCTGATAACACAATAATAATACTCTTCATATTCACTGAAAAGGATGTAAGACTGTAGCTCAGCATTCTCTGAGAGAGAGAAAAAATCTTAAATAATGGCAATTCAATTAAATGCTGCACACTGATGAAACTAGAAAGTATCACAATTCTTCTAAGAACATATGTATTATTTTTAATCAGTGAGTGCTAGAAGTCCCACTTGTTCTAGCTGATAAATATTATAATGCCACATCCGTCATAGCAACATCCTATACTATACTATCAGACATGATATCAGAGCTACTGCAACTCACAAGTCAAGGCATCAAACCCAAGAAATGTCAATTTTAAAATATACGGCAGCAGTTGTTGACTTGTAGGCTGGTATAATATGTTGGCAACAAAAAAAGTATATATCCTAGCAATAACTAAATCATTATGTTGGAAACATTTCAATTGTATGTATTCTTTTGAATTGCTACTGTTTATGCGTGCCTTTTCAGTTCCTCCTTCTACTAGGAAATCAAATCAATCTACTACAGAATAGTTTATCTACTGTACAGAAGCTGGTTTCTAGTCAGTCAAACTAAACATGGAACCAAGGTCACAATGCTGAGGCATAAGTGCTTTCGCATAACATCATTCACATCACTAATTTTTCACTCGCAGAAGAATAAAATAACAAATCTGAGACCTATTAATAATCATCACTTTGCTTGGCTTCCCTCAGGATAATGATGATCTGTGAGCAATGAACTATGTAACAGTTGGCAGTGACTGTGACTAAAAATCTGTCTGTCATAATTAGAAAGCATTTGCGCCACATTGCGTTCACAGCAATGTGTACAATGCTTATTTCAGATAAAGAGAATTACAAACATCAATGGGTGGTTTAAAACATAGCTAGTACTAAGCACCACCACCCCCCCACCACCTTCCTGTATTTGCAATTTAAATGTTTTATCACAGTTCTGTGTTTAAAATAACCATATTATTACTAAAATGTTGCAAGTCAGTGGTAATTAGATAAAGAATATTCATAATGAATATGTATGCTTTTGATCATATTAAAAGTTATATCACAGAACATATCTACTCTGCAGCAGAGTAATATAAGCAGGTCAAGGATCAGGGAATCTAAAAGCAGTCTGTATTGGAATATTGCTGACAGCATATTTCTCGTAGAATATAAAATTAATGTTGCAGTTTAAGTTACTTTTTTCAGAATAAATAACAGCTTTTAAATTTCATTTAAATACTTAACCTATAGCAATTATCAGAATGCTTCCTATTAACAAAACAGATGGTGATAGCAAGAATATACACCAACCATATGGCATAATAATCTGTGTCATTTATAAAACAATGCACGCTACATACACAATTGTACATCGAACATCAGGTATTATGGAGAAATGTAAGGTGATGAGACTGCACAGGGGACTAAGCGATGGGAGTATATGCTGAATGACAAATGCGAACAGGAAACAATCCAGGCTTCAGGATCTGGGGGGTACAGGTGGGTAGCTCATTCTCAACATAGAAATAACCTTGAAAGAATATGATAGTGATCTTGACATAGCCTGACATAGTACAGTAGTAGGTAAAATATTCCTGGGCATACAGAATGAAGCACCTCGCATGAATTCGCAGGAGGGAATATGAATATGTGCAGGAGTAATCTATTATATTCGCAAAAAAAAGCATACCTTATGGATAATAGGAACCCTGGAGATTTCTAGTTTATTTTTGATTGTTTGAAAATACCAAACTGGATGGGCTGCTAAAAACTGGAAATATGCAGGCAGAATTTGGACAGATCTCAATAACCTAGGTGGATGAGATAAAAATTAAGAGTTAACTGATGTATCCCACAGTCATGAATTTTCAAAAATATTTACAAGAAAGAACACTTCAAAATGTCACAGTTACAAACAAAACCTAATATAAAATGTCAAATGTACCAAATCAACTTGTACAACAAAATGTTTTAAAAGTATACAAATTCTGTACGATAGCAAAGTATTACCAATCACACACGTTTCAATGGATATTATTAGGTTTTCACTGCATGTTTATCTATTTTCTATTTGCTAGAGTAATTTTCTGAAAAATATGGTGCTTATATTCAAATTTTTCATTACATTTCAACCATTTACTTGTGGTAAATATAGTCTAGGAGCTACACTGACTTGGCTTGGTATTAATGTCAGTTTATAAATTCTGAAGTAGTGATGAATTCTTATACCAATGGACTGAAACCATTTGAGCCAATTACTGTGAGATGAAAATATAATCAGCCAAGGACAGGCTGGATAGATCATAATGGCCTTTTCCAGTCCTGTACATTTCTATGTTCTCTATAACTCATACTGAATATTCTGAACAGTTGAATTGCATAATGCATCGGCATTGTAAGTAATAGGACCACATCAATAGAACTGACAAAGTTGCTCTTCAGGTTATTGCTCTTGGATGGGAAGCAGGAAGAAAGCAAGTCGTGGATGCCAGGTTGGACACAATGAAGAAAGAAACTCGAAAGAATTTTGCATCTGAATAAATTGGAAGAATGATACATATGAAAGTTTAAACTTTTCAGACTTTGCTGCTTTTTCCTGTAGTTTTGAATGTGGCTGTCAACTTTAACTTACAGATAGCTTCAGTGTAAAAAGTATGCTCGACATCAAAACTGTGGCCGTGCCATTACTCAATCCCAATATTTGGATTTTGTGACATTTTACAAAGGTAAAATGTACATGGAGGAAGACCTTCACCAGTCACTCACTGCTCAAGACTGATGATGCAAAGATAATTGATGTAGAAGGCTTGAGCAGTGAGTGGCTCCAGTGACTCACTCACTTATGCCACCGCTGATCCCACTGAAGGATGATTAGGATCAGCTGTTGGGATCCTGCAGTTACTTCTAGTGGTTGAGCGTTGATTGTACATTCCAGGTGGTTGTCTGGAGATCAATTATCAGGACTCTTATCCACAAACAATTGTGTTTTAACTAACCAACTGACTAATTGCTGCATAATCTATTTGAGGGCTTGTTCCTGGATGGGGATCTTGAGGGACATTGAATATTGCAGGCCTCCAAGCCAGAGCATTTTCCACAGAGTCGTTCTTTTTCCACACAGTGATTCTGAGAATTGTTTTTCCAAAGATGTGTAGCAGATTGTGAGGGACACAGTGATTCACTAATCCAGCATTTGATTTTTATTAATACCATTTTGTGAAGTCCATCCATTAAGGTGCTATATGTATGAATGGAAAATAATGTCTGTGTTTTTACTTTTTGATAACAGTTATTATATCAATAGTTTTTAGCTACATTGAATCTGAATTCATCAACATAACTGCAAATACCCCTGTGCGTAGACCCAAATCCGTATTGAGTCTTAAGCTTATTCCACAAAGGACAAACTTTTGGGGGAGAGAAGGGAGCCGTTCACCCCCATCAGACTGGCCGGATTCCAATCCAGATTCCAACAGTGAAAATGATAATATTCTATTCACAACTACAGGACATGAAAATAAATTTTAACTGGGAAAAAAAACTTAAGGGGAGCTATATTTAGATTATAGTAAATGAAGACAGCCAATAAGCATCATAGCAGTGATGGACGGAGTATGAATGCTTATTCTTCACAATTCCTGATATGGACTGGTGTAACATATTAGATAATCATTCTAGAGGGCAAGCGCTTAGTGGAGGTTGCCATCTCTCCGAGTGGTGAGAGTCGTGTCTGGGCAATTCCTGACTATGTTGTGTGTTCAGGCTGGTTGCCAATACAGAAGCAGCAGCAGGGGTGTTATGTGCAGCTGGACTGAAAATGGGGTTAATTTAAAAAGAGTAAAATTCCATCGAAAGGGACACATAATCATTACACAGCTGCAATAATCACACCTGAACAAGCAGGAAATGAGGCATTTATCCCTTTTAATTCACCTTGCACCAGAAGAGCTGACAAAAAATATACAGAATCTTGGTATTAAAAAGTGCCGTGACCAAATATACAGAGCCTATAAGGTGACTCTGATTGTGGAAAAAGCCCCAGCTAAGAGGCCTGCAATATTCAAAGTGGCCTCAAACTCTCTGTCGCTGGTATCAGAACAAACGCTTCAAAAGAGATTGCACAGCAGTTAGTTACAGTATTTGGTTAGTTGGTCAGTTAGTTGGATAGTTGAAACACAAAGAGTTTTTTTTCGAAAGAGTGGGTCAAAGCTAATGTTAGAATATAGGTTACATTTTCATTTCATTTCATCATAAAAATTTAACTTTAATAATGTAGATTAATGTGTTTATTGATATATAAACCCATAAGAACATACCTATGATAAAATAATTATCTGAGCTGGCAGAATGAAAGTCATATCCTTTATAAGGGTAAATATAGGAAATCTAAACCATGCAATGAAAAAAAACAGTCCCAATGAACATAAATTAATAATAATAAGAGTAGGCAGTGAAAATAATACAATTGTAACACTTTGTAGAAAGGACTCAGACCAAATATTTCAACTGTGCAATTCCTGTCCTAAGCAATAATTTGTGGTCTATGTACTTTCTACAAGTGGAACCAATAACAGAAATATTTCCCTGACTTCAAGTCCTGCTTCCAGACAAAAACAATCAATATAGGTCAGATAACCCGAGTAACATCTTGCTCTGACAGCACCTCCCTGTTGGTTAAGCAGCATTACTGATGGTCTTGTACTTTTCCTTGGACAACACAGAGATGTCAATAAGATTTTCTTCCACCTTTCTTGCTTGCCAGCTTCTATCTGCAATTCGTAAACTTTGCTTGATTCCACCTTTTCAAAAGCATCCCTCCATCCACTCACACCACTTAACAATCCCTTTCTTTTACTCTAATGCTTCTGTGCACGTCACAACTTTTACATTATGTCGTTCCAAATTTGTTTCACCTTTAATATTTCAGTAAAATGCCACTGAAAGCCCTCGCTTACCGCTTACCTCTAAATCCTTTCTTTACACAACAGACAAGATTGTATTGCCATCACAGTAAACAGATAAGCAATCAAATCAGAACAAATGCAGCAACAAAGATTTCAATGCAGTGGTACAGCAACACAAACCATAATCGCCTTCGTTTTGAAAGAAATTTAACTATCCACCATTGTGCATTATTTGATGGGATGACATTCTCGATGCCAGATGGTAAGGTTGTGTAAACACCTTTGCTTCTGATGCTAATGAAATAAATAGCAGGCATGTACCTGAATTTGTTACTAATTAGTCAAAGCATGATTAACTGCAGATCGGTGGTAATAAACAACGCAACTGTTGACTTTGGATGAAAATAGGTAAATGTAATTCTTCACTCACCCTTCACAAATTAAGCCATGGCTAGTTTTGTGCCAAATTGATTTCGGAGGAAGCTAGCTGTAGTTTGATGCGAAATCTTAATCAACTGGTTAATAAACAGAAAGATAAGATATCAATTGATTGTGCAAATTGTTCAATATAGCAGATCTTGTTCTCTCAAAGACAATCTCTATAAACTGTACTACCTCTCTATGTCGTAATCTGCATTTAGCATTAGTACACTTAGTAAAATTAGGCAGGACAGAGTGAGGATATCTCTCACAAGAGGCTACACCAGGAATTAACCTCAGCACACTCAAAATATACAGTCAGTACATTTTACAGTGAAATTCTGAGAGGCGCTTTGAAATGTTTTAAAGAGGTTATAAGGTGCTATAACGAATGGAAGGATTATCATTACTTTTATTCTCTATTATCGACCAGTTGTAACACCATTGTCTTATTTCAGGCAGGATCTTTGCAATGTTGTGAGCAGATATAATTAAGATGCAACAGTGGTTTCCATATCACAAGTTGTTAAATGAAAATTGTGACAGATGTTCTGAGCTACCATCACTGAGTACATGTTGGTCAGTACTCAGCAGAAAAGTGAATGCAGTCAGTCAGTCAATCTGCCACAACACTGCACAATTATAACTCAAACTTTAATTCAGCAATCTCTTGTGTTCAGCATAAATGTATTTAATGGGTCATTCGGCCCATTGAGTCTGTGCAACCATTTTATTAAATCACTATGGCCCTTTTATAGTTTAAATCCCATATTCTATTACTTAATTCAATGTTGCTTCAATTATAAAGAAACATTGAAGATCTGTTTAAAGCCATCATTCTGAGAACATCATTTAGCTGCCTCAGGATTATTTGCACCTTCAGCCTAATGCATTATAGGGTTTACGAAAAGCTGCTCATTTTGCAGATGCTCAGAAGAAGCAATGTAAAAATGTAGGTACAAAACCCGTGCTATTCACTTGCAGCTCACTGTCAGATGAGTGAAAACATCTGGATATATGAGCTCATTCAGAAGGATGCAAAAATGCCAATATTTCTTCTATCCAGCAAATGTGTTTGTTCACAACAGCTTATAATTTCTTAGATCTTTGTGACTCAGCTGTAAAACCGCTTGGCATAAAAATGAAGAATCGGATACCACTTGTCAGTTAATGTAATGAATCTCTGTTGCCTGTGTATATTGGTCATGCATTTCTAGCTTAGATCCTGGGATAAGGGAAACTATTGACTTATCCAATGTCAGTGAAACGGAGCTGTGCATCTGGAGGGGTGTGTCAGTTTTTTTTTCCATAACTGAGATAGAGTGCTTTGTTGTCCCAAAGCTCTCCATTCAGCAGCTGGTTGGAAATGAACTGAAATCTTATCACAATTAAAGCTACAATATTCAAGTACTGTACTCAGCAGCACTGCAGCTCATTGCTGTACTGTAGAGCAAGTAACATAACTGAGCCCTGTTCCATAATCTGGCTTGGTGATTGTTTTCTACGGGTGCATTGGAAACAACTGGACGTTACTCTAATTTTGAAAATAGCAAAGACAATGGAGACACAACACAAAAAATATATTCTCCTGTCTGAATTACATTTTTTTTAAATACGATTTGGTTGTATTAAGACAAACTCTTGTAAAACTGAAAATGTTGTGAGACTGTTTGTGGGACATTGCTGTGAGTAATTGACTGCCGTGTTTCGTCCACAAAATATACTGTCTATTCACTTTGCAGTATATTCAGTGAAGCGCTTTGAGATGTTTCGAAGACGTGACAAGATGTTATACCAAATGCACGGGTTATTACAATAAGGATTATTATTATTGGATGTGCTACACAAGTGTGATGCCAGTGTATGTGCAAGGTTTGCAGGTTTGTAGAGGAGAACTTTAATGAGGAGAATTATGTTGAATTTTCATGCAATTGCTGCTGATGAGGAGAAAAGGTCAGCATTTACATTAACACCTGTGTATGTTTGACTATCAGACCATCTGGAATCTCACAAATCATTGTCCTCAACTGGTAGCAGTTGACATCTGGATAGTGTAGCAGCATTGTCCGTGCTGCCGTCAGCTTTCTTTAATTCTGGAATGGGAGCAGTGAATTTCAAGATTCTGACCTCTGACACATTATGCTACCGAACAAACTAATGATACGACACAAGAAATTCTATTAATGTAGAATGGAAAAATCATACCTGTTCATTGTATAAAACCAGCACTTACTAGCAATGTGTTTCAATTGCAAAAGACATTGCTTTGGCTTTTTAAAATAGAATTTCTTTCAACATTTTCTCCCTGTAATCCTTATATGCTTCTTCTACCTGTGGATAATCCTTTAGCCAGAATTACAGTGTGGACCCAGCAGAAAACCCGCTGAGGCTATTGTTAGTGATAAATTGATTACAACAAATACTGATTCTCTCTATTATCAAGACTAAATATTTGAAGCATTAAATCTAATGGCCCAGCTCAGAATGGGCTTGATCTCAACCCATCTATGAATGGTGCCTTTTGAGTTTCATGCAGCTATGATCTGAAGCTGTGGTCAATGAGCTATGCAACATTATAGCACCACTTAGTTTTTTGCACTGTTTCAGGCAGCCAGATGCTTAAAAATTTTACTGTCTATTCTTCCGCTCTTATGTTAGCAGATATTGTTGTAGGAAGTCAAAAGTGTTGCGTAATACAACCAACCATTGACAATAAATGGGCTGCAATACATTTTAATCAAAAACAGATCAGTCTTTTTTTACTGAATTGTTTGATTGTCGCATTGCTAAATCCATACATTTAAAAAATGTATTTAAATTACTGAGGTTGGCAAAATTAAAACTAGCAGTGAAAGTGACAACCACATGAATACAGATTGATTTAAAGAATTTTGACCCAACCTGTGACTTGCAATTGACAGAGCACTACCAGCCTGATGTCTCATTCAATTACTCAAAGTTCTTTTTCAATACAACCAAAGGTAACCTTGCTGTCTTATTTAGTTTACAATAAAACCTGTTATCTCCTTTTACTGTAGGTACAAGCAATGCATTTGCAGATATCCCAGATGTATTTCAGTACTGTAGTGACAAAATTCTTAAATAACTCTTGAAAAGCAATTTCTGTAAATCTTCAAATCTCTTCAATTATACCATGAAGAGGGTCTCAGGATTAAATCGATACAACTCATTTAATATAATGGCACCCAGAAGTCTGACATCACTTAGCTGTCCCAAATTCATGTCAATGTGAGGAAAAAAAGCCTCAACTAAAATCATGATCTATTGCTGCCAAGTAAGAGAAGTTTAAACTGTGAGCAGGTATTTGCTAATATACTATCAATCTTTCTTCAAGTGCTTCAATCTTATACATGTAACATTAATTTCCCCTTTCCCTGCATAAGTTTTGCTTATTTCGAGTTTTTTAACGCCTTGGGATGTCCTCTCGACGTGAAAGGCGCTATATAAATGTAAGTTTTGTTTTGTTTGTTTAACCGAAACCAATTTAATACTTTCCTTAGTGTACTACAAAAGAAAAGTAAATAAGAATTCTTCAATTCAAAACTTTGCTTTTTGATAATAATAGTAATCTTAATCCCCCCACTGTCCCCTGATCGGGTTTGACACAATGACTGTCCAGCGCCTTGGGACATCCTCCTGACATGAAAGACGCTATACAAATGTAATTTTGTTGTTGTTGTTGATGGCATTAGATAAAAGACCTCAAATTGTATCAAGTTTTGTAAGATTCATATTTATTAATATAATGATAGCAACAACATAACAAATAATTGCCCTTATTTAGCCCCTTTCAAATCAAGAGAACCTCCCAAGGTGCTGCATAGGCTTGATTGATGGCCATAATGCAGTTATTTCTGTGATTCTAAATTAATCGTTTAAAGAACTTTTGAGAGGCCCTTTTTATAATCTCATTGAAATACATTCAGTGTTGTTCTGCATGTAAGCAGGATTCCCCTCAGCCCTGGAGACAAGGTTTGGGAGGAAGACTTTCCTCTCTTGATGTGATTCCACTCTTGGTACAACAGTGTTCAAAGAGATCAAGACTCATATTATGAAGAGAAAGAAAATTCATTAGCAATGTTTAAATCGAGAACTAAAGCCACGCAGAAGTCGAGCCTGGAAAAATTTGACCACAAATACAATATCATCACTTGAAATTAAATGACAAGACTTGATTACTAACTCACCAGGTTGTGAACAGATTTCAAACTCATCTCTTTCTTTAAATGCAGGAAGAATCTACTACTGGCCAGAATTCAAATCAAACAGCATAATGCTGGCCTGTCGCAAGTAATCTCCAGCAAAGGATGATGGTTATGTAGTTAGCGATAAGTGTGGATTCAAGCCAAAGAAAAATAGTTGACCTTAATACAGTCAGTTCAAATGAAACAGATAATATATATGCGTATGATTTTATAATATAATAATAATCGTTTAATTTTATGCAGCACCTTTTCATGTCTTATTTTGCCTTGAAGGAACTGGAGATTTTTCTTTTTTTCAAATTAAAATTGCACGTGATATTGCACTCTGTTGGAAGATTGCAACAAAACTGAAATGTTAAAATGGTTTAGTGTGTTGCATTATTGGGGAATTTATAAGATTTGATACAGAATTATGGTCAAGGAAGCTTCATCTAAGATTTGGTCTGGTATTGCTAGAACAGGAAGTTTTCTCACACTTTGAGTTAAAGTACCTTCTTATCGTGTAACTCTTGTGACTTAGTGGTTAGAGCACTTGTCTTGCAAGCTGGGGAGATCTGTGTTCGAATCCGGGCAGGTCAGGGCGAAACCTTGGGCAAGTTTTCTTACTCCACAAGCCTATTAATAATCCGTCCAAAAAAACCACAATGATAAAATTGGTCATTTAAAACCATGACTGTTTGTGGGACACCGCTGTGCACTATTGGCTGCCGTGATTCGCCCACAAATGTACAGTCAATTCACTTTACCGTATATTCTGTGAAGCGCTTTGGGACATTGATAAGATGTGAAAAGCGCTATATCAAATGTGATAAGGCACTACATTTGATGTAGTGCCTTATCACATCTTCTAGACTTTTCAAAGAGCTTCACAGAATATATTGTAAAGTAATTTCACTATGAATATGTGGGTGAAACGCAGCAACCAATTGCGCATAGCAGCGTCCCATAAACAGTCGTGGATTGAAATGACCAATTAAAAAAAAAAATTTAGGGATTATTATTAGGTATGTGGAGTAAGAAAACTTGCTCAAGGTTTTGTTCTGCCTGGAATTGTACCCAGGTCTCTCTCTTGTAAGGCGAGTGCTGTAACCACTGAGCTACATGGCAGTAAGGAAATTTGCCCAATATTTCGCCCAGCCAGGGGTCAAATCCAGTTCTCTTGCTTGTGAGGTGAGTGCTCCAACCACTGAACTATATGTATATCATGCATGGCCCGCAGCACCTTACAGACCTCCCATCAAGTCCTTTCTCAATCCTCTCTTCAACACATTCAGTTATATGAACATCTTGTCCAAATTCGTAGAAACAGCCTTGTTGTTCTTCTCTGAAACACTTGCCAATGACTTTGGAAGGTACATACATCCTTTGGAAAGTAAAGTACTCAAACTGAAGACAACATGCCAAATTGTAAATTGGATTAACCTTTTTTTACACAAGGAAGCATACCTTTTAGAGACACTTTAGTTAATGGAAGGACAGAAGAGAAACATTTTGAGGCCCAACTCTGCCTTTGGGTTATCCAGATCTTTATCATATAATCCTTAAACTGAATAGAGTCACCAAACCTCATCCCTGGATTTAATAGAAGTGGAAATGCTTTTGTATCTGTAAGTATTCGTCTCGAACTACAAGAAATGTCACCAACTGTTAATTTCAGATTTCAATAGCTAACACTTCCACATATGTCAGACTTCCACAATTTGTGACGAGATGTTAAGATCCCCTGCTTCAAATAGTACCCAGTTGTGGGCTAATTCTGAGTTTTGTTATTTCTTTGATGAGTACAAGTGACCATTGACATACACACATACAATACGAAATGCACAAGTAATGCACAAGGAAATTCCCTGCATGTGTTGACAAGTTAAATTCAATCCATTTCCGAAGTTTGCCCCATCGGACCTGCTGTAAAGCAAATCCTCCTATATCTAAAGGGTGCCATGTTTTTGGACTGTAAATCTGTGAGACAACTTCGTTTTATGAAAGGAGGAGCAACTGAAGTGAGGGTAGAAAGAGAAAGTCCATTATTTTAATCTTTAATTTCTATGTGGTGTTCAATCTAGCCGCCTGGCTCGGAACTGATTAAATTTAACCTGCTGTGGCACACAAATTCAAGTGACAAGCAGCCCAGGGATTTCTACCCATGACCTTCTGGTTGATATTAAACATTCAACTGCTTGAGCTGCTGGGCTGCCATGAAATAATTTTAAGATGTGCAAGATCCTTAGAGGGATTTGGACCATTTTGAAATTTAAAATGTGTCACGGTTGCATTGTTTCATTTAGGGAATATTTGAAATTGTTTTGTAGTGCAACATATATTTCTCAAATAATAGATACTGACATTTCTCTTTAGGTGTATATAAAAAAGATATGCAGAAGAGTCCATTTAACCTTTTTTCAATCAAAATTACTTCTGGGATATTCCGCAATTTTGTTTCTGAGAAATTCAATTTTGCTTGTGAGGTCGGTTGTGTGCCAATGTATAAACCACAGGTAGATGCTTGTATGTTATGTACCTTGTGTAAATGCCTGTGTAGATTGGGAACTACAAGTGCCCTTAATTATGTAATTAAAAAAGGAAATGATTTAATATTAATATTCATAATTACTGCATTTGTTCCATAATAAATCAAGTTTTTATTGCATTTTGCCTCGCCATTTTTTCAAGGCTATTAAATAATGTCTGCTACACATTATGCAATATATTTATTAATACCAATAATAATGCTTCTCAGCATGAGTAAATTATCTAGCAATTGTTGGGCTTTCTTACACCATCAGAAACATTGTCAGAAATATACTATGAAAAATGATCAATTAGAGCCTGACTATCTAATGTTCACAATAATGTTCCTGCACATCATCTTGTTCAACTAAAGTTGTTCATCAATAGATATGTTGAGGTCTCTACTTCAGGCCATGTTGTATAATTTGTAGCTGGTTATGATGATGAATTCACTGACATTAATAGGCGTTGTACTGCTCGCTCGAGTGATCAAAGCAATAAAGTTGTTCTTTCGCAAAGTAAAAAGTGTCCTCAGTGACATCTTTAGAGACATTGTATACCAGATAAATATCTGTGTGGGATTAGATGATGGCACCAGTAACCATGGCAACTGTGATCCACCCTTATAGCTTCCTACGTTGACCCACAAACAAATTTGGAATGGGTGAAAAATGTTTGCAGCATTTGTCCAGCCTGCATAGTAACAATTAACATGTAATGTTTTGCCTTCACTATCACTCACATTCATAGCACAGACGCCTTTCTATTTCAAATGGGGCAATATATAAGAGAGTGTGTGTGCACGCGTCACGCACCATAACTACTTGCAGTCAGGGACATCTGGCAATTTTAAAGAAATTCTGTCAACATTTGACCTGTTGGTGAACTCTATTACTAAATTTAATGTTTTTGGAAGCCTTAGAATACAAAGCATTGGTGATTTGATGAATGGCCATCCATGTGCAAATTGACTAAGTCATGAGGAGGACTGTGAAATGAGCTAATTGCATAAATATTCATTGTTATCATGAACTTTGCCTTGACCGCAAGGCACACTGCACTGTGTAAATTACGGTAATGGGAGACCAGGTCAAATTGTAATTGTTCTTAAAGTCTTAAATTTGGGTCTAAATAATTTGTGCACGATTGATCCAAGACTTATTTCCCCAACTGGCAAGATTTCCATCATTCCCAGCATCTCTGGATCTTATAACTGAATATGGATCCCAGATCATCTCATCCCCAGTTTCAAACATGTAGTTATTCAGTTCAATCAAAAATCAACTGCACTTTCTGATGGGACCAGAAAAAAAGGCTTATTTAAGTCTTCAATGTTTGCTTAATATTAGTGAAAAATCCGGTGATGAATATTGGGGATTAAATTGGAATGAGAATCTAACAAAACATTGTTAGATGTGGCACAGGCAATATTCATGCATTTACAGGACCATCCCAACAGAAAGAGGTTATGACCTTCCTTGAGAATTGAGCAGGTACCACTTAAATAGCCATTTTACTGCATCCTTGGAGACTCAGCATTGATATCTACCAGCCATGCGGTCTGGCTGGTGGTAAAAAAAAGCTATATGCATTAATTTAGATCTAAAGTTTCTTCATAAATCGAAAGATTTTATCAGAATTAGTTATTTTCTATCAGGGTGCATTTTACAAAGATGTTTTAAACCATTTTGTTTCAAACTGTGGTGATGAATTAATCCTTCGATTGCCACTGGTATATATTCAGGTTCCCAGCCTGGGCTAGCTCCCATTCCTAATTGCCTCATCTGCAGTTTGAATATTGGAAGCGCTCATTAAAATAACTTGTTATTTTATCTCGCTACTACAGATGTAACTGGGAATGTGTTGTATTGTTGGAGATGCTGTCCTTCGGATGTGATGTTAAACTGAGGTCCCATATGCCAGTGTCCTGGCTAACAATCCCCCCCCCCACCCCACCAAATAAAAACGATTGTCACGCAGTGTTTATGAGACATTGCTGTGTGCAACTGGCTGCTATATTTTGCCTATAAAATACACAGTCAATTTACTTGAGAGTATATCGTTTGAAGAGTTTTGAAACACCTCAATGACATGATAAGACATTATACCATAATGTAAGGATTATTATATAGGTTATGCTCTGATATAATAGTATGCACTACAAAACTGATGAATAAATATTTATTTCTAATAACATATATTTCCCCATCAAAAGTAAGAATTAGATATTGCCCAATGCTGGCAAGCAGACACATTTGATACTGATTAATATCTGCTTCAAAGAAACAAACAATTAAAATATATAATCATTGCACTTCAAAAAATCCTGTGAAGCGCTTTAACGTGAAAAAACCTACATCAAATGCAGGCATAATTAATATAACTGAAACCCTGACAATCACAAATCTGCTGATTGTTTAACAACCCAGCAAAGTAAAAAAACAAATCTGGTAAACATACAATTTGTCTCAGTTCTACAGATGTTTGAATAATAAAACAGTTTTTATTCATGCCATGAGAACATTACAGTGGTAAGAAATGGTAAACTTAAAAAAAGTCTATTGTTGCCTATACACAAAGAGGAAATGTTCCCCCATAATGCAAAAGGAAGCTTAGAAAGGGAAAAAGAAAACTCAGTTTGATGATAATGAGCACCACTGCTTTTTGTTGCCATCATGTCTGCATAAATCTAACCTTCATTTACTAAGGCACCTTGTGCTGGTGACCCCAAGAGAGCTGTATCTGTGTCAACCAAGAATGATTTTTTTTGCACATTGTCTATTAACATAGAATCGACCTTCTCCCTGAGGCAGAAACAAAGCCAAATCTACATGGATCTAGTCTCTATCATCTTCCCCCGAAGTGTGGCATGCTGGAAACAATGAGGAACACAGGTAGAGGAATCGCTGAGAGCCACGCTGAGAAAAATGATACTCAGATTAATACAAGCAGCAGCAGTCTGTGTGTTCATCAGCACTGAGTGGAACACTATGTACATCGAGTATCACAGGCTTTCATTTGACATTCTCAGCAAATCTAATACTGTACTATAAATAGATTGCACATTTTCAAATCAATTCAATTTTTTTTAAAACTATAATAATTTTGACTGGTTAAAAAGTGTTACATCAGAAATTGTTGCTGCAAACTTACTACAGTATTTAGAAGCGTGCATAAATAGTCAGTCTTATTATAGTGAGCATGTTCCCAGAGAATTCAGTGCTGAATGAATACCTGAAAAAGACGATCATTACAGTTAGAGAGATACTAATACAAATATATATTACATTTGATATAGCGCCTTATCATATCTTCGAGACATATCAAAGCCACACAGAATATACTGTAAAGTGAACTGACTGTATATTTTGTAGGTGAAACATGGCAGCCAATTGGCACAGCAGTATCCCACAAACAGTCATGGATTGACGTGACCATTTTTTTAAACCCGGAAAAGTGATCCACGAATCAACTAAAAACCAGGTTCCTGCTTATTGCTAGATAGACAGAGGCATGTGAAGTAAGGAAACTTGCCCAACATTTCGACCTGCTGTGAATCGAACCCACTTGCAAAGCATGTGCTCTAACCACTGAGCTACGGGACTCCACTTATACTATTATAACAATACCAGCGTGCAACCAATTACTCCTAATGAACCAGGAAACTATTTTGAGTTATTTATGCAGAGCCATGACTGAAAAGCTGCTGGAACTCAAGTGACAACACATCCTTATTGGCTAAATTAATAGTGAGCTAAATAAATGTCACCACAAGATTCTGGAAAGTGTACGATGATTGGAAGGCTAAGAGAGCAAATATAACAACTCCAATAGGATGCAGTGAGTCACCTTCAACACTACACTCTGAGACAAACTGCCTGTCTAAGCGGGATCTAATTTGCGGTGTTTCTTAACAGGATTCTGTTATGATTCAAAATGTTCCCTTATAATCTGTTCTGAAAAATGCCTATTGAACAGTTAAATGAATCATGTCAACTCTTCAGTCCTTGTAAGGTTGCTTTTGGATTCCCCAACCTCCCTTGACAACCATCAGAAGGAAGACTTTCATCCCATTCATTTGGTTGATTTCAAACCCAGATCACAGATTGTTAAAGAATAGAGTGCAAACTAAATAGAGTAGCATTACCTTCCCCATTCCCTATAACATATTACTTTTATATAGAGTGGTCAATAAGATTTAACTTAATAATATAGGAATAATAAAAAAAAGCATTGAATTCTAACTTAAGTGCGAACAAAGTACACAGCCACTACAGTAAAACATGTGAGAGTGTTTTGAGACGTCCCCCTGTCGTGAAAGGCAGTATATCAAATGAAACATCAATAGTAAAATGAACCATTGGTTCATAATTTGATGAAGGATTTCCGATGATATTGGATATTGAAAAAACAGTGCTAATATCTGCTTTTTATTCATTATACATTATCTGTATAACTATATAATATAGGGAAATTGCTTCTTACTGTTTACTTCCAGGAACATTTGGATATTTCTTTGGGTGGAGGAGCCCTTGGACAGTCTATAATGTGAAATTTTCATTGAATGAATGGACTGACTAGCTATTATGTATAGTCACTGCAGAATATTGCTGTCCCAAGATTCACAGGATGGTTCAATTCATTTAAGCAACATTACAGGGAATTAATCGTTTGTATTATGCTTTGATAAACTTTGGCATCATCCAGAGCTGATTATGATGAATCATTTTAAGAGCTGCTGCATCCAAAAGAATTAAGGTCAATTGGAAGTCAGTTCGTTTTGAATGGAAAGATCCAATTGACTGTGTATTGTGCACCAGTTTCCAATACAGCTACATGTTCTTGGAACCTACTTTGAATCTCAACGTCGTACATTGCATTTAGAAATCAAAATACTCTGACCATCTGGAGAAAATGTTAGTGAAGGAACAATCATAACTTTAATGGTGGCAACTTGTGTTCAAGCAGGTGGTCTTTCCTTGTATATCCGGTGAGCAAAATACTCAGGGTTTAATGTACTCATTATTTTTAACAACCAGGCGTACATTGGAAACTGGCTAACTCTCAGCCCATTGTTGTTGGCATCACAAACCCACATCATTGTTACAGAGAGCAATTTGTAACTAGATGCATCTTGGAAGATAATGCTTCTTCAAATCTAACTCCTGATAGAACTGCAAGTGAAATGTTTGAACAATATAATGGAGCTGCAGCAGAAAACCATCTCATTTCATGAGCCAGGATGATGCCATAATTGCACCCCTCACTGTTAGAATTGGCGACAAACTACGACTAGAATTACGACTGTAATCAACACTGGGCAATATTGCTATAACTTGACCTTTTGGTCCAATCTCTTAGAAGCCAAGTTCTAAGCAACATGCATCTCCATCTGATACTGAGGTCACTTCTTCTATGCTGTCCATGCACTAGCAGTGCTGCTGATATTACTTCTAAGACATGTGCAGGTCTGACCACTCAAAAGTCACTGTGTTTAGCACGGGAAATTGCCTAGTCAGTGCAGGAAGCCAGGTGCACCCCTGATTAGCATCAGCACAATAATAATAATCATAATCCTTGCACTTGATATAGAGCCTTATCACGTTTTCAAGATATGTCAAAGCACTTCGCAGAATATACTGCAAGTAAATTGACTCTATTTGATGTGACTGATGTTTTTGATGTGGCTGAATGTATGTATATCTAGCTTTTGTCCTCTTATTAAATTGTATACTTAGCAATAAGACCGTAAAATGTGATTTACATGAACCATTAATATTGGGGACAGGGAAAACAATTAACAGGAAATAATATGAATTTAGCAACAGGAAGTCTTGCCAAGCCTAAATAATGAAAACTGCGCTAAATACCCACATTTTGCTTTATTAATATCTTTAGTGTTGTGTTAAGCATGAAATAAACACATAACGCATGTGTATGTTCAGCTGTAAATAGATTCACGATCCAACAAATATAATCCAACAAAGAGGGGTTGTGCCAATTTAAACTGTATTATGTTTAAAAAATAGAGGGATTAGGGGATATGGGGATAGGGCAGGTAATTAGAGTTAGGTCAGAAGATCAGCCATGATCAAATAGCGGAGCAGGCACAAGGGGCTGAATGGCCTACTCCTGCTCCTAATTCTTATGTTCTTATGTTCCTAGAGCCTCTTAGACCACTGTATTGTCTCCTTTTAGACAGAACATTAAAAGTCGATTGCCACATCAGTTGGTTTCAATTCAATTCTCAGCGAATCTTAAGCTTCACCTTTGTAACTTATAGCCCTGATTATACAAGTGTGATGTGAGATAGACATTTAAACCTCCTGGCTTTCTTGTACGATCTGTCAATAATTAGGAGTTCAGAATCCTCAAGAGATTTACAAGAGATGTGTTTCCCTAAAAATATGAATGCTTCAACAACATCCTGAAATGCAGCTGAATAATGATCTCAAATTGCATCAGATATAGCAACTTGATATGAAAATAAAAAATGTATTTATTGTGTAAGAGAATATAATGGCTTTTTGTGTAATCCACTGTTTTTCAGTTTTGGCTGCATGCCACAGAAGCTGCTCCCAGGGCCATTCTGACTTTCTCCTTTGTTTTACATTATTTAGTTTTCTTTTTTGCTTGAGGTGAATTTTGAACATGCACACATCTTTGGTCTGCAAGTGCATCATCATATAACTTCACAATTTGCATTCCTTCACCACTCGTCATCTTGTATTATATTGTTACAGGGTGGTCAACAAAGTACATTTATGT
Organism: Hydrolagus colliei; assembly: GCA_035084275.1. Lineage (NCBI taxonomy): Eukaryota > Metazoa > Chordata > Chondrichthyes > Chimaeriformes > Chimaeridae > Hydrolagus > Hydrolagus colliei. The sequence continues at coordinate 13,916,888 of CM068749.1, read as the reverse complement.
CACACTTAATTTTTTTAAAATATACAATTTAGTCAATTCAATGATGAACACTAGAATGTTTGTTCCAGGGAGAAAATGACTTTTAGTGATGTGATTTGGGGTAATGTATGAAGCCATTTTGGAAGTAATGCTTTTGACCAGGGTTATTTTCTGCCTGTTAGAGAGTGTACTGAATAAAATGTGTCTTAGCTATGAAATAGAGACAACAAAGAAGAAGAGGAAGATTTTACTTTAGGCATAATGGGCAATTTATCTTGAAGGAAGGTAGGCGATCTAGCAACTGTGATGGGTTTCAGAAAGCAACTTGACAAATAACTGTGAATGAGAAGCATTGCATTTATTAAACAAAGAGATAGATGTGTTGAATGAATCTTGGGAAGTTGAATGGTGGCTATATTAACCAATGATCATGATCTAATGCATGCAACTCCTAGTGAAAATGTTGGGGGGGGAGAGGGTGTTGCACCGCACTAGGCATCAAACAAATACCGGTAGTTCATTTAAGGAAATGCAATAAAATATTTTAAAGAGCTGAATTTAATACTACAACAGGTCCATTTTAAGGCCCATAAACTCTTAAATTATACTAGTTCAATACAAATTACCATTTATTCTGTATGGAAAATTGTTCTTATAAATGCTGAAGTTTAACATTACTATGAAGTTCAAGTTGCTGTTTTATCTCTCCAGCCCAATTAACTTGACGTTCAGGTTCAAGGTTCATAATGTCAGGCAACTGTAGCTTTTTATGTGCTGTTAACTGAAGTCAGTTTCAGCAGCTGGAATTACATTTCCAATCTATTTGCACTGTGAACACAAAGCAAATTCTGTCTCTGCTACTTCCATTCATGAACAATTTGAAACTAAGGAGTTTCAGGCATTGAAATAAAGTTGCTGGGAATATTCAGACAGATCACACAGCATCTATGGAGAGAGGAAAGGTGAGTTAACAGTTCAGGTTGATGACCTTCCACCAGTATTTTAGGTTTTCAGCAACTGCAATATTTTTCCCAAATGTTCCTGGTGAATGAAGTGCTCAAGAATGGATGAGGTGGAACACTTGAGAATTAGCATCACGATCAAAGCAGCAATCACAGTAAAGAAAGTAATACACTACATAAGCCAGTTATATAAGTTAAATTTTTTATACATGATATTTCACAAATAAGGGCGATCAGAATTCTGGTGCAGGCAATATACATCAGGCATTAAAGGAAATGAAACAGAGGACAGTATTAAGTTGCATAATCCTCTATCAGACTGACTGTCAGAAAAAAATAAGCCAAATTCCACAGTGTGATTACAAAGGTATAAAGTAAAGAGAAAAAAGTATTATTAATCACTAAAGTCAAGAACTGAAAGAAGAGAATGGTATTAAGGGAATGCATTGGAAGAAAGGCTTTACTCAATCAGGAAACTGTTTTGTGTGTTTATTAGTATGTTTCTTACTGCTTTTCTGTGGATCAGATTGGTGGCAGGTGGAGCCTTGTTGTCAAACAGGACTGCATCGTTGTAAGACAAGTAGTTCTGTTGTCATAACACAGTTCTGAATCTCACCACTGTAATATGTATGAGAACAGCAAAAAAAAAGTTTTTTGTATAAAAAGAAAACTTGCAAATGCTGGGAATCTGAAGTGAAAATAGAAAATGATGGAAGTCACAGTGGTGATTTGGTTTCAAAAGAGAATGTTAGGTTAGCACTTCAGGTTCACAGTTCCGCTGATTAATTTTCAAATTCATATTTTTATATATGTTGTCCATATCATTCTATGATATACATTTATTTGGTTGAGCCCCAGTCAACTTTTAATCTTTTAACTAATTCTTGAAATGCCTGTCTAAGGTAATAATAAATAATAATAAAAATTATAATAATTCTTGTTTTTGATGTAACACCTTATCTCATTATTGAAATGTCTCAAAGCTCTACACAGAATATACTGTGAAGTGAACTTGATTGTATATTTCGTGGGCAAAATGTGGCAGCCAATTACGCACAGCAGTGTCGCACAAACAAGCGTGGATTGAGTGTCCAAATGTTTTTTTATGGTATTGTTACCCCTGATAAAAGCCATCCAACAATTGTCTAACATCCAAGTTCCTACTTACCAATGGATAAACAGAGGCAGGTGGAGATTCACACTTTTTCATGCTCTCATCATTTCACTCTCATAATTGTGATGTTACTTATGGCATTCCACATGGAAATATGGCAAATTTATAACAACAACAACTTCGATTTATATAACGCCCTCCACGCCGGACGGTGTCTCAGAGCACTTCACAACAACAGATCCCAGGATAAGCAAACAGGTGATATCAAGCTTTGCTGGAGAAACACACAGACCGTCATCCACAGTGTTTTTGCAAGCTCATAAATTATGGTTTTACTTGGGAGTCATAGCTCTTACTGCAGACCAGACCTCTCATTCCAGTTTCTAGCTTCTGTTACACCTCATAGCCTCTCCTTCCAATTACTGACCTTTCTTTCACACACGGCATTTTTATTTCAACTACTGCCCAGAACAGAGATTCTGTCACAGCCCATATTTGATTTGATAACTGTCTTCTGCAGCTCCACAGTAATCCTAGTAGCATCTATTTGTAGTTGAGAAATAGACTAGATTTGTCTAAATACCCAATTATTCGCTTATAACTTAAGAAGTAAATATTAAGTGAATTCAAGAAATCGAAAACTAATGGCAAAAGGAGTTTGCTTGCAGGGATTATTTTTTGTCCCCCAAACAGATTGCAGATGTACATGATTATGTTAATTTGAAATGATTTCAATATTAAAACAGCAATAAAAATGAAAGACTATCTACCAAAATTATTTTTAACAGCAGGAATGCTGAAACTCACGTCACTCAATGACCTTGTACTATATTGATATGTGCAGGGTATGCAAAACAGTCACGTCTACATGTAGGCAGCAGTATTATTGAAGTACTGTATTTATGTGGGAGTCTTTTGCTTTAATCAAACTAATTAAAATTTTCTTAATCTTAAAATATGATGTTTATAAGAAGGTTTAGGAGCATCTAACAAATATGATGGTATAAATACGTGAAGCGGATGATATCATTTTATAATTTTGTAGCCCGACTGAATCAGTTAAGTTCTTCCAAAAGGAGAGTGGGACGATAGTCTAGACAGGATAGATGTTTGTGTCTGTCAGTAGAGGGAAAGAAGCAAGGCTGAGGGTGAGAATGAATGGATGGATGGATATTCTGCAGCTTGTGTATTATTGCCTTTAGGATTTGGGTACTATTCATTGCAATGCTTTCCCCATCATATTTCCCCACCGATATTTTGTATTTCGCACCCAAAATATACAGTCAATCCACTTTACAGTATGTTCTGTGAAGTGCTTTGAGCTGTCTGAATGACATGACAAGGGTCTATGTCAAATGCAATGAGTTTTAGGGGTGGTGATTAAATGGGCTTTGGAGAGGTAAGCTGGGTATTTTCTCATTCTATGTTTATTTGCATTTAACAGCAGCAGCCAACGAGAAACAAGATAATAATAATAATAATAATAATCCTTGCATTTGATATAGCGCCTTTCACATCTTCTACACGTCTCAAAGTGCTTCACAGAATATACTGTAAAGTGAATTGACTGCATATATTTGTGGTGAGCACATCTAACATGGCAGCTATTTTATAAAATTGAAGGTAACAGATTGAATGCATTTTTTACACTAATAAAGACAAAATGTCTGCCAAGAACTGAACAATTGGTTGACATAAAGACATGATTTATACCTCATTGGAAAGGTCTTTGATGGAGGAGGGTTGTGGGTATATTTTTGGAGGGAGGATCTTTTCACATCTTCTAGATGTCTCAAAGTGCTTCACAAAATACAACAACAAAGTGAATTGATTGTATATGGTGTGGGCGAAACACGGCAGCCAATTACGCACAGCAGTGTCCCACAAACAGTTGTGGACTGAAAATTACCAATTTATAACTGTTTCATTTTTTGGGGGGTGGATTATCAGGCTTGTGGACTAAGGAAACTTGCCCAAGGTTTCACCCTGCCAGGAGTTGAACCCAGGACTCTCGCTTGTAAGGCGAGTGCTCTAACCACCGAGCTACAGGACTCCAGAATCCATGGATGGTATTTTGCAACAAAGCAGCAGCAGAGGTGACACATCCTTCAAGAGAGATATACACGAATAAAAGACAAAATGCGTGTCTGTAAATCTGTCTACCCGATTGACATAGAGACATGATTTATACCTTATCAGAAAGGTTTCGCATGAGGGAAGTGGTGGAATATTTTTTCCGGGGATCTCCTACCATGATCACATGTATGTACTCCAACAAGGAGTTCTCCCACAGGAGTCCTCCCAACCAGGATTCCTGCCACAGGATTCCTCCTTAGCAGGTGTCCTCCCAACCAAGAGACCTCCCAACCAGGAGTCCTCCCACTGAAGTCTCCAACTGAGTCCTCCTGAAACGATATGTGCGCAAATATGTGAACAAGTTCAATAGGACATTTTCTTATTCTTAAGGGATAAAGATGCCTAAGAAGCAAAGATCAAGCCTTTGAATGGCAAATTCAAAAATTGTCAGATGAAAGAAAGAAATGAAACTGGTTGCAAGCGTAGCTACAAGGGGTACAGCTAGTCACATATAAATCTGAATAGGTACACTGGTCTAATTGAAGATAGTGATGTAAAGATTGGGACTATCCTATAAAGACATTGCCAGGCCCTGGTCTCGGGGGGGGGGGTAAAAGTAGATTTATTAACATAGTATGATCATTGGTACAAGTAGCATTTAAGGTAATAACATATCTCTGCCATCAACATTATCCAGCTGTTTAAAAAGGTGTAATCAGTGTCTGGACCAGGTATAGCATGAAGATGCAGAGGGAAACAAAATACAGGTAAAAGTAAAGGATCTAGTCATACAGCAGCCACTCCAATGTGCACCTGCTGAGCACTCTGATGAAAGAATGAAATCACTCATCCACACATCAATAGTAATTTTACTCAGTATTTGGCAGAGTGGCTGCCTGAAGGGCTAGGCCAACCCAGCATGAGCTCAGATACAATTTCAGAATGAATCAATGTATGGTACTGATGCAAAAGGCAAGAGAAATACATTGGAGCAGATTTAATATGTTCCAAGTTCTTTGTGTGTATATTGTGTGTGGCAGTTTCAGACGGATTGTGCTGCAACTCAAAACGGAAATTGTTTCCTCCTCTATTGCACAATCCAGTCTGTTACGGGAGCTAACCTGAAATAAAAGGACGGGTGAAATCAAAATACTCGAAAGTGTGCAATACTAAACAAAAATGAGCGAAAAAGTCCCTTATCAAAAAATATACTTTTGGTGACTTTTAGAATGTAGCAATGGTTCTGTTCAAAATATATGTGTAAACGGTCCCCTTTGAAATCAATGAGATGTGGAATTCTTGATCTTTAAATTGACACACGATAAGAAATATTCTCAGCATTTGTTACAATGCCTACAAGATCAAAACCCCTCACAGTGTTTAACACAGATTTGCTGTCAGCTACACTGTACTGTATATTTATTTGTAGTTAAACGAGAAAGTATTTTTACACACATAAAGCCATCAAGTGGAGGATTTGAATGTGCGCCCCGTAAGGTCTGGCGATGTATCGATATATTGGTTATATCAATATAATTTTTCATATTGATATGCCGATATCGGAATTTAAAATATATCGATATATCGAAAAATTTGCTATGAGAAAAAATATCGATATATTGCGAATATCGGTATATCGTGTCCGGTGATATATCGATATATCAGCATATATCGATATATGTTGATATGGGCAAACCGATATATCGATATCGGAAAATTTCGATATCGGCGTAACCTAGCGCCCCGTGACGCTTCGCTTCATGGAGGGTACCATAGAAATAGCAACAAACAACTTGCATCCAAAGGACGACTTAACTAACAATGCAGGGCTCCCCCAGCACTGCACTAGAGTGTCAGCCTAGACTGTGGCAAGAACCCACAAACATCCCTTTGATGAGAGTGGTACCAACTGAGGCAAGTAATAAGCTATTATAGCCATCCCATCGATAGGGGAATGAATGTTCCCCTACCTTTAGGGCATGGAGTCCTGTAGCTCAGTGGTCAGAGCATTCGCCGTACAAGCATGATAAATGTATTTGACTTCAGGCAGGGCGAAATCTTGGGCAAGTTTCTTTACTCCACACGCCTAATAATAATCCCACAAATAAACAATAATAACCTGGTCATTTCAATCCACAACTGTTGTGGGACACTGCTGCGTACAATTCGCTGCCACATTTCACCCACAAACATACAGTCAACTCACTTTGCAGTATATTCTGTGATGCTCATTGAGATGTCTAGAAGATGCGAAAAATGCTATATCAAATCCAAGGATGATTATTATTAGGGGGTGTGTGGTAAATGGCAATATTTCACATATCAAGTAACATTGTGATAACAAGCGTTTCCACTTCAGATTTGAATGCACAGATTTGTTTAAATGTCTGTGCACATCGAAAGTTGATAAAATATCCACAGTGACAGTTTGGTGAGGTATTGTTCATATAAATTTTTAACAACCATTTTCTAGCCTTTGAACTGAACCGCAGCCCACTCATTTTTTTGCTGAATAAAGCAATGACTTCTCTCAGTTCCATTACTGTCATGTCTAACTTTTTCTTAACAGCTCACTTCACTTTACATTTTGACACCAAGAAGCAAAACAAGCTTGTACCAGCCTTGGACTTCAGATTGCTGAGTAAAAAGGACAGGAAATCATTACAGTCAAAACATTTCAGCTAAAGGTTATTTTAATAGAAAATTGGATCAGTCACCTTGAGGAGAAACAAGGTGCAGCTGCTGTATACTTCAAACCAAAGGAATGATGTCCCACATCCACAGGTTAAGAGTAATCTTACTTAATATTGGTGCTTTACAAAATTAGCAATAGGACAGTCACTGTTTTTAGCAGCTAAAGAGCTTTTGCTCTATTTGAGGAATGAAACTAAAATCCATAGCGGTGATTGTCTGAGGTCAAGGCCGCGGAACAGGAATGTAACTGCCCAGCTCAAATGAGCACTCAATACGCTTCTCATATCTGCTGGCTCAACAAAGCTATCAATTGATAAAAAATTAGTTTTCATTCATTACAATTTAAATTTGGTTACATAGGCTGTAATGGATATGCGGGTGTAATTATAGCAACGTGACATAATCAAAGGGTTCAGAAGTGAAGGTTAAGATGTTTCTTCTTACTATTATTTGAAACCTGCGATGAGATGCTGTTTTTCAAATTGTTTTACTTCCTGGGCACATGCAACCACCATTAAGGTGGAAGGCTAACTAGATGGACCTTGGTCTTTTATCGTCTAGCATTTCTTATGTTCTTATGTTTTGTTCTATTTATGCTCAGTTTGTGTGGCTCAGTATCATCATGAACACCAAGAGAGAGATTGGTAAATCCTCAAGTATGTAACAAACAAACATAAGAAACTCCCTGTGAGACATCTCCCTGTTTACAACAACAATAATAATAATCCTTGCATTTGATATGGCGCTTTTTCTCACCTTCTAGACATCTCAAAGCACTTCACAGAATATACTTAACAGTGAATTGACTGTATATATGTGGGCAAAACGCAGCAGTCAATTGCGCACAGCAGTGTCCCACCAATAGGCATGGATTGAAATTACCAATTTTGGGGGGGGAGGGATTATTAGTCGGCATGTGGAATAAGGAAACTTGCCCAAGGTCTCACCGTACCTGGAATCAAACCCAGGTCTCTTGCTTACAAGGCTAGTGTTCTAACCACTGAGCTATAGGACCCCAACAACAACTTAGCCCCAGAAATTACCCCAGTGCTTCTCATGAGAACTGAACCAATTATTATTTTTCTCAGAATACCAGTTACATTGGTTCCAATATAATTGCAATCTATGGTATTTAAGGAAAAGGGTCTGACAATTGGACTTTGCTTTGAATTTTACCGTTGCACATGGCAAAGCGAAGTGTTGAAAACAATCAAACCCTATCAGCCCCATTCTTGTCCAACTCCACTGGCTTCCCATCACTCAGAAGATTCAATTCAAGATCCTGCTCCTCACCTTTAAACCCCTCCATGGCCTCGCACCCCAACCTTTGCGACCTCCTAATCCTTACCAATCTGTCTGTTCCCTCCGCTCAGCAGACTCCAGCCTGCTCCATCTCCCCAGACCTACCCACCCCACCATCGGCGGACGAGCCTTCAGCCACCAACCTTTGGAATTCCATGCCATAATCTCTCCGCCTCGCCCCCTCGCTCATCTCCATAGCTATATTGGAAAAAGTGAAGGCTGAGAACTTGGCCTTGATGTTTTTCACACTGATTAAAATCGAAGTGCTGCGAAGTAATGCACAAAGTATGTGCTATGGAGAGGATGTCCACTGTTTGGTTTGCTGAGAACTGAAATTATTTGACTTTAAATAATGTTCATTCACAGTCAATCCGCACTGAGTTCTATACCCACCCCTGATCCTGGCTAATCAGCACTGAATTCTACACCCACCTCTGAGCCCAGTCAGTCAGCTCTGAATTGCCATTGAAAAAAATTATAGGAAGCTGAAGTTATACAGTCAGCACTCTGGGATGCTGTCCTGCATGAGGGGCACTATATAAATGCAGGTTGTTGTTGTTGTAGTCTTGATGTAGGCCATTTCTGCCTAAGTCAAGCTTCGAATAAGGAATTTTAACTCATGGAAATCCTGCTTAAATTCTCAATTACAAGGTCCATTTGCACCTCAATAAGGATACTATCAAGTAATTGCTGAACTTTCTTTCACTTGTGGGCATCTCGGCAGGCTGTGTCAGAGTAGAGGTGGGAAGCAAACAGAGTGTTGGTGCTAAATAAGTAAATAAACACTGCAAGTTTTACACCTAAATATGCCATCGGGAGAATTGGCTTTGGATATATACCCTTACTTGCCCTCAGGAGAATGTTTTCCGCATTGCTACTTCAAACTGCATCTAAGGTCATTAAATAATTGTGTCTCATATGGATATCCAAATTAATGCATTCATAACCAGAGCACAACAATTACAGATTATCATGATCAGCCAGTTTAACATGACACACAATCAAGTTTTGCATACATAACCATTAGCTCAAGCTTTTTATTCAGCCATCACTGGAAACGCTTATTATGTAAATGACAATCTCATGGGATTGTCAATATTTGCTTAAGGTGGTCCCATGATAAATAAGCTAATTACAGTATATGGTTTCATGTTATTTAAAGATTTTCCCCGCCTTCACCCTCTCTCTAAAAAGGTTACATGTTTATTCATCTGCAAATATGAAATCCGCTATATGATGCTGTAAATTGTGTGATGCGTTGTAGCCTTGGTGAGTAGCAGCAGTAGAATGGGATCATGTGATAATACTATATGTGAATAATCCTTCTTGAATTTCATACAATGCCTTATCATATCACTCATCGAGACATCTCAAAGACATTCCTGCTTCACTTTGTATTTGCAGGCAAAATCAGTTGGAGTCTGTACGTAGATTGATGTGCCCCTATTAAACTCAATTCTACCAGAACACCAATCACTATTCAATTGAAAACATTTCTTAAATCACATTAAGAAATGAGTTATAAAACTACAACACTAAAGGTTAAACTATTTCAAAGTAAATATTTAGCGACTTGCATTGGCAACTTGCAATGATCTGACAATCTAACATTTTTTACTTCACAAATTGTGCTTTACAATTGGTCATAATAATTGAGCCTCATCCTGTCCTCTCCTGAAGTCCATTTTCATGAGACATCACTGGAGGGTAAAAGGGCAGGAAGGCTGAAGATTGAATAACATCTTCTCTATAAATACCTCCTCCTAGCCCAGGGACAGTCATCTGCTTGTAACTACTCCATCACCACTACTGTGGCCACCTCGGCACCTGCCTGGGATTTCACCTGGAAACCTTTAGATTTTCCACTATTCTTTTGGTGTATTTAACCACTGAATCCACATAGAGTGATGTATTTTAAAGAGAGTGTTTGGAAACCTCACTAGTTAACAAAAATAATCATTATTTATCTTACCAGTTAACCCCAAACCCAACAGTGGTAGCTTCTGATATGGAAAATGAAATGAGACATGAAATTATGACATTCATTTACAATAATAATCCTTGCATTTGATACAGCACTTTTCATGTCTTGTAGTCACCTCAAAGCACCTCACAGAATATACTGTAAAGTGAATTGGCTTTACGTTTGTGGGCGAAATGCGACAGTCAATTGAGCAAGCAATGTTCCACAAACAGTCGTGGATTGAAGTGACCAATTTATTATTGTTTTTTCTTATGCTTTGGTATTTGATACCCAAACTACTGTGAATTGCAGGGGTAAATAATGCTAGGAATAGATAATATAACAATAACGGTAATAATCATATAATAATCCTTGCATTTGATTGAGCAACTTTCAAGTCAAAGACAGTTTCAAACTGCTTCACAGGATTCACAGTAAAATACAGTGACTGAATTTTACAGGCAAGCATAGCAGCCAAATTGCACACAGCAAAACATGAAGTGGTGCTTATCTCCAATGAGTCTCAGCTGCTTAAGTATATTTTTGTACTAAGTGTCCTTGACAATAAGATCTTCCTCCCACTGCCTTGATATTTTAACAGTTTAAAAACCATTAATTAGTTTGGACATTTTGGACAAATAGATGTTATTGGTTAAATAACCCGTACAGGGTTATTGCTTAAATACTCTGTAAAATCTCATTTTATTTTGGTGTTGATTTGATCTGATGGAATGTGCTACGTTGCTGTGGTTTAATTCCCAGAGCATACCATCTGCTAGTACGTTTTACCTTGCTCTCCACTCTCCATATGGAGCACCTGCGCTGTCCAGGCATAAAGGGCAAGATAGGATGGCAGCAGATTTTTCATCAGCCTGGAAGGAATAGACTATTCTCTGGCTTTCTGCTCTTCTGATCTGTACATAACGAGTGCTAGTCAAGAAAGGGCATCCTACAGTTTGCTTGGCGTTGCTGGCATCCTTAAGCAGCTTTTCTCTGTAGGGTTTAAAGCGTTCCTGGTAAACAGTGGCGTAAGAAAAATAAATACAATCTCTATTATAAGCAACACCTGATCCAGTGTTTTCAAAACAAGTTGAGTATGTACCCAACAAATTCCTTTTCTAGGATTATGGAAACAATGAGGTATGGGATGTGATAAACCTTAGGCTACTGGATATGCCACAATCAGTAGCAGAACCCACCCCATTCCCAGGGTGGATATTACTGGCTTAACTCGGCATTTAAAAGTATAGTCAATTTTTTTTTTTTTAAATCTCTTTCAGCAACCACCTCTGTTAACACTCATCCTGAAACAGATAGAAAACATACGAATGAACCTTTACTCAGAAGCCACACTTATATAAAGGCCACTTTGGCTTATTAGAGGTTGTTGAAGACAGGTTTGACTACCAAGGATCCTCCAGAATAATTGATGATTTAACTCCTGGCTGTTTGTGGGGTCTACTGACACAAATGGGTCCCTGGCTTACTTACAAAAATAAATGCCACGATATTTACTGGGGAACTCCTTGAGACATTTCAATGTGATGAGGTACTAAAATATCAAGAACTTTCTAAATGTCATGAGCTACAGTCACAATGTAAGTGTTTTTCTTTCATGGAAAATTGAACAAGACTACTGCATATAAAACATTCTTTGCTCTTACTTGATCCCAGACAAAGTCACCCGAATTTAAATTACTGCCTGTTTTACAATGCTTTTTTTCTCCTTTTCCCGCATACCCTCCACCCCATCCTAGTACTATCTAAAATACCGACAAAGTTGTCAGAAAACAATTTACCCATTAGTATAAAATCTGGGCCTTGATCCAATTCAGTACCAGAAGGAACTATTCAAATACAGTCTCATCTTTCCATTGGGAGTCAATTCTGGATACGGGCCCAGAAAGCTGCTTTAAGTGGCCTGTTATTGTGTAGATGTCTCTACCACTAATGTAGGTCAAATTGTGTATGCAATTTACATCTAAACTGTTTTTGTGAATTTAGGTGATCAGTACTTTTTCCTAACTTAAAATAAGTATTTATTATTTCAAAGCAAAATGGTTGCCTTCAAATATTTAAGTAAAACTTTGTCTGATGTGAAAATCGTGATAGTTATTTTGATGTTATTTAGACTCCAGTCTACGCATGATTATGCCTTGCTAATAAATGTTTCATAACTATAATAAAACCCACCTTGAAGCGATACTTGGACAGTCCATTACCTCTCTTGGGTGGAATGTCAAAACGCCTAGAAGATTGGTTTAATAAGAGTACTAAATGCAGGAGATAGCAATGGCTTTCTCAAACTATTCCCATTCTTTTTCCAGTACTTTTGGCTGAATACATAAACACATTTCTATCACACGAAAGCATTTGACAAATATAACACTAAATTATTGCCCCCTGCAAGATATGTATCAACGGTATTTGAACACAAATCAATATTTCTCTTTAGATTAAGTCTATTTTGAAATATTGACTGAATATGTAGAACAAACAGTCATTCCACTTTACAGTATCCTGTGAAGCGTTTTAAGATTTCCCCCTGATGTGAAAGGCACTTTACACAATGTAAAGATTATTTATTATAACTACTGCTAAAGTATTCATGAATTATCAATCTTGTTCAACAATATTATTTTGTAATGTCACTGGTGATGCCTTTCTGCAAAGGTATTTCAATGTCTGCTGATATCACATGAATCTTCCACATGATAAAGTTTCATTCCAAAAGAAAGTGTAATCGCTGAGCGAATACCACTCCTTGGGCTTTTCTAATAAATGACCTACATGGGCCTCATTTAAGCAATGCTGTCTGAAAATCTGTACCTGAATGTCAAAGATGTTGCATCAAGTAAATAGGTCATCTTACAGAAAGTGGCTGATGATTCATATCCTCTTCCTTTCAAATTTGTGGCTGCACACTCTCACTAAGTAGAACGTCAACAACCTCAGTGATGAGGTTCCTTCAGCTTTGTGTATAGATCAGAAATGAAAGCAGACATCTCTAGCTCTTTACTTTTCTCCTAATCTTAATGCTCTTCTATATTCACAAAACAATATAAATCTTTAATCATATTGTGACCTGAGTTGTCAGGTCAAAAGAAATCTGTCTTCCGATGGCACTAAATGAAGTGTGCACATTTGACGGTGAAATGGCCTTTGGGAACAATGATTTGTGGACTTTTTCACCTTGGCTTTGTGGCATTGCTAAGACATCTGAGCTTGTTTTGAACCTCCTGTTATTGCTCTGGTTCTGATCATAGATGTTTCTTGACTCTGTTTTTTAGAAATAGAAAGTGGTGTGTGCAGGTGTGAACACTTGTGCGTGTGTGTGGCAGTTTTATATTCAAGTCTTTTGTATTAGAAGGAAGGTTTTTTTTGAATTGGTCAGTAATTTGAATTGCTGGGACAATTATTACAACTTGCAGCATGTAAGTACTTGAAGAATAAAGAAAATGCTGGATACAGGAAAATTGATTAGACTACATCCAGCAAATTGCTATCATGGCATAGATATAATGGTTCTCCTTCTGTCCTGAAATTTCTGTGATTAGGTTTTCATCTCACTGCTGTCTTCCATTCAGTTTCTGCACAGCTCTATAGATGAGAGTAAGGCAGAAGCCCATCTTGTCATCCAGTAAAATTCAAATCCATTATAAAAATCTCGTGACACTATTTGAGAAGAGAGTTTCTTCCAATCACCTGGTCAATAATCCCTCAGATAAAATAGGTCATTCACTTTATGGCTGTTTGTGGGGTAGATATGTACATACTGGCTACCACAGAGAACGTGCCTGTACTTTACAGTAAATCCCATGAAGCGCTATGAGACATTTCAACAGTACGATAAAGTGCTGCGTCAATTCCAAGATTAATATATAATATCTATCTTTACATATGGAAAATGAAAGAAAACACTTGTTTTTAACTTGGGATTGTCACTAATATAAAACATGACAGGATGATGCATCATGCCACATTAAACCCACAATAATTGTATCACCCATTTATTTGAAATTGTGATAACCATAAATCAACAGGATTGTGACAGATCAATATAAGAGGTGCTCTCAGCACTCCAGCGGGGCCATTCGCTTCCAGCCACAAAAGTAAGATAAATTAAAAGAATGAACTGACATTAGATATTACATGACAGGTGAATGGCGGTGACATGATTTTTGTTTCAAAAATTGACACTGATATTTCATCTGTTTCCATGCATTTATTGCAACTCTGTCCACCCACGTTGCGCAGGTAACTATTTCTGACAAACTGGAGATGACTGCTGCTGTAATCTGAATACATGGTAAAGAATTCATGCTTTAAGAGTTCAATTTAATCTTAGACTTGTGTGAAAATAACACCTTTTAAAGACCAGGGTTACCAAGGTCTCAGCTCAGGTAATTTTTGGATGGTTAAAGGCCACTTGCCAATGAATCAGGTAGATGGACATTGAAGGCACTGGGTTGGTGGAGTTATAAATAACCACGGGAAAAATAAAAACCTATTATTCATAGCTCTGTAATCATAGTTTGTACTTCTTTAATTTTCACAACAGAATATGTGAACTTTGCTACATGGCAAAATTATTCTGTCATTGAATCATTGCAACTGATAAATAAATTGCACAAAGAGAACGACCTTTTCAAGACTGGTTGTAAAAAAACTAATTTTAAATTGGTTTCCCTCATGTAAGCAACAACTTACATTTATATAGCACCCTTCACGCAGGATAGAGTAAACAAAAATCATCACAAGACTTTTTTTAAACAGAATACTATTCTGTTGTTCAGTGAGTGTGGTTTTTTTGAATGATGGAAACTAACCATTAGCCACAAGTTAAAAAAAAGTTCAATTTATTGCAAGTTACTGACATGTGTTAGAAAAACGATTCAGAAGCCCACTTTTCGGTCAGCTGCATTCAATTGGTTTGAAATATACCATTAACGTTTTCATCCTTTATTCCATATGTTGCTTATGTAACCATTCACCATGATGTGGATTATCAGCAAGTTAAAATATTACAGGAAATCCTTGAGCTATTAATTACAACCTTCCTGGTCTATTACTTTGAACCTAAAGTTATTTTAGGAATATACAGAAATCATTTTTAGATTATTTTTCCAGAACCTTATCTGTATTCCAAAGATCTGTATAGATTGTCATCTGATAACTTGTTGATGTGGAAAGCTTTGTAAGGATATTATTTACTGACTATGACAGTTGTGCAATAGTTTTTGCATTCTATTCCTTCCGTTCAGCTAACACTGACTTGCTTCATGTTCCCCCACCTGATCCACGCCACCATCGGTGTGCAAGCTTTCAGCCATTCTGTCTCCACACTGTGGAAATCCATCGTGGAGTCTCTCAGTTTTTTCCCCACTCCCCTAATCATAGGCTATGTATGAGAACTATTTCAAGACTCCGCCTGATACATAAGTCTTTAAATAAATTGTTTGTAGATGATGTATATTCTCAGAATTTATTTGAGAAGTTCCTATACTACACTGTATACGTAAATAGAATAATTTCAGAGGATCAGTGATCCACTGTAAATTACCAAAAGACAATGTAATTACATAGACCATGATTAAAAGTCCCGAGGCTCTTCCCCAACATTGGTGTTTTCCCCAAACCACAACTAGATACTGTAATTAACTGAACAGGCATTGCTCAGTGGAGCTCTGTGACTCAGCCTGCACTAAAGTGCCTTGTGTATCTAGTGCTGAACTAGTCAGAGCACACATTTTGTGAAAACTAATAACACATTGAAAATTATTGCATCCATAATTTTACCATTTTAAGCACTGTGTGCATGACCTATAGCACATTTAGAAATTCACATGCAACTAATGTTAGTCAAACCTCAATAATTGAACATCTACTGAGCCCCTGGTTGCCTGTTTCATTAAATAGTGAAAAGATTGTTATTGTGAATACTCCCTTTAATCTTCAGTTGGCAAAATACAATGTTTATAAAGTCTGCAGTTCTGAGTTGTACAGACTATGCAGTTGCTGTATTATGTTGTATTAGTTGTTCTCAGTCGGTACATCAGCTAGTATGTTATAATTGGTCTTTGTGTCTTTGGGCTTTGATAAGGGTAACATTCTTATTTAGGAATCTAATTTTTACCATTAAAGCAGTGAATGAATCCACAGCATTGTCATAAGAGTACAATTAGTTTGATAAACAATTGATCCATATTATCTGTGTTCAACTCACAAAGGACAAGTGTTCAAAACCATAATCACTGTTCCTCTGGTCTAGCAAAATATCAGTGCTCCATTACTAAAGCATCAATTTATGATTAGTAAAACCATAGAGAATTCCTTGTTGATCCCAGCAACACATTTAGCTGGCAGGCTGGTTCAAAGCTTCTCCCTGAGTCAGAAGGTTGTGGATTCCAGCCCGATAGCAAGTCTTTAATCTTACTCCTTTCCCTCCACCCTTCCACCCTCCCCCGATCCCAACCCCAGCTCGGGTCTGAAACATTGACTGTCCAGCACCTTGGGATGTAACTCCCAATGTGAAAGATGCTATGCAAATGTCATGTTGCTGTTGTTGTTGTTCCAGTATAGGTTGACACGCCCATGAATGCGCTGGAGAACACGGCAGCCAATTGCACACAGAAGTGTCCCACAAACAGTCATGGATTGAAATGACCAATTTTATTATTGTTTTTTTTTTGAGGGATTATTATCAGGCATGTGGAGTAAGGAAACTTGCCCAAGAATCCTGACCTGTCTGGATTCGAACACAGGTCTCACGCTTGTAAGGCGAGTGTTCTAACCACTGAGCTACAGGACTCCACAAAGACTTAAATGACTCTACACGAGGACTCTACAGGACTTAAAATCTCCTTGAAATGAGATTTTAAAGCTTGGTCCCATCTGCCTTATCAGGCAGATTTTAAAGATCGCATGACATTATTTGAAAAGAGAAAGGAGTTTCTCCCTATGTCCTGGCCAACATTCCACCAAATAAAATAGGTAATTTATTTCATGGCTGTTTGTGGGACTTTTATGTCTGTAAATTGGCTGCCTACAAAATACAGTCACTAGCCCATGAGGTACTTTGAGACATCCCCATTTTAATAGATGCAAGCTTCTATTAATTAATGTGTAGTGAGATAAGCACTCACAATGTTTTAAAAAATTGAGGATATTATCATGAGATGGACAATTCAGCATGTATCTAACACATGAGAAGAGCAAAATAATTCATTTGCTAAATGCACAAATTCATTTCCCCAATAATGTGGAGTACATAATGTATTGTAATGTATTAAGATACATTAGCAATGAGCACTGGGATTGTGACACAAGTGTATATTTTCTCTAACTGGATTACATTTTATGTGTACTTTGTTGCTGCTGTTAAACTGGGTCATGTAAAAGGCAGGAGCTGTTGAATTTGTAGGAAGCAGTGAATTAGCAAATCTACAGTTTAAATTTAGAAGGAATTTGATACCACTCTTCAAATAGTGAACAGCAGCACACGGGAGTGCTCTAATTAAAACATCTGTAGTACAGGGTACAACGTGTGGTGTTTCTTAACTCATTTCTTGTGTTATTTAACAAGATACAGATTAAGAAACGGTGTTCATTTTACCACTATATTTCTGAATGATTTTTCAGAACCTACAAAATAAACAGTTTAATGAAAGTGAAGAAGTAAACAAGTCTGAACACTGTCTTGTAGATCTGCTCTGATATAGCTGTAGGTTTGCAATCGAAATGGAAATTCATTTCAATATTTCGATCATTTTGGAATGGAAGAAATAGACTTAAATTCTGTATGTTTACTAATTAGTGGAATCTCCTAGCTTAGTGGTTAGAGCAGGGTGAAACGTTGGAGAAGTTTCCTTACTCCATACGCCTCTGTTTACCCAACAGTAAGTAGGAACCTGGTTGTTAGTCGATTGGGGGATCGCTTTCTGGGCCTTATAATCCCTTCAAAAAAAATTATAATTTGGTCACTCAATCCAATCTGATTTTGTTGTTGTTAGTGATACACTGCTGTGCACAATTGACTGCACCATTTCATCCACACAATACACAATCAATTCACTTTACAGTGTATTCCGTGAAGGCTTTGAGACATCTCAAAGACATGATAAGGTGTAATATCAAATGCAAGGATTATTATTATTGTGCTGTCGAAAGATCTGCAACAAGCAACGCAGAAATTCATCTAAATTCATGTTAAATAGATAATGAAAGAGATATAGCTAGCAACAGCGGAACCATTGCTAAACTGGATATTGCATTTTACAGAAACAATTCAGTGAACTAAACCCTAGCTATGTACACATTCACCACAACTAGAATACTGAAAGGGGGAGCATTGTAATTCATTTCTTTTTGGCAATATACAATGGTGACAATAATTTACAATATTCACAGTTCAATAATTATACATTAACATTTGATTAACCAGTCAAATTCGTAAAGAGAATGTGTGAATGTGTCAAATTATCATGCCTGATTGACCACTTCAAAGCCATAACTGTATTGCAATTCTGGCACAATCTTATTCAAATGATGAACAAAGTGGGCTTGATTACCATTGTCAAGCAAGTAGCCACATGGTTGGCAACTTGACAACTGACATATTTAATGTGGAACAAATAGTTATCAGTTTTAACAAACAATTGTTGGGTTGATTTAAACTTGGAATGAACTGTAACAGGACAATTAATAAGAATCCGTAACTCAAGGGTTTGTATATTGCTGTATTAATGCTATTGTCTGAAATGTATGGGGAAAAAAAGTGTTGCTAGGTTTGAAGAAACAGGAGATTCAGGTCACGCAATCTATTCATAGAGACAGAGTTCTAATGCACCTTATGTAGATAAAGACTTTGATTCAATATTAAGGTCAAATTCTGCACATCCTTGCATAAACAGGGGAAACAAGATTAGAACACAGATCCCTCTGGAGGATTTAAGCAACAAATATTTATTATTAAAACATAGACACAGATTTTTTTTTTAGTAGCAGCCCTGCATGGGTAATGCTGTTCCATGTGTACAATACTATAATTAATTAATTTTGTGCATCCTTTAGCCAATATATTTAATGATAACTCACACCAATATCAGGTGAACAAAGTCAGTGGGATTAGTTTCTCTTACAACTAAATATTGAAAACTGGAAACAGGGCTATTAAAAACACAGGAAATGTTATTGGAATATTTAATTGTGTTTCACAAATGAGGTTCTATCACAAGAACATGGATAATATGATTCTGCCTCTGTGTGAAGATTTGGAGCAATTTAAAGATATGTTCCTACTCTTATATAACAAAATGTGTCATATACTGTAAATAAAGGCTGAGCCAGTGCAAAATGACAGAGTAGGTAGCTATAGGAGCAATTCAATTAATACCAGTACAGGATGAACAATTGTTGGGTGTTAAACTTTCAGATAAGTTCCACAAAGTCTTGCACTTTTTCCAAATAAAATTGGTCATTCACTTCATGGATATATGTGGGATATCACTGAGATCAAATTGACTGCTTCCTTTGCCTACAAATACAGTCAGTACAGTTTACAGTAAAATGCTGTGAAGCGGTTTAAAACTTTGACAATATAAAAAGTTCCATGTAAAATGCTAGTATTATTATTATTATTTGGTACCATTATAGGAAAGCGACGAGAAACTGTTTTCCAAACAGATGTTGGAAGACTTGTGAGTTTTAGTTCCTATGAACAGTAGGAAAAACTTTATTTGGTTTGGCAGAAAGGACCTTCAAACAAACAACAACAACAAAACTTACATTTATATAGCGCCTTTCACGTCGAGAGGACATCCCAAGGCGCTTCAATTTTCTCTGGTACCTTTTTGGGTACAAATTAATGTATTCAATTGCTGTTGTATACTCATTTGTTTAATGTCACTTTTTGTTTCATTGGGCAATCTACGAAGCGATCATTGTGGGGATAAAAGTCTCATGACTGTACATGTATAAAATACACCATCACTATACTTTACAATACATCCTGTGAAGTATACAACCTGCATGAAATACTTATACTGTATTTGATGTGAAGATATAAGGATTTTTATAATTGATTAATAAATGGCAGTTCATAACAAATACATTGAACTCGTATTCAACTCAGACCGCACACTGCACATGGGTTCCACCAGCCACACTGCCCATGCATAAACAAATATGGAGCTTCCATCACTGTGCCATCTATTGTATTGACAGAAGTAGACAGAAAATAATTTCTGTCAGACACTCACATCGACCAGAAAGATGTGGAGCCAACCGAACATTGTTGGATCAGAAAAGATTACATACTCCCGCCAACAGGGCCAAGCTTAATTCCAAAATACATTCTAAGAATATTGCCAGCATTAACTGGCTCACTGCCCCTAGAGCTGTGGATTTTGCCAGGCATGCATGAGTTGATACATGACCAGTGCAATTTTTTGTCCAACTGATTATATGCTGGCACAAGCGTAATTGGCAGCATTGCTGCTTAGGATGCTAATTTTGCCTCTTTGACTTTTGTTTCATTTCCATAACTCCTGGTGCTCTAATGTACTGTAAGTTATTCATGAAAATGCAACAAAACAATGCATTTCAAAAGATAAGTCAACAAGGACGGATAGAGAACAAGACTGTTTTTTGCTCTGCTGAACAAACGTAAAGCTTTCAGTTGAACATTTGTTCAATGTAGTGTAACGGTAATTCCCAAGTGTTTCTATAAAGCTCTCCTTTGAATACTTTCGGTTGGATTATAAATGAAACCAGGTAAATTACTGGCATTCTTTTCCATTCATGTATTAAGCAGTGTCACCATCTGTCAGCAACAAGACTTAAAATCTAATTTTCAGCTATTCATCTCTAGTAACAACTCATATCAAGGTGTGTTATTTTTGCTGGTAATAATTTGTTTTTGCAATGACACCGTTTTTGGGTGTAATGCTTAATTTTAACACTAACATAACATATCATTAACACCTAGAATCAAGAAGGATAGTTAAGTCAAGGATACTGAACTCATCTAAGGAACAGCTTAATCATGTAATGGGAGGACAGTAAATTGGGTATTCTGATAAAAACAGGAAATGAAATGGTGAAGGGCCTTCTTCATCTGAACCTCTCATGTGACTTTGTAATAATTCCTAACAAACAAATCTCAATACTAAATCTATTGCTAAATAATGTAAACACCCAACAAAATTAAAAACAAACTAACTATACTTTATTTGAAGAATGATAGTAACATAAAAGAAAATTGTGTCCTGTTGGAGTATTGCAAGGGTCGCAATTGTTGGAGCTATAAATGATGAACTATATGCTTTCCTCCTTGAAGATTACATAACCTCATTGACTGTTGATCGGACAGTAACAAGATTAATGCAGTGTCTGATGCTTGTCTACCACCATTTTATTGAGAATTGTCATGATGCACCAGTCTTGGCCCCACATCATCTTTTTATGTCAGTCAGCAGTGACAAACATTTGCTGGATGGCCAAGATTTAGTGATGGATTTTAGTATGTCAAAAAGTCAGGTAAATGATAGTTTTATTTGGCAGTGCCAGACAGATCTTTGAGGTATTGAATAAAACAACACTTTCAAGGGATCAACATAAAAGTGTATGGTGCATTGATGTAACCTTCAGTGTGCAAGATAAAATGTTATTCACATTAGGTTATAAGTGGATATCTTCAAGAAGCAGAGCTAGTGGTTTGCCTACTGGTCCTTAAAAGTAACAGGAAATTGTGGCCTGTGACCTAATTTTTCCAGTTACAGCTCGATAGTCCGAAGGTTTGTTAGTCCGAAAGGTTCTTTAGTCCGAAGCTTCCCATAACCCTAACCCTAACCGTAACGCTAACCCTAAGGATGGAAATGTTCGGATTAACAAAACTTATTTTCGGACTATCGAGCGGTAACCACGGTAACCATGCCGGGTATAGGAAATTTGTGTGTTCGGACTATCGAACATTCGGACTTTCGAACCTTCGGACTGTCAAACCTTTGGACCGTCGAGTGTCCCCCATTTTTCCAACTGTTTCGACATTGCATCTCTTGGTCCACTTGAAGATCTTGGTCCTCATCTTTAAAGCTCTCTATGGTCATGTCCATCCCAACCTCTGCAACCTCCTAACCCTCTAACAATCTGTCTGCTCCCTCCGTTCAACGGGTTCCGGCCTGCTCCATGTCCCCTGACACACCCACCTCACCATTGGCGGGCGAGCCTTTAGCTACTCTGTGCCCAAACTTTTGGAATTCCATCCCACAATCCCTCCATCTTGCCCCCTTCCTAGCCTCCTTCAAGTCCCTGCTTAAGACCCTCCTCTTCGACTATGCCATTGGTCACCCTCCTCCCCTCCCTTCCCTCCACCCTTCCCAATCCCAACCCCAGCTTGGGTCCGAAACACTGACTGTTCAGTGACTTGGGACGTCCTCCTGATATGAAAGGCTCTATACAAGTGTAATTTTGTTGTAATATGATTATTATTATTAAAACAAAGTCCCATCTGTCTTTTCAGGTGGACGTTAAAGATCCCATGGCACTGTTCGAAAAGAGAAGGGATTTGTTTTAGGCAACAAATCCTCAAATAAGATTGATCACTTACTTCATGGCTGTTTGTGGGGCATTGCTGTGCAACAGGCTGCTGCGTTTTTCCCACAGTCAATCCATTTTACAGCATTTCCTGTCAAGCATTTATAATAAACCTTGCGTTTTGTATATTACCTTATAATATCATTGAGATGTCTCAAAGCACTTGCTGAAATATATTTATTGTCAAGCTTTGAGACGTTTCAATGACATTATAGGGTGCTATATCAAATGCAGGGATTTTTTTTAGTATTCTTTCAGTGCCCTTGCTCCTTTATGATCTGGAACTGTTTTGCATCTGCTTCTTGCCACGTCTTGCAACAGTGATCTCCTTGACCCTATGCAGGAAGGAGCAGCAGTCAATCCCTTCTCACATAGTCACTGGCAGGAGTTCCTCACTCAGGACTTCTCTCCAGAGCGGTAATTATAAATTGTAACCAGGAGCATCAGGTACTCAGCTCCCCACAGAACAGTTCCATGAAAGATTTGAAATCAATTAAAAATATCTTAATTTAAACTGATGAACGGAATAATTGAGGAGAATTATTTTATT
This sequence comes from Hydrolagus colliei, assembly GCA_035084275.1. Lineage (NCBI taxonomy): Eukaryota > Metazoa > Chordata > Chondrichthyes > Chimaeriformes > Chimaeridae > Hydrolagus > Hydrolagus colliei. The sequence goes on along the minus strand of CM068749.1, from coordinate 13,893,654 downwards.
GGACAAGTCGAGGATGATTACTGTAAATGTTGATGGTAACTGGTTCATACTCACACACAATGACCATAGAATTCAATCAATCACTCTCATTGTGGAAACTGTGCATTACTTTATACGTACTTTGCAGAAGCAATCTGAGGTCCTTTAAAATGAAATGATTTCACATTTCAGAGTTTTGTTAAACAAATATGGGCAATTTTAAAAAATGCAAGCTTAAAGGCTTGCACTACAAGATTCATATCTAAAATTATCAGTAGCATAGGCATTACATTTTCATACTGTGTATATACACAATAAACTCAAAGCACACAGAATTCAAGTGCATAACATGCATTTGAATTCTGTAAAGGTGCATGAAAAAAATCTTGGGCTCAGGTCAATGCCTTTGTGCGCATCAGGGGAATTTCCACTACTGATCAGGAATTCATAATAACCCCAAGAAAAGAAATATTCTCACTATATAATATTTACTCTCACAAAGAATTTTGTAACTCTCTAAAAGATCTCCTCTAAATTGCATGTTAAGTGTATAGCATGATGATGTTCACAACTTCTTGAAAAATAATCGCAATGCACTGGATATCTGGATCATTCAAAATGACGAAAAGTCATCACTTCAAGAAAAATCCTCAAACTGACGAGTTCAGTAGAACCACCAAGACTGGAATTAAGTGTAAGCAAGTAATCCATGAGTCCAGGGAAAACTGAGCCCATTCCCCTTGACTGTTTTCATTAGGCTTTCATGTTATTTTATGAAGTAATTAAACAATATTCTCTGTCAAAGCAGTTAGAACCGGGACAGCATTTATTTAGCTTCTTATTACTGAAGGCTCAGAAGGGATGCTGCGCCACTGAGATATTGGATTTGGGATATCATGTTGGTTTATTTGATCATATCAAAATCCAGATTGCAAAGGCCAAACATAATACTATAGGTTAAAGGTCATTTACTTCAGAATTTTGGATTGTCAGATTCTGCAAATGCGCTGATATGATTATAGCTGGCATGTTTTGTTGAATATACCATAGAGATATCTACGTATTTATGTTTACTGCAGATATTGACAGTAGAAAGTTCCCTTGTTTCCAAAATGCACCATCAAGCCTCCAACTATATTGATTGAAACTGAAGACACATTAGTGCTACTTGCTATAGTCTGTTAAGGAATGTAATGCAAAATCCTTGGTTTAAAATACAGCAACAAACAGCTTTATCTTATGGTTCTGTGTCAATATAAAACTATTACAGCTCACTTCTACTATTGTCATACAATACTTGATTTATTATTATTATTATTCACTCAATCCATATTCCTTTTTAGCAAAGACTCCATTTACAGTTGCCTCTTCCATCTGTCTGTGAAACGCACTGCATTCAATGGTATCAGGTAATCTGGATATTAAACAAAGAATCGAGTTGAAAACTTACCTCTGTGCTGGTAATAATACAAGTATAATTTTAGGATTGACTCAATGAAACAGGTACGATCATTTTTATTTTTAAGAGTGACCTGAAAATAAGCATCGCCACTGGGAAAGTTAGTAAACATGTTCTTATTTAGAACCTAATGCATGTCAAAATGCTGCCTACCAGTCAACGAAAAGCTGTTATCAACAAAGTTAATTAAATACTGGGTTACACCTCAAGGACATTGTATGCTAAGTCAAAATAAATAATTATATCCACTGCTTTGATCAGTTGTGAGGCTACATTTGGAATTATTTGTCCCATTTTGGGGTACCCTATCTTTGGATATTAAAAGTGTATATTTTTTCCACATTGCAGAGAACAGACTCCATAGAACAGACTCTTAATGAAAATAATTTATGCTACGTTGATGAAGTCCTTTAAAAAGAACTATGTTACCAACCTGCCTGCTGAACGACATGCCCCCCACCCCACCCCCACCCCCCACCCCACCCCCACCCCCCACCTGCCCATCCGTCCGCAAACCTTTGCCCAGACATTCTCACAATGTGAAAAGCCCTATATAAATGAAATTAGTTGTTGTTGGTGTTGTTGCTGTTACTTGTCACAAAATCTAACTACAAAGTAGGTTGATGATGCTTCTTTGATTAATGTGCAAATGAACTCTTTAATGTCGTTTCTGAGTTTTAGGAAAACACTGGCAATATTTTTCTTTAGTTAATGAATGTCTATGGACAGATTATAGCCTCATCTATCTCTGAAAAAGCTTACCTTATGAGAGGATTCTGCCATAATGGTACAAATGCAACAACATCAAATGTAACATACAGCAATATTGTAAAAATATTTTGTTTATCTGTTGCATAAGTGGTCAAACAAACAATGTGCACCTGCATTTACCAGCTGTCAGAATCAGATAGGGTGGCCATAGGCTTGACCAAGATTAAATGACCATCCTAGTGAAAAGGCTAGCCCATCACAGACACCAAGATAATGTGAGACGAGAGATGATCTGAAGCATCAAGAAAGGGATGATTTATGTGCCAGATTTGTTGAGGCATTTTGGAAAAGGACTGCCCACCCAGGAGCAGCTGCTGAATAGAAAAGCAAGGTGTTAGACTGTTGGATTTATTATTCTGCTTGACCTCAAGGCTAATTCCTGTGTGCTTATCGAGCCTGTCACTCTTAATGACGCTGGTATCTGTCTAGTCCTGGAAGATGACCCTGTGATGTAAGGGCCATGTTGGAATAAATGTAATCAATAATAGTGTAGTATGGTGCTTCTTTGTGGGTCAATAACAGCCGACTAAAGTTCCTGTACCCGAAATTCAATTTTCCACATTGTGCAAGTTGCCAAAGTTTGGTGAACAGCAGGAATCTAATTCACTGATCCATGCCTCCAACTAAATGATACCATTTCTTGATTCATTCAACTTTTGCAAAGCATGCTTCACTTTCTGAATAGTCCAAAAAAGCCAGTGGTCAGCAAACTTCTTTGAAAGATAGTTTGTTGAATGTTAATGGTTAGTCTTTGTACTGCTAATACATAGAGTTGTGTGTCTTTAGTTGTTCAGTATTCCTCAATCATTGGGATAAATGTAACTCCAACTTTCATGGAAGATGTAAAAGAACAAAATTAATTCCCTCCGAAAACTGCAGTCGAAATGCCTTGAATGACTGTGAGTCCTCCTCAAAGCTGTTCAACCCAAGGAGACCCCACTTACCTTCTTCTCCCTTTTCCCAATGAGGATAAATGTAGACATAGTGAAACTCTGTGTGGACCCAACAGAATTCAACACTAGATTCATTTTTTTGTCCCAAGTCCTGTGCTAGAATTGTCTTAATGTAATGTCTTTCTTAGCCAATGTTTCCTAAATCCCTCTAAGTACTTACTACTTCTTTATAACCTTGCAGTTTCTGGTCCTATAATGCCCAACTGAATAGAAACAGCTGAGAATCAATTTTATAATACAGGGCACAGTTTTCCAGAGGCTCATGAGAATAGTAAAGTGCCACTGAACATTCTGTGCATATTCTGCTTCGAATCTTTATGACATTAAATCAAGCTTGTTAAAAGAAGATATACCTGTGAGATCCCTTCCACAATTGAGTTCAGATTCAAAGCCATTAATGCAGGTAACCTATGTCACCCTTTAAAACACTCCTGCATAGAACTGTCTACATTTGCTATAAGAGCCAATGCAATGGTATTGTGGTTTTAAGCAAATAAAGGTTATTTTACAGTATTTGAAAGCAAAAACTCCCAGTTGACATGGTGATCCGTGAAGTAATATGAATTCTTCAGAGTTGAGAGCAAACCATGTGTCAGAAAACTTGATTCTCAAGGCTTCTGCTATACCACATGCACACCTCTTGATTCACACCATGATGAAACAATAAAAGATGATGAATATGATCCTTTGATGGATTTTTAGCAGGCATGATGTACTGTATAACTTTTTGATCTGAAGAACAAACCAGACACTATTTTTCCTTAAATCTCTAGGGCTTCACCTCTTCCTTCCACTGTATGAAATGCATCACAAATATAAAGAATCAGATCATTGAAATATATAATATTCCAGGTCCTAATCCCATGGTGGAAACACAGCCTGTGGTGTGGAAATTTAGTTCTGCGCTTTTACTATAATCCATTCTATTCTTTTAACTAAAGAGTCTGGCAGTGTTTCCCAGGTTTGATACCTGTTGCTTGTGATTCCTGAAATGGGAAATAAGAATGATATAGATTGATATGGCAACAGTTGTGAAGTACTCCACAGCGGTGGGGGGAGCGTCAAAATTGAAGGATCTTTTTCCCAATGATGTGATAATAATAATATTACAGTAAAACCTTGATAATCTGACATACCAAAAGCTGGCAACTCCCTAAACTGTCAAGGTTTCAGAATACAAACAGCATCATTTTTTTTCCGATGTCCAGCAAATTCCCCCAAATTCAGAACAGCTGCTTGCAGTTCACATTGGCGGCGCTCTATCATCCGACGCTGTGGTTGCTGCTCGGGCATAGTTTGGCTTCAGTGGTGTATGGAGAGGGACTTCTCCAGCCATTTCTAGAGTAGATTCTAAATACCGGGAAACTCTGAAATCCAGGAGGTGAGTGGGCCCAACCGTGGCAGATTATCATGGTTTTACTATAATAATAATCCTTACATTTGATATAAGGCCTTATCACGTCTTTGAGATGTCTCAAAGCACTTCAGAGAATATACTCTGGAGTTAAGGTGTTTGAGTGGGCCCTGGTTGGGACTTGTTTGAAATCTGAAATTGTTTGAAATTATGAAAGAATTTGATAAAGTGGATAAGCTATTGCTACTTATTGGTAAATTCACAACAAGAAACATGAATATAAGATGGCCGCTAGCAGAGTTAAAGAGGACTTGGGAGGAACATCTTTACACGGGTTGGTGAGAATGTGGAACTCACTGCCCCAAACGTCATGTTTCTTTCTAACTATATATATACCAAATGTTAAAACAGATCCCTGTGACTTCTCTGAGCAACGGCTATCATTATCACACATTTATGCATCTCTATACTACTCATGATTCATTCGACTCATGATGCATCAATTCTGTATTCCTGTGGGACTTCCTTTATCTAGTTTCTGTAGATTATGTTAAAATCTACCGAGCAGCTCCTCCAGCACAGAATGTTTCAAAGCTTGACTTGCTTTCATCCTATATCAATGTGATTTTTTAAAAGTTGCAGACTTATAAGTCATTTTAAAAATGCATAAAATTAATCGTAAAGAGCAACTGTAATACATTGTGAAATCAAGTACGCAACGTATATGTGAAAAACCCTGTCCCTACCTTGTTTTCAGGTTCGCTCCATTTGGTTTGCATGGCTGTTATTTATAGACATGACGGTACATCTCTTGCATTGCTTAGAATGATGACCCCATTTTGTCACTTTTATGCAAAGCGTAAGTATGATGTGCTTGGTGTGAAAATAAATCTCTTGACGTATGGAGCACCGTGTCATCGGCTGAGAAATGTTCTGTCCACTCCCCTGCAGAAGACTCACTGTATGCTCTTTCATTTCAACTTTAAGACAGTACATTGTCAGCCAACCTCCAGCAAATGTCAGTGCATTGGTAAATACTGATACTTGTGTTCAATATAGAGCCTTTTGCATCAGGAGGACTTCTCAAAGTGCTTCACATGGTAATACTGCAAAGTGCAGTGACTATTAAATAAGGAAATAGGGTAAGTTATAGCAATAATAAAAAGGTTGAAGTGATTTTTCATTCGGGTATGCACTTGGTGTCAGAGAGTCATAACAAGTTTACAGCCTAGGAGACTCCGCAGCCAATTGTACATCTGTACTACTGTTTGCTTCACCACTCGAGATACATACCCCTGCTCTTTTCCCATACCCTTTAATATAATTTTGCCTCATGCAATGTGCCCACAATTTTTTAGAACTATTCACTATATCCTTATCTATCAATAAAATCAATCAACTGACAAATATCCGCTGTATATATAAACACGAGGAACTATTCATCCTATTTTTGGAATTAGATTCAACGTGGCACAGAAACAAAATTAATGACTTCATGTAAAACAGTACATTAAAAATTGACATTAAAAATCTGAAATGTGAGATAACTGCCGGTTCCTGTTTCAGTTTAGTTCTCATTTGTCCTTGAGGCAAAGTGACCAATTAAGGCAGTACAGTATATGGATAACTTGATGCTATAATAATAATAATCCTTGCATTTGATATAGTGCTTTTCACATCAACTAGACATTTCACAGAATTCAGAGAATATACTGTCAAGTGAATTGACTGTATTTGTAGGCAAAATGCGACAGCCAATTGTGCACATCAGTATATCACAAACAGTCATGGATTGAGTACCAAATTATTATTATTTTTTCTTGAAGGATTATTATTAAGCATGTAGAGTAAGGAAACCTGTCAGCTGGGAATCAAACTCAAGTCTCTCGCTTGCGAAGCGAGTGCTCTAACTCTGGAAACCATGTTAAAAATCGGCAACCATGTTAGCTGTTTCTTAGCTTCCCCTGGACATTGTTAGCTGTTTCTTAGTCTCCCTTAGAAATTCCAGAGGTTAATAGGGGTATCAGCAAACGTCAGTTGTATGACATAGTCCAGACCGAAGAAGGGAGAAAGGCTTGTGCTTGATTAAATTAGACATTCCCTGCTTGTTATTCTTTAGGTGATCAATTGCTTCAGTATATGCCTGATCATTAAAGACGATTTACTTCTTTCTTAGAAAATTGTAATCTATCAATTAGCAACTTGTGGTTGTCTAGTTTTGTTTTAATAGATGCTGCCCTTTTTGCACCCCATGGCTAGTGTAAATAGAGTTCAACTCTCTTCCCACATTCACTTTTATTGATTAGGTGGATTGCTGTAATTGGTTAAAGGAACTTATACTACTGTCACGTGGTGCGCAAAAGAATAAGATATAAACTGTTGTATTTCTGTTAGTTCCTTAGAAGTACCAACTCGGGTATCTGACCTGTGAGGATATTTCTCCTTTCGGCCGTTAGTATATTAAATGACTGTTTGTGCTTTACACGAATAACCTGATCTCTTTGTGAGTTATTCCACGACATAACCACTGAGCTACAGTACTCCACATAATCTGCTATAATCTGCATGTTTATAAGGAGAACCTCAATATACAATGGTTACCTTATGTACAATTGTGTATTAGAATTGTATTAGAATTGTCAAGCACTTTGGCACATCCTCCTATTATGAAAGGCGTTGTATTTATGAAATTATATTGTAGTTATCATTCTTAACCTCAAAGCATCAATAGTGACCATATATAACCATACAATGCCAATAGATACTAGGGAACGGCGATATGGGATTTTTCCGGATATGGTTATATCGGTTGGCTCATACCTGCTTAAACCGATCTATCGAGTTTTTATACTGCGCATGCGCGTGCATTCGAAGTGCGCGTGCATTGATGGCGCGTGCGCGCGCGCGCGCTCAGTCGCGGTGCACGCACATTTCGAAATGCTTGCTCTAGGCCCAGAAAGTTTGTAATGTTGGTGTCAAGGTCTGTTGAATTATACGATGTTGTTTGCTCCCTACCTCCCCCTCTCCTTCTCTCCCTCCTCCTTCTCTCCCTCCCCCTCCACTCTCCCCCCCTCCCACCCTCCCCTCTCTCCTTCCCCTCTCTCCTTCTCTCCCTCCCTCTCTCCCTCTCTCCCTTCTCTCCCTCCTTTCCCCTCTCCTTCTCTCCCTCCCCTTCCACTCTCCCCCCCTCCCACCCTCCCCTCTCTCCTTCCCCTCTCTCCTTCTCTCCCTCCCCCTCTCCCCCTCCTTTCCCCTCTCCTTCTCTCCCTCCCCCTCCACTCTCCCTGTCTCCTCTCCCTCCTTTCCCCCTCTCCTTCTCTCCCTCCCTCTCCTCTCTTCCTCTCTCCTTCTCTCCCAACTTTCCCCCTCTCCCTCCCTCCCCTCTCTCCTTCTCTCCCTCCTTTCCCCCTCTCCTTCTCTCCCTCCCTCCCTCTCCTCTCTTCCTCTCTCCTTCTCTCCCTCCTGTCCCCTCGCTCCTTCTCTCCCTCCTTTCACCCTCTCATTCTCTCCCTCCTTCTTCTCTCTTCCTCTCTCCTCTCCCAACTTTCCCCCTCTCCTTCTCTCCCTCCCCTCTCTCCCTCCCTCCCTCCTTTCCCCTCGCTCCTTCTCTCCCTCCTTTCCCCCTCTCATTCTCTCCCTCCCTCTCCTCTCTTCCTTTCTCCTTCTCTCCCAACTTTCCCCCTCTCCTTCTCTCAAAATAGAACACACGCACACCAAAAACAAAATCTAGAGATTTATTCTCCTCCATTTCTTGCTTGAAACTAGCATGTAATGTCCACGTGTAAATGAGATCTATTACAATAGAAAAGAGAGAGACAGACAGTCTGACTGTCAGAGTTAGAAGCCAGATTATCACTGCTGTGTGTGTCTGACTAGACATACACATAGAGGCAGTGATAGTTTGGCTTCTAACTCTCTCACACACAAAAATAACACTTACAGCCACAAAATGCCACTTATTTTTATGTAGTCTGAAGTCTGAATGAATGTCCTTCGCCATTGGCAAGCTCTCCTTTGCTGTGCAAAAAGTTACAGCGTTCGTGATACTTTGCCACTTTTTGTCCCCTCTCTGGTACAATGTTCTCCTCTTAAATAAAGCAGGAATTGTTTGAGCTGCACTGGCCCCACTACCTGTCGCTTTCTCCGAAGCGCTGGTTCGACTTCGTTCTGTTGTCGACAATGATTTCGCTCTGAGGGCAGCGTGCTGGGCGGGGTGGTGCTGCTTAATGTGTTGTCGCAGGTTGCTCGTGCTCGAATCAGATGTCTTAACCAAGACCTTGCAAACTGTACATCTATACACACCATTACTGACTGCATTGTTTTCAAAGTAGTTCCACACGGGGCTTCTTTTCCCCATGATGAGAAAGGTAAATTTTCAAACTACAATTTTCAGCGATGCGACTTTGTTAAGACGCCACGACTCACGTCGAGTATACACAGTAAAGTGTGCGCGCGCATCGGATGTGGGCGCCCGTTAATTGTGCGCGCGCACCGAATGTACGCGCATTCCATGCTCTAGATCTAGGAGGTTGCAATGCCAGCGACAAGGTAAGCTGGAAAAGATCGCATTACACTGATAATACCAACAATATTGATATATTGCCAGGAATTATATTAAAAATATATCGATGTATATTTTTAAAATCGAATCCCTCGATATAACAGGTTTTTTAGAATTACCATATCGGCACACCGATGTGAAAATCACATCGGGTTTAATCGAAAAACCGATTAATCGCCGTTCCCTAATAGATACCAATAATAACTACAGTAGAAGCCCGTTTATCCATGACTCAATGAACCAGCACTTCCGTGTAACTGGCACGCCAAAAAAAAAGTCCCCATTTGATAAACCGGAACTTATCCGGAACAATAGTGGTGGAGCATTTGTAAATGCATAAATCATAACATAATAACAGAATATTGTATTGGTACTTATTGTTAAAACTACTCTCTTGTGCTTCTCACCTTTGCTAGTAAATGCTGCTCTTGAAGCCATGATGCTGCAGTTAAGGTTTATAGTCCAGCGATTCTTTTTAAAATGGAGCATGCCAAGTGGGTGAAAAAAATGGAGCGCGACTTTAAAGCCATACTAGCGGCAAGCCGATAACACTAGCCAATAACCCACTTTGTCGCGCAGGTGCAATATTTCGATTTGCCGCTAGTAGAGTCTAGGGCTATTGGCTTGCCGCTAGTAAAGTCGCGCAACTTTAAAATCGCGCTGCCGAGAGTAGTTTTAACAATACCAAAGTACCAATACAATATTCTGTTATTATCTGTTATTACTTAGTCCGGTGTGTATGGTGTGTGTTAAAAGAACTTACATTTTTTTGTGGTGAATTTTCGGCTGCGGGCCACCCGAACATCAGGCAGGCGCTTTAACCAGCATTGGCCAGGTCCCGCGGGTGGCAGATAAACGGGCTTTTGCTGTATATTGTAGCTATCATTCCTAACCTCAAAACATCAATAGTTACCATATATAACCACACTATACTAATAGCTACCATTCCCAATATAAGTTAATATATTACATAAATCCATAACCTACAGTGCATCTCTTGTGCCCAGCTTCTGGACAATTTTAAAGTAAATCTAACCTCTAGCCAATTTTGCCCATGTTCAATCTGTCAATGCAGTTGACTGCAATTACTTATACTGTACTGTGCTTTGAGAACTTTCAAAATTGAAAGCATTAAACCGATGTAAGGATAATGATGAGGATGATGATTATTATCATATTGCAAATACTGTTTTCATTTCTTTCCTGTAATGTGAACAGGTTGGGATGCCAGCAACAGCTTGAATCTATTTCATATCCAATTCATTTTACACAGTTCTCTAACAGGGTGCATTTTAGTAGGTTGTTGTGACAGGAGATGTCCGATATGGTCTGAAAATGTAGCCATACTGGTCTAATCGTAGAGAGATTACTTGTTTTATACAGCAGATTCTCAGCAAGGTGACCCCACTCCTGATTTTCAGAGAGGTTTGTTCAGATTATACAGAGCATTTGGAGATATCAACTGCTAATCACTGTCCTTTTTTTGCTATACTATTAGAATTAAAATCTAAAGCTTCGTTGGAATAAGGACCTTGCTTATGTACACAGGAAACCACCTTAATATAAGTGAAATTTTATCCCTATTACTGTATACAGAATACACTATATTTATTGATTGTCACCCCATTGTCTTTCAATGAAGTTGTTTGTCCATGCTACAACTGTTTCTAACACTGCAATGTTCATATTAACTGAGGTGAATTGTATGTGCTACACCCTTAGAATCTGCTTGATGTCACTCTGAAACTGCAACCATTCAGTAACAATCTGACCTGAAACGACTGTGACTTGCAATAGTACAGTACTGCAGTAATACACAATTATGAATGTTGTGTTCATCAAGGTGACAGACAATAGAATATTATCATGTTTTGTCCCTAGTGTCCACATCAAAAATTCACAGGTCACTCGCAGTTTGGTTGGATTCTAGCGCTATCAACCTAAGAAATGCATCCTTTACTACAGTACTGTGATATTTTTATTTACAAACTCTGAGGGAGGTATTCCAACTTAATGCCACATTATTACAAGTTTCTCTATGGCACTAATCTACGTTTTAGGCTCTCTGAATATGTCATTTGGGATCTCCAACAATAGTTTGGAGGAGACCGTCACTCTCACTGAGCAGGATTTTAATCCAGATCCCAGAGGAGAATCCCTTTTGGCAGTGAATCATCTACAAAACGGGGCTTTGTGAAAAAATATATAGTTTCTAGATTATAACCGTAATAAGCTTCCAGCAACTAAAAGTACAATAATATTGGTTGTTGACTTATATCTCACAGAAGAATTGTATCATTAAAATGGCTGCTGATTATAATGGTTTGATCTTTTACTTCTAGTTTATATTTTAGAACAACCAAACGATTAAGATGGTTACCATAGCCGGTTTAATGTTACCTTGTTGCTTGCAACTTGATTTTGTTGTCATTGTATGTGCTTAATGTTTTCTGACACTTAATTTATACTATGTGTTACAACTTTAAGTGAATGGTTGTGAAACAGCACTGTTAGACAGACATAGAAAATCGGAATCCATATTAGAAAACTGTAGTGTGAAGGAGGCCCATGCAGGCATGCAGATCACAAAGACTCAACGTGCCTCACCTGGTCTCATGCTTTCCTGTGATCTTGTCATTCCCACTGCCAGCTGGCTGAGGCTATTAAAACCAATCCATAGATGTAAGCTTATATGCCCCAAAATTGAATTTTTTTCTTGGGAGAAATGTCTGGGTGGAATCATTAAGCCTGACAATGTGATTAACAGAGGTAACAAATGGCTAGAATTACATGAGCGCTGAAGCGGTTTGGGTTAATGATATATTAACACAGCTCCCACACGCTGTCAAGCTCAGTGACTCTACGAAGCCAACTGCTCCCATCATGCCATTATCCTTCACTGTTTAAACATGAATAGTTCAATTTAAACAAAATGATCAGAAAGGAACAAACAAAGCAATTAACTATTGCTCTTTCTAACTTTTCGACTTGTAGTCTGGAGTGCTGATATACTCATTCTTTAACTTAATGTCGGAACAATACCAATTCTAATCAGCACTATGAAAGGATTTAAAGTTAAACCTCAATCTGGTATGGATGTCTCCATTAAAAGGTATAGTCCAGTCAATTCTAATGGATTAACATTTCCTTTCAACATAGAAATCAGCATTCAGTTATTTAAACAGATTTATTTGCATCTCCGAAAGACAACTTACATTTGTTAATACAATCCTTACATTTGATATAACATTGCATCACATCATCCAGACTTCTCAAACAGCTTCACAAATTTTTACTGTGGGGTGTAATAAGTGTTTATTTGTAAGCAAATGTAGCAGCAATGTACACACAGATACTATATAAATGTAAATTTCATCGTATAAACTAGCCAATATTTAACCTTGTGGCTTATAAAGATTCATCACATATCACCACCTCATAACAAACACACTGCAACGTTTGTGCTATGTATTTGGAATATTACCACTTGTTTTATAAACTAATTTATTGTCAGGGGAAAGAAACACATTTACAAAACAAAATTTTGCATTTGACTTACAATCTATAATTGTGAACCATTTCCCAGGGTTCACGAGTCAAGTGAGAGTTTCCTGCCTAATGGTCCCGATGCACAAAGCCAAATCCTGCTTTTTCTGGCTCTCTTAAGGCTTCCGCCTGGAAATATATTGTACCAAGCACCAGAAGAAGGATTGCTAAGGGAATGTTAGATTGGCTTTTTGACCTCTTGACTTATTTTCAAGCTGAATATAATTTAGCGCAGTTGAAAAGTGCCTTTCATCTACAACATGAAATAAACATAAGTGCAATAAGGAATAGCTATTCGGGTTACATTGAGTAAATACCAAGAGGGGAATTAATATAGTGCCTGATATTCATGTACAACTGAGCATCACATTGATAGATGCTAAGCAGATGCTTTCTTGCACAGAATCATTATGTGAAATTGTCATTCATTTACCAATGTGGAGAGTCAATCCATGCCATCATATCAATTGTCGTGCTCATGCATAATTATGCTTCTTGGTTTGGGATTAAATTAATGATCTTCAAAAGACAACTATTGAAATTAATCTTCGGAACGGATTTTTTCCATAGGTCAGGACTATAAATAGATTACAAATAGCATTCAGTGAACTGGCTGCAAAACCTATTGCCCAAGAGAGCGATTAAAACATCGTGAAAAGTTCATCTAAGTTGAAATGGTGGTTGTATCACTACCACTGTCCAGAATGCCCCTGGTTTTAGGGAAGGAATAATAAATTATCCAGTGTTCCAGCTCCTGTTCACTTACTAGTAACTCCTGCTGGAAAGTGCATGTGAGTGCACATCAGATGCAAAATTAAGGTCCAGTGTTTTACTGAGTATCGCCTTCAAAGCTCCTTTCTATCTCTGTGGCCTACTAATTCCATAACGGCCTGTCCACTCCCTACAGCAAGCTCCAGTTTGGCCTACGTCCCTCACCCTGGCCTGCCTCACCTTTGACGGTCAGGCGTTTAACCTCTCTGCTCTCAATCTTTGCAACTCCATCTCACCATAACTTTGCCTTACTCCCTCCCTTGCCTCCTTCCAGGCAAGTCTGAATACCATCCTCATCAACCACGCCTTCAGTTACTCTCCTACCATCCCTGCCCTCCACCTTTGTGGAGTACCTTGGTTTGTGCTCCTGATGTGAAAGGCAAATGTAATTTGTTGTTATTATTGTTGAGTATAGATATTTGGGAAAGAAGAGCCTAAGGAACGGAACCCCCAACAAGAGTCCAAATCTTCAGTAGGGGAGGTGGGAATCTTGGCCAAAAAGCATGAAAAAAAACTGTATAGAACAGTGTTCAAAGCACCACCATCGAGGCAGTCTTCAAAATCTTCTACCATTTTAAAGATTTATTTCTGATATCAGCACAAGTGTTTTTACAAAATGCAACAGGCCTGCTTAAGTAATAATATTCAGAACAATGCATTTGCTGTGTTGAGCACCAATGTACTCTAATGTCTGATTAGATAGTGGCAATCCTCCTGACATGAAACTCGCTGTACAAGTATAATTTTGTTGTATACTTCCGGCAATAATTATAGGCCTGTCGATAATCCAAACATCCAATCCCCATAACTGTTGATTTTATGATTTTATAATCTTAGCAAAAGAACATTGACATTTCAACCTTCTCAGCATTATTACTGATCCTGTAGCCATATCTGCATGTAATTGAGAATCACTAACTCGGCAATAAAGACATACAGATAAATTGATTGCAGTTTCTGTGTCTCAGTGTTCATATTTCAACAACAGCATTCAGATGACAATCGTGCTGTGAAAACAATTTCACATTAGACAATATTACGCTTTGTTTAAAAGTCTTGCCACATTGGCCTGACATATAATCCCTTAACCTCAGGATGTAACAGCTGTTTCTTTATTTCTTTGATGGCATAAATGAACTGCTCAAAGTTATTAAATTTATTTTGGTTCCAGAGGTTGAGGACACAAAGACTCGGACATCAATTGTGTCATGGAGCGGTAGGGCAGGGGACAGATTAGAATTAACATGGTTAAAATTGCTCTTCAAATATGTAATGATCTTTAACTTCTAATATCTTAAAGGAAAAATATTTAAATGAGGAACAGGTTGAATTTGGTTCATTTTCCTTAATACTCCAGGTTTGAACCTTGGCAGCTCTGAAGGCACACTAATGGGCAGCACAGAGGGAGATCGACCATGCTACCATGACTTAACTACATCTGACTCTAGTATTGCTTGATGCCGGATCATCCTCAATCTCAAATGGCTGTTCTTATTCCTCTAGCCAGTCCTAGTTCAAACATGTTATCTCACGCTTGATTTTCCAGTGTAACTGCCAACTCTTATTGCTGTGGCCATTTCAAATTCCCAAACATAGCCTCTTTGCAGTGTGAATAAGACTCGTTCAAACAGTCGCTGTTTCTGATTTCGAAGTAACAATTCTCAGACCTGCCTATGTGTTCAAATCAGAAGGAGATTAAAATGGCTCTCATCTCTGGGTGTAATGCTTCTCAAGAGAATTTCACTATCAATCAAAACAGGTTATTCTAACCTTCTGTAGGTTAGTAGCAAAGCCATATTTGGAATGCTGTGTGCAGTTTAGGGGATCTTGGGAGGTGAAATTCTATCTAGTTCTAGATTTACTCTAGTTCAGCATTTCAGATCATCTGAAATTTGACAAATGTCTGAATTTAGTTGTAATTTTGAAGCAGTTTGCAGTTTGGGTTAAAATAATTCATAGAAATCTAGCTTCAAAATTAACGATGTATTTAAGAATTCACCAACTCTGAAACCATTAATAAAAAGATAAATCTAGATGCAGGTGGAATTTCACAATTTTCTCTACCTACCCCCTATCTTCTGATCCTGTGTTGATTAATTGCTTCAAAAATAATTTGATCAGTATCTGGTTAAAATCTGATAAGGGATTAGAATGAGAATGTAATGAACAAATATCCCAAGGGACACCGTGATTACTTTGTGGCTGGGGGTGAGAGAGGAACATAATGCTGTTTATGGAAGGATACAAGCCAGTGAAGATCTGTAGATGGATAAAATATTGGTGTGTATTTGCTGAAGTAAGTATGGTGTAAGGTTCACCAGATAGAGTCTTTGCTCAATACAGGTGGTGCGGATTACAAATGTTTTAATATCATACTTATCGCCTTACTCTCTTTCCCCCCTTTCTCCCCTAACCCCACTTCCATGATTGTTTGTGGGACATTGTGGCAATTTGGCTGACGAAATCAAGCCAATATATCTTTACGTTTGCAGAGCTAATTGGCATACGTATTCCTCCACGTTAGGCATTGAGAACAAATAGCCTTCCTTGTCTATGCCCTAAGAAGTAAGGAATGCTGTACAACAACAACAACAACAACAACAACAACAACAACTTGGATTTATATAGCACGCCGGACGGCGTTTCAGAGTGCTTCACAATAATGGATCCCGGGGCCAAGCCAGGGGGAGGGGGAAAAGGTGACCGAAAATAGATTCAAAAACAGAAAATACTAAACAGATTATAAGTGTTTGGTTACGTTTTAAAAGTATACTAATTGAAACTCTTAAAATAAACTGGAAGCATCACAAATATAATCTTACAATGGGCATTAGGGAGCATCCTCACAGAACATTCCCTCAGGATGTGAAGTGGTGGGCCGAATGCATGATAAGGGTAAACTTTGTATAGTATTGGAAAGTGAGGGTTTGATGTGCTTTTCTTGCATGTTCTTCCTTATCCTTCTCTGTATACAGAGAACCACATATCTGAGTTTCATTCAGATTCACTACTCTGATCCAAGACTGACAAACATATTTTGAATTTTTCATTCCTAACCTTGCATTAGAGTCTGATAGAATCACATCATTTTGATGTAGTAATCACAATGTAAATAAATATTAACTTGATAAAGAAATGAGTACCAATCGGTACCAATTAAAACGTGCATTGAAAGTCAGATGAAAGATTTGGTAGGCTAAAGTAATTTTCCTAAATGAAATGATAGGAAAAGCGGCATCAAGATATTTTTCTGTTGGGCTTCATTCTATGTAATAGGACTTCTCGTAAATCCTTTCATTTCCCATTCGATTATAATTGCCTGAGTGCTGATACAGCACCATTTTTATCTCTGAGTCAGAAGCTTGTGAGATCAAGTCCCACATTGGGGCTTTCACCTCATATAGTCTAGGCTGACACTTCAATTCAGTGCTGGGGTTATAATGCTCTATTGGAAGTGCCATCTTTCCAATCAGGCGTAACATTGAGATTTTGTCTGCATGATCGGGTGGGCTTTAAAGAGAACCAAATTTTTCCCACTGTAATGGCCAACAGTCCTTCAAATAAAATTAATAATTTACTTCAAGACTGTTTGAAATACACTGCTGGAGCAAATTGGTTGCCATGCTTGCCTGCAAAATACATAGTGACTGCACTTTACAATAAAACTTGTGAAATACTTGATCAAATGCAATATTATTATTATAAAATGGACAACATCATCTAGATTAGAGAAGTTTAGTTTAGAATGTCATCATTAATTTCTGACAGTGTTGAACTAATATCTTATAAATCTTAATGAATTTAGCAATGTTTAGCTCCAAATGTTCAATAAGACAGTAAATTAAATAATGAATTTGTTAAATATGCAGTTACTAGCAGTTTCAATGCATTAGGCGTTGAGGGAGAGTTCAGAGTCGTACAAAAAGATGAACAGCAACAATAAATTACATTCGTAGAGTGCCTTTCACGTCGAAAAGACGTCCCAAGACACTGAGCAGTCAGAGGTCAGGACCCGAGCATGGGGTGGGGGCGGGGTGTGGGTGAGGGCAAGGTTGGGTTCAGGGAAGGCAGAGAGGTAGGACGCCGACTGAAGGCATGGTCAAAGAGGAGAGTCATGAGACCGGTCTTGAAGGAGGCAAGGGAGGAAGCAAGGCGAAGGGATTGTGGGATGTGAACCAGATGAAACGCAATTCAAATGTCATGGAATGGATATTTGATGAAGTGGGTGAGCACAACACACAGGTTTTGTTTATTGTCCACAAACTATGAAGGGGTTTTGGAAGCAAATTAACTCCTTCACATCTTAAACAACACATCAATGGGAATAACACTGTTTCTGCTTTCAAACACGTGACCTAAAAGATGTATTTCAATAATTTCCTCTCTACTGCACATGAATCCAAAGGCTTCCAGGAGTTTTTTTATAATCAATTATTGATGTCCAAAGGCTATGCTTAGTCAGCTGTTTTGATTCTGAAACCTATCTTGCAGAAAGAGGGAGAGATGATATCTATGCATCTTTGTATATCCTCCCTTGCTCTCTCCCCCTCCATTCTATCCTCACTCCTTAAAATCAGGTGTACTAGCATTGTGTTCCATCCTTCAGTGCATCCTCACTTAAGATGTCTTCATCAGGGTCAGTGACATTAGCTGCGTTAGCTGCAAATTTCTCTCGTAAATGAAAGATATCTACTTGTATTGTACTTATGCGATTGCTGAAAATTAAAAGGGTACACAAGACTAGCTGGACAGAATAATTTGAAAGTAAATGAATAGTACAATGCTATAATACTGATCAGGATTCTAACCAGTCACAGATGTGATTATCAGCACTCATGAATTTATACTACAGTGGAAAAGGCAATCAATTCAGTTCCTCGCATGGTTTATTACCAAATTTTGCATGAAACTGGCCACCATCAATGAGCTCTTTTAACTACAAGTGCACATCTCATAGCACATTACAAACCATACACTTACTCTATTCAGCTTCCTACAAGGCTTATTCTAACAATGATGGTTTAAAAATGCATTTTGTGTTAAAAATGTATTAGCTCGCAGTAAGCAACAACTCAGATTTTAAAGCATTCACTCTAAAAGGATAATACACAACCATATTAGTTGTAAATGTGAGGAGCTTCAATAAATGTCATCGGACATTAGGTTGGGCACAATGGAGAACGTGAGCTGCCTTCTGCCTTATCCTGTGAAAGCAGTGCTGCCACTAGTCTTGCCACATAACAGTGTGGTTTCTGCATTCACAGGGGCACATTCTCCTGAGTCCATTGATATAACGAGCTATAAAAGCAGAAAATGGAGAATACAATATTCGTCTACGATAGGAGAGACAGCTGGTATGAAATGTCATTTCAATTTATCCTTCTCTCTTTTAAAAAGCTGTATGCTTAATTGGCACTATGCTGATAGAATTGGTGAAACTATCATTCGCAATGTTTTGCTAATTTATCATAATCCATCCTGTCAGACGAGACGTTAAACCATGGTCCCATCTGCCGGTTCAGGTGGACATTAGAAATCCAATAGCACTATTCGAGAAAGAGAAGGTAGTCTTTCCCAGTGTCCTGTGTGTCATGGTTGTGTGAGGTACGTTGCTGTGCACAAGTGAACTGCCGTTCATGTACAAAATACACATTCGTTACATTCAGTGCATTTCACAGTAAACCCTATGAAGTGCTTTGAGACATCAGAAAAATTAAGTTCATTCCATTGGAATGGAGAAGCGATATTCACCTTTGCTTAAAAAAATACCGCAGCTCTGTAGAATAATAACCACAATACAGCTTACCTGCATAAAACAGCATGACACCAACTTAGCTAGGAGGCCATTGTGCGATATCTACAATCATGCTACATATGGGGCGTTACCTCAAAACTGTACTTGTAATGGTTATTTTTCAGCTGGCTTTACGTACCTGTGGTTTTCAATTTCAGCGTGTACAGCTCCACTATAACTCCCTAGCTGCAGTCTACAGAAATGTCAGGAAATAATCAAATCAAAATTGTTGGAGGGGAATCATCACTTCACCTGCAAAATAAACATGTCATATCATGCCTGTATGTATGGTTCTGTTTTCACTATAAGCTGCGTCAGTAGCTTACACTACTCAAGTGGTGGCACAGAGCACTGAATACATTTTTCTTATTCAGTGGTAAATCATTTACATTTGTTCAGGTATATGGACAGAGACTAATTTCCTGCTCCATTCTGTTCCCACAACTGTTTCATCTCATTCTTCAAAAGTAGCAGATTTGAGACATTTTGTTGCAGCACTTGTCTACATTCATGTCTCCTATTGCACAATATGCAAATTTACTTCAAAATTAGTGCTGTGAGGAAATAAAGCGAGGATGTCATCGCTTCCATCAATTCGTAAGGAGGCTGCAGGCCTCCATTCATTTCATTTCTCTATACGCTAACGTAGCCCAAATACTGGTCATGACGATGTCATTTATTGCCCTGACAAACCAGCAAAATGTAAAAAACCATACATGCCACCATTTAGAATTTCCAACTTATGCTAACGTTTTCAATATGCCTGGCAATGTCTCCATGGGAAGTGGAACCCACCCCACGAAAGTAACAATAATAATTCTTGCTTTGGATATAGCATCTTATCACATCTTTTGAGACATCTCAAAGCACTTCACAGAATGGTACTTTATTTAAATGTCCTACCTATTGATGATGGCCCAAGAATAATTTAATAGTATTATTAATACAATAATGTCTCAAAGCACTTTACACGATTTATTGTAACTTATAGTGATTGTATGTTGAAGGTGATCATGGCAGCCAGGGAAGTCAGCAGTGTCCCACTGTCAGCTGTGAAGTGAATGACCACTTTAATCTGGAGAGCTATTGACCAGGATCCTGGGAAAAATACATTTCAGATTTTTAAGGTCCACCTAAACAGGCAGACGTGAACTTGATTTTAATGTCTCTTCCAAAGGATGGCACTTCAAATGCCCTCCTCCCCGGTCTCCCTTCCACCACAATCCATAAAATCCAACTCATCCAAAACTCTGCCGCCCACATACTCACCCGCACCAAACTTCGCTCCCCCATTACCCCAGTCCTTGCCAGACTTCACTAGCTCCCTATCCCTGAGAGGATCGACTTCAAGATCCTCACCCTTGTTTTCAAATCCCTCCACTCCTCTGCACCCACTATCTCTCTGACCTCCTCTCTCCTCAAACCAGCTCCCGTTGCCTTAGTTCCACCAGGTCTGGCCTCCTCCATGTCCCCCGAATCCTCCGCTCCACCCTTGGTGGCCGGGCCTTCAGCCACCATGCCCCGAGGAATTCCCTCCCTCACTACCTTCGTCTTGCCCCCTCTTTTCTCAGTTTCAGGTCCCAGCTGAAGACCTTTCTCTTCGCCCGCGCCTTTGGTCACCTTTCTACCCCTGCCCCTGGTTCGGTCCCGGGATCTGCTATTGTGAAGCGCTCTGAGACGCCGTCCGGCGTGGAGGGCGCTATATAAATCGAAGTTGTTGTTCATTGCAATGCAGCACACTCCCATAGCACTGCATTAGAGCATTAATTTGAATTAAAAATCCCAAAGTGTGGCTCGAACCCACAACGTTTTAACTCGGAGGCAAAACTGATTGATAACTCAGCCAGCTGACATTTGGAAATATAATATATTTTACAGAACGATATTATTTTCATGTCATAATAAGTCATCATATATGGTATCATGCTTCTAGTATAACCGTGCTCACTGATACACTGTCAACTATAGAAATTATTCAGCATGTGAATACGACCTAGATAGCATACTCAGGTGTGTGGCTCTTGAGTAAGGACCCCCCCCACCTTGAGTAAGGACCCCCCCCCCCCCCCCCCCCCACTCACACCATCATTTCCAAGCTCAGTGCTTTGCTTTTGAGTATCCTCTGTGAGAATCATGATAATGTAGTCAAGGTATGTTGAAAATATTGCTGCACCTTAGCCTGAGTGAAATTCTTCAGATGAGCAATCATTTGTTAAAGACATGGAATAAATCCAATGGCATTCAGTGAAAAATAGCAGTTAATCGATTAAAAACCTCACCTGGGTGGGGACATTATTTTATTCACCTGTCCATTTTGTCCCATTGGTTTCTTTCATGTTTTCAGTCAAGTGAATACAGTTGGATTTCCTTTTTGATTTCTGCAGCAGCCTCCCAGCCACAGCAATGCTGCACAATGCCCTCTTCATTGCCCTGTGTTATTGACAATAATGAGAATTGTTCTTTGCTGAACTTCAGATGCTAATTTTGTTGGATATTAGGGAGAAATTAAGAATAAAGACCATCCCAATTTTTTACTGCCTGATTCCTTAGATGGCTGCACCACCATCTTATGCCCTGATATCTACAGGGAACCTTATTAGCATACACTGTGGTCCTGCGCAAATCTTGATTGCTTTAGACAAGCATAGCTTTAATTGAGAGAAATGCCTGTGAAAGTGGTTCAGGTGCGAAAGCTGCAGTTCTCAGCAAATTAAATCCATAGTAATGATTGAGTGCTTCTTGTCTTAGTCCCTGCTTATGATAGATTTAATACTGCATTTTAATCACTGCCCTCAGTGGCCCCAGTCATATTGCTGTTTTTATTATCCTGTTTTCAAGCAGAATAGTAGATTCATTCCTGTGAGCTGCACAGCTATTGCTTCTTATGTCTTTGGTGCTCGCTTTGCTGATGACTGACACATTGCCGAGCGGCCACAGATTCCCAGCATGTCCTGTGCTCTTCAAATAATTTAATTCAAAGTTAACATGATGTGTCATGGGGAAATTTCCACTGGTTCTTGAAGCCTCAAGGACTACTTCACTGTGGGGCTTCAAGGACTTTTGCATAATAGTTGCATCTCATCATTACCATTTTCTTCAAACTGTGTCACATTATAACTAACCTCTTACAAATTATTTTCATTCAATGAATTATAATCAAATTACAGGTTGAAAACACTCTTTCATATATATACACACATACACACACACACCATAGATATAAACTCACTGCTCCTAATTAGGCGTATCCAAAATGTATAAATGCACTCGCAAAGTTTGTTGTTTCACCTAAAGGCTCAATAATTCCAGTGAGTTCCTTTCTAATGTTGATGTTCCTCAACATGGCTCCTTGTATTTGTTTGTGAGTCACTGGAATAGTAGACAGATAGACCCAAATTGTGAATTGGAGCAGAACCCACATCCTTTTTTCCAACTTTTCAATAAAAAAAACACCCTCTGGACTCTTCAAATATCTGTTACACAATCCATTCCCTTTCTTTGAAGATTGAAACATAAATGCAATTGAAGATGGCCGATATAATCAGTGGGGAATTTGGGTATAATAATAATCCTTGCATTGATATAGCGTTTTTCATTTCTTCTCGACGTCTCAAAGCGCTTCACGGAATATACTGTAAAGTGAATTTGTTGTATATTTGTGGGCAAAGTGTGGTAGCTAATTCCACACAGCAGTATCCTACAAACAGTCATGGATTTAAATGACCAATTTATTTTTGTAGTGATTTTTTTTTCTTGAGTGATTATTACTGTATTAGGCTTGTGGAGTTAGAAACTTGCCCAAGGTTTTGCTCTGCCTGGAATCAAACCCAGGTCTCTCGCATGTAAGCCAAGTGCTCCAACCACTGAGCAATAGGACTCCATGTGAGTCTCTATGTATATCAATCAATCAATCAATCAATCAATCAATCAAAACTTACATTTATATGGTGCCTTTCACATCGAGAGGATGTCCCAAGGCGCCGTACACTTAGGAGGGACAAGATAATGTATAGTGGGCCAATTACAGCCTGACCCATTTTGCAATGAACTTTCCTGGGATCTTAAGATGCTGATGCATCTCGTTGAACTGATATAAAACTATGACTAATTTATTTTTACTGAGATTAGGGAAGATGCTGAATATTGCACCTTGGACTACAGATTCTACCATTTCCTGCCTAGCAATAGTCTAACCATCCTCACAGGTTTTATTAAATTATCACATCAGTAATAATAATAATACCAGTAGATCCTTCACTTAATGCAGAAACATAAATTGACTCAGCTGCAAAATTTGGTGGTAAATTCTTGGAAAGAGCATTCATAAGCCTGAAGATATGTGTAGGCATCAGACCGAGGCTCCAGAATGTTTACATAAAATTCTTTATTCAAGATTCAAGATTTGGTTATATCTGCAACATTTAATTTTCATTCAGACCAAGTATGTTTGTGCTAATAATAACAATTTCAACCACTGTTCATATTGTTTGGTAAGTCGTAATGGTTCTCAGTCTTAAATTCTTTTTTGCCGATACATCTTTATTGACATAAGGGCGGTTACTCAAAAGTCTTTTTACAAATTACATCTGGTAACTTTACAGAAAAGTGAGATAGTATAAAATGTATCTATTTTCACACAATAAATGATGTACCGTAGAAAAGCAATATCTCTTGTTGGACGTGAAGCCAAACTACAACAATACACTTTACCGTCTACATCATAGTTGGCTGAGAAATGATCATATATCAGCGGTGGGCGTAAAATATGGCATTTGTGAGTCCATTCTTACTGATGAGCCATTATATAATAGCAGGGGGGTGACAATAAATTCAAAGGGATGCATAATTAGTGCATAATTCATTTCAGCATTCACGCAGCCATTTGACTTTGTCTCCCATCCAAGCTGCTTATGACATGGCACATGATTTATCAACAGTCCACACATTCAAATTAATTTTCTCTTCATTGTGATATGATGAAGTGTCTTCAGCAGTACATGGGCAAGCATAGCACCACCTGCTTCCAGTCCTCTGTGTTTCATTGTAGCCAAGTTGAAATATTTATTGGGGGAAAAAATTCTAATAATCTATGGCCACTACGTTATATATTTTCCTGTGTCATTCTTTTCTCCCAATTAAAACCACCAGGCTGTGCTATCTGATAAGTTACTACATATCTCCCTTTATGCTGGGATTAGTTTTTAAATAAATAAAGTGTAAAATTATATCTTATTTAATTTATCAGCTGGCACACTGAATCCCTGCCATTATTTTTTTAAAAATAGTTAATAATGTGAATAGAGGCAGCCGAGTGTTCACTAAGTCAGTTTTAAGCAGTTTTACTCAACTGCTTGCTTGATACTCCTCATAACCACAACACGTAACCAGACTCAAAACGATTTCCAATATAATGGTAGCATTTCTTTTCAAATATAGTTCCATGAAATGGCACAAACCAGAAATAAACATGCCTGTAGAAGGTAATGGTAATTCTTAGCTGATGTTTAAAAGATATATTGATGGTGATGGCAGCTTTTTAGATATTGGTACCTTCATGAGGACCTATAGCATTGCTCCATAACAAAACATGGAGAAGCAAGACATCAGATTGAATCTCAATAAACCATTTCATACCAAAGCAATAAACTGGTTTGCTATTGCATATAAAAACTACTTTGTACATTCAAGCTGATTCGTGAGACATTACTGCAAATTCGCTCCACATGTTGTTTGCTTCACTTTATTTATCCCAGGGGCAAGTGCCTTGTGTACTTGAAACCTAACCCATTTGATTATTAATATTCACTTCCTTCAGCGTACTGTGTGCACATTGCAGAGGGAGTTGATCAAGGCAGCAAAGTGTTTATTTAATCCGTATCTACAATCAATGTACCGTAGAACAGTAGAAGAATGCACATAAGAGATACTTGAAACTTCCCTGTCACTGTTGAAGAGTACACATGACTGCAGAAATTGCCTTGAGTTAGCATGTTCTTTCTTGTCCTGTATTATTCTACACTCACTTAAAAAGCTGCAGCCTAATAGCTGAAGGGAAACTCGGATATTTTATCAAGATGACCACCAAGTGGATTGTCACACACCACTCCATTCCACCTGCCAAAGGAGAGATCCTGACTTAAACAAATCCAAATCATCATAACTATGGCAACATACTTTTGTTAAGAATATGATTGAGCTTACTTTCTATTTGTTTTATTGTTATACAATATTATGCTAGCTGGTGAAATAAAAAATAGTCAAATTAAAAAGGTATGATACTGGCAGAACATTTCTTGTAAACAGATATTGAAGTAAACCTGTATGAACAGGTAGTAGAATAACACTCCTCTTAGAAAGAGATTCCTCCTGACTTCTAAACAACTACTGATCAACCAATAAGGAGCAGAAGTATAGACGTCAATGAAAATGAATGCCTTTGATCAATAAGCATTGAATTTCCACCTGAATCCATTAATTCCAGTCTCCACCACCATTAGTTGTTGGGAAGAGTCCTATATTACATGCTTGCCTCTATTGGGGTGAAATTTGCGGCATTTCATAACACATTCATGTGATGAATTATTAATCAGCAGAACTTTCATTCCAGTATTTCGTTTCAAGACTGCATCTTTCTTCTCCTGATCAGAATCTGTAACTTTAAGGTGACGATTACCTCACTATTCCGTGCCATGAAAGGCACGGGAATCCACCTTCACAAGTTCCCCTCTAAAAGCATTACAAAAGGCAGTATATCTTCAGCTTTGTCTGGCTGTTTTCTTCTGCACATATATGTAATTTCAGGCTTGTCTGCACTCAGGGACCTTTGACAGACCAGGAAGGGTCCCCAGACAGAAAGCAATTGAAAATACTGTGTGTTCAAAACTTCACATCTATATAGTTTTTGTTAGTTCTATCACAGTGTTTATAAGGTGACTTGGACAACACCAACCAGGCTGAGTGTTGCAGTGCTCCTTCTATCAATTGACATTTATAATATAAAAATAGATTAAGTCTGTCTTTATCAGCTTTCTTTCTGCAGTTTTTTCCTTTTCTCATTACAGCACCTTCCTACAGCACCTCATTCAGTTGATTTTGTGTCAGTCGGAATTATCCCATTAATTCAATTTTTTACCCCGAATAGAAGGTTATCTTGCTTTGTGATTGTTGTTGAGGATATTTCGCAGCACAGTGACATTATGCTTTGCAGTTAGCAACATTGTAGATCCTGGATAAATACAGACATTGTGCACTCTTTCAATTCTCTCCTCGTTGGTCATCCTAGTTCTGTGAGTCTTATCCCTATAATGTTCCTTACTCCTGTTACCCTGTCCTCACTCCCATTACCCTGTCCTCACTATACTCCATTCCTATTCTGTAACCTTGCCCGGGCTAACCATCGAGAGAACAACCACTTTGCTGAGCTTTCTTTTGGGACACTCTCCCAAAGTGAAATGCGCTATATACAGTATATGAAATTTGTTGTTGTATGTTTTGGACACATAGCTCAACACAAATCACTGCATTTAATAGACATTTCATAAGGGTAATGTGAAAATTTCACCTTATGATGCTTTATATGCATCTTTTTCTCTTCTATGACCACAAGGTCCAGACAAAAGCCTGCTTGTACTCACATAATGCTGAACAGGAAACAAGAACTTATCAAACAACAACAAAATTACACTTGTATAGCGGCTTTTACGTCAGGAGGACGTCCCAAGGTGCTGGATAGTCATTGTTTCAGACCCGAGCTGGGGTCAGGGACAGGGAGGGTGGAGGGAAAGGGGGGGGGGAAATTGGGGTGACCGATGAGACCATCAAAGAGGAGGGTCTTGAGGAGGGACCTGAAGGAGGCCTGGGAGGGGGCAAGGTGGAGGAACTGCAGGATGGAGTTCCAGAGGTTAGGGGCAGAGTGGCTGCAGGCTTGCCCCCCAATGGTGGGGGTGTGTGGGTTGGGAGACATGGAGCAGACTGCTGAGTGGAAGGGGCAGGCGGGTTGGTAGGAGGTCGCAGAGGTAGGGTGGGGCAAGGCTATGGAGGGCTTTGAATGTGAAAACAGAAACACTGATCAGGTGCATGCATAGACTGGAGTTTCTCGAGGAAGTGAAATGCATTTGGCCATAGGCAATTTGTGCTTGCTTCAGGACAAATGTAGAAAGTAACCCCTGTCTGTGGTAAACCACAGTCCATTATAAACTAATTCCTGTGTACTTTACATCAATAAACACAGCTGTTTTTCACCTAATACACACCAGTCTATTCAGACTAGTTGGTGTTCTTTGAAACTATATAAACTGAGGTTTTCTGTTCTACACAAGCTTGAGGGCATAGATTGGTCCCTGAAGCACTTATCCAGCCACTGCTCCTCCTCAGCGATTAAAACAAACTGTTTTAATCGCATAATATTTTTAGCAAAACCGCTAATGTTTATAGGACGTTGTCTTGCGTGTTAAATGCTTCTGAAAGACAACACATTAGTCAAGATACCCTAACCATAAACTAAGTTAAGTGTTGTAGTTCTCTTTAATCATCATTGAAGCAAACTCCCAAGAATGGTATCTGCACTTGTGCAAAGACAATAACTAGAAATGTAAATATATTCGATAGATATGTTGGATAATTTACCATAACTGATAAAACAAAGATTTTAAAAAGTATATTCATTACAATGTTCAACATACAAAAGATCAAGAACCTGTAATTAGGTCTCAGAAAAATAATATTATTCTGTCACTGCTATTGCTGCATTTTGTGGTTGTTGTTACTGATGAAAAGAGAAATTAGGTTTATGTTGATAATACCATGTGCCATGATAACTACCATGTGGTTCATATTAATTAAAATTTTCAGCATAAACATGAACATACATCTGAGACATTGTATGGAAAATGTTACATGTGGGTACAATGATGATAATAATTATCCTTGCATTTGATGTAGCTTCTTTCATGTTAGAAATATGCCTCAACGTACTTCACAGGATTTACTGTAAAAGCAGAGTGGCTGTACTTTGTAAGTGAACTTGGCAGCCAATGGGTGCACAGTAACGACCCACAAATGGCCAAATAACAAATGGCCAATTACCAATTTTCTCCTGCCGATTTTTGTCTTGGGAATTAGCCAGGACACCAGAAGAAACTCCCTTCTCATTTTTGATTAGTATTATGGGTTCTTTAACATCCACCTAAACAGACAGACCTTAACATCTCATCCAAAGAGTGACACATCCAACAATGCAGCACTCCCCCCAGGACTGCATTGCAGTGTTAGCCTAGGCTGTGAGTTCAAAGACCTGATGTGTTAACAGATATTCCACTGTCTGTCAGCACTAAGAAATAGATGTACACAATCTGGACTTTCCTCCGATTTTTCCCTCCTCAGCACAAAGGAGCTGTGTAAAAATAGAAATAGCTATTTTCAATGCAAACTGACATTGAAATTGTACAATCTGTGTGGAGGACTTGAGGTTGATTGATACTACGGGTCAGCTTAATAGCTACTGGCTTTAAACCCAACTATATTCATGAAGTCAGGAATGTGTTCTACTGCACAGCCAGTCATCAACTGGGACAATAACAGAACACAATCTTCCTAAGATGTAACAATTATTCACCTCATTGTGCTTTTTCAAACCTCATCTTTACTTTCCCTATTTTCCTTCTTGATATCCATCCATATGTTCTCTCAGCCACAACCTTGCTTCCTCGGCCACCTATCTCACTCTCAGGGAGAAAGAAGCTTTTTGCATTTTCTCTTCGTATGCATAATGTCCTTGGATTTAGCGATTAGCTCCTGAATTAGCACCAGTGATGACTGTCACATCCAATGCATTTTTCACCCCATGGGACTTGATAATATCTCTTTGCTAAAGGTGAAAATGCCAAGTACGAAAATGAGCACCAAAGTTATGATCTTCTACCAAAACGTTGAAGCCTGAAAGTTCTGCTATTGCCCCAATCTGGAAACAAACTGTGCAGTGAAGTGACAACAAACTGAACAAAAACAACATCAACTATGAATCTAATGTTTTTCCTGGATCTCTCTGTTCTCCTTCCAATGCCCTAACTCTGATCTCTATCCTCAGGGCTGATGTTGGAAGAAAATTGGTCAGCCAGAGCACCAATAGATTAGCCTCACTGTCCCCGAACTAGGGATAGAAAAATTCAGCCAAGCTTCCTGCCTTTGATGGAGTGACCCTTGTTGGATAGAGTAAACATGCGTGTCACATCAAGACAGGATCCGCTTCTGCTGTCATGCCCCTCAGTCTAGATTTGCATGTGGACAATTTGGATGAAATGCTGAAGATAATGTGAAACCCTAAAAGCATGAGAGGAGCTTGAAACACAAGAGGAACGAAAGTGGTGTAGTATAGGATCGCAACCATTAAGTAGTTTCATTGATATTTAATTTTTCTATTATGTAAACGGTATTATTAAATCTTAAATTACACTGCTTTACTTATTTTTGCTGTATTGCAAACCAGTAGCATATCATGTTTCCCTCTAATGATATCGCTCAGTCATTTTCAGGGAAATAATGTCTTTTATTTAAGATTTGTTTTGTGTTCAGCAGCTATTTTTACTTCCTTTGCGGCTGTCATATTTGCAAGTTGGTACCAAGTAATGTAATCTAATTGCAATGTAATGTAATTGATCCTATAATAGATTCCAAGAGGCCCTGCTGGGAAGGGCTGTAATTATTGGATTGGTTAATGGGATAATAGAATGAGCCAAGACCCTGCCTGTAACATTGACCAGTCAGCATTGAAGGGAGCACAACATTATTGCTTACATCAGGACTTTGTCTTAAGTATACCCTGCATTATTTCCAAAAACTGGTAGCAAAAGAGTGCAGTGCTCTATACACCTCATAGACAACATGATTAATTCACAGGAAAGGGGTCTGAATCAAGGTAGATGCAAGGTTATTAAATGAAATGTTATCCCCACAACAGTTTCTCTACTAAATTTGTTTTGTGAAAACATATAAAGCTCCAACCCATGGTGTAACCTACTCAAGGGATCACAAAAACCTCCACATGTTTCCTCATTTCCATCTTATTTCCCTGGCAAGTCAAAAGACTTTGTAACTGGAATTACAAATACCCTGAAATCTACGCTTAGATCATTTTCAAGTGATCCTAGTTTTTTTTATTATTCCAGTGTAAGAAGATGTTTTAAATTGGCTGATAGTAGATGGAATGGCACTGTAGGAGATATTCACCTGAAAGAATTCAAGATACTCGTCCTCACTTTCAAGGCCATCCACGGCCTTCCCCCGTCCTATCTCGCTGATCTGCTGACCCCCTATTAACCTGTCTGCTCCCTCCATTCAGCAGGCTCCAGCCTGCTCCATGTGTCCCACCCTACCATCAGCGGCCGGGCTTTCAGCCTCCACACTTTAGAACTCCATCCCACAATCCCATCATCTTGATCCCCGCCCTTGCCCCCTTCAAGACTGGTCTCAAGACCGTGCTTTTCAGACCCCTCTACCGCTCTGCCCTCTCTCATCCTAACCTTGCACCCACCCCACCTTGATACCTGACTGTTCAGCACCTTTGGACATCCTCCAGACGTGAAAGGCACTCTACAAATGTAATTTTGTTGTTGTTGTTATTTTTGAGATGTTCAACCCAAATCCCTTCTGCCTTTTGAAGTGGATATTATGATCCAACCACTCATCAAGGGAAGCAAGTTTCACCCAGAGCCTGTGCTAAGGAGGCTCCAGGTTAATTGACCATTCATCTCATGGCTGTTTATGCATTCTTTTGTAAACAGCTGCCATATTTGCTATAAAAAATGTCACAATTTTTACCAGTATAGTAATCACTCGTGAAGCACTTTGAGATGCTTTAACTTAACAAGGGTTGAGTGTTGAGTTTTAATTGTCATCTGATATCCACAGATTGCAAATATTGGGAGTGATCGGGGAATTATCCTGTAAACAGGACTCTTAAGTTATTTAAATATAAAATAAAAACAGATGTCATTCGGACCTTGTAGCAGATTAGGCAGCATCTACAGAGATGGAGGAAAATGCGTTAACATTTCAGGTCAATGACTTTTCACCTCTTGAGTTAATTGTCTGCTGAGTGGGAATGATCGTAAAAGGTTCCACTCCTTCCACTCAGCACCCTAGACTTCGATTTGCTTTGCCCCAGTCAGTTTTCTCGCTCCCTATCAAAATCTACTTTGAGTAAGAGAAATTCCTAATAATTATATAGTTGAATATGATTAAGGCTTCGTTAGAGCACTGTTTATAAGTAAAATAATTAATGAATGATTCCTGTTTGATCTAAAAGCAGTCAAGGTAAGCTTTCCAAATTCAATAAAAAGAGATGGTCACAGTCCACAATGCTTTGTATTCTGCGGCCTTGATTTGTAATACCACTGGCTCCACAACTGGAATTTCATAAAATATAAATGAAGAACGATAATTCCCTTGTGTGAAATGATATTTAATGTGCGTATATCTGTGTGTGCAATAGGATGGGAGAGTAATAATTGTAAACAATGCTCACAGTTCAATCATGAACTGCACATCCACAGAATAGATGGGATATTTGTCTCAAAACCTTTTCAAGATTAAATTTACCAAGCAGCTAAGGGCTGCTGACAGGACGTTCAACAAATTCAAAGAGCACCTGGATTTGCGTTAGGAGCTCATTAGTTCAAATGCTCTGCCAGGAATCCTAGCAGTCATCCCCTAATATGCTATTGTTCAGTTTATGGGATTCAATGGGAGAATAAGAGCTGACTGTTCAGCACTTTGGGACGTCCTCCCGATGTGAAAGGCGCTATATAAGTGCAATTGTGTTGCTGTTGTTGTTATAAGAAG
The DNA here is from genome assembly GCA_035084275.1 of Hydrolagus colliei. NCBI lineage: Eukaryota > Metazoa > Chordata > Chondrichthyes > Chimaeriformes > Chimaeridae > Hydrolagus > Hydrolagus colliei. Next base: position 13,861,629 of record CM068749.1, on the reverse strand, counting down.
CAATAAGAGGCAATCTGGGGCATTGAGTAGGGCCTCATTGTGCTGTTCATTTTAGATTTTGCAGTGTATTCTGCTAGAATTGTATAAAAGATTTCAAATCACATCAAAAGCTGTTCCACAGCTTATTTTGGGTGAGTTGTTTGCTGTTCTAATCTTCTTGTCATATTAAAACTTCATTGGAGTGCATTGGGAATGTTATTTGCACTCCTTACAGTAAATTCTGTGAAGGGCTTTGAGATGTCTAAAAGACATGAAATGCACTATATCAAATGCAAGGATTATTATTATTATGTCTGGTGTAGACAACTCCATACTATAGCAGTTTGGGGATTTGCCTTTTTTTCATGCCTAAATCTTTCTGCTTGTAGTTCCCACTCACCCCCAAGGGTAAACCAAAAACAAGTCCATCAGCAGTAATCTATAAGAAACCATTGCATATCTAAAAACAAGGCTACAGAGATCCATATGTTTGCATAGTTCACAAAAAGTGTAATCAACTTAATGTTAAACCTTAATGTTTACTCACTGTTAAAAAATCTTTGAAAACTAACTCTGTAAAAACGAAAGTTATAAAAAGAAGCCTACTAGTACGAGACCTGTTTTTATTTGATCCCTTTATTCCACCTCTGACCTATGCTCACTCCTCACCCTGCATCACATCTCTTTGAGTGCCAACTCGTGTCCATTTAGAAGGTTCATGCTTGCTTTCGGTGACTGATTCCTTTTACTTTCTAAACAGGTTGGCTCCAGCACTCAGCCCTTGCTTAAAATGCTTGATCGATATAAATATGTCAAATATCATCAGCTATACCTTAGGTGTTGTCAGTTGATTCTTTTTTAACCTATGTTCCGAAAAACATCGACCATCTACATAATCATTTTTTAAATCATATTTTATTCCCCTTTTCTATTGGATTTATTCTAAATGTTAATTTTCCTTGCTTGCGTGCACGATGCATGATAAAACAGAAAGCTTAAAGGATTCGGTGTGCTGGCAGTCTTGATCTATTGCACAAATATGCTTTAAACATGAGATTTTACTGAATAAGCTGTTTTAATAATGAATCTGAAAAGGACAAAATATTTTGTATTTATGCAGCATCAGCTTTGCTGTAACAACAAACTATCTCGATTTATAAACACTTTGAAAAATTTAGTTATTGGTTATAATAACAATAATAATCCTTGGATTTGATATAGTACCTTATCATTGTCGTCGAGGCATGTCAAAGATCTTCACAGGATATACTGTAAAGTGGATTGTGTATTTTGTGGGTGAAACGCTGCAGCCAGTAGTGAACAGCAATGTCTCACAAAGTAGCCATGGAATGAGTGATTAATTTTATTTGGGAATTGTTTACCAGGACACAGGGAGAAACTACCTTCTGCTGTTTGAAAAAGTCTTCAATAGACATGGCCCAAAATATGTTCTCAAACTCCTGGGCACAATGCCTCTTTTTCATAATGATGCGCTAAAGGAAAAGTTATGTGCATTAACCTTGAAATAGAAACAGATAAAGACACATGTCCTCATTAACTATTTGAAAGATTATTCTACTGCATCAAAAGGTCAACTCCTCTTCCTGTTTCCAACAAACGTCCATAATGCCTAGTTAGTAGTTATTTTATAGCTTTTATTTTTTGCTGGTGTTACAGGTTCTCTAATGTTACGCAAATATACTGACATAAAATACTTGACAGCGAATTAATGAGAAGAGAATCTGTTCTTGCCTCCTGGCAAGGTTCATTCTTGCTGCACCTAAGAGCATCTGCATTTGCACAGTTTATCATCTGGTTACATTATTCTGATAATTTCACTGCTGTCCCTCCCCTGTTTTACCTCGGGATATGTCTGTGTGGGGCTGATACTCTTCCATTGCCATGATAGGATCTAATTACAGCATGTATTTGCCTTCTTTCATTATGTGCACTACAGAAATGTCAATCTAAATCTTGCTGCTTTCTCCCCCCTTTGTGTTTGTTGAAACTAAATAATAAGTTTCATTATTTAAAAAAATGTATATCAAAGAGATGTATTTGTGCTGAAATGACTCATTTCTAGTGCTGGTTTTGTGAAGCCCAAAACAAGGGTAAATAGATTGTGTTAATGCTAATCCATCTTCTAAAAATACCATGAAACCTGGAAAGGAAACTCTGCAAGCACAAATTGCAGCAAAAACACACATCACAAATGAGTTAATGCTAGTATGAACATTTCGGAAATTAAGCCATTTGTCCAGAAACATACAAAATTTCCTGTTCCCATGTTTGGCAACAGGTTCAACTACTGGCTGATTGTCTGTTATCTGTAATGCCTCTGGTGATAATTCATAATCTCACGCATTCCTACCAATAACCTCGTTGGAATATAATTGATTCTTAATTCATAAGGAAAAAAAATCTGCCTCCTTTGTAAGACATTATATCGACAACTACTACAAACTGCAAACAAGTACAAAAAGCAAGATGCAATGTCTTAATGAGATTTGGAGTAACTTCTGCATGTCGGTGCTATTAGATCTTTTAATGATTACAAGACGGGAAAGGGATTGGACTCCATATTGTGCAACATAAACTATTGTCTGACTGATTTGAAGTTTTTATGATAATTCAGTGTAGCTGGACAGTCTACTTTCCTGAGCACGTTATTATAAAAATTCTGAGGAGCTCAACTTTTAATCCTATATGCACTGTTGTTTCGTTAAGTCAGGCCACTGATAGTTTGAAGAACAGTTGAAGAGAAACAGAAAGTAACATGTGAAGTATGATATGTATGAACTATGGAAGTAAGCCTAACATATGAAGCTGTCCGTAGGCTACATCGTGTATATATGTATGGATAGCCAATAGCCTGGCTCAGTTGTTAGTACTCCCGCCCCCTTTGTCAGAAAGGTGCAGTTCACTCTTCACATTGAGATTTCACATAACCCAGGTTGACACTAGTTCAGTGCTGGAAATGTGTTCCATTGTTGAAGGTGCTGTCCATCAGATGAGACATTGAATCAAGGTCCCATATCTGTTCAGGGTCACAGTAAAGATCCCGTTACACTATTCAAAAAGTGCAGGGATTCTCTCCCAGCGTCCTAACCAACAATCCTCCAAATAACATTGGTTATTCACTTTGTGGCTGTTTCTGGGATATTGTTGTGCACAAATGGGCCGCAGTGTTTGTCTACGAATACACAATTGCTACACTTTTCATGTGAAGCACTTTGACGTGTCCTCTTGATGTATAAGGCCCTACACTAAATGCAAGGATCATTATATTACTGAAACTCAAGACTCCAGTTTGCGCTAAATCAATTAGAAATCGGGTAAATTAGGATAGAGCTATTTCAGTATTAAACCATTGGGCTGCTCCAACATTATGGAAATAAATGTTTAATATTATCACCTAAATGCGTACTTGAACTAATAATAACTATTAAAATGTAATCCCTCTCTTTTCTTCCTCCTCAAATTCACTCTTTGACTGGCTCATTTATTTAATAGAGTACAGTATTATGAACATTTTCACTGTTATTGCTCTATATGTTAAGTAACATTACAGCTGCAGGCGAAGGCAATTGTAACTAGAAAATATATTTTCCTGGTTAGTTATAACAAGCAGAGTTAAGACTTGGAGAAATTGTGTCTGGAATAGAACAGACCTCCATGACTTCCAATAATTTGGGGATTTTCCCTGGTTTGATGCTCGTTCCAGCAATCTTGGTTTTATGAAGTTGTCCATGAATAGATTTGGGATTTGTCAATAGTGATAAGTTAACTGTAATTGAATGTCCCCACACAGAGGATGGCATCACGTACCTGTGTGATAGTGGCAGGCATTTTTCAGTATTTTTTCACATGTCCAATGACTTCTGAAGCTTATGCAGGTTTGAGTAAAATTATGTGTGGAAATTATTCCAGCTTCCTAGAGAACAGTGATGTAATCTGCAATGGAGATATTTTTGACATGTCCAACATTTCTCTTAATATTATTCCTGCTTTGCTTGGTGCATTCTACTTACTTTCCATTGTGTGTACAGACAGCTCACCAGCCTAAGGGAAGTGCAACCTTTATTGCTAATACTGATTCTTACCAATATAAGATTATTCATGATATCTTTCCAAGAGCAACTTCATGTAAAAGCATTCATTTCAGAAATGCTTGGACTGCATACATTTTTCTAATGCCTTCTTAAACTACCGTTGATTTATCTTCAATTTACAAACCTCTTGGTGTGAGACTTTCTAAATTGGGAATTTAGTTGTAAGGTTGAATAGTAAAACAAAGGAAACTGCAAACGATAAATGCCAGCTCAAAGATTATTTTAAAGAAATTTGCTTTCATTAACACAGGTAGATAGTAGTCTCCAAGAGCAGCAGTATATCTTCACTATATTTCATTAGTAAATTCTATAGGGCCTTACTTGAAAAGCCCATGCTCAATAAACTTGGCCTTGAATAGATTTTGAGTTTGTCCATAAATATACTTTCAATATTGATCCAAGAATATTGAAGCAAGTCTGCAGTAGCCACCCCTGGAATATATTCAGTTTTTTAACAGTGGATAACTTTCTAAAACAGTTATTTTGTATTATAGAGTTGTAACTTTGTGACATGGTCGATCCTTATACAGTAAAAACCCGTTTATCCGGCACCCTCGGGACCTGGCCAATACCAGTTAAAGTTTGTGCCAGATATTTGGCCAAAAACGCAAAAAAAAACATTTTTTTAAAGTTCAATGCATTTTTCCGGAAATATTCTGGTTAATCGAATGCGGACCTTTTTTTTGCGATGCCAGTTATATAGTTGATCGGGTGCCGGATAAACGGGCTTTTACTGAACTTGCATGTGATGATTAGCATGAATACGTTCGTAATATTCATACAGAACCCAATTTGGAATAGAGTGTCACTGGAAAATAAATCATGAAGACCACTGTAACAGTGGTGAGAATAACTTTATGACGGGTTCTATTTTATGGTTGGAGGAGAATGCAAAACCTATTTAAAGTAGACATATCAGCTCTATGCTTTAATAATAATAATAATAATAATCCTTGAATTTGACATAGTGCTTTTCACATCTTATCGACGTCTCAAAGCACGTCACAGAATGTACTGTAAAGTGGATTGATTGTATATTTGTGGGCAAAATGCAGCAGCCAATTGCACACAGCAGTGTCCCACAAACAGTTGTGGATTGAAATGACCAATTTTATTATTGTAGTTTTTTTTGGACGGATCATTATTAGGCATGTGGAATATGGAAACTTGCCCAAGGTTTCACCCTGATCTGCTTGGTTTCGAACACAGGTCTCAGGCTTATAAGGCGATTGCTCCAACCACTGAGCTACAGGAGCTATTAAAAAGAAAACAGCTGAGCTACCAATACAATGGGTCACACTACTTGGTTAACTATATTCGAACAACTCATCTGCCAAAGCAATAATGGATGAGCACTGTGTCGCCTGAGGATACTGCTGACAAACAACTCCAGCCTAAGATTTGTCTATGAACCAACTATTGATGGAATATGCAGACAAATGATGAATGTGTACACTAATTTTAACAAAGAAATTACGAAACATACACAGTTCATTAAGATCTTAATTCAATGGAAAGAAAATGCTGGACAAGTGACAAAGAATAGTCCAGTTATAGGAGAGTTAAGCTAGCTAACTATAACCTCCACAAAGTGACAATTCACCCTAGCCATTATCAATGTAAAAGAGAAACCTGTTCAGTTTAAGCAGCAAGACTGTTTCAGGAACACTCCTACACAATTCTACCTCTGTTCTTGGAGTCCCTTGTGATTTTCAACATGATCATTCAACCCTTCAAGATACCTCCAATGGCCTACAATGGGATACCTCTAGTTTCTTTTTCACAAAATCGCCCACTTACATTTGTTTTCTAATACAAACTCTCCCTATTGATTTTGTAGGAGTGATTCTAATTGAAAGTCACGCTTAGTTTACTAGTGCCATTGTTCCCTGTAAAATTACACAGTATAATTAACCCTTTCATAGTCTTGCCTACAATGTGTCATTTCTGAATGGAAATCTGTAAAATATACTGAATAAATAACAAACAAGGTCTGAATATGCCATAAAGTCTCACAGACTTAATAGGTACTTCCTGCCAACTTCTCTAAGAAAGAGGCACATGATGGAACAAATAAACTACTAGTATAGGTAATGGACAAATAATTACAATGCGTTTCAAAAAAGGAACCCAACCAAATTCCATTTAGCTGAAAGGGTCCAGTGCTGCATAATAGATATAATGTCTGCTTTCGCTTTGTTGAATGCCTAAAGTCTTCACTCTCTTTCCTCCACAAATTCCTCTCCTCCTCCATCTATACACTTTACCTTACTTGTCACTCCATTTCACTATTATTAACACTTTTACAACCTATCATTTTAGCACACTTTTACTCCTAAGGTTTGGTTTGACCTTGTCAGTGGGCAGAACAAATGTGTTATTTGTTAATGTGAAAATCCATAAACAACATATGGATAGAATGTTTCATACAGTTTCTTTAACATAGAGGAAACCATAAATAAATAAATAAATAAATAGAGGATATGCAATGTGGAATTGATGAATATGTGCAGAATGTATTCATTGGGTGAGATTATCTGCTACGTCATGAGTGGCAGTCTGTTCACTTCTTTGAGTTTTGGTTTTGGTTGACTTATTTCATTTGCTTCGTTGGGTTTCTGCAGATGAGATATCCATATGTCTTGCAGGAATGTTTGTACATTCTGAGAGCACAGGAATTGGTTTGTGCATTCCTGCTGCATTCTTAGATGTGCAGAATATCACAAAAAATATTGAATTATAACCTCTCTAACCACTACCCTTATCTGTTCACATAGGTTCACTGATGAGAGAGGTTGGATTAAAATGTTGAAATTTACGGAATGTGATAGTTTGGGGGTTTGGAAAATTAAATGTTCACCTTCTTCCTGATCTAGGAAATAATTTACTCTTTGAACTGAACACTCAGAAACTTGAAAATAATAATAATCCTTGCATTTTGATATAGCGCTTTTTAGGTCTTCTAGACATCTCAAAGCGCTTCACAGAATATACTGTATATTTGTGAGTGAAATGTGGTGGCTAATCGCACACAGCAGTGTCCCACAAACAGTCATGGATTGAAATAACCAATTTTATTGGTGTGTTTTTTTGGAGGGATTATTATTAGGCGTGTGGAGCAAAGAAACTTGCCCAAGGTTTCGCCCTGCCTGGAATTGAACCCAGGTCTCTTGCTTGTAAGACGAGTGCGCTAACCACTGAGCTACAAGACTCCACTGTTCAACTAATGCATTCTAGTAACTAGCAAAGATTTCCTTCTTTGTGAAGGAAATCATGAATACACTTGATCTGAAGTACCATTGATGTCAGAAGCATTAAGATGTCTTATAAGCAACATCACTATTACTTGATATGACTGTGCATGATAAGGCTTGGTAGAAGTAATGGGTTCTTGACAATCTAATTACCAAACATTCTGGGAATAAGCAGAGCCAGCCTCTTATCAATATTTCAGGAGCAAATATTGATAACAAATAACCAAGAATAAGATATGATGAAGATTGTTTACCTTGAGCAGAGGAAGTAGCAAATTGGCCATCATTGCTGTACATTTCCTCTATTATTAGCTTGTAAACCTCAATAACTGACCGTCGCATGAAGATGAAACGAGGCATTGGCTGCAATGATAGATTGTCATCTATCCTAACCTCTTTCAGAAACACTGTCCCATCATAAAACAATAGAATTTTGCAGTAGGTATAGAATCACTTGACCGATATTACAGCACAATTTTACAAAATCAAAAATAATCTGCAATATCTATTGCAAAATTGTGGTTCACGACCATGATTTTCTCTGGTTTAATTCTGATATGAATGTATTTTGAGCTTGTTCTGTTTCTTACTGTTGAGTCATTTGATGCCTCAATCTCAGCCCTTTTTCGTTTTCCTTACACATCAGTAAAGATGAAAGTATCGAAAGGAAGCAAAGTAGAAAATTTGCCCAAAGGCAATATAATGCCATTGGCAAAAAGTGCACTTAGTCTCTGCTCTGCAATCCCCTCTCTGGAGGTAAATCTATCAGATGGCCAACACAAAGTCACAGTTTATTTTATTCCACACATCCTCAACCTATGTTCCCCACCAACTTAAGAAATTATTGCCCATCGAAAATAGGTGAGAGAAGTAGAAAAGCACTACATTTATCAATAACGTGGTACAGAACATTATACAAAATCTATATTTCCAAAAGCTGGTTTAACTATTGACGCTCATACTGCAGTTCACAGAATAGAAACCATGGCGCTCTGTGTTAAGAATTCACAGTGCTGCTTGATCTCTCAATAATATGAGCATAGAGCAGGTATGGTTAGGGTGCAAAAATGTCTGAATCTATAAAATGGTCCGACGCCAGACAGATGTCAAATTGTGCCCCGAAGCAATTGGAATCATGGGGCCACTCATCCTTTAGGCAGAAGATATCTTTAATGAAGTCCGAGACATGCTTATTTTAAAGTGCTCGGAGACTAATACAATACCACTGTTGTGGATAATGCGCTGAAAGACAGTCCGTGCGGTATTTAGTGGAATCTTAATAGTTTGATTCTAATAATAACTACCTGGGAAATCAAACATTTAATTATAAATGTGGAAAATGACCGTACCTGTTTCGATAGAAGGTTGAATGAAAAGTGACAGCCCTTGAGCCAGACACGCCATTTTCAATCTGTGTCAGACTGTGAGTTCAGCTGTAGGCTCCTGCCCCCTGTGGCATGGCCTCCTTCAGCAATGCAGGAGTAGTGCCCTACAAGCTCACTGCTTTTTGGTGGTTCACAATCCCTTGGTTCAAGGGAGCAACACAATAGACTCACTAACCCGAGTGAGACAAGTTATTTGACAGTTTCCCACACCAACAAATCTTCCATTAAAAAGTCCAAATGAAATACCTTCCAAATGAATGTAGCTAGAAAAAAATTGTCAAACCTTTTACTTTCAGTTTTCTGTTGAAAAAAGCAAACATTGCTTGCTGTTGGCAGATCTTAATTCACTACAGCGGGTGATGAAAGAGGATTGACACATTTACTCAGATTGTATGGGATAGCCAAAAAGTCGTGAATACCATTACAACTTCTAATAAGTCTTAAAGAAATGATTATACAGTATTTTGGTTTAGATAATAGGGCAGGTATCAAGACTTTTTGGTCACCTCATACAAGCATAATTCCACCACCTACAAATATTCATAGTTAGTTGCTTGGGAGGAAATTGATCCTGCAATATGTTAATCTTACCACTGATCTGAGTACTTCAATACAAGTATTTTGGTGAGTAAATCACGACAACTGATTTCATTGATCTTTCCTTGGGTCAGAACCTGCGTCTTGCAATTGACACTGATGCACAGGAAAGCAATCTTACAACCTTTTTCTGCAGTGCTACTAACTTGTGCCACAACAAATGAAAGGAAGAGGCATATGTCACAAGAAGCACCACAAACGTCCTTCTTTATTTTCATTTCCTCGTCTAAAAGCATTTTTCCCCTAACGGGAATTATAAAGATATTTCCAAGTAAGGCAGGGAAAGAATATCACTACTGCTATGAGCCACTGTAAGCAATTTAGGCAATCGCAGGTTTCATGTGTGTTACATGTTGATGAAAGAAAAGGATGAAAGAATCACAAATGGAAACCTAAAAAGGGTAAACAAATGTACCAAAAAGATTCAACTAGTCAACTGACCTTGGGGAAAGAGCCACCTGGACAACACAAAAGAGCTGATTGTTTAAATATTCCCAAATAAAACAAACAGCAAATAATCTGAAAGTAATCACAAGACTGTCAAAAGGTTAGATGAGCCTACATCAGGTCTGATTTAAAAACAAAAAAGCAGAACAGAATCAAGGTAGCCAGGAGTGTTACGTTTAGCAGAAGCTGACTTTGCAGAAATAGAAACAGGGAGTCCAAAAGATGATCAAATTTGGAAGAAAGAAATATAAATATTACAGTATATGAAATTCAATATCTTGGAAAATCATCCTGTTACTTCTTGAAAATATTACAGTTCTGGGAAGCAGATCAAACTACCACTGTTCATATTATGTCTCCTATGTGGCACAGAAAGTGTCTTTTTTTTGTTAACGACACATTTTAATGAGGTTCATCAGCTTCCGGACACCAGGTACAATGCTTTAACCATGTTATGTATTTGCATACATTTATATTCTGCATAACATCATGAATTCTTCTGAGCTGAATTCTCAGCTGGTGACAAACCAATTCCTAACTTGGGGTATTGTAAGACAAGGCAAGCTAGTCACATGCACTGCATCTGACCTCACAGTCTTTCTCTGCTTGTGATAACTCCCCTTAATGTGCAGAATCATTCAGCCCCAAGTGAACTTCTCACTGCAGCAGACACCACTGCTGTACTAAGCTACACTGCTCACCACACATTGGAAAACTATGAGAAAGCAGCAAGGTTTCAAGCTACTGCGTATCAGAGTGACGCAATTCCTGCATTAATTCATTTCATGGAACACTAGCAAACAGCAGGCCTTTCCTACCGCAAAGTTTCTACCATTTTAGGAAATAGGCATGAGGTGATTGCACGGATAGACATTAATAAACCAACCAGATAATATATCAGGTGAAAAATGCGACATTTACTACTACTGTAATAATAATCATTGCATTTGATATAGCGGTTTCATGTCTTCTAAACATTTTAAAGGTTATTATTATGTGTAATACATATTTATCATCAGGCTTCATACTAGATTTGAGGCTGAATATTCCACCTTGTCTCAGCTTTTAATACTATTTCATCCTAAAATTTAAGATTATTCAGAATTGTAGGAAATCCTTAAAATTCAATGTTTAGAGCACTTGCCTTGCAAGCAAGAGGACCTAGGTTTGATTCCCTGGCAGGGCAAAATGTTTGGCAAGTTTCCATACTCCGCATGCCTCTGTTGACCTAGTACATGGGAACCCAGTTGTTAGTCGATTGGCAGATTACTTTTCTGGTGGTAATAATCCATTTATAAAAATAATAATAATAATTTGGTCATTCAATCCACAATGGTTTGTAGGATACTGCTGTGCGCAATTGGCTGCCCTGTTTTGCCCACAAAATATGCAGTTAATTCACTTCTCTGCTTCCGGGCCTTCAGTTTCTCCGCTCCCACCTTTTGGAATGCCATCCCTCAATCCCTCCGTTTCGTCTCTTCCCTTTCCTCTTTCAAGGCCGGTTTGAAGACTTTCCTCTTCGATCGTGCCTTTTGTTCCACCCCGAACTCTTTTACCTCCCCTTCATGTTTCACCCCTTCCCAAATACTCCCTTCCCAGCTCGGGTCACACGCCTCCTGTTCAGCGCCTTGGGACGTCCTCCCGACGTGAAAGGCGCTCTATAAATGTAAATTGTTGTTGTTGTTGTTGTTCTCTGAATGTGAAAGCTGCTATGCAAATGTAATTTTGTTGTTGTTGTTTATAGTGAAGTACTTTGAGACACCTTGAAGGAGTGATAATGCGCTATATCAAATGGAAGAATTATCATTATTATTAATTTGCCAATATCCCATAAATAGCCATGAAGTGAATGACCAATTTTATTTGGAGTATTGTTGGCCAGTGGGGACCTCAACTTAGCTTCTCATTTCAAGTATAATCTAGCCTGTGAGCTCCAAGGATGTGGATGTAAGTTCCAATTTTTAAAAAAGTCTACTATATTATCTCCATTTTATAAAAGTCTTGTGTGGACTTCTGTAGAAAGGATTTTCCTAAGGAATACATCACTCAGCAGGATATTTGCATCCTGCTGCTAAAAGTAAAACTCCAAAATTGCAGAATATGTCAAATCTAACAGAGTGAGAATTTAAGGAGAAGACAGCTTGTAAAAGAAAATATAAAAGGAACAAGTCGGTATGTTTTGATTATTCCCTCAAACCCTACCATTTCTATAAAACACTGGCATTACCCAGTCAAAAATGAGTTACCAATCTGACAGAAAATGGGAAACCTCTTTTCTCTGGGGATTATATTGCCATCTATTTCATTCTTTCGGAAAAGATCCAAAGTAGTCAAGGCGGAACCTTGGGCAAGTTTCCTTACTCCACACACCTAATAGTAATCCCTTGGGCAAAAACCAATAAAATTTAAATTTTAAGGTTTAAATTGGCCATTTCAATCCACGACCACTGTGCACAATTGGCTGCCACGTTTCACCTACAACTATACAGTCAATTCACTTTACAGTATATTCTATGAAGCACTTTGAGATATCTGGAAGACATGAAAAGCGCTATATCAAATGCAAGGATAATATTATTATTATTATTTTCAACTTCATGGTCTGGCACCCAGTGACAATATACTGTATTTGTAGATAGATAATTGTTTGGATCCTTTTTAATCCACAGCAGTAAAATCATACTAACTTCCATAAAGATTGAGCTAAATCAATAAACTGGAAGTTAGTAGTTTCTTATCCCAGAAGGGAATTAAGTTAGTGATCAAAATTGCTTCACTGAAGGTCACTTTAATTTTTATAAACCTCCACGATTACCATCAGTAAGATTGGGAAAACTTAATTTGATGCTTTTGAGTTACCGCTGTACTGCTGCTTTTAGATATGCTCCCATCTTGATAGCTCTATATCAAATGAAAAGTTTATTCTTATTATTAATATTATTATCATCACCACAACATTGCAAGCTGTAAGCACTTAGCATTTATATCTCCATTTCCTTTCTCAATTTGCAAGTATTACAAGATCTGAAGAGAGATTCAAATGAAAAAGGAAGGCTCTTCAGCCAATCTGATCTCATCCTTCCACCCAAGAACACTATCATCTGGTATCCTGGCCTCTTTTTTCCTTTCTGATACTTTGTTCCAGCTCCTTTCTATGCAAATATACTTCCTGGTGTCCCACTTAAACTTGCCTTACACAAATCCAAACCTGTGCCCTCTTATCATGATGGCTTAGCTTAAGTGTTCCTTCTCTAACTATCTTATGTACCTGCCACTGATCAGCTCAACAACAACAACCAAGTTACATTTGTAGAGTGTGCCTTTCAAAGCACTGAACAGTCAGGGCTCAGGATCCGAGCGTGGAGAAGCGTGGCTCAGGAGCAAATCATGCCTGTGTCTCTTAGGCTTTGCTAGACTGAAGACTCCTCTAATTATCTAGTGCACTATTCACCTCCCCAAGTTTAGCACAATCTGAAAGTATAACTACTGTACCTTGAAGTGAGTTTGCAAATCCAGAAGCACATACTCTACAACAAGAGGGTGAAGGGAAGAGGCGAGATGTGGGGTGACCGATGGGACCGTCAAAGAGGAGGGTCTTGAGGCGGGAATTGAAGGAGCCAGAGAGGGGGCGAGGCAGAGAGCCTGCGGGTGGAGTTCTAGAGGTTGGGGGCAGAGTGGCCGATGGTGGGGCGGGTGGGTTGGGGGACATGGAGCAGGCCAGGGCCTGCTGAGCAGAGTGGGGGGGGCAGATTGGTAGGGGGTTAGGATGTCGCAGATGTAAGATGGGGCAAGGCTGTGGAGGGCTCTATTCCAATATACAAAACCAAGGGTAGAGCTAAAGTTACTTCGATCAATTCACACGTACCTTATTTAAAGCTCAGTTATGCAAATAATTACACATTGTAGAGTGCAGCTATGCCGCAGACACTAGGGCATCGATTTTCACAATTCCACGTACAAGTGCTAAATGTGGGCACAAATTCAGCCACAGTCCATGCCCTAAAAAGCCATTATGCACTCATGCACAAATTGAGTTCGAGGAAACATGCCAAGAAATATGTGGAGTATTAGTATCACTTGAGTGGACTTCGTGCCGACTGCATTTGGCAGGCTAGCCTCAGGAAGTGCCCAGACTGAGAGGCAGATAAGCTTGCTCGTTTCAAATCAAAACATGACTGGAATACATTTCTCCAAACGGTTCAGAATTGATGCACTGAGGTGTGATGTCAGGCTCGGGATTGTGGCTCTACAGCTAGCATTTCACATGTGAAGAAGCTCATGTCTGCAGTATATCACAGCATAAGCAGAGGTCTGGGAATAGCAAGCATAGCAATTGAAGGAATGGGAACCCCCATTAACATGTTTTGATTTACACAGAGAATAGCCACTTCAGCAAAGTACCACAGCACTATCAGCTCCTGTTAAAACTGCCCAAGAAACAACAAGTCTTTTAAGGTACAGGAGAGAAAAGTGGAGAATGGTCAATGAAAAATTGAAGGTGCTTTGAGACTTTCACATTAAAATGAATAGTTACAGTAATTAGGACACCCAATGTGATTTCCTATGACCTAATGAATCTTTGTAGCAATATGGATATACAGTAATATGAACTCTAATAGATGTTTAACAACTATTTTTTAAAGTAATGATGGGAGTCACTTTAAAATCAACTCGGAGTCTTCTATCCAGACTATTATTATCCATCAGGATGGAATCAATGAGAGAATCAACTTCTTCATTTATGACTTGGAAATATAAATGTCAGCTCATCAAAAGCTTTTAGAGAATTGAAAATGATCATACAATATCAACTGTAGGCATAAGTCTGGTTAATTCTTGCATCTGAGTCAAGACAGTCGTGATTCAAGCCCTATGTCAGGATTTTGAACTCGCGGTTGAGACTGATATTCCAGTGTAATGGTGGAGAGGTGTAATCCTTAAAATAAGACATTAAGCCCATTTGCCCAATCTGCAAGACATTCAAGATTCCATGGCACTTATTGAAAGACAAGGGAGTATCTTTCCAAGGAAAAATTGGTTATTCACTTCATAGTGGGACATTGCTATGCACAAATTGGTTTCCCCATTCACCTACAAAATACAGTCACTACACTTGAATCCTGTATTGTGTTTTGAGATGTCCTCCCTACATATCAAATGCAAGGATTCGTATTATACTGTATTATAAAAGAGAAGGAAATATGAGGAGGACTCCTAAAATAGGAGGAAATAAATATACTGGACTGATAATTCCGGTGCTAAATAATTCAAGGCGATCGCTAATTATGTCCAAATTATATAAAACTAATGCTTATGTTGCCATAAAACTGCTACTTAATTCAAATATTTTTGGAATTAATGTGATGTGCAGCATACTTAACACAAGCCCTATCTATGACTGTCCTACAAAGCATGCATATTTAACACAGTGTTGCAGACCTGGATGTTCAAAGGAATGGAGAGTGAGTGGAAATACTTTTATGCAGACTCTAAAATTAATTGAACAGAAGTATCCCATTGGCTTTCCAACCACAGGTTATAAACCATGGGGAAAGCTGCAGGGGCTATAAATTCTTCCAAGGAACTATCTGCAAAATGTCTTTTTATCTCATGTTTCTACCAATAAATGTATTGGTAGTGTATTTGCTTTTTGAGAACATATTTGGGATTTAGATTGCAGAGTACAGAAGGTTACAGAGCTTGCACAATTCAGAATTGTAGGGCAATGTTAATTTATTGCAAATGAAGAATGATCTAATTTAAAACTAACGAAAAGCTCTTGTAGAGCTTTTGGTCAACCTGGAACATAATTATGAAAACAATGCATTGGTTAAATGCAGCATCACTGGTTTAACTGAATGAACATTTATTGATGAACGTTGACTGATGGAAGGTGGGCCTTGTTTTCTAACTTTAGTGTGCAAGATACATTTATTCCTTAATCATACATACAGACAGATTTCACATATCACATTATGGCAACGTTTCAACTGTGTGACTCAGATAGAAGTCTAATCTTTGTATATGCTGCACAAAGAAAATGAGAACAATTCATTACATTGAGCATTAAGAATTTGTATTTAATGTAAAATAAAATTATCTACAGTGCTTCATATTCTTTTTAATGGCTATAATTTTATGAGTGAGTTCACATCTAAAGGGAAAGTCATAGATCATATCTAAAATATACTAGAACAGATCGAGCATGTAAAGCAGCATTAATTCATTAGTCTCTTGTGAGTTCGTTTTTGTAATCATGATCATAATAGGCTGGAGAAATGTGCTTAAATATTGTGATTTCTGCAATATGTTACAAGAGTATCTGAATACATTTCAAATTTTGTTTAATCAGTTTTGCAGACTATGCAAATTCTGCTTTATCCTTTCTTTCTAGAATGCAAATTAATCTCCATAAATGTCAAAAGCTATGGTTCTCGTGTGCACCACAGATAACTTTCTGACATGTTGTATAATTATAACGTCATGGCTGAACTATTCTAATGGCCAGCCTAGTGGTACTGTGTGTGATGCTACCTTGTAAGTTAATGTGAAATCAAAACAAGAATAAGCACAATTGTCTGAAAGGATTCATTACCAAGTTACCCTGAGCTTCTGGCTGGGTAACTGTAGGTCTATAATTGTTTTGAATAAAACAACAGAGAAAAAAACTATTTTTAAAATAATTTACTATTAAGGAAAAAATATGGCATTCCTATAAGGCAAGGGGTGGGGGGAAGAAAAATACCAAGGACAGGAGCAAAATAGCTGAACTAGAAGGATGAATTTAATCTAACATCCAAACAGGAACATTTGAAAAGATACAAGGGAAAATGTAGTAAAGATTGGAACCTAGCTGAATTTACATAAGAGCAACACCAGAGGATATAAAAGAGCAAGAGAAAAGTAGATGGAGGACAGCATCAAAATTACATTTGTACAGTTTAACACCTTTCACTGAGGACTGCAGCAAGCAGCATTCAAATAATTGTGTTTTATATTTTAGTAAGGGGAGCATGCTGGAGATCAGGTAAGTCCTTTCAAGGATCAGTCAGGAGGAGATTTTATAAAAGATCAGGAGATGGCAGATGTGTTGTATCGATTTTTTTTTCCATCAGTTCTCACAAATCAAGGCAGCAGTGAAATGGCAGATACAGACTTTTCAGCTTAAGAATCTTCAGAACAAGTGGAGAAGCTTTTAAGTATCCTAACGACAATAGCAACTTGCTGTTATGTATCGCCATCATGCAGGGAAGAGACCCAGCATTTCACAGTAACATAGTACAGTACTGTACAATGTCAAGTCTGGGAGAAGGAGAAGGTGACCATCAGCATAGTCGAAGAGGAAGAACTTCAGGCACGAACTGAAGATGGGAAGGAGGGGGCAAGGCAAAGGGATACAGGAAGAGTGTTCCAAAGTTTGGGGGCATAGAAAATGCCCTGACTGATCCTTGAAAGGACTTACCTGATCTCCAGCATGCTCCCCTTACTAAAATATAAAACTCTTTTATATCCTCTGGTGTTGCTCTTATGTAAATTCAGTAAATTCCAATCTTTACTTGTGCTTTTTTCAATAACTGGGTGAGAACAAAACAAGTAAGCTTCTAGTTAATATTTTTAGGAACTTCCACAAATACTGGAGCTGTACCGGAGAAATAGAGGACATCAATGTTCTTTTTTTAAAAAAACAGTAATAGTGAACCACCATGAAAACCATAAGTTAAATAGCCTATTATATGCAGGGCAAATAGTTAAGATAAAGAATATTGTTACAGCTCATCTGAAGAGCACAGATGTTACGAGTATCAATAGTGTTTACTTTATGGCCCAACCTTACAAAAACAACAAAATTACACGTTGGGAGGACATCCCAAGGCACTGATCAGTCAGTGCTCGGGACCCGAGCATGGTGGTGGTGGGGCATTGTTGAGATGAAGGGAGGGCAGAGAGATAGGAGAGCGGCTGAAGGCATGGTTGGAAAGGAGGGTCTTGAGACCGGTTTTGAAGGAGGCAAGTGAGGGAGCAAGGCAAAGTGATTGTGGGATGGAATTCTGTGGATGGCCTTGAAAGTGAGGACGAGGATCTTGAATTCTATCCTCTGAGGGATGAGGAGCCAGTGTACCTGAACCTTAGTCTGAGCTTCAAAAGAACAAGCCTACTACTGTATATCAGTATGATGGTTCCAGCAATGTTAATGATCTCATTGAGTCAGATTGTCAAACAGTGTAAAATAAAGGTGCTCATTTTACTTTCTCTGCTTTCAAATGCAGGTTAAAATGATCATCACAGACATTTAAAAGTAAAATATTGATTTCATAACTGCTAAGAAAGTTCATTATTTAATGTATAGATGTCAAAATTATGAGCTACTCTTCTGGAATAACTAACAAATTCTGATAATTTTGATATCAGGCATCAATTTTAGACAATGATTAGTGCCAATGCAATGGTGAAGAGTAAAAGCAGAGGCAAAGGTTGAGGCAAAGTGGAACCACAAGCTGTCAATTCAGGGGTACGATACAGAAGTCAAATGGGGAGCAAGCAATGCAGAGGAAGGTGGTGCAGACTTGTAAGGAACAGCTGTCTAGCTTGGGCATTTCTCAGTTATTTAAAGTAAAGACTAGACTGCAGTCACCGGAGTTTTAATTCCATGTGAAGAGTACTGAAGTTACATTGGGAGCAGCATTTGTTGTTTTGATGTCAAGATATGGACAGTAATTTCATATATTTGCATTCAGTTGTATAGAAAATAGATGGCATGCTCTTGGTTTACAGCAAGACAATGCAAAGTGGTAGGGAGTGTTGCCTGTGTGAGGCTTTGGGGCTTTAGCAGCTGTGCTCATGGAATCATACAGAGTGAGGTGACACTTCTGTTTATTTTTTATTTTTCTCATGTTTTTTTGCCCAACTTTCCTTCTGCCAGATAGCTTTCTGTCTGAAATGTTAAGATGGAAGTTCTTTCCAAAGCCTCTACCAATGACGTCCTCCCGAATGAAGTGAAAGGCAAAGTGAAAGGCGCTATATAAATATAATTTTGTTGTTTAAAGATAGCACAACGTTATTCAAAAAGAGTGATTTCTCCTATTGTCTTGGCCAACAATCCTCCAGAAAAATTGATCACTCACTTCATGGCTGTTTGTAGGATCTTGCTATGTGAAAATAGGCTGCATATACACAGTCACTATACTTGACAGCAATTACCTGTGAACAATAAAATTTGTTGATGTTATCAACTACAAGGAATAATATTTTTTATTAACAAATAGGAGGAGTCTAAACTTACCTCATAAAATTATCCTCTTTATTTTCCACGTTCTCTGGGGAAAATATAGTTTGACCATCAGTCACTTTGTAAATGTTCCAAAAACATCAATTGTTGCAACTGGATTGAGCACAAGGCCATGAGCAACTGGGCACAATGCCTCACTTCAATACTAACCATAAAATCCAGAACAAAAACATCGATAGCAATTTGTGGAAACCTTCACCACTCTGCTTCGAAGAGATTTTCTGCCAGCAACTGAAATTAAGTTGAATGTTGTGCTTTGCATTTGGCGAATCAAATACCGTGAAACAGGGGTGGTTTATAACAAATCAGCATTGTTTGTAAACTTGCAATGGATTTGATGGTGCAATTATTATCTGCTTCATCTGCATTGGGACACTGCTATGCGCAATTGGCTGCTGCATTTTTCCTACAAATATACAGTCAATTTACTTTGCAGTATATTCTTGTGAAGTGCTTATTATAATCCAGTTAAAGGATAATAAAGTGAGCTGAGAAACCAGCAAAGCACAACATAGATAATATTGTAGGAGTAAAAGACTTGGATTACAAATCAAACAGTGATTGAGACAAGTTAAATAAAAAGCTATTTAAGGACTAAATCGGAGGAAAAAAATGGTGTCATTGGATAAGAAGGAAACAAGAAGATGTTAACAGGAGAACATTATCCTATTGAAAAACACAGAAAGCTTGATAAGCCTGCAAAAGGCATTAGGACAAAAATAAATCACAAGAGAGAGATGCACTTGTAAGGCTTTAGGGTCATGAGGCTATGAAAGGCTCTTAGTATTGTAACAAAAATCAAACTTTAGTTCTCTCTCTGCTGTTGGTGATGAAGAAAACAATGTACTAAATTATGTAGTTTAGTTGTAAAGCTTTCCTTGATGTTGAGATATTAGAGTTATGAAACAAATTCATGCTTTTGAACTGAATCAGAGTTTAAGAACTATTCCAGTGAGCACTTCGTGTATTTTGCAATAGGAATGAATCTCTCCCTTCCCTCCATCCTCCCCGATCCCAATCCCAGCTCGGGTCCAAAACACTGACTGTCCAGCACCTTAGGACATCCTCCCAACCTTACAAATTAAATTTTGTTGATGTTGGAAGAGTTGTGAGAAACAAATTATGAGACTCAGCGGGTTTGGAATGTGTTGAACTACTTGCTCTAAAATTACAGATATAGTTTGTGTAGTTAGTAATGGTGTGCCAGATGAAATCCCTTCACTTTGTTCTTTCTCTCTGCCTTCAAAACCCTCTGAGAAACCTGAACTATGCTTTTGGTCAACATCTGTAAATCCTCCATTCACTCCTCCCTGATCCTTATTGTCTGGTGAAGTTTTTCAGGATATTTATCCTGAATGAAAAATTGTGTATAGCATATGTGTAAGTTGTTGTTATTAATTGGAACAGGGAGAAAACACTGCACAAAAAGATCTGTGGATGTGTCATTCTCAGTGAACCAGAGCCATCATTAGCATTGTAAAGATTAGGAAAAACAGCAGTGGGAGGGTTAAACAAATATTCCTTCACCGAGCCAACAAATGGTGTCCCTTAGAAACCCTACTAACCAGTTAGTTACAACTGTTCTCATAGGAAAGAACATTAAGTTCAGTCAAGTGAATAATTATGTGAGTAGATGGATCCTGCAACAGGTTCACTGTAAAAATGTTTCAAGTGCAATCAGGCCATTGCTACAGGGAATTTTTCATAATAGGAAAAAATTGACAATCAGGACCACTAAGCTGCAATCTCTCAAATACCTAAATGACGTGAATAGCATTCTTTAATGTTACTCAGAAGACTTTCTATGTAACATAGAAAGACTTCAGATTACCAATGAATGCCAGCCATGTTACAGTTAAAAGAGAACACCAGAGACAATCATCAAACATCTATACTGGGCTTCTGGGCAGAATGTGGAAGGAGGAAGTTTGTGGTAAATAGAATAATCGCGACAGATGTTTTTTTTTAGCCTGGTACAGTCTAAAGAGATGTAAAAATAACTTCCTAAATTCTTATTAAATGACCTTGCATTTGATCCTTGAAATTGGCATGCGTGTGAGTATCTAACACATGTGGAAACCCATCAAAATGTGGGGTGGTGGTGGGGAACGGGGGAGGAGAGTGTATCCTAGAAGAGGGATTAGGTCACGTGGGCTAAAGGGGCTTCTTCATGCAAAATCATTCTTGATTCTGTAAGTACTAAAAGCTTCAGCCTCCAATTTTTTTTTGTTAAACGACACATTGCGGAAAACCATCACCGAGTATCCAAAACATCATGAAATTCCCTACACGTGGAAATCCCAGCGATGGATCGTTGGAATTCAATGCGCACTCTCTTTCCTTCCCTACCCCGTGCTCTCCCTGGAGCGACGCATCCTACTGACATAATTCCGAAAAGTATTAAAGCAAAGAAAACAGAAACACTCCGCAGGTCAAGGCGGCATCTATGGACAAAGGAAAAGTGAGTCAATGTTGCGGGCCCACAGAACTGTTTTTTTGTTCTGAAACGTATTAGCCAGGTGCAGATTGGCGAGAGCCAAGACTTGGTGGTGGTGGTGGTGGGTAGAGTCCAGAGTGTGTGTGGTGTGTGGTGGTGGATTGGTGGGTGGGGGGGGTCTGGAGTCTTAGCCTCCAGTTTAAAAAAATACCCAACAGCAGGTGGAAGTGATGGTGCCATAAGAGGAACTACAATTCCCAGGATGCATGGCGCGACGGCGGGCGAGGCAGCGTAGCCGTCTGGGGAGCTGAACTACAATTCCCAGAGTGCACAGCGCGGCAAGGAAGCCGGTGCGCAGGCGCCAAGCCAGTCGAGGAAGATGTCGGCGCCTGTGGCTGTCTCGGTGCCGGTGAAGAAGCGCAAACTGGAGGAGCGGAGCGGCCAGGACACCGCCTACTACCATTGCTACTCGGATGTGTCCATCCACGAGGAGATGATCGCGGACGAGGTACGCACCGGCTCGTACCGCTTGGCCCTGCTCAGGAACGGCCCGTCCATCCGCGGGAAGGTGGTGCTGGACGTGGGCGCCGGTACCGGTATCCTCAGCGTCTTCTGCGCTCAGGCCGGCGCCGCCCGGGTGTACGCGGTAGAGGCGAGCGAGGTGGCCGAGGAAGCCACTCGCATCGCGGGGCTGAACGGGCTGAGCGAACGGATCCGGGTGATCCGGGGCCCGGTGGAGGAGGTGGACATCCCCGAGCAGGTGGACGCCATCGTGAGCGAGTGGATGGGCTACGCGTTGATGTACGAGTCGATGTTGCGCTCGGTGCTCAGGGCCCGAGACAAGTGGCTGAAGCCGGGAGGCCTGATCCTGCCCTCGGTGGCCGAGCTGTACATCGCCCCGGTCACTGACCCGGTGCTGGCCGAGCGCCTGGGTTTCTGGCACCGGGTGAAGGAACGCTACGGCGTGGACATGTCGTGCATGGCCTCCTTCGCCAGGCGCTGCCTCATGAACCAGGAGATCGGTGTGATGGCCGTGAGCGGAGAGGACGTGCTGTCTCACCCGGTGCAGTTCGCCAGGTTGGACCTGCGCACGGCCACCGAGCAGCAGCTGGGAGAGATCGGCGGGGCTTTCTCCGTCCGTTCGTTCGGCATGTCCACCATGCACGCCTTCGCCGTGTGGTTCACCGTCACGTTCCCGGCCGACAACCCGGTGGTTCTGTCCACCTCGCCCTTCAAAGAGGAGACTCACTGGAAGCAGTCGGTGCTGTACCTGGACGAGCCGGCCGATGTGGTCCAGGACACCGGCATCGACGGCGAGATCACCCTGACCCCGTCCGAGGAGAACCCCAGGCATCTCCGGGTCTCGCTGACTTACCAAATCGGCGATCTGGGCAAGAAAACCAAGAAGTTCAGAATGGGAGAGGACTTTCCCGCTTTCCAATGACTTGGACTTTTTGGCTGGTGAACTCGAACTGGCTTGCATTTTGTGTACACTCAACTTGAATATATAATATATATATATATGTATTATATATGTGCCTTGATTGCTATGGGTAATAGCAATGGGTCACATATATATATATAAATCGATTCTATTATTACCAGACCAATTTGCGGTTGGTTAAGAAATACTGGGAATCCCCAAGCAAGAGATGGGGGCAGTTTTAGTCCTGTGATAATATCCACCTGATTTGAGGCATTAAGTGTGTCAAATGCTCCTCTGCTTGTTCGTTTCAAGCTAAAGTATTTAACAGAGGTGCAACAAACATGCCTTAAGTTTCTTCCACATTGAGTATTTGCCTTTGTGGAAGAAAATCTTTTGAATTGCAGTTTACAGAGGGTAGATACGAGCTGAATCAGCTTATTTAACCTCAGTATTGTTACACTTATTGTTAATCGTTCATATTTGTAAAAGATTCTGAGCCTTTTCTTAGCAATCTGGGTTCCATGAGATCCAGTCAAATACAATGTATTCCCCCAGCAAGCTCCTAGTTTAACAACAACAAAATTATACGTCTAGAGCGCCTTTCACGTCGGGAGGACGTCCCAAGGCGCTGGTTTAGTTTAGACACCTACACCCATGTATAGGAGCTGCTATGTACTGCAGATAGTGATGGGGTTTCTGCTTGTGTCAGATGCTGACCGACCAAAAAAAGTACTGTGGATTTCAACTGAAGATATGAATATGTGGAAGTTGTTGGCATTTGCCTAAATCGGCTGTAAGGTCTAACAGACAATTAGAAGTAATATGTACTGTATCACATATAGAATTAACTTGAAATGTTGTGTGAAGCAGTCCTTCCGTTACTTGAATTTGCTTTGGGTTCTTATAGCTCAGAGTTCTACAGAGTTGCTCCTAATGGATGCCAGTAATTTAAAATAAATCCATACAAGCATTTCAATCTTTCCCCATGTTTTATTGTTGTCAGTGATCTGAATCAAAGTGAATCCAAATCCTCAATTATAATCTGAATCTTGTTTTCAGTAGTGTTGTGAAATTTCAGGTTCTTGCAAAATCTCCATCTGGAACACTATTTGTCCTCTATTCTACAGCAACCAGAATAATGGACTGTTGTGAGCTGTTCTTGAAATATCCAGCCATTAATACACATAACCAGTTAAATCTAGGCAGTGTCCAATCAGCATTCATCATTACAAGTTTGACTCAATTGCTATGGGTTAACAGGTTGTGGGTTGGAGACGAACATAATTTAAGATCATAATGTTCTTGGCTGACATTAAGATAGTGCTGCACTACCAAAGGTACTTTTCTTAGAGTGAGACTTTAAACTGAAGCTTTTTCTGATAATAATAATCCTTGCATTTGATATAGCGTTTTTCACGTCTTCTAGACATCTCAAAGCACTTCACAGAATATGCTGTAAAGTGAAATGACTATTCACTTGTGGGCATAACGCAGCATGTTTCAGAAGGATGTTAAAGAGTAAATAGACAAATGAAAATGCTATAGCAATGCATTCAGCTCACATTTGTACACTAAAAAGTCATTGTTTTTTAGAGGTGATCGGCCAAGAGGAAACAGGCCATAGTTGAAACTATATTGCACAGATAGTAAAATAGTTAGAGCAGGTTTTCAGTACTCAGAATATATGTAACTAAATGAGAATGTGTTCTGTAAGTATCACCACCTGACTAAATCTGTGCATTATCTAACACAAGCCTTCATATTAAGGTGCACAGTAATCATTTTAAGAACATCTGTTGTTTTCAAGTTAATGAGCATGGCAGTGTAAAATTGCAGAGGTGAAGGAATTTAAATCAGAAGGAAAGTGAAAGTGCATAATTAGAAACCAAAGAGGTATTTCACACCTTATGCTTATTCAAACAGTGTCCATTGTATGGAGAGTTTCAAATGTGAATTCAAATGCCAGAAATATTACAGGGTGACCAAAAAGTAGTGATGCCATTACAATAGTAAGTCTGAAGACTTTATTTTTATTTATAGATAATAGGGTAGATGTCATGACTTTTTGGTCACCTTGAATGTTTGAAGCATCAGAAAAATAAGACAGTTCTCCTCAATGATATCACTAGTTCCACCTTTCATAATCTTCAGGCCACCAAGCATTCCTGAGTCTTCAATTGCACAATGTCCCACACTCTCAACAAAGCTTCACTGTGCTTCTCACGCTGTGGATCAATTTTCAGATTCTTGCCTGGATTTTCAAATTCTACCATTGGCCTATTTAACCTTATCCATATAGTCTTTTATAGACCAGTCTGCTGTTTCTACAATGATAGAATTCATTGCTAAAGCCTTTTCCTTCTCCACTATAGTGTAGCCATATCTCTTCCATTGGCTTTATCACAATTTCTGTTGATAACATTTCCTCCACTGACAAAAAAAAGGTCAGCATTCAAAAAATAAAACACATTTCAGCTACACTGAGTGCCTGTCTGCCGATATGAGTCAGATTCTGAAAAAACTCAAATCTACACCTAAGCACAAATCTGCACTGAAAGCCTCTGAAAAGTCATATGAATTCCCAAATATCAAGTTATTTACCAGTACGTTTTACTCACAGATGCAGGTGCTTAGAACTGCTGTGCTGTTAAGGTAGCTTGGTGTGATTTCAACTGTTACAAGATTTAATTGTACTGCAAAGTGCAGTGACTATTTTGAAGGCAAAAGTTGCAGAAAGTTCAAGGGCAAAGGTAAACCATGGTGCATTTACAGAGATATTGTGTGCAGAGGGACTGGTTGCAGCATGACTCTAAAATGAAATTACAGAGGGATTATTTTAAAATGTAGCTGAACTACATTCAGGAGAGTGTAACAATGAATTGGTTTTTAGTGCTATGAATTGGTTAGTACATTTCCCTTTCGCTTATTGAGTTTGACTCCAGTTCAGGCTGATAGAATTAAACACTCTTTGGTAAAGATAATGCTTCAGATGAAATTAATTGTAACAGGGTTAATCCAGTCCCAGGTTTGTGTTAATCACACTTTCTGTACCTGTGCCTTTCTGACATTGTAGCAAAGAAAATAGTTTCTGCAAACATCAGATTGCACTGTCAGACCTGCTGGTTTGGTGCTTATACTGATATATTGTTGAAAGTATTCAATTTATTTTCTTTCAACATCACCACTATTTGAGGATCACTAAGAGGATATCTTCACTCAAAGTGTGAAGCACTCTTCAGACAGACTGCAATCCATGAACGGGTTGAAGTTGTGCTGGCATATTTTCCCCTGACAATAAGCTACACAGCAAAGACCACTTCAAAGGGTGACTGCACACTAAGGACGTTAATTTAAACAGAAATGTATGGTATGGAACAAAATAATCTGTATGTAGAGCGTCAAGTTGAGTCCAAAAGATACCAAAAGCAACTATGGTATAAAGAGAAAAAAGTTTGATGAGAAAAGTTACTGGCATAGAGTTGTATGTGTCAAACAAAGAGATTGATTAGCATAAATGTAGAAATTAGAATGTGTGGTGCAGTTACTTGAGTTATTTATTTACTAATTCTTTTGGAATGGTTGGAAAGAGCTATTTGAGGCAATAGCAGATAGTGCAGAGCTAACACTTGTAGTTACAATTAGGTGCAATTAAGGGTGATAGGGTGAATTACTGACCACTGAATGGTAAAGAATGAATTAGATTTTCTTATAGTATTTTTACAGCATTTGATTCTAACAATCTATCTGTGAAATTTCAGTTTAGTTTGCATACTTCTAAGCATGGTGATGGGTTTCTGCATGTGTCAGACACCTGGCTGACCAAACAAAAACTATTTTATTATTAAAAGTAAGATGGATTTAGTAGTTACATCTGTAGGGTTTGGGTGGGACATGCAGGTCGAGAAGATCCTAGGTTGGTCCCTGTGGAGTCCTGCAGCTTAATGTTTGGAGTGCTTGTCTTGCAAGCGAGAGACCAGAGTTCATTTCCTGGCAGGGCGAAACCTTGGGCAAGTTTCCTTACTCCACACACCTGATAATGATACTTCAAGAAAAAAAAATTGGCCACTTCAATCCATGACTGTTTGTGGACACTGCTGTGCGCAATTGGCTGCTGCATTTCGCCCACAAACATACAGTCGATTCACTTTACAATATATTCTGTGGAGCGCTTTGAGATGTCCGGAAGACGTGAAAAGTGGCTTGTCAAATGCAAGGATTATTATTATTATTTGTACAGAGTTAGCTCAGGGCAGCCCGGGCAGTGGTGCAGTTGGTACAATTGGTTTCAATATTCAACCGTCTGAAAAAAGGGAAAATTTAGCCAGGGTTATTGCTCCTGATTACCATTCAGTGACCCCTGCTGGAAAGGGAGTGGATACCAAGGGAGGGTGCGATGGCTATTCTATAGATCGCCCTTAACTGTCCAGACTCGAAAATAAAAAAAAACCCACATGGGCACTGGCTCCAGTTATACCGCGGGTTCATGTCATTGAAGTCAGGGTGCATAAAGTTGAGAGCTCTTTTAGCTGCTGCGTTCAGTTTTTCAGACCAGGGTTCAGAGCTAATGTGCGATTCAAAACGACAATGACTCGGGATTGGCACAAAACTTCCAGCTGGGATGATTTCGATTGTACTGCAGCGATCTTGACTCTCCCAAAAAAATCCATAGAGTTGAGTTGGATGGGCGTGTTGGACAATGGGGGAGCTCTGAGAGACATCAAGAGATACTGTAAAGCAGCTTTGAGATAACCTGCCACATATATTTTTCTGTGGGAACCTGGGTAGATTCCACGCAAAATGGGGAACAAAAAACGTTGATAAACAAACTACCTTTGATTTGGGTGGGAAAAAAATGGAACTGGTTCGATATTTATCGTGGATTACGTTATTCCTGGCGACAAATCATTTAAATGGTGCTTTAAAACAATACACATGTCCCGATTCGATGAAAACGGCGACGATTTGACATTTAAAGACTATTTGCAATCAACTGGAGGGGTTGGGGGAGATGGGATCTTTAATTTGATCTGTTCATAAAAGTACCTTTTAAGTTGAATTTACCATCAGGATAGTGGACAACCACCCAAACAGACTTCAAGTGAAAGCACTTAGAACAGTGACCTAGACTTTGCTGCGCTGGTGCGGGTAAAAAAATACTTTAATAGCTAATTTCCTACCGGTTTTCACAGAAGTACGAACCTTTTTATTCAGTTACTCTGATAATCAATGTCGTGACTTCTATGTGGACCGGATCAATATTAGAATCGATGTTTTATTCAAATAAACAGGCATTTGTTGAGTAAAATCTATACATCAATGACTGCATTCAGAGAGACACCTATATTTTGCATGGTTTGGTTCCGTCGATTAAAGCAAAAGTTTGGATAGTGCAAAGATCATTTAAACTACACACATAGCAACTTGCCAATTCCCCGCATATATAAATAAATATATTACAGAAGCTATAAACTAACATGATTTCTAAAAACACAAGGTTGGACGTGCGTCCGAGTTCGCCAACATCACGCCTCAGTTGGGCATCACTTGGTGAGATGGTCTACCATTCCTATTTACAATGACTTAAACACGGGCTCCGAAAGAGGTAACGGGAAGGGAACATAGACATGAAAAAAACTCTTACACTCAATATTCCCCATTGCATTCAACCCCCACCCCCCGCACCAATCCCCCCCACCACCAATCCCCCCCCCCCCCCCCCAACCAACCCCCTTCCCTCCCCTCCCTCGGTTTACAATCGGCTGTTCAGTTGCTGAAAGCGAAGGCAGTCGGTTAGGTTTGTTTCAGTGTGATTTATGTATGCAACAGCTTGCTATTTCTTTCGGTTCTACACGCTCGGAGACTGGAATTAATCAGCTGATCTAAGAAATGTCAGTCTGCAGAAAACCCAATCAGCGACTGTATAATTTGCCTGTCACTCTCTTTGAGATTCTAAGCCTGTCATTTTGATGGCTGTTTCCTTTCCCTGTTTTTTCAGTCCAGTAGTATCTGCATTTTCGTGCGTGGTGGGGGGAGGGGGGGGGGGACAACACCACGAGGTATTAGATTGTGTGAATTAATTCATCACTTCAGCCGAGAAACAATAGTGAGCATGTCAGTGGGATGTCTGATGGGTGTGCAGCTTTTTGTCAGTATTCGGATTTCAGTCACGACCTCAAACCCTCGCAAAACCACTTGCAATCTTAAATTACGATTCAATGTCCCAAAGTTTTGAAAGCATTAAAATACCGTGTAAATTTTTATTTTGAAGAAAATACTTCAATGTTATATCATCTGTGGGTTTCTCAAACCCATTGCCCCGAAGGTTCTGCCCTCGGGAATACGGGATGTGTTGTGTTTTAAGATGTTTCGACACACATTTTATCCACATCTGGCTTTTAAAAAAAAAAAACTTGTTATAAATGTCACCAATGTTCACGCCAATGCATGCATTGCTTTTGCATTCCCACCAGTGGCAACAGTTAAAAAAAAGAAACAGTTCAGGTTCAATGGATTCTCTAGTTATCAAGCTATGACTTGAGTGTCGTGTACAGTCGGTTTCATAACCGCATTAGTTCCGGAAAAAAACATAATAACCTGGGTTTAAAATAATAGATTTGACCTGGAATCCTTTTAAATGCTATCAGAAGTTGTTGCCCTTGCTCCCTCTCTCTCTCTCTCTCTCGCACGCAGACAGACAGACGATCATGTCCTTTGCTAATGCCCCCCCCTCCCCCCCCCCCCCCTGTGAAAATGATTGGACTGAGCCCGAGGACAGTGATTTGCATAGAGAGGGAAAACTTCCTCTGCGAATGCGAGCCGCACAAGCCGTGACCATTTATTACGTGCTCCAGTTCTAGGTTGTTTGTATGTGTCCCGGTGATCAAGCCTCCCGGGCTTCCCGCGGCGAGTTTAGAAAGTAAATTGAAGCGCTGGCCCGCACCGCTACGCCGTTTGATTTGTTCGCCCCGTGTGCGATTTCATTCCAAAACAAAAGTGGGACGATTGGGGCTTGTGGAGCGGTTCTGTGCGTGGGGGGGGGGGGGGGGGGGGGGGGGGGGGAGCTGTCGAGAGATGGAGGCAACCCGGAGCCTCGTGTTAGCGGGATCCTAGCTGCCAAAAGCGTCAGAGTCGCAAACTGGGAGCATTAACCTGGAGCCGGATCCACACCATCAACTACGATATTCCGTCACAGGGAATAAATAAATAATCCGGAGAGAGTTAGTTGGTGAGTGTGAGAATCGCGTCACCCACCAAGACTCGTGGGTTGCAAAGGCGACCAAAGGAACGTTGCAGGCGTTATTTGAGTAAGGTGTTTTTTTTTCTTCCCCCCAAAAAAATCTTTATTTTTTTATTGTAAACGTGGTTATACAGAAGTCTCTCAATTTCACGGAGCTCTGTCTCCCCTTTCAAGTGTATGAATTGCATTGATTCTGATTTATTTTGCATTTGGTCTCAATGATAATGTACAGTGTTTGTGTTTATGGATGTGTTCCCCCCCCCCTCCAGAAAAAAAGCCCTCAATTCCCAATAGTATGGGACGGTACGTGTGTGGGGAGTGGTGTGAAATGGATAATCTGTCGGAGGGAAAGGCATCCTGTAGTTTATATCAAACGCAAGGAATATTATTGTTAAATAAAATGCTTCGGAGAATAAATGTCGACCTTAGTTTGCACTTTTCAGTTACTCTTATGTGTTCAAACTTTGTTTGCAAGTTATACACGGTCTCCTCTCCTTATACTGTCCGAGTCTCCCATTTAACTGTAATGATTATTCCAACACTGAAACAGTATTGGCCAGCAACAGCGGTTAATACAAGAAAAGCAGATACAAATCTCGCTCTAGTATAGATCAATCTATTGCGTGAAGGGCAAAGTTGAGCGGAAGCATTAGCACTGGGCTTTTTAATGCGTTTTTATGCAGTACTTAAAGAAAATCGTTTTGTCTTTGTCAGTCGCACTGTCGATTGTTGTTATCTGCAGTATCAATATATGTTATTGTGTCAGGTGTTATTGGCGGGTGTTGTAGCTGTGGTATCAATGTATTACGTGTGTTGTAATGACATTTATTCTACACACTATCAGTCTATGTTTGTCCCAGTCGTATAATCGGTTGCTGTAGCTACAGTATGTGTTTTATGTTATTCCAAGACTTTCTACTGGGTTTGTAGAAAGTGTTTGTACTTTATTGAAGGCCGTTCAGACAGTCGGGTTTTCCAAGCTCGCTGGAGGAAATGCATCCATCCATCTGTTCGGGATTGACACATAATATAAAGCTCATTATATATTTTGCAATCACAGCAGCTTTGCTTATTAATGGCTTTCCCGTATTACGTTTCATTTGCTGCGGTTTTATGAATTTAAATTGCTCTTATTGAAAAATACCAGCACGGTATTGGAAACATGCTCTCAGGTTTGTGTGTGTGTGTGCGGTTTGGAAGATGCTTAAATGGACCGGGGGATGGTTTATTGAATCAGTTTTCTGGCACTTAATGCGAAATAAGTAGTTCAGCACTTTACAGCGGGGTATGGATTCCGAACTGATTGAGAGTCATTGATAGAACTATTTCAAACGCCAAAGAGAGAAAGGTTTTCTCCTGCGAATCTTGTCTACCGAGCTGGACACACTGTGCGCAATAAGTTAAGCCAATCCGTCTATTAGCCTATATAATACATTGCAACAGGTTTGGCGTTTGGCTTGGTTGTAGTTAGCCGAATAACCAGTTTTTTTTATTAAAAAAAAGTCGGCGTGTCATCTCGAAAGTGTCCCCTGTCCACCTCAAGTGATTGATCGCTGCTGTTAAAATCACAGTTTCATAGTCACTTCTGGGTGATGGTGATTCAGAGTTCAGAATAATCCCTCCTCAAAAGACTCCCCCACCCAAAACAAAGACCTTGCGGGAGTTTCAGGTGAAAACTCTTATTACATGTCCAGTGGGTTGCAAATTGACTCGGTGTTGGGAGAGGGGTGTGTGTGTGTGTGTGGAGGGGAGAAGGGGTGGGGTCTGAGGTGGCACAGGAAGTCCTGCCTCCCGTACAGCTCCAGGAATGAGCATCTGCAGAGTTTTAATTAATTACCCGACCAGAGAGTTTCCTGTCCTTGTCTTAGTCAATTACATGGCGCAGTAATGAGAGTCACGCTGGCTTGGCAAACTTTATTCTCCCCCACCCTCCCCCCACACACATGTATATACACACACACAAAATAAATTCTCTTGTAGTGTTTGAAAACCTCCTCCGTAAGGCGTGATACGCAGGACCGAACTGCAAACAAGCAGCCGAGACAATGAAGCATTACCTCTCTGCTTCAGGTGTTCAATAATTGAGAATCACTCGCGATCTACATTGCATTTTAGTTTTTCTCTCTCCTCACAGTTGATCTTAGCCTGTGTGTGGTGTGTGTGTGTGTGAGAGAGAGAGAGAGAGAGGGGGGGTTATACTACCGCGGTCTTAACGCCTTGGCTCTATGTGTTAGGATTGGAAATTAATGTAGGGTCCTGTAATACTGCTCCCTCCTGTAGTGGTTTGTTCGCGTTGCTCCTTTAGCCACAATCTATTTCTGCTGTTTTATTGCGAGACGTCGAGGCGGATTTTCCCAACTTGTGGCAATTTTTTTTATTGAAATCGTATTATTTTGCAAATCCTTACAATGGATCAAGATGGGAGCAGGGGTGGGTGGAGGGGAGGATAATAAATCAGTTTGCAAAAGCCTCCTCACCGAAAAGCTCCATTGGAGGGTGGTGTGGGGGGGGGGGGGGGCGGGGAGGGGAATTTTTATTATCCTGGATTTTGTGTAAATCAAAGCTTACCCCACCCCCCACCACCCACCCACACACACACACACGAAGTAGTGAATATTTTACTAGGGAATGTTACCCAGTTTCCATTAAATGAACCCCAAATAAATAGGAATAACTTTTTTGCGCCTTTATTATAAACACTTTGGAGCCTGTCTTGTCTAACGTGGAGTGAATACAATGGAGCGACTAGAGGGATGGAGAGGGCGTTTGATGGCCCCCAACAGTGACCTGGTGGGCTGTGTGAGACCCTGGTGCCAAGTTCCTCATCCTCTCTACCCCCCCCCCCCCCCCCCCCCGGCTACCCTCACCACACACACACTCACACAGTCACACAAACACAATGATCTACCACCATCCCCCCCCCCCCCCCCCCGGCTACTCTCACCACACACACACACACACTCACACAGTCACACAAACACAATGATTTACATCACCAGAATCTCTGGGCAAGAAATATATCACATCTAATAATTATACAATAGCACGCATTTTCAGATTTTTATTGAATATAAATACCCTTTCTTTATTAAAAAAAATTAATTAAGAGGAGACTGGACCTTTGGGTCCAGTGTCAAATTGATTCAAACCCAAAACAATATTGCCTTGCCTCGTTTACCCCATCTCCCCCGGTTCCGTGACAATTAAAAGCAAGAGTTTATTTAACAGGTTAAAAACAGAAAGTGGGAGTGTGCTTTTTTGTGTGTGTGTGTATTCATTTGTGGTGAACAAACACACTCGGGAATGGGGGAGAAACGTTCAGTTGCGAGGCTAATTTCTGGCTGGTTATTAAAATACATCCTTTTATTACTCCTGCATGTCAATCAATGTCTTGTGTGTTGCCCCTCCCAACCTCAATCCCGCATCCCCTCTCATCTGAAACACAATAGAAATGAACCTGGACAGAAAAGCTAGATTGCACACACACATACATATATATATATATAGATGTGTGTGTAAAATACAAAAACCAACGTTGGCACGCATATATAATTATACCCCTGCCCTCCACTTTACTAATCATCTTTTTAAAATTTTATTCAGTTTCTATGATACCATTAATTTTCTCTCTCCCCCCCCCCCCCCACCACCCCCCCTCATATCGAGGTATGTTGATATGGACTCTTGAGCGCTTTTGCTGGAAGAATATTATAAACGGATACAAATCGAGCTCATTGCGCATGTTGTGGCCTGGGCTAATCCCAGGGTATATTGCTGAGTTACCTTCAGTGAGTCACCGGTCAGATCACCAACCCTCCTCCCCCCCCCCCCCCCCCACTACAGCCTGAGCTGCAGGTACAGTGCATGGCGGTGTTCAGGGAACACACCAGCCTTCCCTTCCCTTCCCATCCCACCTGACAACCGCTTGTCGCCACGAAATAAGTTCTGCCAGCACAACTGTGACACGCGTCTGTCGTAAAAGAACCGGGACATATAAACCTCAGCTCCCCTAAGTACATTTAGTTTTATTCTAAAAGAAGAAACACACACACACACACACACATGTACACCACACACACACACAGATATATATATACACACACACACACACATATATATATATACACACACACACGAGATGTCATCACATTCCGGGTTGACATTGAGGGCAATGTCATGTTCTTGTCAAGAACTCTTCGACATCAAAGCTAATCCATCTCATCTCTCACACACACACCCCCACCCCTTCCCCTTCCCCCACCTAACCCTCAACCCCTCTCTGCCTTCTCTGCACCGTTCTGCTAACCGTGGATTCTTAAACGCACAGTGATCCCGGGAGACTTGTTCAGTTTTTGGCCCCGGTTTGTATTAACCCCCCCCCCCCCCCCCCCCAAAAAAAAAAGGTTTCTATCAGCAATGTATGATTTCCAGACGCCGAACGCACAGTATTCATCTCATCTGTCCTGTGGTGTCTGTCTGTCGTGCCTTCTATTCAACATGAAACACACACAGAGAAACCAGGTGCAATCCCAACACAGGCGACTGCTCACGTAACTGCGAGACTCATTCCAAGATTTCTGTATTAAAATCCGACCAAATCTGCTCAGTTTAGCTTCTCACTCCCCCCCCCCCCCCCTCCCCCCCTCCCCTAGTGGCAAAGCGTTAATACAGTCCATTACCACGCATCAGATGGAAACCTGCACCTGACTCCCAAAGAGATCACAGGTGCCTATTCAACTGGCCCGAGAGCAGCCCGCAATCCCGGCTGTGTATCTGGAGTCTGACCTGATCTACACGGGGCTGTGCGGGGTGTGGGTGGAGTGGGGGGGGGGGGGGGGGAGAGAGACTGAGGCTCTTTGATAAATAACACGGATTTCTTCATTAGAATCGTAGAATCATCATTCTCGTGGAAAAGGTC
Organism: Hydrolagus colliei; assembly: GCA_035084275.1. Lineage (NCBI taxonomy): Eukaryota > Metazoa > Chordata > Chondrichthyes > Chimaeriformes > Chimaeridae > Hydrolagus > Hydrolagus colliei. The sequence continues at coordinate 13,826,551 of CM068749.1, read as the reverse complement.
TGAGAGCGCGGTCTCTCTCACACACACAGAGATAGACACACACACACACACACACACAGAGATAGACACACACACACACAATGTTGGGTGTGTTAACAGTGTGTCGCCTGAACCAGAGGCGAAAAAGACAATATTAACGTTGAAGGGAAGTTAGTTTGATGTGGTTGTGTGTGTGTGTGTGTGTGTGTGTTTTAACCTGTTTGCTGTGAGGACCGGTGAACTGAACTGATTTACAATAAATCAAAACGCATCGACTGAAGAACAGACGGGTGTTAGGACCGCGGGGAAGTCTGGTGTTCACAGGTAGAGCTTTCCACTCCTTATATTTGCTCGCATTTGGAGGATTTTTTTTTTCTTTTTTCTATCTCTCTGTCTGTCTGCGAAGCTCTTCAATGCTCCAGCACTGATCCGGGCTTCCTCAGTTTCCGAGTTGCTGTCTCTATTTATGCTTCTTGTTGTATTTTGAATGCATACCTATATATATATATTTCCTGCTGCACATCTACTACCAGCAAGTGAAAGGAGGGATATTCTAAAGTGATGTCAATCCGGGAAAAATCATACATTTCATCCGATGGACTGACTGGACGAGTTGCATCGTTCAAGCGCCTGTCACCTCATCACTGCTTTCTGCCCTGCACAGAGCAGACTTGAGCAAAGCCTCCCATACATCACAGGAGAAGAGAAAGAAAGAAAAAAAAACGCCTGATAGGATGCAACTGTGGATCGACCTGTGTTAATTGACCTGTCCGTTCTCTGTCCTGGGCTCTCGCTTATTACTTCCAAACCACCCGAAGCTTCTCGAGAGAGGAGGAGGAGGAGAAAGAGGGGAGGAGGGGTGGGAGAGAGAGAGAGAGGGGGGGGGGGGGGGGGAAATGAAATCTGCATTAGTGGCATCAAGATTATTGCGTTTGCATTTGGATCCAGAGGCCGGGAGGCAGATCTCGAGCGGTGCTCAGAAACAACTTTAAAGTGGAGGCGACAGATTGGTCAGTGCCGGGCGTGGACGAAAATCTGCTGTAAAGAGGGTTAAAAAGAAACGCTCCCATCATCAGTCAATAACTGTACATAGCTGCTGTCTGTTTTCTTGGAGTGGGGGTTGGTGGGTGAGGGGGGGGGGGGGGAGAGGAGGCGCTCTATCCCTCTATCCCCCTCCCTTATCTCTCTATCCCCCCCCCCCCTCACCACCACCACCTACCCACCCCTCTCTCTCTCTCTCTCTCACTCCCTCTTTCGCTCCCGTTTCTTTTTTCGGGTTTCGCTGACCCAAAGTGTCAAAGCCATCACTCAGTTTTCTGTCTCAGGATTCGTCAACATCGAGCAGAAAATTTCTCCCGACACGAAAAACCCAACGCAAGTTCCCTTTCGCCCGTCTTCATAGAGAGAGTCTTTATTAAGCCGTTGAGATTGAATCACGGGGCATCACTCTCTCCCTCTCTCTAATATATATATATATATACATATATATATAATTTTTTTTTGGGGGGGGGCAGGTTTGATTTGCTTCCTATTTTTTTTCCAAAAAAACAACAAAACTGGGTTCGCTGTCAGCAAATCAAGCTGTTGGAAATATCAACTTTTTTTCAAAAAAAGGAAAGCATCATTTCTCTCTCTCTCTCCCTCTCCCTCCCTCCCTCCCTCCTTCACTCAAGTCATTGGATCATTGCTTTTTTTTTAAAAAAAGAAGGAAACGTATGCTTTTCGGATCGCACTGAACTTGTTGAATGTGAAAAAAAAAGACTGAATGAAAGAAAGAAAGAAGGGAGATGTGCTGATTTCTCTGGTCTGACGAGGAGACGCTGTTTGCTTCATTCTCCCCCAAAACCACCCGCATCTGATTTCTCACAGCAACGGAAGTAAGTGTACAATCTCAAACCCTTTCATTCTTGTTTTTTTTTTAAAAAAAATCAGAAAAAAAAAAAATCTTTCCGTCTCTTCACTCGCTCTCGCTGTTTCCGGGGTTGAATGATGAGCTCTCTGATCTTGGCTCTGTGCGCACTTCGCTTCCAACTATTTGCGTTGTGTTGTCTCCTTCATACGAACGCGTTTGTTTTACACTATTTCTCGCTTAACCCACGAGAAAGCAATTGTTCAGCCTGGCTGCGTTTGTGAGGTTAGGGGCTCAGTAATTACTTTCACCCCCACCCACCTTGTTATATATATATATATCTATCTATCTATATATTTATATAAATATTTTTGCCTCTTGCCGTGTGAAAGATTACCTGTAGACACAGGCAATTGGTGTGAGATTTACTGTTGCTGGAGGAGCAGTGACCGTTCTTCGCAACATAAAAGTCAAACGGTGAGGTGACACCGACTTTAACGAGGGATGGAGTGTCAGCATCACTGTGCATGAGAAACGAAATGTCGCCCTCTGCTGGTGGGCAGTAACCGGGCACACAATCCGTCTCGTTGCGTTGAAAATCACTCTCGTCCAGTCTTAACAATCACAATGATAAAATGTCTCGGGTGCGTTTAACTGTTTTTAATAAAAGTTTTTTTTAAAAAAAAAGGTGGGGGAGCGAGGGGAGGGATGAGGGGGGAGGTGGGGGGAATTGTTGCTGTAATGTTCACACGCCTTCTCAAAGCGCTGATCTCAAGTGTTGGTGCCCTGTGGATTTGTGCGATGAGTTACAGACTCAGGCAGAGGTTTTGGATACATGCAATCAGGGTTTTACACAGTTGTGCACGTTTGATTGGTTTTGTGAACACCATCATCGCTTTTACTCACTGACAGCTGCTTCCGATAAATCGACTCGTCGATTTCTACCGAAGTTGACTTTACAAGTTATGGAAGAATAGGGATGCAGACAATCTCACTTTTGTTTCAATGGATTGTCAAGACAATATACTACTTTTGTAACAGGCTGAAAAACGAGATTAAAAACGCAACACTGTGATGCATCAGATGTGAATTAACCCCAACAGAATAAAAGATTAGCTATATATCACCGTTCCTGCCATGTGATTAAAGCACCTGCCTTATGCAAAATTATGTTAATTATAATAATAATAATCCTCGCATTTAATATAGCGCTTTTCACGTCTTCTAGACATCTCAAAACGCTTCACAGAATATAACGTGAAGTGTTTTGACTGTCAGCGAAACGCGGCGGACAATTTGCGCACAGCGGTGACCCACAAACAGTCGTGGATTGCAGTAACCAAATTATTATTGGGGTTTTCTTATCCTCGAGGGTTATTATCAGGTGTTTTGGAAGCTTGCCCAAGCTTTCACCCTGCCTGGAATCAAACCCAGGTCTCTTGCTTGCTTGCAAGGCGAGTGTACTCTAATGACTCAGCTGGGAGACTCCACTGCCTTGTCATTTTCCATCAACTAATATAATTCTTAATTCAAGGAACAATTGTGGTATGTTTCACTGACAGAGATAATATATTCAATGAGCCCCATATTCAAGGGCAATATGTTGCACAGTATTAATATCTGCACCACAGATGCTCACTTTATGATCATCGTGAAAATGAGAAAGCAAATCATCCTTATGTGAACTTTAATTCTGTGTTTTTTCATGAAAACCATTTTGTGATTCCCCGCATGCCTCGGAAAATAGCTCCACAACCTATCAGAAAAATAAAGAAAAGTGATATCTGCAAATTATAATTCAATTGTAAAATTCAGTTTGATTGGCTCCCCTTATTACCGCCACACAAATACAATGGTTTGGCTTTTTTTTTAGTCCTGCCAAGACTCATTTCCCCATTAAATGTTTTATAAATTGGAATCATCAATAATTTCCTGAACTGAAGAGCTTCGATCCACCTTAACCGTTTGAGTGCTGAAGTAATAAAAAAAATTCCAGGTTTTTTTTTTACAATTATCTTATGGATAGTTCAAAGATCCCTCAGGATTTGGATACCAGAATTGGAAAAAAAAATGTTTTATCTCTGACTGGTGTGATTAACAATTCCAGTCTAGAACATTAGACACTACATGAGAAGTAAAATAAATCTATGCTGTTTGATTGTCTGCTATGTTTCGCCCACAAAATATGCATTCAATTCACTTTACAGTATATTCTGTGATACGCTTTGAGATATCTTGAAGATGTGATAAGCCACCTTATCAAACACTAGGATTGTTATTATATATATTTAGAAAACTGTAGTCCTTTCATTGAGCGCCGTGAAATTGTTGCATTGTCTGTTTTTCTTAGTGGCAGTGACCCAATAGTTGGCAAATCAAAAATTAAATGAGTTTATATTAAAGAAAATGAAGCATACCGTCTTCTGTACTATTGACAGTGTTAAAGCTATCTTGGTGTTTTGTGGCAGATGTGTATTTTAGTACCATTTAGCTATTTGCATGGTTGTCAATAACCTTTGTTCCCTGTCTGTGAAGACAATAAGTCAAATAGCTCACTCCGTGCATTTATTCATCAGCTTGGTTTCGACTCAGAAGAGCGTATTTCCTTCAAATAAATACGGCAAAACTTTTCTTTCTTTTCTCACCTGCTGCGTTTCTTTCACATGTAGAGTAAAATGAGTTTGCAATAGCTGTGTGAGGAACTTCAGATATTACATCTGCAAGTTGACTTTGTGAGGGATTCCCTTGGCAGGAAAGAAGATAAAATCAGCCCAAAGCCATTATGGGCCAGAAGGTTGCAGGTTGGACTCCCAATCTGTGTACTCAGCCAGGGCAGCAACCGAAAGATGCTTCACTAGGCTTCATTGCCCTTGGATGAGCAAGAGGAAAGCTCAACCAAGATTTCTCACACCTGCTTGCTATTCAGTGACCCCTGCTGGAAAGATCCCAAATGTGGAGGTTGGGTGAGGGTCGTGTCAGGCTCTACCACAACGCCCACCAGAGACAAATAGCCTGTCGACACTCACAGTGTAAACTCGGAGGTGATGAATGGCCATGAATCACACTTAGTGTGACAGTGAATAGGAAGGACCAGGGAGAAAAATGTCCTAAAAATGATCTGTTATTACAGAGCGTGTACAAAGCAAGTGCAAGCTTTCAGCCTGAATAGCTCCTCTTGTCGCACCTACGGGATCTCACATGTTTTAATTATAATACATACAATATAACAGTGACTGGTTACCACACCAATTTTACCTAAGAGACAATGCAAACTAGTTTGATGAAGGGTTTTGCAAAAAATATACCTTGATTTTGTATTTTCAAATAGCATTTTCCATTAAACCTTTGCTAACATTATGCAGTCTTCTTATCTGAAGTTATTTGGGAGTATTTTTAAGATTATTAAATATCCATACAGTGGATCATGCCAGGTGTTCAATACATCTGCTTGCAGAAAAGCAGGTAGCGGATCCAGGCGTTTGCCCAACTGTGTGTAATTACCATGGGATTTAATCAGTGGTCTAATAGAGCTGACAGTATGCCCAGTATTCACTACACTAAAAGTATTTATTGGCAGAAGTTTGGAAAGAAATGTGTATAAAAAGCAGACTAATACTGAATTGGGACTAACAGTGAATTTGTCGTATGGATTTGGCTTTTCAAGAAACTTCACTTGACCTGGTGCTAAAAAGTGATGGGAAGAGGTTGCACTTTTTTTTCCTAATTAATAGGATATCTATTGAACAAGTTAGAACAGCAATTTGTTAAGAATTAATTTCATTCTGGAGACAAGCTGACATCAGGTTTTGAGGCCAATCACAACGATTGATCTGTTTTATTTTTACACCAACTACACTTGCTTAGTCCGAATAGCAATAAGTAGACTCAATCACATTACTCTATTAATTAAGTTGCCTTCTGAGAATTTGCTGCACTTGACAGTATACACCTATCAGCGCAGCTGTAAAAGGCTTGTGCAAATACCATATTTCCATTTCTTCTCGGTGAAAACAATTGAGAGGTTATTGTGTTTCAAAACTCCAAGGATTACACTGTGTAACATATATTTCCTCTGAGCCAAACCTTCACGAGATGAATAACAAAAATGCCGTGAGTTCAATTTTGAATGTAGTTGTTGAACTCATAAAAATAAACGTTTACATCTGAGCTGCAGTGTGAGCATGTTTCATGTCATGATTGGGGAGAAATTAATCACAGCAGTCATTAGGAAAGCAGATGGATTGGACAACTCCAGTACAATAATATCTAAATGTGTTCTCTTTCTGTTTCTCAGTTTGATTCTAGTGGCTCGAAAGGTGATTTTAATTAACATTGTCATTTCTGTATTTATTTAAAGCACCGGAAGAGAATAATAGGACTAGGGGATTAAGCTGAAAGGTTTTTTTAATCGACTGAGGTGATGTTTGAAATTGTTTATCTGGTTTGAGGATGTCATGGCACCTCCATACCACTCTGATCTGCGCACACTCCACTCAGCTGGCTTGGGTCTTCTGCGTGTCCTTGTCCCCTCCACTCCATTCCATGATTTGTAGCCATACTTTCAGCCACAAAGCCCCAAATCTTTGGAATTCCTTGCCTCTTTTTTTTGTCTTGAGTCTTCTTTGGCCGTTTCTGAAAACTTTCCTGTTGAACTATGCCATTGGTCACCTCTCCTCTCTTTCTTGCTTGGAGTCAAACTACACACTTTTAAGCATTCTGAGATGTTACCCGCATGATGAGAGCTCTATAATAATAATCATAATAATAATAATGCCTGCATTTATATAGAGCCTTATCACATCTTCTAGATTTCTAACTTCTCAAAGCGCCCTATGGAATATACCTGAAAGTGTATATTTTGTAGGCGAAGATACAAGTTGTTGTTGTCAACTGAGCCTCTTTATTACATTTATACCTTGTTTCAGTTCCAGATGTAGAAGTAGGTCTTTCTTTTCAATATTGAATCTCCAGAGCAACCCCAATGGATCAGCTCAGTTCTGGGTTTGATCCTTTTTCATGAGTTAACCCCACAGTTTCCCTGCAGTTTACCAAACCTACCTGCAAATTACTGACAAGAGCTTTGGGACATTTCTACAGTGTGATAAAATGGATATCAAAACAGCAATAAAGAAAGAAGAGAATGAGAAGAGAATTGCCAAGAGCAAACGAAAAGGATGAGTTGGGAGCTTGAGCAGGTGGCATGACATAGAAGCAAGGCTATGACTCCTGTTGATGACGATCAATGTGAAGAATAACAGCCTTATGTGGGTGGTACTGTGACATTCGGAGCCTATTTCTGCAAGCAATCTAGTGTTCTATAAAACCTTTAGCATTTATTTTATGAAGAATTTCTAAACACCCGAGTGACAAGGCTGTATTTCATTTGAGAGAATTAGATCCTGTCATTGATAGTGGAGCTCAAGTATGTTCATGTTTATTTTCTAGCTTGGGTCTGATTTTTTTGTTATTTGTAAATTTATTGAAAGAGACTTATTAAAAGGGTGCACCATATGTACTGAGCTGCTCTCAGCAAGGTTAATACAGAGTGACGCGTGACCTGGGACATTCCTGCTGTACATGGCATCAAACTGAGTGATTGATCAAGCAGATATGAAGGGTCTTTCCCAGTCTTGTGCATTCCTTTGTCTGCAAACTATCATGTGACAGGACCCATAGAAAAACTGTGAACAGAATACTGGAATATGAACAATACTGCAGGCTACATTCTCACTTAAGTACGTGTTAATCTATGAGTTGGCAAGAAAAACATAATATCTCCACTATTGGCCACGTTCCTAAAACATTAAAGGTATTATTATTATTATAGTTTGACTTGTAAAATCCATAATTCTAATAAGGGTAAGGGTTGGTGTTTCACAAAATACTGCAAATTTTACCCCAGTATTTATTCCCCAGATTGAAAATTGGAAAGTCTGCTAATTAAGGCAATGGATGGAAAAAAATCTTGAAGACATTTAACTCCACACCAAAGTTTCAAAGTGCATTGCAGTAACAGTATTCTGCAATATTGCTATTTAATACTTTTAAAGAAGATACTTTTGTCACCATAGCGTGTCTAAGTGGATGGAGCTGGAGAAATTGATAATGGAATCACAGTAATGAAATAAGGCTGTAATATTCTTTACAGTGTTGTTTCCTGTCTTGTACCAAAATCAATTATCATTGGTGTTATTTTCTTCAGGCACAATTTACAATTGTTTCATTCTTGTCATCATCTTGCAGTTTAACTTTATCCTATTGTGATGAATGTGTCAGCCTGCGCTAGTTACAAGAAGACATATCATTGTTAATGATCCCCTTTCGATCCCTGACTTGTGCTGTGTTAGCTGATCTCCACTGGTGCCACAGTTGGATCAGTATAATTGACCTGATTGAGAAAGTTTGCTACAATAGTTACTGAGCCTGACAGTCCGAGCAAATGGAATTAACCTGTAAACCGAAGCTGAAATCCTGAGTTAATCACTACTTCTCTTGTTTTTTAAAAGCGGTAAATACTGCAGTGTTGTACCTATATACAGTATAGCCTTGTGTTTAAGAGGGAGTTGGAGGGCCCGTTTTTCATGCTAAGTAGAACCTGAACATCATCTGTGCAATCTCTACTAGGTCCAGGAGGTTCAAATTCATAATGAGTGTAATGAGCTTTAACTGATTCTGGGCATTGTCTTCACCTACGAGAAAGCCGTAATGCACTCTGCCCTGTCCCACAATCTCAGATAATCAAGTGAATGCAGTCCAGCTGACAAAATATGGGGTTTGGCTTCTCTATCTAATGCCACTTTTGTACTTTTCAAATTGTGAATTTAATGCATAACTTTAGTTACATGTGCTAGGGACTGGGTTCAATAACCTGGACTTTAGCTTGTATCAACAGCACTTATCGATTTTGTGAAAGTACCAACAGAGATTACTTTAGATGACACTCGCTCTTCATTTCTGAAATATGAAATTGACTGTAAACTGACAAGTATGATCATTCGATGAAAGCTACTTCACCATGTGCCTAAACTTAATTAAAGAGACAAACCAGGTCTGTGACATCGACTGCACCCGTCTATCACAGTGCAGCAGCTATGATATGTTGATTATTAACTGCATTGTAAAATAAAATGTCACAAACATTCCTAATAAATAGTTTAATGTAATGTGTTGATGTTCAGCAAATAAATTGTGCAAATCTATTGACATCTTCTAAATTCAATCATTTTAACATGCATGTGGAGAAATTCCACTTTGGTCTAGATTTACTCTATTTATGTAGCATTTTGGATTCTGGAATTTGGAAAATTGTTAAATGCATATACTTATACTTCATAAGAATTTTGTTTCTCAGAATGATACAATTCAGTACATATGCTTTACAAAATACACAGTTACTACACTTTTTCAGTAAATCTTGTAAAGTGCTTTGAAATGTTCTCCCAAAGTGAATGACACCAAATCAAACACAAGGGTTATCATTATTATGCAAGAGTTGTAACCTACTTAAATACATATAACTGACTGATGCTCAAAATAATATTCTTTCTAAATCAATATATACTTATTTTAATATTGACAAATTCAAAACAAATTGTTTTATAATATAAATATTATGTATATGTACAGTGTATATATATATAAAATGGATCCTTCCCACAACCTGGACACTATCAAGTTGAAAACCACTTCAAATTTAAATCTGAGTTAAATCCAGAAACAATCAAAATCATATTACTTGGAGTAGAGCGGATCTATATTCTCCTTGCTGTTATCTTGCAAGTGCTTTATGGTGACATAGAGTTTGAGGTAGAATTTAATTAACCCATAATCTCATGCACTAGTTCTGTGAATATGAGGTAATTAGTGTGTTGATTTCGCCCTCCTCTGCCTGATTGTGTCCTGTCAATTCTATATGCTGCAGTGTTTTGCAAAGCATCCACTGAAACATTTGTCAGTCGAAGTCGCAAGTATTTTAAAGTTTCCTTTTGGATGGATTTGGCTATCAACCTTCAACAGTGACCACAACCCCTGTGTTGATTTCCCTTGAGAAAAGCAGATGGATCTCCAGGCGATTTGGCTCTGAATGCCTGCAAACGCCACCCATATTTCACAAGTGGGACGAGCATCTGTGGTTCGTACGGACAGTGCATGTTCAAAGTGTGATTCAAAGCTGTTTCCAGAGCACAGCTGTTGGGTGATGAGCACTAATAATGCAAAGGTTTATGTGCTAATTAATGAAATTCACTGACTACATTGAATTTACAGCAATGAAGCAGCACCTTTTGCACAATTTGGCAGTATTTCTTCTTACACCCATCATTTTCCCTAGCTGCTTCATCGCTTCTCATTCCCCTTTATTCCCTTCTGCCTCATCTATGAATTGCAGACTATTATGATAGTACACCACTTCACTTTGATCTGGTGCACACACACACACACTGTGACAGTTTACACTATAACCATTACAGGAGGAATCGAATTCAGGAGTGTGGTGCCATCCAATATATAGTAGAAAGGCAAATGCGATGAGGGTGCAACTACAGTACTCACTATGTTAAAATTCTCCGTTGCTTAGAAACATAGGCTGTGTTTTGAAGTGAAATGGTAGGCAAACACAATTAAAGCTGGAGGCAAGCAAGCATATATTCTGGCTCCAGAATTAACTATTGAAATAAATCCTATTTACTGCTTTGTTTCAAATTATTCTTTTATGAGTGATTTTGACCCATCATCTTTCTCGCTGAGCAGGGGCAAACATTTGATCTCTCGGCATTGCCTAAGATTGATTACTCATAGTTATCCTATATATCACAGTATGTCACAAAGCTCTCCTCTCATTGTTTCACTCTAGATACTGTGACTGATTTCAGCTTGATCTGATAAGAAGTTGGAGTGTGTATTCTGGAACGATGAGATCAAATGAGCCGAGGTTATTTTTGGATCCCGGTCTCTCTTTTTTGGAGAGTTTAGGGGTTTGAGTTTTCCTGATTTTTACTGATGATTTAATTCCTGATGGCAGAAGACAAATTTTAGTCAGCTTTGGTTTGCTTGCCCCATTAGTGACAGTGAAGAACAAGAAAATCAGTGTCTGCCACTATTTGTATTTGTCTTTTTACTGCAAAGTAAAATCCATTCTTCCGGCTTTTCTTAAGTGAGTACTTAGCTAATGGAGACCCAAGACAATTAGCGCATATGCCCAATCTGTTTATTGATTTTTTGCAATGCCCAATATGGAATGCATTTGTGATTCACTGACTTCTGGTTGCTTTCCAAGGACAGTGACTCTGTGAAGCCCTTTGAGATGTCATCAAATGTAGGGATTTTCATTTATTCGAATGTCACGAATAAATGTACAGCACCAAACTTGATCAATGCACCTTATTGTGTCAACAAGGTAAAGAAGCTTTTAAAGATTACAGAAGACCTTGGTGGCACCTTAGCTAAGCTTGTTAGCTCTCCCGTTTCAGTCAGAAGGTTTGTAGGTAAGCCACTTGTCAGTACAGGTATGCCTCCCAACCGCAGCCTTATCAACCACGAAACGCACGTATCCACAGTTTGCTAAATGCGACAATCCTTGCCAACCATGGCTTATAGCCCTTGCTTATCCACGGATTTTAATACTAACACTAGCGTTTAGCGCTAGGACCCAGTTGCATCAACCAGTCTCTATGTCGCTTTGTGCTAGCGTATAGCACAAGGACCCAGTTGCGATGTTGCAATCAACCAGCGACAACGCTTCTCTTTTAGAATTAAGGTAAATACAGTAACATGAATTTATTGCCACTTCTCTGCAGCCTAGCTAGTAAGTTTGGGAGCATTGCCTGCCAGGATCTGCAGATCTCTCTCTCTCTCTAAGTGTATCACTGGCTGTAGAAGTCTCTTTCTCTGTATCTCAGGCTGAAGAGGGATCTCTCTATCTCTCTCTCTGTGTGAGTGCATCTCGGACTTTAGAAAGGTCTCTCTCTTTAAACAGGGTGGGACAAATATCCTGGCTACGTGAATAAATAGGGAGGTAGAAAGGGCTTTAAACTACTAAGGGGGGGAAGGTAAAAACATAGTCAGGTATAGTCCATCACAGTTAAAATTAGGATCGACGAAAGTGGGAGAGCAGATTAACAGGGGACTAGAGCAGAATGTGTCAAGCAGGGAAAAGGAACCCAGTGATAGGGTACTGGTGAATAGGACTAATAGCCGGAAGTCAGAATTAAGGGCACTATATCTGAATGCATGTAGTATTCGAAACAAGATAGATGAATTAAATGCACAAATAGAGACAAACTGGTATGATCTAGTAGCCATCACCCAGACATGGTTACAGGGTGATCAAGGGTGGGAGCTAAACATTCCATGGTGCGTGGTATATAGAAAAGATAGGCAATGTGGTAAACAAGGAGGGGGGTGGCCCTGCTAATAAAGAATGGGATAAAAACAGTGAGAGGAAAGATTTTAAATCAGAAAAGCAGGATGTAGAGTCAGTATGGGTAGAGGTACATGACAATACGGGGCAGAAAACTCTAGTGGGAGTAGTTTATAGACCCCCAAACAGCAGTCAAAGTATCGCTCAAGGTATAAATGAGGAGATTAGTGAAGCATGTAGCAAAGGAAAGACACTAATTGTGGGTGATTTTAATCTGCATATAGACTGGGCAACCAAATTATGAAAAGTAAGAGGAAGAGTTTATAGAATGTACTAGGAATAATTTTCTAGATCGGCATGCCAAGGAGCCAACCAGGAACAGGCCATATTAGACCTTGTTTTGTGCAATGAAACAGGGCTGATCAGCAAACTGGAATTTAAGGCTCCTCTAGGGCAAAGTGATCATAATATGATAGAATTTAGCATTAAGTTAGAGGGGGAAGTAGCTAAGTCCGAAGCAAAGTTCCTAAATTTAAATAGAGCCAACTTTGTTGGTATGAGAGAGGATTTAGCCAAGATAAACTGGGAAATTAGACTTACCGATTTGACAGTAAAGCAGCAATGGCAGACATTCAAGCAGATAGTGCAAAATTCCCAACGAGCACGTATTCCTTTGAGGAATAAGAATGCCATGGGAAAGGTGGTAGAGCAGTTAGGGAAAGTATAAAGTTAAAAGAAGAAAACTAAAAAACAGCTAAGGTGAGTAGTAAACCGAGGATTGGGAAAGCTTTAGGGATCAACAAAGGAGAACCAAAAAATTGATCAAGAGGGGGAAAATAGAATATGAGGGCAAACTAGCGAGGAACATTTAGACAGACTGCAAGAGTTTCTACAAATACATAAAGAGGAAAAGGCTATCAAGGGTGAATGTGGGTCCGTTAAAGACAGAGACAGGGGGAATTATAATAGGGGACAAAGACATGGCAGAGTCGTTAATCAAGTACTTTGCTACTGTCTTCACCAGTGAAGACAGTAAAAACCTACCAAGAATAGAGAGGAACCAAGAAGACAATGTTAGCGAGCAATTTAGGGAGATTAATATTAGTAAAGAAATGGCTTTAGGTAAATTTTCAGGTCTTAAAACTGATAAATCCCCTAGACTTGATGGCCTGCATCCTAAAGTTTTAAAGGAGGTAGCTACTGAGATAGTGGATGGCTTGTCTATAATCTTCCAAAATTCTCTGGATACTGGAAAAGTTCCCATTGATTGGAAGATTGTAAACATAACGCCACTATTTAAGAAGGGTGGGAGAGAAAACATGGGGAACTATAGACCAGTTAGTCTGACATCAGTGGTAGGAAAAATTCTTAGTCCTTAATTAAAGATGTTGCTTTGGGATACCTGGAAGACCATAACAAGATTAGACAGAGTCAGCATGGCTTTCCAAGAGGGAAGTCATGCTTAACTCATCTTTTAGAGTTTTTTGAGGATGTATCTAGCAGGTTGGATGGGGGGATCCAGTGAAAGTGGTATATTTAGATTTTAAGAAGGTGTTTGATAAAGTGCCACACAAAAAGGCTATTGCACAAAGTCAAGGCCCACGAGATTAATCGGAACATTTTAGCATGGATAGAAGAGTGGCTAACGGGTAGAAAACAGAGAGTAGGGATAAATGGGTCATTCTCGAATTGGCAGGATGTAACTAGTGGAGTGCCACAAGGATCAGTGCTTGGGCCTCAGCTATTTACAATTTACATCAATGATCTAGATGAGGACATCTAAACTAGGTAGGAAAATCAGCTGTGAGGATGATGCAAAAAGATTTCAGTGGGACATAGATAGGCTAAGGGAATGGGCGAGTAGGTGGCAGATGGAATTTAATGTGGGGAAGTGTGAAATTATTCACCTAGGTAGCAAAAATAAAAAAACTGATTATGTTCTAGATGGGGAGAGGTTAGATAGCGTTGGTGTACAAAGGGATCTGGGTGTCCTTGTACACCAGTCTCAAAAAGTTAGTTTGCAGATGCAGCAGGCAACTAAGAAGGCAAACGGTATGTGAGTGTTCATTGCAAAAGCTTTAGAGTACAAGAGTAGGGAAGTCTTGCTGCAACTGTATAGGGCCTTGGTGAGACCGCACCTAGATTATTGTGTGCAGTTTTGGTCTCCTTATTTAATAAAGGACATACTTGCCTTAGAGAGGGTGCAGCGTAGATTCACTAAGTTAGTTCCTGGGATGAGGGGACTGACCTATGAGGATAGGTTGAATAAACTAGGGCTGTATTCTCTATAGTACAGAAGAATTAGGGGAGATCTTATTGAAACATATAAGATTCTTAAAGGGCTGGATAAAGAAGACTGTGAGGGACTGTTTCCCCTGGTAGGAGAATCTATAACCAGGGGTCATAATCTTAAAATTAAGGGTCAGTCTTTTAGAACAGAGTTGAGGAAACATTTTTTCACTCAGAGGGTAGTGATTCACTACCCCAGAGGGCTGTAGGTGCTCAGTCCTTGAACATTTTCAAGGCTGAGACAGATTTTTTTTAAATAGAGGGATTAGGGGATATGGGGATAGGGCAGGTAACTAGAGTTAGGTCATAAGCTTAGCCATGATCTTATTAAATGGCGGGGCAGGCTCGAGGGGCCGAATGGCCTACTCCTGCTCCTAATTCTTATGTTCTAATATTATAATATAAATAAATACTGTGTAGGATGAAGAGCATTTATAAATCAATCATTTTCCTGGACTGGACTAAAACATTGTACTCTGGTTACATATTTTTATAGTTTAGTTGAATTTCCTGGTAGCTTTGCGTGATTGCCTTCTTGTACTGCAAAGTAATCTTTACAGAATGTTTCCTAAATTGATCTCAGTAGGATTTTATCTGTGTTTTTGAGCTGCTCCCTCAGGAGATTATTATATAATAAAAGCTCTGCTGTTGTTGTCTTCTCCCTCATTGTATCGACTCACATTGCTAGAGAGATTGTTACTGTAAATGTAGCCTTCACTACAGTGAAACAAAATTACATTTGTTTTGTGCTTTTCATATTGAGAGAATGTCGCAAGGCACTGGAGAGGCCTGAGCTGGGGATTGGGATTGGGGAGGGGGTCGGGATTGGGGAGGGAGCAGGGAGGGAAGAAGGATACCGAAGGCACAGGGAGGGTCTTAAGACGGGTCTTCAAGGCGGCAAGAGAGGAGGCGTGGGGGTGCGATAGAGTTCCAGAGGGTGGGGCAGAATGGCAGAAGGCCCACCTGCAAATGGTGAGGCAGGGGATGTGAAGCAGGCCAGAGCCCACTGAGCAGAGGGAGCAGGCAGGTGTGTAGGGGGTTAGGAGGTCACAAAGGTAAGAGAGAGCAAGGTCATGGAGGATTTTGAAAGTGAGGACCAGGATCTTGAACTGTATTCTCTGTGTGATGGGAAGGTAGTGGAGTCGAACAAGGATGGGTCCGATAGGGTCACGGAGCCTGGTCCCGGGAGAGGACATGGGCTGCAGAGTTCTGCATGATCTGCAGCCAATGGAGGGGGGAGTTGGTGGAGGTTGGGTGGGTGTGTGGGGGGGGTTGTAGGGGTTGTGTTGGCAAGCTTGGATGTTATGAATGCAAGCCCTGCATTGCATTCCGGGGGAAGGGGGGAATTTGCAGGGCGTTTTGTACTAATTATCATGGTGATAAATATCACATCTCATGCCAAAAAGTTCATTGTATTGATGGAGTCTCTTACAGAAAACTCAGTAATTCTTTTGTACAATGACATTGATGAGCACAGCATTAGAGTTGTGATTCCCTAACTACACAGTGTACTGCCACTGTTTCTCTCGGGTGAAACATTTCTATTCTGACAAGGTCAGCAAGACAGAAAATTCCATATTCCAAAGATCACATCAGGAGAACCACTATTTTTCCCCCATGTAAGAAATCCTATGTTATTTTAAACAATAATTGTTAATTTGGTAATGCATTATAAAGTTTCTATATTGGTCGTACATTTGTTTTATTTGTGCCAGAAGCTTGGGTCCCGACCAAATTGTTCAGCGTTTTGGGACATCCTCCCGACGTGAAAAGTGCGATATAAGTGCAATTTTGTTGTTGTTGTATAGTCAGATTCATATGAAAATGTGCACATTTGGTTGGATTCTTTATTAGATTTATATAATAGCTCAGGCAATGTCCTTTCTCTCCAGGGAACTCATTAGACCTGAACCATGACTTTTTACAGTTGGGACGAATAAAATCTTTCACAAAATGATTTATTCGAATCACGTTATTTCGAATGATGCACGGGATTCCAGCATTCTGTGGCTGAATGCTATCCCTGTAACATTGACATGAAAAGGACACAGGCAGAGTACTCCTGTCTGCCCATGTTGTTTCAATAGACTAGAAGTGATGGTCTGACAAATGCCGTGTTTAATAATAACAACAATAATAATAATAATCCTTGCATTTGATATAGCACCTTAACAATTCTTTTAGAAGTCTCGAAGAGTTTCACAGAATATACAGTATAATAAATTGACTGCATATTTTGAGGGCAAAACTTGAGTTTTTCTCTAACATGAGGTGAATAAAGCCTCAAAGATAAATATTTTTGTTTCATCATTTTGGAGGGTTTCAGAAAGTTTTGATTTTTTTCTGAGATAGAGAAACATTTTTAGAGTGTAAACCTGCTTCAAATTATCCAATAATCACCCCCCTTCCAACAATTGTGGTGATATCACACTTCAGCCCATAGTTGATCATTTGAAAGAAGCCATAATGTATGAACAGCCTGAATGTCTGCTTAAATGTCACAGTAAAATAAAACATGCTAACAGGAAGGAGGAGGTAGATGGAGCAGCAGCTATGGAGTACAGCCAGCAAATCGCAAATCTTAGGTCAATTCATGCAGAAAAATGCCCTTTGTCTTAATCACTTTTTATTAATGGCTCAATTTATAGACTGTTCAGCTCAAGTAGGGTAAATAGTTAATTTCAATTGATTAGTGTTCACGACATCATTACAATTACATTATTTTAATAGCACATGAGATCTGTATGCATTTCAGACCAGATAGAGCATTGGGCCTACAATAAGTGCTCGGATGATTTAACAGGAGTCATAGCTGGTCATCTGTAACACCATCAGCACTATAAAGCATGTTGAGATGAAGGTTTTTTTTTACTGCCACTTTATAATAAAGATTGCGACATTTGTTTAAATTTTACATCTTCATGTCTCTAACACTACTCAAATCAATATGTCATTATGAAAGCCTCTTCGCTGGGGTCAATTCCGTCACATTCCATCATATTTTGACATGTATAAAGAGATCCAGATAAACACCAACTGTCTATCTAAGAGGTGGTTTAGAAACCTGTGTTGATCCTTTTCTTGTCACTAATTTATCTTCACAATGTTTATTCGCATCCGTCGATTAACTTATTGAATTCACTGTTGTAGTATCTTTGTTAGGAATGCTAATATGGTTTCTGAAGGTTATTCTGATGCATCACTCCTAAATTGATTCCTCTCACATTGGAATGTGTTTATTAAAATATATATACTGTATATATATTTACTGTTCCCAAAATTAATAAACCAAATCTTTTTAAACATGATTTTTAACCAAACATTATGCAACAGAATTACCCATTTCATTCTTCTCAGTGGATTTACACAATAATATCTCCCGTTCTTCATTCATTAAAAAAAACATTTGCACGACTGTAGAAACACAAGTCAGTTGAGACATATGGAAATCCAATTAAATCAAACAGAAGGGGTTGTACGCTTTATTTCCTCTGTGATGAAAATGGGAAGCTGTCACCTTTAGAGACTGGGATACTGAGGGTACACAACATGTTTCAAAGATGTTTGCTATTAACTCAATCACTGCTGAATGTCATTGTTCACACTGCAGTCCCAGGTCCCAAGAAGCCAATTGATGCATTCTTGTACCCTTGCAAAATTTGTAGGGTTCAATATTCAACTTTCTAATGGGATTCCTTAATAAGGGTAATAGGTTGGATCTCCCTCTGGTACACGTCACGTACACTATATCCGAGCTAAGTTATCCCGAGTAGTGTGGTGTACTGAATAATAACAATAATAATAATAATCCTTGCAATTGAATTGGTGCCTTATCATGACTTCAAGACATTTTAAAGCTTCAGATTATACTATAAAGTGAATTGACTGTATATTTTGTGGACATAACTTCCACTTTTCTTATTAAAAATTCCATAATCAACCCATATTACATATATAATAATACAATGGGTCAAAATTACCTTCTACTGTGTTTCATAGTGACCTCAGAATGCCAGGGAGGGAAATTTCAGTGAGCGTTGCATACCATTTTTGGTAGAAGGATCGCCATTCTGATTTAGCTGAGAAACACTGATCACTGGATGGTTTATTTTACTTGTTGCTTGTCAATAACATATCTCCCAGTGAAAAGTTAACTCTTTGGTTGTCACCAGGTAGACAGTTTGTGCCTTAAAAACAATAATATGTTGTCCTGTTCATAATAATAAAGAAGACCTGGTCAGATATGTGTTCCGTGGTCAAGTTTGTATAAGGGTCAAATGTTATTGCCAATAATTTAGCCAATACCAAAAGTGGCTGCTTCACATTTTCTGTTGTGTATCTAAGGTGTGTGTTGGGTCTGCTGCAGTTTTTGCCATTCACACATTTAAAAGATGTTTAAAATCTGTAGCTAATATAAATTCTTGTGGATCAGTAGAATGATTCTTCTCAAGGGTTTGTTTAACTGACGTGTTAGTTCCATTTTTAATTATACTGGAACTCTGCCAGAACCAAAAAACATTCTGTCAGTGGGCTTTAATAGCAAAGTCAAAATAACTGTAAATCAGATATGCTGTAGCGCAAGGGCAACTGTTGGGGTATCATTAGCTTAGTGGAGTTCTGTAGCTCAGTGGTTAGAGCACTCGCCTTACAAGCGTGAGACCTGTGTTCGAATCCAGGCAGATCAGAGCAAAACCTTGGGCAACTTTCCTTACGCCACATACCTAATAATAATCCCTCAAAAAAAAATTGGCCATTTCAATCCATGACTATTTGTGGGATACTGCTGTGTGCAATTGGCATCCAGAAGACGTGAAAAGCGTAATATCAAATGCAAGGACTATTATTTATTATTATCTTTAAAAACTTAAAAGTATCCCATAAGTGATGCATGTTGTAGAGTACTTTTTGTGTAAACTGAGTATGTGCATTATACCATACTGTCTATTTACTGTGTTGCACATATTGCATACAGCTGACCAGTTGTTGCCTTATTCTTCATTCCCTCTTAATGGTCTAAGATTTCTAAGATTTCTGTTTTGCAACACAACAGTACTTACTAATTTGTTTTACTGGGGATTGATATTGGTTTGGAACTAATAATTGTTTCTGTGTAGGGGTGCCCCAGAAGGAAGATAGGATTCTCGAGATACAGGTCGTAGGTCATGAAAAATAACAATGTTCCAAACTACATTGATTTTATTTTCTCATAACAGGGAGTTGATACCAGAAGAAAGAAATGATTGATGGGAGACAGATTCTTGCCAGGAGACAGTCATCACATTGCTTCAAATACTGATTTATCAGCACACAAGAGCAACCGCCGCAAGCAGTGAACAAAGCACAGTGATCCAGCTTATAGGTAAAATAGCTGACGTCCCAACACCTTGGCAGATTGTCACATTCTCTTGGTGAATTACATACAACTTCCAAATAGACAAACTATTTCTGTGCCTGAGTTAACAGCTTGAGGCTTTTTTCAGCAGCAGTTTTGTTTGAGTATGTTGGGCCACACCCCAACCAACCAAATCCCACTATTCAGTAGAATTTGGAATACTCTCTAAAATTACTCGACTTTGGAGCAAACACAAATCCTTGGAAAGATCTGGCATTTGGGATTCATCGCTGCACACCATTATTTACTGCCTCTTCAAGACAAATTGATAATACAACCATGCATCTGTCAAGCGTGTTGCCTTTTCAGGCCCTTTGGCTGGCTTTAAGCTCAGCAATGCAGCATTTCCCTTCATGGGGGCACTATGATATGTGCAAAACTCAGATTCACTCTGATGAAGGGATGAGTTGGGATTACATGGCCTGCCAGCCAGAGGACACAATTGTGACGAAGTTCCTTAACGTGACCCTGGATCCGCCTAGCATTACTTGTGGAACTCCCGCTGAAACGTACTGCAGTTTGGTAAGTAACATCAGTTTTCTTGAATCTAATGTTGCTCTGATTCACAGTTTATGAATGATGATGTGAAAGACCTTTACCAAAATGTCTTCGTTCTGAATTTCTACACATTCAGGGTCTATGAATAAAATTGTATTAAAAAAAATTTTTAGCTGAAATATTAGCGCATGTAAACACATTTTGGGGGTAAATTATATGAGGCCCTGTAAAAACAAGTTAAATATTTATATTATATTTTATTTATGAGTACAGTAGAAGCCCATTTATCTGGCACCCTCGGGACCTAGCTAGTGCCGGTTAAAGCGCCTGCCGGATATTCGGCAGAAAACCCCAAATGTTTTTTAAAACATAGCATATTAATAATAGACTAAATAATCATTTAGATGATAATATATAGATAATAATTATAATCATTTTGTACCCAGGTAGTTCAGAGAGATCTTTAAACTAGTGCAAAAGTTACACATCTGAATGATACTGTTCTCATTGGGGGCAGAAGAGAGGAAAGCTCATGTTATTGAGAAGGCAGAGAATGAGCGGCGGCCGCGCAGTTCAGTTAACTTTCTTTCCAAAAAGCCTTGCGATGCCTGTGTGTGTGCGCGCACTAACTTGAAACACTGCACTCTGTAAAACGAGTATTTCAGGGATGAGTCTTTTTTATTAAAATAAAAGCCAATGAATTGATCTGCAAGCTTTGCTCAGGGTGGGTGTGTATTTTGCTGTTTTGTGGCTAAATTAAATCTAAATTACTCACCCCGCTCTACCTCTCGGAGAGTGCATTGCTTTACAATACCGGCAGCATTCTGAGCTAATGCCACCATCGGGCACCTAGTAGCAAAAATATTCCAAAATACTGACGCAACACAAACACCCCCAAAAAAATTATTTTTCTGGATAAATTCCAGTTTATTGAATGCGGACCTTTTTTTTGCGGTGCAGGTTAATATGGAAATTACGGTTGATCGGGTCACAGATAAACGGGCTTCTACTGTATTTAGAAATGGAGGTGGCATAATGTGTTGGCGCTGCTGTATGTGGTGCCATGACAGAGTGCAGTATAGGTTGAATTCCACAATGCTGAGCTCCTGACAAAGTGCTGCTGTGGGAAAAGCACTGAACAGATTATTCACAATCAATGTTAGAACATTGGACTCCGGAGTCTACCCAGAGACACAGATTCAATCTCCAGTTTCATATACCCACTGACATTAACCTGCTTGCAAGCATGTGAAGTCCAGGCATAATTTAATTCAGACATCCAAGCAGACAGCCTGAAAGAAAATATATACTGCACTAATGCTTACACTTAAACACCTGATTTAAGCAATAAAAACAAACAAACAAAAAAGGTTAATTTAACCAGTTTGTTGGAACTACAGAAATCTACAGCACAGTAGGAGATGGTTTGGCACATTGAATTGAAGGATGACTGGTTTAATAATAACCATTCCGATGCTTAAATTTAATATCTAGGCAAGAAATAAAATCCAAAAAAGGGCAAAAGGTATTCTTTCTAGTCCGCAGCAGAGAGAACCAAAGATCAAATACTAGTGCATGAATGCAGAGATGGCTTTCCTTGCACTGTTAGGGATTATGATAACCATTTTTCTCAACTCTTGCTGGAATACAAAGGATAGGATCCGAGGCCTGTACAGGGCATCGGAGATTAGACAGACCAGTCCTCTCAAGTTGTCTGTGCTTGTCACTTTCTGCACAAGTCCAATTCCACAACTTCTAAGGATTCAGAAAACTAATTCATTCCCACACCGTTTTTGTAGCCGCAGTGCTTAACAATTGGTGTAGATAAGGTACAAAAACACCAGAATCTGCCCAGTGAATGTGCAAAGAGGCCTTTTATACCACTATATGTGCGCCACACCAACTTCAGATTTTTTTTAAAAAAGGAACAAATATAAAGATTATCATTTTCCTCCAGTTGCAAATTGCTTAAATAGACTGGTGGCTTTCAGATGGAAGAAGTCCCAAGTATTAGTAACATTTATGGCGCGGAAGTGCTGACGATGACAGTGGAAATATGACCTTTTGAGTGCTATTATGGATTTTGTAGCCAATCAAAACTAAATTAAGAAACAAAGAGGCTATTAAACCTCAACTGTGCATGCAGTTCAGACACAATATTTTGAGATGGACATGTACCCTATTCCATTGAGAATTCAAGTATCATTTGGGCTCTGTGGTCTTAATTATGATAAGATTAGTGTTTGCAACCTTCTAGATGAATACTATTAATAAAGATGTGTTTTTATGGTCAATATGATAAGTTACGTTTAGTGAAACAATTAAGCTAATGCATAGATGAAATGCAACAATCCTGAAAGAATAGGTCAACCTAAATAAGGAAGGGTTAAGACAATTAGATGCATTATGTGATGCTCCCATTATTTTACTCTTTTTTACTGTGAGTGGTGCCAGAATTTGTAAAAAGTATGCCTACAATAATAGATGGTTTCAGAAGATTATACAAATTGCAACTCTTTGAAAAATCGAATGGTTTACAAATCTAATAACAACTACAAGAAAATTACATTTGTTTGGCGTTTTCACGTTGGGAGAATGTCCCAAGGCGCCGGACAAGCAGTGTTTCAGACACGAGCTTGGATGGGGATGGTGGAGAGTATGGAGGGGAGGAGAGGTGACCGATGGGACCGTCAAAGAGGAGTGTCTTGAGGTGGGACTTGAAGGAGGGGGCGAGGCGGTGGGATTTGGGGATGGAATTCCAGAGGTTGGGAGGAAGTCTTGGAACAAGCTACACATTTTTTAAGTAAATAAGAATCAAATAACAATCATCTTGACTCAATTGTCTGAGTGACTCAATAATCTCATTCCTGGTTGAGGTTCTACATTGGGACAAAAAGGTCACAATCTAGGCTGACACCCAGGATAATGCTGAAGGAGTACTGTCTTGAGTATCATCTTCCAAATAAGATATTAACCTGAGGTCCTGCTCAGATAGACATTAAAATTCCAGTTTTTTCAGATGTCTTGGCCAACAAGCCTTGTATTATAGATGAGTAATGAGAGCCTCTCATTGTTTTTGAGTTTGAATATATTACATCCTCCAGCATCACCTGCATGCGTACTGCTCAAGAAAGGACCGAGAAACAACACATCTGTATTTCATGGGACATGGGACAGCGGCCACTATAAACTGTGTTTTCACTTAGATTTCTAACCAGCAATGAAATTGCTGTTTCTGTGCTTTTCATTTAAAATCAACATTTCCATATTCATTATATAGCTGCGATCCCAATAACCCAGTAAATTATGAAATTGATGAACAACATTGCACCAATTGTGTAAAATGCTGCAGAAACACTTCATTGATCAAAAGATTTTGTTCACCATTTGTTTGAAGTGGATAGGATGTGGGTGAGTCTCATTCAAGGTGGGTTGATTTCCTGCTGGGCTGTTTTGTAAGAGAATGTACATTACGTATTATTTGTTTTGTTGCCTTCAATATCTGAATAGACTCAAAATCCACAGTGTTGACTGCCAGTGCTCGTTGTTCTGTTGTCTCACTGACCTTGCCATAGACAGTGTTGCGGAATGCTCATGACAAAGTGACACGAGACAGCAATGTCTGAGAGCTTAAATCCCAATAGTGGTTTGGGGATTGAATAGATGTGATCTATGTGCCACGGTCTCTTTGAGACCCTTAAACATGGTACTGTACAACAATGTTGTATTAGTTGTCTAATCCATCCGATATATTTCATGTCAGAGAGTTTGCTCTGCTCTCTGTTGCTGTCATGACTTTCCTCTCCTGAATCTTTCATTCACCTTGAAATATGGGTGCAGAGCCCCAGGCACCCTCTTGTGAGGACATTCTACATGTGCATTAGCCTAGACACTGAGTACCAGCAGTTTGACCATGGTCATAGGAGGGGAGAATGTCCAATTCTGCCCTCACTTTGATGTCCACAGATATGAATTTTCCAGCATTGCTGACAGGATATAACAATCTGAAGGAGGAGATCCGATATTTCCTCTCTCTGGTGCAGGGACACACTGGCACCACAGGTAAAATAGACAATGGATCAAATCTGGGATCCCACAAATCTTCATGGCTCAGTATCACAATTAATTTACCAACTGATATGGCTTGGGTCACATAGGTTAATATAATCGATGCCTCACATGACAAGGACCAATTTGCCTTGCTAAAAGCATGATCTATGCTGGGTGACCAACAAATGGAGATTTTGTTTAAAGACTGCAAAATAGCCAAACATAGCAGAATTGCTAGGTACAATTTGAAGGTACAGTATATTTATTGTACAGCAATTTTATAAAAGGTTATTGAAGAACCACTAAAAATATCTAGACAGCACAAGCTGGAGAGCTGCATTGATTGATAACATTGGCCTAGAAGCAGAAGCTACAGCAGAGTAACCCTTTGCAATAAGCATTTTTAAAAAATCTTATGTTGTGTTGAATTAATGCCCTAAAATCTAGTGTGAAATGAAAGGATTCACAAGCCCAATTTATCACATATATGCATATAGCAAAACCGACAAAGAGTTTTACTTTAACCACTTTGCAACAACAGCAACAACAACAAATTACATTGGTACAACGCCTTTCACCTCTGGAGAACACACCAAGGCACTGAGTTTAGTGCAAAAGATCACTAAACTGATGCTTTGATCATAATTTTATTCTCCCTGACAGTGTGATTTCATCAGAACTTAATTATGATATATAATCCAATGAGTTAATTCATATGTAAACTCTGAAATATTTCTACACATTAATTATCCTGTAGTGCACTTAATGATTTCTTCAGGAAAGCTGATAGTCTACGTACCTCCGCGAGAAATGGCTCTTGAATTAATAATGATCCATATGTTGCATCAAGTATAAATTAAAATAGAATTTCCTACAGATACATAAACAATTCCCAGCATTATTAAGTTGCAGAAGTAGCATTGCTTTTCTTCCAAAGATAAATCGTATATGATTATAAACATTTACGATCATAACAATTTTGTGCAATATGTGACGAGGCCTCAAAAGTTGATTGAATAAAGGTGAGATTACTGCACAGTTTCACAGCGTAGTTAGATATGTGACCAAAAAAATGAACAAAATTATACAATAATAGTGTTGAAACTAGATTAGAAATTCCAGTGCTTGCTAATTGCATTACTAATTTTGTATGTGTGAGAATGAGAGCATTGTGTTTACTAGAAAACAAATTTAACTCTGTAGAATCAGTGTAACTGTTTTGAGATGGATTCCACAGGATTGCTCAGCTCCATTGTTAGTGCTGCTTGTGACTATCTAAAATGTCCTTCAGCATTTTGTATGCCACAAAAAAGGATGTTCATCCTCACTGTTACACGATGCTCAGTGTAGTATATCTTCCCCCGCACACACACAGAAACCTGTGAAAAAAAATTGTATAAAATAATTGCTTTATTTTTATTGTGCAAGCGCATCACACAATCACATTGAATACAGTGCATTTGTAATATAATGTGTATTGATTCTAAATGCAAAAGAGCAAGCAAAACTCAAAAAATATTGTTTTGCCTGATTTTTAATACAACAAGCTGTGAATTTGAAATGCAGGATATTTGTTTAATTATTAAAACGAAGTACTATAGAGAGGTTGAACATTCCTTCTAGCTTTTTTCCTATGAGCACAAACATTCATTCAATGGATCTTCCACAGTCATTGCCTACCCATTTACCTTGACGCGGTCTGCTAGATTTCACCTTCAGGTAATGCTTAATATTATTGTTTAGGTAGAAGATTGACATTTTTATATTGCTCACCTACATATTTTTGTCCAGAATCATTTTTATTGCTTTACATTACAAACCATTTACATTTCCAGGAAATGAATAACTCCTATAAGTTATGTATTTTTCTGAAGATAATATCAATATCCTGCAGATGGAAAGAGCATCTTAATTTACATAATGGTGGATTTTAATTAAATTACGGTACTGACCTCCAAGCATGCACGTTTATTACATTATTTTACCTTTTGGTTGCTATGAGGTTGGGATTGCTCTGAGTGTTAGTAATAGCAGTATGTACTGTATTGTCCAAATTGCTAGAGTTACATAAAGAAAGCCTAGAGAAACTGTGGCAATCAGGTTGTAATCACAACGCATCCAAGTGCGTGCAATACAATGCGTCTTAATATGGTGAGCTGTCTACAATGAGTTGGTTCTTCTACTGCATTCATCTTCATGCTGTGGGATTTTATTGTAATGCTAGGTGACACACGGTGTTTTAAAATGTAAGGCAAATCCTAGCCAGGATTGTTGCTGACTGATCCATTCTAATAAGAATACCGATTTGCATTATTCATTCGATAAGGGCACTAATTCAAATTCTTGTTCAGGCTGTCTCTGCCTATTATTGCTAAAAAAATCCTTGTGTTTGGGTGGAGGGTCATTTTGGTATCAATTACTTGGAGACAGATTAGACGTATTCATATTTTGCAGATTTTTATCATTTAAATGTCCTTTCTTTTTTTTCATTTTCATTCTCTATATTCCTTTTGTGATACTCCATGGTGGTTTTATTATGCTTTCTGAATGTTGCTATCTAATTGTGTGTAACGTGTTACATATTGCATGTGTTTGGGGGATAGAGAGTCTGGTGGATTTTCTAAATGGTGAATAGATCAATGTATTACTGCACTCCACATGACGGGCAGAGCTAGCAGACCTCCCAGCTGCGCAAATGTCAGTGAATTATTCCACACAATGGTGGGCATCCCAAATAGTGCAAAGATCAATGAACTGCTCGGGGAGCCCTTGCTCAAATCAGTATATCATATACATTCTGTTTGGAGCAGGTACAGTACCTCCTTTGTAGCTGAGATTCAGAAAGACTATTAGGAGCCATACCCTGCCAGGGTCAATGATTGTGTTAGACCTTATGGGATGCTGTAGATATAAAGAGTAGAAAACATTCACCTTTGACACGAGAAAAAAGTATGGAATGCAGTGCTGTTGGCAGTCACAGAATAGGTGTTTGTGTTTGCTGTTGTACTGAATGATGGGAGAAACTGTTATCATTAGGGAAGTTTTTTTAGATTGCAAAAGTACATGATCTAACAGTAGCGGAATACAGTAATACAAAATAATGAGATACAGCGCTTTCAATACGGATCATTACTAAAAGCTTTAGGCAAGCTACTTAGCTTTAGAATTGCCATAGTTCAGTGGAAATGACTTGTTAAACATCCATTACATCTGACTAACATCAACACATTATGATAAAAAGCTGAAGGTTGTTGTTCTTTTCATTTGCTTGTGCCGGTATAGATTGCCTATGTGAGGTCAACTCACGAATCCACTAGGATTCAGACCAGCCAAACTCAATTTACTTAGAGGCTCTCTTTAGGGACCATACTGTTAAACTGTGTCCATTTAATCCAAGCTTCCACAATGGGATAAGCGATGAACTCAATCGGAAAACACAAATTGTTGGAATTTGCCCAATTCTGAACACTGAAATGTCTAAGTCTGGAGAATATTGTCATAAAATTTAGGTTCGTGCATTAATTGTAGAATATATTTGGAAGTTTTTTTTTATAGTTCTCTGATCTTCTTGTGGTAAAATGGAATAAGCAGAGTTTAAAAGTGTGGAATATGCAGAGTTTAAAAGTATGTGTGGGTGTGTGACTTTCAGTTTCAATTTTAATTTACATGCTTTAAGCAAAGGGATTATTTTGAATTGGTCAGTAAAATTACATGTGACATGAAACTCAGGAGGTCCTAGAATGCAGATCAATGCTTGGAGTAGGAACATCTTCTTTGAAATATATATGAAAGAGAGAAGGAAATACGCCACAGCTGGACCAGGAAAGAGTGAAAATCATACCCTTTACAAGTTATTAAAAAGGACTTAAATAATCACCTTTGACTTCCTCCACTAATGTTTGAACCATCTATTAATTTTGAGGAATAGCATTTGGAAAGAAACTTAAAAGGGTTTGTTTCAATTTCATTATCCTTGTCATTATAATTTGTTGAAGCCTGAAGGAACTTGGGTGTTGGACCAATTGTGGGTGATGTTTGAATTTGCCATGTTTTATTTTAAAGAAAATTCCCTAAAACATCAAATTCAAAGTGTTAAAAAAAAATATATATACACTGTATATAAATTTCCCTTCCAATTTTTTCCCCTTCATTCCTAGATGCAGATCCATGCTAATAAGCAGTTCCATGACTATCGGGTTTCACATGGAAGTGGTCATTTTTATGCATGAGGCTAAAAAGAGAATGTTGACAGGCATCGTGAGGTAGCAGCGTCGAGTTTGATTCTGTCCTCGGCCAGGAACCCTACATACATCTTTGTCAGGGCTCACTGTTTGGTGATCAGGAATGGGAATGTGGCTAATTTTCCCTTCTTAAATCCAGGGGAGCCAAGGATTATAATAATAATCCTTGCATTTGATCTTCTAGATCGTCTAAAGTGAAGTGACTACGTGGACGAAATGTGGCAGCCAATTGCATTCAGCAGTGTCCCACAAACAGTTGGGGATTGAAATGACCAATTTTTTAAATTATTAGACGTGTAGAGTAGAAAATTTGCCCAAGGTTTCGCCCTGCCGAGAATTTAACCCAGGTCTCTCGCAACCTTGGTTTAAAAAAAATGTTTTAAAACACCTAAGATATTGAATGCCGATTGTGAGTTTGGGTACTGAATGGAGCAGAATTTTAAATTTGTGTTACAAGATCAACGACATAAAATTATTTTGAAGGTATTTCTTTCATCTTGCTAGGGCTGTCTGACTTGACAGTTCCCTTTGTATTGTGACTTTAATTAATACACTTCCACTTTAAATATCCACTTGGGTTATCATCAGACTACCTGCAGGAGCAGAATTTTTATATATATATATATATTATATTTTGCCATTACTATTGCAGCTGACTAAGAAGTGCCTATTATTTTTAAACATACTCCACTGGTAATACCAATTAATCTTTTAAGTTGTTCACTAGGGTGCTGTAATTGTCAATTAACTGATACATATCTACCTGCATTAGCAGCTAGAGAGGCACTTTTCCACACCCAATTCTATGTCCCTTGACATTGCGATTCTGTGGAGTATGAACTATCCATACTTAATCTCTGTTGTGGTGAATCATCACTCTTATTATACAGTATCCTGGAAGAGCAGGATACATACGTGTCATTGTTGATCCAAGTGACCAGGAAGTATCTAATTTACTATTATTACATGTATTCACTGTGTCTGTCATTAGTTGGTACTATTTTTTAAAAATTCCCGAGGGTGCTATGACATTGAAGTAACTGCCTCCGATTTGTACCATCATTACAGTCTCATGCTCCTCTTGGCTGCCTGTTTGTTTGTTGCCTTGTGCCAGTGGCTTACTCTTAATTGCTTCATGCAAGAATGAACACAAAGTGGGAGTATGGGCCATTTTCCCATTCCTATCTGAAGAAGGAGGAAATAATGATGAGATCAGGCCGAGTTGCAGTAAATATAAAATGTTGGAGCCCATTGTAGAAAAAACATTGAATATCATTGCCATGAAGAATTGTTGTGTTGGCAAATTGCAGTTCTACTTGAGCGAACCGTTTCCCACAAAATGATACGTGTCAACTTTAACTTCATTCATATCCATCTCTTCATTCATATCCGTTTCTGCGATAGAAAGGAAATGTGTTTAAGCCCCTTAAGCCTTAAGCTCATAGTCTCAGCTAACACTCCAGAGCAACAACAACAAAATTACATTTGTATCGCCCCTTTCATGTCCAGAGGATGTCCCAAGGCGCTGGAAGCAGGGCAGTACTAAGTGAAGTCTCCTTGAGAAGAGATTTTAAGCCTAGGGCATGGTTGCCTGTATGAGGGGTGGAAAAAGCCTATAAAACTATTTGAAAAGAAAAGGGAGTTTCTCCAGATAACCTGCTGCAAATTTTCCACATTGATCAACCATTCGCCTCATGGTTATATGTAGGAACTTGTTGGCTACTGTGTTTGCCTGCAAGTACAGTCATCGTGCTTAACACTAATTGTTTGGGAAACACTCTCAGATATTTCGATAAAGTGCTATAAAAGTGGAAATTCTGTGAACCAACAGGGAATGTGTGCTTCTTGTCAATGCGATCAATAAGATAACATTTAACTAACATCTAACAAAAGAGCCAATTACCAGCAACAAATAGGCTATAACCACCAAAAGCTTTTCTCCATACATAATTACTGTTATGTGTCTTATTGTTCAAAACAGTACAAATGTACTATTTTTAATACATTACTGCTATGACCTTGTTAAATCATTCCGGGGAATGGTGCTCATTTTCTGTCCTCAATGGTAATATCTGTGTCTGACAAGAATTATGTTACTGCTATCAGTCAAATCCTTTGCTGTCCATATCACTGACAGAATCAGTATTGCTATTGTGAATGCGATTCACATGTCATAATTATTTCCAGCTAATTTCTCTATAAATTTCAGAAGATCACAAGGGAGGATTTAGCTGAGAAAGTCTCTTCAAACTATTGATCTTAATCTTCCACAACTGTATTATTGCATAACAGTAATAATAATTAAACTGACACTGTTTCTTAAATTAATCCGATGTCCTGGCCTCAGCCATGCATCCTGGTAATCTTGCCTACCGTTGATTGTCTCCTGTGTAATTCAATATTTCCTGTTGTCTGTTCTACTCCTGCCTTTTACTAACCTGTTCACAGTACAATACTAAGGATGATTGGCCACCACCTTTGCATCACCTGAAACGATGTTCTGAGTTTACTTTGTTAGTACTGTAGCACCAAACATCTTGTACATTTCCATAAGGTTCTGGTCTGAAGCATCTCTTTCCAAATCTTATCTGATCACACCTCAATAATCAAGCCTCCAACATTGTCTGCACTCCTCTCAAGCTTCAACAGCAATCTTTTGGCATAGCTGCCCAATTATCCCATTGGATGATGAGCTATAATAATAATTATCCTTGCATTTGATATAGCGCCTTATCACATCTTCAAGATGTCCCACAGCACTTTACAGATTATATTGTAAAGTGAATTGTCTATATTTTGTGGCACAATAAGTTAAGCACAATATCCGTATCAGAGGAATAGAGTAAATTAATAAAGACTGTCCAATTGAACTCAGTGGAATCTACAGGCTGGAGACAGAAGCATCTGAATAAAGGTCTGTTTATGTTGGTAACCTGTGCCTTAGGCTCAAAATAATTTAAATACACCATAGTGGCAATATCAGCACAAATTGCCCAGAGATTGGAGAGTGTTTACAAGAAACCACAAAATTTGTGAAAAATAAAAACATCTGCAGTGAATCAGTAGGAGGCATTTTAAGACCACGAAAGAAGGTTCTTTTCACATTATCCCATCTGATACATTTGATTTCAGTTAGAGGAATTGGTAAGATAGGTAAAATTATTTGAAATACAGCATTTAGAATTGCTTCAGGTGTGTGGGGGGACAAACATAACTCAGATTAATTTGATATTTTCAGTGGACAAGAACGCTGGAGACATTTTATGCTTCTTCCAAGTTTAAGAAGAAAATGGGAAAATTATATTACAGCTTGAATTTATTTTGTTTGGTGGATAAAAACTTAATCTTTGACTGGGCCAACATTCAATCCAAAAAAACCATGATGGAAGAGAAGACAGGCTTGTAACAGCTGAACACTATGATTACAGTGTGCTGAATGATGAAATGTTTCAGGAGTATATTGTAGTGGCTTTGTAAGATGCTAGACTGTCAGAAAGATTGCAGTTGGATCTCAAATTAACCTTTGAAATACAGTACAACAATTCAATCTAGGCAGAGGGTGGCTATGAAGAAGCAAGAAGCAGCAATTATACAGCCATCAACAGAGCAGTAAATATTGACCAGGTGAAAAATGTGAGAGAACATAGCTGACCTGGAAAACACTAACACTCCATATCTTTATTCAGATAATTAAAAGCAGCATAGAAAGATTTTGTTTGCACCTTGTGGGATTTTTCTGCACAATTTTCTCACATGCCAGGAGAAACAATGATATCGATACAACAACTTGCATTGATGTACGCACCTCCCTCGCAGGGCAAGTTCGCCCTGAAACTGAAAACCTTACTCTTCGACCATGCTTACCGCTACGTCAGTCAGGCTCCGCAACTGTTAAGCGTGCTGAAACCCTCCCCTGCATGGAGGGAGTTATATAGTTGTTGTTGTTGTAGCATCCCAGAGCTCTTATGAAACCTGCAACATCTTTGCTGTGCACTCCAGCATCAGGAGGAACTAGGATAGATCAATGCTTCCACGTAGCGAGAACTACTTATGTGCATGTTATATTGCAAAGAATCTTGACTACAGTAATTTTGGTTACCAGAGATTTTTTTTTTTAAATCACAAAATGAGATTAAGGAAATCTAGAAATTGATCACAGAACATTGTTAATTCTGAGAGCCAGAAAATCAAAGCTAGATAATAGTAATGATTGACTTTCAAGGATAAAGAAGGACATTCATACAATGTGAATGCCTGGGTGCGTGAATTTGTTTATAGTGTAGAAGCTGCTGCCCACACAGTAACCACATACCATACTTCGCTTAGCTTTCTCAGGTAGCAAGCAGTGTAATCTGGTGTCAAGGAATATCTGAGAAAACCACACCACTTTCTAAACTGTACTGGCAGAAACCATTCCCTCTGGAAAGCGCATGCCAATTGGCTAACAACCACGTTCCTACCTACTTACTGCTAAATAAGCAGAGCAAGGATCCGAAAACACGGAGCAAAAGCTAAGTAAAGTATAGTACTGTATATGGTTCTGAGTTTAAGTTGACAACTGGAACAAATCATCAACAGTTGTCCCATGCCTGCAAGGAGGAGATCAAATTTAGCTGAACCTGTGATTTCTCCTGTTCTGCCGAAGAGTCCTTGGCAGAAGGTCAGACCTGATCTGTTCGAAGTGTAAAGAGATATATACCTTCTGATTGTGAACTATAATTTGAGATCTATAGAAATTGTTCCAGTATCTTTCAGCCTGAATTCACGCCCCACGAGGAGACTTTGAACTCGAGGTTTAGTCTGACTAGATCTATTCTCTTCCCTATACTGACCTCCAAGTTTTTTGTTGCCATATCCAGACAATGCAATAATACATGGCTTCTTTTCACAAGTCATTCTACAGATGAATGCGAGGATATTTGTGTCTATTTAGTGAGAAGGGCTTGGCAGTAGCAATTTTAATTGCTATTCTGGAGAAAATACATACAACGAAATGAAGTGCGCCAGTAACAGGTAGGAGAGAATAAGAGGTGGTCCTGATACTTGTGCAGACCTTTGTATCAAGTATTTTTAATCGTTGCATTGTTCCTTAGAGAAAAGGGAGTGGATGGATGCAGACAATCGACAGGGTCATCAACTATGAGTCCCAGATTAAAACATTAAAATAACTAAGAGCAGATTCCTTCTTGTAATGAAATGTATTGTTAAGGCAATGGGAAGGGTACAAAGAAGGTTTCCTGGAATAGTACAGGTACCAGGGGGATTGAGGGACTTCAGTTATGAGGAAAGGCTAGATAGGCTGGGTTTATTCTCTCTAGAACAGAGAAGGTTGAGAGGAGACCTAATAGAAGTTTATAAAATAATGAGTGGATTCAACATGGTGAATAAGGAAAAATTGTTTCTACCGGTGGGCGAATCTGTGACTCGTAGTCACAGATTTAAAATAGTTTCAAAACGAAGCAGAGGGGAGCTGAGGGGAAATTTTTTCACTCAGCGGGTTATTCGAATCTGGAATGCATTGCCTGAAAAGGTGGTGGAGGCTGATTCGATAACAGCTTTTAAAAGAGAATTAGATCTTTAGTTAGGAAGAACAGGACTGTTAGGTTATGGGGAGAGAGCTGGGCAGTGGGATTGAGTTGCTCTTTTCAAAGAGCCGGCACAGACTAGATGGGCCGAATGGCCTCCTTTTCTGCCATAAGCTTCTGTGATTCTATGAAAGTCGATGTGATGAGCAGGACTCTTAATATTCCCTCAGAATACCTTGTTAGTGCTACAGGTGATATTCTCACCACAAATATTTGTCTTAACAACCAGAGTTGCCCAGGAATTGGCCTCTGTGTGGAATGAAAATACTTTCCTCCACTGCAGCATTTATAAATCTGAGAGGAATCCATTCATTACGTTTTCAGCACTGAAAAAAAAAAGAGATACGACAAGGTACAGATTTTCCAATGCTGAGAAGCGTAGCTGATCTGGGCATAAGCAGGTTACATGACAGTCTGTGAGCACAGTACAGAAACAGGGGACATGGATGGGTGTTGTGAGCTTTAAGAAGGTAACTCAGGCAGCTGTCATACTCCACTCCAATGGTATAAGCACCTTTATCCACATCTGACAGCACACCAGTGACAGACCAGATTGCTCAAATTTTTCACAAATAACACCCTGGGCTCTGACAGGAGAATACAGTGGTTCATGGCTTATTATGTACATACACCACACAAACTGATTTTCAATTCTTCGGCAGTTAAAACAGAGCAATTTGCGAGAATATTTTGTAAATCAAGGAGCTTCCCACTGTTATTAAGCAGGCAATTCCACAATTTCAGAGAAAAATATGTATCTTTTTAAATGTTTCCTAACTTGCGGCAATCAAAGTTATGTTGGGAGGGCGATTTGGGTTTTATTTAAAAAAAAACAAAAATAATGTAAGCATCTGTCTGACCTAAGCTGTCCTGCTCATATGCTACTCATAATAGCAACTCACAATGGCCAAAACTGTTGAC
The DNA here is from genome assembly GCA_035084275.1 of Hydrolagus colliei. Taxonomy (NCBI): domain Eukaryota; kingdom Metazoa; phylum Chordata; class Chondrichthyes; order Chimaeriformes; family Chimaeridae; genus Hydrolagus; species Hydrolagus colliei. The sequence continues at coordinate 13,791,390 of CM068749.1, read as the reverse complement.
ATGGCATTGTGTTCAATCAACCCTGCATCCAAATAGCCAATCCCAGACCAAGAATTGTATTTGCTGCTCAGATAAAAAGTGATTTAAAATATACCACCAGGTTGAAAATGCGATATCAACAAGTTATTGCGCCGATTGGAACGCGGAGTTTGCAAATAAAATTGTTAAATTTGCTTTTACAAAAAAAATTGCTTTCTGACTTTGTCTGACTTTTCCTAACTTTTTCTCAACTGCGAAACAGACAGAAGGCAAACAAAGAGAGGGTTTATATAGTCTGGAAGATGATATTCAATTGCAGGGACAACAAAACACAGGGATCTCAGGTAGACGCAACAACAACAAAATGACATTTATAGAGTGCCTTTCACTTCAGGAAGATGTCCTAGTCACTCTCAAGTTTACATTTGTATTAATCTTCAATAACCTCTGAAATATGATACCATCTATAAGGATTACATTATTCCAGATGAAGTTATGAATTTCAAATCCCGCATTCAGAGCTGCTGCTGCCAGCTTTTGACATCTTGAACTAGTGGGAATCATGCCACGGGGTTGAATTTTGGCACAAAACCTGCATGAACTTGAGGTTCTCAGTATTGTCAAGCAAAATGTTTTCCATTGTTTTGTTTTTCCATATATTTTAAACTGTCGAATTGTATAACACGGGTACTTTGGGTGTGTTGATTTAGAAAATGATCTTACTACTTTCATGATCTTGTTTTACTCTCATTTTAATATACAAAACTATTTAGTTCATGAACTTTTAATGCCTATGACGACTGCTTTAAAATGGAAAAACTATAAGCTTTGGGCCTTTTTTTAAGAGGAGTTCAGCATTTGTCAAATCACAAGCCTCTCCTTGGAGAGCAAAGTCAACATACAAGCTGCTTGGATTACGGTGACTGGCAGTTCAAAAATGTAGTGATCTGTTGTGTTTGATCGGTGCAATACTGGATGAAATTCAAATCGATAGGAATGCTATCAAGAACTGGAAATCAAATGCAAAATAATTCCCATGACTTCTCATGTATTGTGACATTTTTCTTCTGATCAATTGCAAATCTGTTCCCTCACACAAGAGCTTTGACGGAATGACCAAACCTAGGTTCAGATGTTAAATGGCAGCTTTGCTTTGTTTAGAATTTCCTTCCCTGAAATATCTTCCTTTTCGTGTCAGCTGACAGATGAAGTGGGAAAAATAGTCATTTCTCTTTGGTTTCCATTGAAATTTAGCTATATTGTCCCTTCGATATGTCCAACTAATCATGAGAACAAATTTTGGATTGACGTGCTACTTTTAACAACAATGTTGAAGTGTGTAAACGTGAGTGAGACAAGCATGAGAGGACATAATCACATGTTTTATCCAAGTTACACACCACTGTCCACATTTCTACCTCTCAGAAACAGGAGTTAGAACCTTAGCATTTAAGGTCTTTCATAATAGTTATCCTAGTGAGGCTATCGTGGAAGATGTTAAATACTCACATCTAAGAGGGGAAATTCCACCTAAAGCTAGATTTACCCAATTTGTATAGTGCTGTATTTTAGAGAGTCTGAAATTTTAAAAATACAACCATAGTTTTGATATTGTTTTTCTGCAAGTTCTTTTGAGAACTGCAGAAGATTCTGGCATCAATATTAAGACTGAATTCTGGACCTTCTAAAATGCGACTTAAATAAAATAAATTGAGTCCTAGCTGGAATTTCTCTCCAAACTTGATGTATAGCGCAAACTGGTTAGCCATTACTTCAATTAGAAATGATATGGCACCACTTTTCACTTGACTTAGAAAACCACATTGATTTTTAAGAGTACTGTGATGGTCTTGCCACTAGCTTCCTATAAAACATTCATTCATTTGTTAAAAGTGCTCTTGAATTTTTTATGCTAAAGTGAGAACAATTGGAAAGAAAACCTGTGTCTTTGAGTGTAATAAGGAGGTGATTATGTCATAGCTTCCTGACAGCTATGTTCTTTTATGGTCAATGCTAACTCGGGATGGAATGAAGCGTAATATCATGTCTGACAGGAAATTATAATCTCGGTGACTACAGTACTCGTTTATTTTGCAATGAGAAGACTAATAGGAATTTAAGACACATGGGAATGAAAATTTCTCCTTCCACTTCCCTCACCCCATCCAATATTGTGTTAATGAAACTGAGAATAATTTAGAGTGCAGTGTAGTGGGTTCAGGTACATTACTTTGCAGCTGGTAGCATATTATAATAATAATAATCCTTGTATTTGATATAGTGCTTTTCACATCTTATCGACGTCCCAAAGCACTTCACAGAATAAACTGTAAAGTGAATTGACTGTATATTTGTGGGCGAATCGTGGCAGCCAATTGTGCACAGCAGTGTCCCACAAACAGTCGTGGATTTAAATGACCAATTTTATTATTGTGTTTTTTTTGGATGGATTATTATTAGGCGTGTGGAGTAAGGAAACTTCCCCAAGGTTTCGCCCTGATCTGCCTGGATTCGAAAACAGGTCTCCCCAGCTTGGTCTCCACAAGCTCCAGGTTCCTGTGGCATAGGTATAGGTTTGCATTGGCAGTTCCTGATGTTGTGAGTTGTTGATATCAGTTGATCTCTCTGTCATCATAGGGAAACAGTTAATTGCACTCTTCGTTCACCAGTCATAGAGTGGAACCCTGACAATGCCATTCCTTGCCGCTTATCCTCTTGGACAGTAATACTTTCCCAAATTACATAATTGTTATAAATTCTCACAGTTTATAACATATAGAAACAGAGACCCGACGGTCTTGTTGCGTTGCCTATAACATCTGGTACAATAGCTGTTTTATGAAAGAAGTGAGGAGGGGCTTTTGTCTGCGGTCTTTGTTCTTATTTTGTGATCTGTCGAGGAAGCTTCAACAGAAAGGTGCAATGTCGTGGCAAGGGATGGAGGTTGGAATAATTTGACATATATTTTTGAAGACTCTGTGACTTTACATCACATTCTAATGTCAGCTTTGTGTTGTACTGATCCCCCTTTCCTGCTTCACTAGTTTTACCAAAGTCTCTTAATGGGTAAATAAAGAGGAAAATGATCCTCATACAGTTATATTGATGAATCAATGCTCAGGTGTAGCTCGGGCTGAGCTATAGCTTGATGCTCAATGACAAGTGATCTGCCTCAGCTATAGTCTGGATTCAAAATGATCTGCATCTTTTTATAACCTATACAATCATTTAATTTATATAGTGCTGTATTTTTATTCCAGGTTGGCAAAAAACAAATACATTATTTGTATTGTGTGCCCTGAGATGGAGGTTGATCATTTCACTGGTGGAGATGTTTTTAGTTTCTTGGGTTGGGGGTGGAGAAGAGATATTTCATATTTTATTATTTCTAAAATAATATTCTTTGGGGGAACAAGATTGGCCAGACAGACAGCTGACAGCTTAATTAGTGACGTGCAATGATAGCCCGGGCTCAATTTCCTCAAATAGGTTGAGGCTTATGATTTCTTAGTCGTGTCACTAACTTAGCTGTAATTTAGCACTAAACTAGCTGTGTTTCACCGTGGGAGAATTGAAGAGAATAACAATAATCCTTGCATTTGATATAGTGACTTATCGCACCCTCAAGATGTCTCAAAGCACTTCAAGGAACATAGTGTAAAGTGTAGTGACTGTGTATTTTGTATTACAAGAAGGATGTTTATTACCCCTTCCCCCCCCCCCCCCCCCCCCCACACACCAAATGGTTCATTATTGTGTGAAGGCTGCAACTCTTATACAAGCCTGAAGATTTGAATAGCAGCAGGTTACTTAACTGTGGTCAATATTGTACTTAAGCCCCATGTTTTACTTACACATAGTTCCACATTCCAGAAAGGAATGCTGGATAGTGATCAGTACAGGGTTGCTGGCTGTGATTTCATTTCTGTAGCCTAGGGACATTGAGGCTATTTTATGTTTCCCCTGGCCTTATCCCAGTTAAAATCAACTAATGAGGCACAGACTGGAGATCGAACCTCACAGGGCTGCAGGCTCACTTTCTTAATAAGATGGTGGTGAAGGAGAAGCTGTTATAAGCCAACACGGACAATGTCACAAGTATAACAATGAAGATCATCATTGGATTGTTTGAGCATGATTTCATGAAATAAATGGTACATTGTCACCCTGTCTCCGCAGAGAGCAACAGATTTTTTAAAAAGTTTTAATGAAGTCACCACATCTTTCAAATAAAGAATTATGAATTTGATGTATACTTTTGCTCCTTGCCATATCATTGCGTATTTGCCGACAGTAGCATCGGGAGGGTGGGCTGAGGGTGGAACACTGACAAAAATCTTTGACATTAGGCACATTGTTAAGGGTTGCTATGCAGTAGCAATGACAGCTAGCATAGAAAGTACAATCCACAAAAAGCAGAGATGTTTTCAAAGCAGGTTACTCATAGATATTCCTGGAAATAAGCAGGTCTAAAAACTCCCCCTGTATAATGGTTTAATTGTAGTATTCCTTTAATAAGCACCCACATTGCCTGCAGTTCAGTGTTAATCATTGGTGTGGTTGTGACACCACCCACTCAATCACATAATTATGCTGTGGTGCACTAGAAAGAAAAATGTGTGTTTTGAACATTGGAGAAATTGCAGTCCCCTAAAGGCTTTAATCTGTGAGTGATTTTACTTTGCTGTGTAACTTCATAGGCTTCTTTTCAATTGTACATGATATTCTTCCAATTTCCCTGTGTGTCTTTTGTGTGCGATGCACCATCCCATTAAATCTGCTTACACACCACTGCCAGTGTTGCAGGGAAGATTCAGCCACTGGTTTCTATTGCAGTGGCCCTGGGTGGCTTCGTTCCCTATAGGGAAACTTTTGTTCATCATCACTTATCACCTCCTCACTGAAGCAGGGTTGAGTTTGTGAGTGGTCCTGTGGGGAGTTGTACCTGCAAACCCTATTGTATTCCTGCTTTGTAGCATTGATGCTGGAAACAACACTGCCTAATTGCTGTTTTATTGTTATTACTGTTTCAAACTTATGCTGTTTTATTGCACCTTTCAAAAGTATTACAAATAATGATTACAACATATTCTATCTTAACCCACACTGATATAGGTAAAATGTCTATTTGATTCAGGGCATGCATGCTACAGCCTCTTCCGAAGATGAGCTACAGTAAATAATGAACATTGCATCATGGTTTGTATTGGGATAAAGAGACCTGGTTAAAGCACTGACCTGTGGCGGTTGGTTTAATCTGCATTCAGCCCCTATTGTTCATCAAGTCCACATTAGAATCTTAACTGAATATGGCAGTGATTCCTCATTTCACTATGAACTATTGCTGATCTGCGAAATAGCAAAGATACAGTGGTTCGAAGAGTCACTGGTATGTTCATAAAAATCACAAGATTAGTTCAGATGAAGAAAGCCGTCCAGCCCATTTGATTCCTCCCACAATACCCATCCCACTGTCCTCCCAACACAGCATGAAGCTGTTTTTGTTTTTAAATGAGTCCAATGTCCTGATCTCAACCATCCTTTGTGATAACCTGATTTAATTGTACTGTATATCTATCACCTAGCAGCAGTTCTCCCCTTCAGTAAACATATGAGAAATCGGATGAGTAGGTGCCGTCACTGTTTTATAGGGAAGATCAAAGATGGAAAATAACCAGTTACCCAGAATAAAAGATCTTTCAGAACAGGCACCACATAGAGCAATCAGTGTTAATTCATAATTTGAATGTTTTAGGCTGAATGAATTTAATGCATTAAATCTATTTTACATTTCAATGGTGAAGATGATTTCCTATGAAATGTAAACAGATGTTTTGTTTAAACTATGCCAGGTTTCCATAACAAAATAAAAATAATCCTTTGTTGATTGGATTAATTACCCCTTGGATCAGGACAGTGTAATTTCTGTGTTTACAGAACATGGTTGGTTGGATGGTGCCAGCTTGTTAGGTAGGAAAGTGAATCCACATTTCCATTACATTTGTGGTTTCTGTGGTATTTCACAGTTCTACTACACTAGGTGGCCTGAAGGCCAGTTCATGACATCATTGGAAGTTATTCTACCCTAAGGTTTACTTTGAAGCCAAAACAAGTACATTATTTCTCATTGATTTCTGGCATTGACAGCAGGACATTTGGCCTGGCACCGTAACCTTTTAATCCCTGGCTCTCATTCAGAGCAATTGTGCCTGATTTTTGCCATTGTGCCAATTTGTTAATTTTTTTGTATATTCGACAAGACAAGAAAAAACCCAACATCAAAATTACATTTGTATAGCACTTTCATGTCTGGAGGATGGCCAAGGCGCTGGACCATCAGTGGTTCAGATCCGAGCTGGGGCCAGGATCAGGGAGGGTGGATGGCAGTGTTGGGGAAGGGGGTAACCGATGGCACAGATGAAGAGGAGGGTCTTGAAGCAGGATTTGAAGGTGGCTGGCTCGGGAGGAGGTGAGGCAGAGTGCCCTTGCGGAATTCCTGAGGTAGGGGGCAGAGTGGCTGTATTTATCCCGCATGCCCCCGATGATGTGGCGGGTGGGTCAGGGCATGTGGAGCTGGCCTCAGCCCGCCGAGCGAAAGGAACCGACAGATTGTTAGGGGATTTGGAGGTTGCAGAGATGGAGGGGTGGGGTAAGGCTATGCAGGTGAAGACCTTCAACAAGGCAAAATAAAACAAAAACTCCACAAATAAAATGTGAATACAGCTTGTTTTGCTTTGTGTTACGCAAACTAGAGAGGAATGGTACAGAGATAAAGACTCTGGTGATTTTAGAGTTCAGAGACATCTTGAAGAGTCCTTGGAAAAAAATCAGTTCCTCTTCTATTGTTTTTTTTAATGTATAGTACCCCCAGGTGCATTACAAGACTGTCCATGCAGTTCTTCGTTAAACTTCAAGGCAGTATAAGTGCTACCTGGATGGTTGTCCATCCATTTTCTTTTACCATTGGCAATCCCCAAATCATAAAATCATAATATAGAGAATTGTGACCCCATATGACAGTATCCCACCATTGATGTAAAACTTATTTTTAAGAGAGTGTCTTGATGCAAAATTAAACTGCAGCCTCACATTACCTGGATTTCTTTAAAAAGTAAATCTGTGCTCAGGAAATATAATTTTAAACGGATTATCACTGTAACATTATATAAAGTGCTTTAATGGAATATTTAATGCCAGGCTTATTTTACATTAGCACAAAAAAATTGGCAGTTGGAAGACAAGTTCTCGTCACAAATGGAATAACAAATCTCAAGTACTGTAGGCTTTGCATCTTTATATTTGTACACTTAAAATATCAGTACCAACCCGTGGGATGGGTAGGCCTGTATTTAAATGATTTTCAACTTTCAGGTTTTGTTGTGTAGGAGGCATGTTGAGTGTGAATACAACTAAAAGCTGGAAATATATCTATCACTCTACATTGCTGAAGACTTCACAGATTTCCATCTCTTTTGTGCCCACTCCAGCCAGTGATTGAATGCCTATTCTCACCTCATTGCTATTAGTCACCTTGAGACCAAAAGACATTTCTAACATTGACGTATAATTAAAGGTCAGCATATCCAAACATTGAAATTATGAAAATAATTGTTAACCAGGATTCATAAGGATTAGAAAGACATGATCCTCAGACACTACAAAGTTGTACCCAGTATATTGACTAATGTAACCCTGGCATTGTTCTGAACATTTTACTCCAGAACATATTTGTTTATTTTACAAATAATCTAAATTAGGAATTGTTATTATCCCATTCTATTCAGATTCTATATAAATCCCAAAGGAATAACAACATTTTTAACGAAGAGTGTTGAAGGAAAATGTAGTGCCTTGGCAGAGTCTGCAGTAAATGGGTTTAAAATAGAGGTGACGTGATAGATCCTCATAAATCCTAAAATATTACCCTCACATCTCACTTAAATACAATATATGTTCCCTGCAGTATGGTGCTGTATCTTTATTCCAAAGATAAAAATACTTGACTATGTTTCACTCTTGACAGAAATTGCCAGTTATTTCTTGTGGTGCCCAGTAAACTCTGTGGCACTTTTTTTTTAACAAATTGCTTTCTTCCCAGGTCATAGCTTCTATCCCATATTATTACTCTTTTCTAGATTGCTTCTTTTAAAACGTAGGTTTTGTTGACGTTAGCAGTGTCAGAGAGCGTTAGGTTTTAAGAACGAAACATGCCTCTCCAAATAAAAAATAGGATTCTGTTCTTTTTAAATACCTTTTTAAATACCTAGTAACTACAGTTTTAGAACTTTGAAACATGAAGACCCATTCTTAATTAAAAATAGTGCAGGGGAGCTCCTCATGGTGCTCAATTATATAGTTTAGTCGATTGACTAGGAGCGTCTTGATGTCTATGAACGTCGTCATAGCTGAAATTGCCTGATTTCTGATTGGAAACTATTGTCTGGTTATAGAGTATTTATTTGGTAAAATATAATTTGGAACACAAATTAATGTATTTTAATTATATACAGCAAAATAACTTGTTCTTTACTTTTTGAAATTTTGGACTCAATTTCATTAACCTGTGGCATTGCACAATATTGGGTTCAATTCCATTATATTTGCAACATGAGAACATTGCTATGTTTATAAGGGCGATGATGCTAGAGCAGAGAATAGGATTAGCGTAGATAGCTTCAGAGGAGGAATGAGGATTAGCAGAGGCTTATGGGCCAAATGGTCTTGTTCTGTTCTATGATTTCTGAGACTCTATATTTCATTGTAGATTGTATATTTCATTGTAGATTGTATCTGGGCACAGATTACACATGTCAATTAAATATTAATGTGCTGTGTATCACATTTTGATGTACCTAGAAATGGCCTGTTCTTGGTTTTAGATTTTTGTGTTGTTTTTGGAGAAATAATTGATGTTTGTGTTCAGACTCTGGTTCAATTGAAGACATAAGAACATAAAAAATAGGAGCAGGAGTAGACCATTTTGCCCATCGAACCTGCCCCACCATTCAATCATGGCTGATAATCTACTATAACTCCAGCTACCTGCCTTACCTCCATAATCCCTTTATAAATGAGAAATCTATCTAACTCAGTCTTGAATATGTTCAAGGACTGAGCATCAATAGTCCTTTGGGGTAAAGAATTCCATACATTCACCACCCTCTGAGTGAAACCGTTTTTTCTCAACTCATTGTGAAAGGGCTGACCCCTAACTTTAAGACTGTGACCCCTGGTTTTAGATTCTCCAATCAGGGGAAACAGGCAAACAAGGAAAAGGAGCGTCTTGAGATGGGCCTTGAAGGAGGCAAGGGAGGGAGAAAGTTGAAGGGATTGTGGGATGGAGTTCCAAAGAGTAGGGGCAGAGAGGCTGAAAGCCTGGCAGGGCTGGAGACATAGAGCAAGCTGGAGATTGCTGAATGGAGGGTCACTTTTGGTCACTTTTTTCCCCCGTCTCCCTGGCTCGGCCCCAGGATCCATTATTGTGAACAAAAACAGAAGTTGCTGGGGAAACTCAGGAGGTCAGGCAGAATTCATGGTGATAGGAAAAAGAGTCAATGTTTTGGGTCTACAACCCTTCATCAGAACTGGGGGGGGAGAGATTTCTTAAGGATGTTAAAGGGGGAGAGGCAGGACATGGAAGACAAGGGAGACAAAGAAAACAAAGGAAAAGGAAAAAAGAGTGTGTTAACTGATGGATTGAATGTGTGTTAACAACTTCAAGGGGAGTCCAATGTTGAATCGACGGCTGTTATGTCCCCAGTAGATAGACGAGGTGCTGTACCTCAAGCTTTCGCTGTGGGTCACTGGAACAGCGCAGGAGACCATGGATCGAAAGATCAGCCTCTGAATGTGAGCGCAAGTTGAAATGGAGGGAGACTGGAAGATCAGGGTTGACCTTCCGTACAGAGCGAAGATGCTCTGCATATCGGTCTCCCAATCTGCACTGAGGCTCCCCAATGTAGAGGAGACCACACCGTGAGCAGCGGATGCAGTATACTCATTGGTGGTAGTACATGTGAACTGCTGTCTCACATGGAAACTGTGTTTTGATCCCTGGAGAGTGGTTTGGGTGGAGGTGAAAGGGCAGGTATTACATCTCCTGCACTGGCACGGGAATGTGCCAGAGGAAGGAGAGCAGCTGGTGGTGCTGACAGCGGAGTGGACCAAAGAATCCCGGAGGTAATGGGCCCTTCGGAATGCGGGGAGGGGAGGGAAATATATCCTTGGTGGATGGGTCATGTTGCAGGTGACGGAAGTTTCTACGGATGATGTGTTGAATAGTGAAGCTGGTAGGGTGGTAAGGGAGGACCAAGGGGACCCTATCACAATTCCGCGATGGGGGGGAAAGGGGTGAGGGTGGAGGTGCATGAAATCGGACAGACACGGTCAAGGGCATTTGCTACCATGGTTGGTGGGAATCCTCGGTCGAGGAAAAATGCAGACATCTCAGTCGCTCTGGTATGAAATGTTGCATCGTCAGAGCAGATGTGGCGAAGGCAGAGGAACTGGGAAGCACTCTGAGACGCTGTCTGGCATGGAGGACTCTATATAAATCCAAGTTGTTGTTGTTGTTAGCTTCTGAGGGATTGGGGGGGACCAGTGTAGCCGGACGCGTGGGGAGCTGATGGGGTCACAGTGGCTGATGTGGTACATTAGAGGACACGAGCTATAGAGTTTTGGATGATCTGTGGCTTGTGGAGGGAAAAGTTGGGGAGGCCAACAAGAAGGGAGTTTCCATAGTCGAGCCCTGAGGTGACAAAAGCATGTGTGAGGAGGATTTTGGCGGCTTGAGGAGTGAGACAGTGGGGGAGTCAGACAATGTTACGGAAGTGGTGGCAGGCAATGCTGGTCATGGCATGGATATGGGGGTGGCAGCTGAGGGTCGAACAAGATATCCAGGTTCCTGACTGGCTTGGTGAGGTGAAGTGTGCATCCGTGGATGATGATGCTGCCAATGCCTGAGGTGTGGAGGCACTAGCACGAGCCAATCAGGAGGGTCTCAGCCTTGCTGACGTTTAGCTGTAGAAAGGTGTATCTTGGACTTGCTGCCTGACAGGTAGTTTATCAGCATGCCAGTTGTCCGAGAATCGAGGGTTGAGGCAAAGAGATAGAGTTGGGTGTCTTCCGCATATATGCAGAAATTTATCTCATGTCTATAATGATGTCACCAATGTAGAGGTTGAAGAGGAGGGGATGGAAGACAAAGTCCTGAGGAACATCGCACGTGACTGTGTGAGGCTGGGAGAGAAACCATTAGCGGAGATAAGAGCCAGTCAAAGACAGAACCTTGAAAGCAGCTCAGCCCATTGCTTTGGTCCCTTGATTGTCAGTAAATTTATGAGTTTAAAATTTGCTCTCCATTGATAAGGAAATTGAGGCCAACATGACAGAACACAAATTGAAGCTGGAATGTTTCCTGGCCTGCATGGATTTGCATGGTGCATTTTACCCACTGAGTCATTTACGATGATAAAGGCACACTGGCTATGGACAGCACTGCGCCCAATGTGAACAAATGCACTAAATAGGTTCTGAAATCAATAGTTGCCTAACTCAAGTAGGTATCCAATTAAGATTTTACGGGAAGTGCTTGGGATCCATGAAAGTCTCGTAAAGTACAGAAAGTAAATCAAACGGTCAGCCTGCAGAGTTTCTAAGCTGATGATGTTATGAATGTTGTTGCTAAGGTGATGATGGCGCAAATGATTCCTTTGAATCTGCCAGTCGGGGTGACACCTGTAGTATAAGAAACCAGCAGAACTTACCGATGAAATGTAAGCTTTATATTGATGGCTACGAGTGGGAATGCTATGAAATTTAAACTCCACCTTCTGTTTGTTCTGCTCTTGTACTTCGTAAGTCCTTGTATCTATTGGTGTCAATTACGCGTAGAAGGGAAAACAATTCATGAGGGGCGCTGAGTTGTGAGTCCTTTTGGGAACCCGTTAAAAAGAACGCATCCTGTAATGGGGGCAGATATTGTTAAGTTATCCTTCGGTCAAATTATGCATAGAATATTTTCAGAGCAACCAAATCACTGGGGCATCAACTTGAAGGCACAAATAGCAAATGTCACAAACTGTAATATGAGACTAAAATATCAGATGATAAATAATAATAATCCTTGAATTTGAGAACATAGGTACAGGAGTAGACCATTCAGTCAATCACACCTGTTTAACCATTCTATTAAATCATAGCTGATCGGTACCTCAGCTCCATCAATGAGAGAATTCCACAATCCTTTGTGTGAAAAAATGCTTCCAGGTTTCACTCCTAATTGGCCCAGCTCTAATTTTTACTATTATGCCCTTTCGTTCTTGAGTCCCTTTACCATTTACCTCAATTTGATCGCCCCTCAATCTTTTGAACTCCAGGGAATGCAAACCAAGTTTATGCAATCTGTCTTCGTAATTTAACCTTTTCAGCCCTGAATCATTCTGGTGATACAGGGGATAAATAATAAGAATCCTTGCATTTGATATTTTCCCTTCCAAATCAGGTGGATGTCTCAACGTGTACCACAGGATTTATGGTAAAGTGTAGTGACTGTGAATGTTGTAGGCGCCTGCCAACAATGATTTGAATGTGAAGATGTCAGTCATACGGTGAATTGGTTAAGATAACTGTAGCGTACTCGTTTTATTTCGCTTAGCTGAGTCTCTAGACAAAGTACTGTGAAGGAGCAAAACATTTTTTTTTAAAAGGCAAAACCAGCGAACTTGTGCATAAATTACTGTCCCGTTGGTAGAGATCCAATATAAGCTGACTGAAGTACCAGGCATTTATTTGAAATGTCATTGCCTCCACTTTTGTTTCCAGTCTTGTCTGCTGCTGTTAAAATGATAGCAGCTTCATCTCCCCTATGTAACAGCCATGTGATTCCCTGGGAACATTATTTAGGTTTATTGACGTTAAATATTTTGCTGTCCAGTCTGATGAAATATATAAGCCCCTATTTTATTATGTTCATTGCACTAGCGTAATCCCCACACTGGTAGAGCAGAGATTACACTTGTACTAAAAAATAGTTATTTGAACCCGTTTCCTGAAAACTACGTATACATGGTTTCAGAATGTACCCCGTAATTCTCAATGTCAATGAAACCACCATTTTAACACAATATGTTTGAAGAAGGGCTTCTTTACTGAAGATATTTTATTAGAAAGGAATAATTGATGGGATGCTGGTTTTAAAATTGGAAATTTAGTGTATTTAATAAAACATGATTGCACTATAGCATGATCTATTTGCACATACACCTGTCAATCATTCCATGTTAATGGAATTAAAGCATCAGCCTGCATCTCAGTCAGATAACACGTCTGTGCTTCTTAAGGTAGAGCAATATACTGTTATCCAGGGGAAAACTCAAACTCATGTAAAACATCAATGATAAAATAAATTACTTCCTCTTTGCTTTCAACTTGATGGAAACACTCAGAGTTTTGTCAATCAGATTCCCTTTCAGTGAAAACAGCTGTGTGATATGCTCATTACCAAAGTGTTTAGACAACACAAGTACCGTGTTCAGAGTTTGAGTTTTATTAACTTGTATAAACATTGCTTTCTGCCAGCTCAGATCAATTAAAGATTCATAGCTTTGAGCCTTGTGGAACAGTTTACTTATAAGGTGCTTGCTTAAAATGCCATTCTGCCATGTCTGGTAGGTTTACATCAAGACGAACTCAGCACAAAGGCATATTACGGATGTGGAGGTATCTTCCTATTAAGTTACTTTGTGGGATTTTAAGAAATACAACTTTACTACAAGGGATAAGACCTGATAGAAAGGTGTTTAAGCTGCTTTGCACGGTTTTAAGCAGTGCAACATTTTCTGGAGGGGCTCAGAGTTAACAGAAAACATTAAGACAGCTTCATTTTAGCTGCTGCTATTGGATCTAAACTTTTAGAAGCTTTTTCTGGAAAGTGATTTCCGCTGGCCTAGAGGCAGTACCAAGAAGAGCAATGAGAATGATCCCCAGTGTTACAGCTATGAGCGGAGATTAGACAAGCTAGGGCTCTTCAGGCTTGAAAAGGGATGTCTCCGAGGGAGCCTATTCGATGTATATATGATTTTAAATGAAATTGAGAAAGTAAACCCAGAACAATAACTTTCGGATGCACCGAGATAGCAGAACAAGAAACCAGATTTAGGGTTTCATGGAGTAACTACAGTGCAGTCACCAAAATATATTTATTTGCCCAGGGGGTAATTAACACCTGAAATGGGTTACCAGTATAGATGGTCGAGACCAAGTTGCTGAACTCATTTAAAAAAGTTTGTGCAGTCAAGAACTGAAGATACGATTGATAAAACACCCATTTTGCTGGTTGAGATTCAATTCTTTCAGGCTATGATGACCTCAAATAAATAGGATCCAGTTAGGTTTATACCTAACACTGCATCTATTCAGGTAATGCACCTGGACCCTTGCCTCTTTGTCTGATACATGTTATGACTGTTAAGTTTCAATTTTAAGGAAAGTTCGACCTTTCATTTCCCATTTTTATTTTATTTGTTGTATTCATTTACTGAATGCATTTTTTGCCTTCTTGTGGAGAATCCATCCTGAAATATTGAGACATCATTGCTTTTCCTTCAGCGTTTGCTCATTGACTAATACCTCACAGTTGCGTCAGAACTCCTTACACTTCTTACTGCCTTGCAACTTCCAAGAAAATGGTGGTTCATAACAGAAATCTTGTAATAAAGGAAATGTTACTTTTTTTTATTAAAAGCTCACATGAATACTGAAGTTGTAATTGTCAGGAATGAAACATGTTCCTTCCTTCAGAGTATGTCATTTGCTCCATTCGTTTTTCCACTTTCCAGATCATTTGATTCCTTTTCAATGCATTTTTCTTTCTGGGTTAAGATTGAAGCAGTAGCTTTTCTATTGGATTGCTGGACATTTCTACCAATTCAAGACACTACTTGCATGAAGACTGCCATATAAATGCAAGCGGATATTATTATTAGAGGTTGCCAAAATGAAAATTTTTATTTGTTGAAATAATTTGCTAGCAGTGGAAGGATTTCACTAGGACTCCAATATGCAGATTTAGACAAAACAACAACAACAACAAAATTACACTTGTATAGCGCCTTTCATATCAGGAGGACGTCCCAAGATGCTGGAACAAGTTTATTAATTGAATCAATCACAAAGATGGCAAGCATTCAAAAAGTGTTACATCAGATAATACACAGAAAAGAGACCATACTTCTGGACAGCAATGGCATTAAGGCTGCTCAACATACTCTGACTGCTCCATTACTGTCAGACCAGTAAGTACGATTTCTTATAGCCCGAAAAGCAACAAGTGACCCACTACACAGATTATATAGTGTAGTTTATCATGGATTTTTGCACATGACACATAGCAGTTACTCGTATGTCTAACACGAGATGCTTTATAGACATTATTTCTTTGTCTACCACCTCCTTCCACAATGTGTACTGTAATGTTAGGTAGCCGGGTTGGTTGGATCCTGTTATTCTCTTCTATCTACAACTTGTTGTAGATGTTTCTCTATGCTTGTGGTCACAGCTGGTGAGGATCCAAGTCTCATGGTCGTTCTGTTTTGCAGGTTTACTTCCCATTCATATAGTCTATATTCTTCTTCTCGTTGTCTCATTCTAACATATATATATTATATCTATATATCTATATATATATATACATATATGTTATGTGTTTTTTGTTCAATCATTATTATCTTGCAATGCAGATATCCTGTGCCTATTGTTCAGAGTTTCGACTTTTAGACATTTCATTTATCATTCTGTCAAAGTTAGCAGTTATCGCCACATCACACGGTTCGCCCTACTTGTTTAATTTTATTAGCCTAACAATTATTGTCTTTAACTCATTATTCTTTACAGCATCAGCCATTCATTTCCTTATTGTATACCTTTTTATGCCGCATGATCAACATTTATTCTGTATAGATGGATACATCTTGTTTCAATACGAAGTGTTTTTTGGTAGTCCATTGGATTACATTAGACATTTTAATGTTATTGGAGAGAAGCCACATTTCTTAGTTCCAATTAATAACATTTTTTTAAAAAGGCTTTTGCCATTCATGAGCAAAATGAGTATGTGCTTAATTGCTTATGTGCAGAGGAGCTTTCATCAGTACCTGATGTATTTCTTTCTCTCAATTGAGAGAAAGAAATACAATTTTTTCTTGTGCTCCAAGGACTTTTTGGGTTTGATAATTGAACTTCATCAGTAATATTTCGTGCCAGGAGGGAACTTGAGCCAGAACACTGAGACTCATTTTAAGAAGCAGCTTGATGCTATGATGGAGGTGAGTGCTAGGATGCATGTTCCGTAAGGATAGGATCGGATGGGCCAAAGGGCTATCTTTGTCCAAATCGATCTTGTGAATGTACATCAGCGTGGGATCATTGTGTGAACTGTACCTGTTTTGTTGGTGCTGGTAAACTGTTACTCGAAGCATCAAACTACAATTGGAGGTGGGTCTCGTTGGAAGTGTTTTAGATGCTCTGAATTTCCATCTGGTGGTCTCACACTATGATTCTGACAGTGAATTATGCTAACATTGGTGTACAGTTAATGCCAAATTTACAGTATAACAACAACTTATCTATTAGTGAAAACAGGATAATAGCTGTTCATATGGCCTGCTGCTCACTAACATTCAGCATGCTTCTTATTCTAAAGAGCATAAAACTTTGCAGTGCTACTTGCTGCACTACTGTATCAGTAAAGCAAATGACCTTTATAGCCATTCTACCCCACTGTCAAATGAGGTAGTCAGAAAAGGGCAAAGCATTTGGGGACTCTTGAGCTTCATGTTCAAAGAATAGGTTTGCATTTTCTGGATATGGAAGAGGTAATGAAATATGAAACTTGGCTAGTCTATCTCCAGTTCCAAACTGGTTCCCAATTTATTGGGCAACATTATAGCCAGGTGCCATGACCTTGGCATTCACGTTGACTCTTTTTATACTCGACCCAGGCAATGGCAATTGCTGGTTGCCTTCTCTTTAAACTGCATGTTTTGCTGCTGCTATCACAATGGTGTTGGATAGGGACTTCCAGGATTTTAAGCGAGCAAGAGTGAAGGAATGGAGATATACATCCAGGTAGTGGCGGTGGTGGTCAATGGGCTTCACCCTGCTTCATGTCCCCTCACTCACCAGCCCCACCATTGGCAGGCAGGCCTTCAGCTTCTCTGCCCCCACTCTCTGGAACTCCATCCCACCTTACTGACTCCCATGCCTCCTTCAAGACCCATCGCCAAGACCCTCCTCTTCAAACATGCCTTCAGTCACCCTTCTATTCCTACCCTCCCTGATTTCCATCCTGCCTGATTCCAAACATCAGCTTGGGTGCGTATCCCTTGGGACGTCCTCCTGAAGTGCAAGGGGCTATACAAATGTAATTTGTTGTTGTGGTGGTGGTGATGGTCCTATGGCTGTTCTTGTTTTCCTGAATGATGGAGGTCACAAGACTGGGAGGTTCTTTCAGAGAATGCCACTAAACTGAAATGTCACTAAATAAATTGCTCACCACCTGAGTAATGCCACCTAGTCCTCCTCCTGTGTCAGAGTGCCTTAATTTGTTGTTTGGAGCAGTGTTTTGGAATTACGCCCCTGTGAGATGAAGAATGATTTAATCGATTTCAAAGCACTCATTAATTTTCATCCTATTCACATCCTCTCATGGATTATGCTGCTGAGTCTGTGCTCTATTCCTTTCCATTGCTTGGTAATGAAGTTATAAAAGCTATTAGAATGGTAGCGTAAATGGAACGTTCCTTTCTGCAATTTTCTTTTAATATTAACCTCTTACAGCTGTTAAAAAAGAGAGGAAAAAAGCTAATTTCTGCACCGACAATGTCAGTTCAATTGCAACATATAGCACACAAGTGCAAAGATATCCCGAAGCCACACTTCCAGAGACTGGCTTAGAAGAGTCATACATTATTTATCTTACAATCTTCTGATATATATGATCCACATAATAATTTTGATCTCGCATGCTGGGAGTCTGAGGCAGGGCAATCAGTTCTAAAATAGGTACTTGGCAGCATATGGTGCTTATTCCAGCAATTGCATGAACAAGATCTGAGAATCATTTTGACTTTTTATTGGTAGAAAAATCCACGGTTTGTGAAGTAGTTGTCAAATATAATGCCTCACCATGGTCTCCACTCTTGATGCCTTCCCAGCAGCCTAACCTCTCCCACTGTGCTAGCAGGAAGCTTTCCAGAAAAATTACCAAATTAAGCCTGACACTATTCTGTCATAAGTATCCATTAATGAACACCTAGGAGAATTGGGAGGTATTTTGTTCATTGTTTTTTTTCCCCCAGAAATATATGTTTAATGTCCTTTAGATTATGCTGTGCAGATTTGTTTGGGGAGCATATTCAAGATAGACAGATATGTCTTGGTTCACTGTGCAAAATATTCTAATCCTATAATTTTAAGAGAAATAGACACACGTGGGAAATAAATGGCAAGATTGTCTTCCCTAGTGTAAACAGTTGAATACCATGTGGTTCATTTGTACTCTTTTTATTACTTTTGGTGTTTCATCTCTGTCAGTCATTAATGTTTTCTGCTTCATTGTTTTAGGATTCAAATCTTTCAAACGAGGTAAAGAAATACCAGCAACATCTGGCACTTGTCAACTTATCCTCATTTGAAATTGCAGCTAAAGAATATAATTGAACAAAATAGATGGCGCAAAATATAGCTGTGATAATTTTCAGTGGGTTCAGCTATAAAACACAAGCCTGAAAATTGATGTTTGTTGGGTATAATTACAGAGGACAAGTGCCAAACTGAATTCTGCTCTGATTTCCCTTTTGGCGAGTGTTAGTGGGTTTCTGCTGCGAGCACTAGAGAATTCCCCTCTCAAACGCCATTACTTTGACTCATTTCATGTTTAAATGCTGCCGGACTGTTTGAGATGTTCTCCTTCGTGAAAGGTCCTTTATAAGTGCAAATTATTGCTGTTTTTCGGCAGTTCTAAGAGGCTGTAAAGCCAGTGGTTTAGAGCTCGGTTTAAAGGAGGAACGCATAATTGAATGACTTCACAGACTGCATCGGAATGTACAGCAGTGAAAGAGAGCTCAGCAAGATGCTTGGGAAATGTACCCTGAGAAGAAATACCACAGTCGGTATTGTATAAGGCAAGTGTTTAGCCCGTGTTTCCTTTGCTGAGCTGCAATAGAAGGAAAATTCATAATGTATTATGTAATGTCATGAATAGCTGTCATTGTCACTATTGTTGGAGTAGGGTAACAGTAGAACAAAGGAACACAGATTCAGAGTTGCAAAAGGCAATTTCAGGGCAGATGCTCCAAATTATTGCTTTACCCAAAGGGCAAAATAATAAATGGAACAGGTTGGTTGAGGCCAGGACATTGGATGGATTAAAAAAACTGTTGATGCTGTGATGAGAAGATGGTAGGTGTGGGTGTTCTGAAAGGATGAGATCAGATGAGGCAAAAGGCCTTCTTCATCCAAGCTGATCTTGTGAAGTGAATGTTGGCTCTTGTTACTCCCAGCAAGTTGAAGTAATAAACCCATGACCATGAATAAATTCTGCTACACTTTACTGCAAGTATAATGTAAATATATTATAAAGCAGTTTACTGGAAACCTTATACTTTCTACACTGAGCGATAAGCCTATGCTTTGTTTTCTCCTCATGGTTATATTTTAGGAATAAATTTTTGGAATCCCTGCTCATGTGTGTTTGCTCAGTTTATTCAAATAATTTTTCTAATCAGAAAATGTTAATAAATGCCATATAGAACTCCGATTACATGGTTCATTGTGTACCTTACCGCGGCCCCAAGCCGACTAATTTATAGCATATTATGTAATGCCATGAATAGCTCACTGTCATTTCAGAGCCTGAAGGTCAAAAACATCCACCTTGCTAATGGGCTGAATAGCATTCCCAAACTGAATGCAACTAGCAATTCCTATTGAAGGCTTTTATGCAGCTAAACAAATACTCAAAATCAAAGGGATGAAAAGAACACGAGAGGACTTTAAAATGTGTGTAGCATATTGCTGGAATGTCAATAATTTGTCTTTTCAGTTAATGTATCATTCTATGTTCAGAGTCTTAGCTTCTTTTAACTTCAACTTTGCATTTCACTGGGTGTTTGCAAAGGACAATTTTAGGAATTTACTCACAAGGAAGCATTTCTTTTCCCAACAACAACTTGCATTTATGTAGCACCTTCCCCCCCTGGTGGCATCTCAGGGGATAATTTATGATAAGAATAGGTTACCAGTTGAGATTGGGGTGCTAGACGCATTTTTTAAAAATTCCCGATGCTGTGTTCGAAAACGGTAGGATGGGTGCAAGGATGAGATCAAATAGACCTCAAATAGAGTTGAAAAGCTTTCTTCAGCAAAACTAAATTCATGACCTTGTGTAAAATGAATGAGAAGACTTTGGGTAAAAGAAAACAGGCAATAAATACAATTGATTTTGATGTCTTATTGCAATAATTCTTCCTATGTCAGGGGAAAATTAAAAACAAAATCAAATTAGGCTCATAGAATAGGGTACATCCTGTTAAGACTTGTTCAATTATTAATAAACCTTTTGAATAACAGATTATGGTTTCATTATATCTTAGCCATTGGCCTTTGCAATTATAATTTTCCCCCAAGATGAACATTTTTTCAGCCACTCCATTCTCTTTAGCAATCTACCATTACCGTTTTATCACGTTTCTAACATTGTGACCCAGATATCAAGAGAACAACCATCTCTTCCTGTCTGAGACATATAAACTGGCCAGACTTCTCAACACATAGTACTCCAATAAGTCTTGAAATCTTCACCATATATACGTAGAGTGCAATGACTGTGTATCAGTAGGTAAATAAGGCAGTCAATTTGTTCATAACAGTGAACCACCAACAAACATGATAAACCAAATGTTTTAAGGACGACAAAGGGAACTCTGTCTGGTGGGCAGAAGTATGATGGGTGATTAAGGGGAAAATCTTTAGCCAAATCACCTGAGTTGGCAACTTGGGAGGAAGCACTCCACACTAAAAGGAAGGGATAGTCCAAGGGCCTTTTCCCAGTGCAGCACTGACAGTTAGTTAGTGGGAACAGATTTCCCATTTGGTCTTTCATTTTAGGGAATGGTACATGGCATGGTGAGAGGATTGAAGAAAATACAATGAAGTCTGATATTGTAATGCGGTGTCCCACAGTGTCACAGCTGAGCTCTCTCATGACACAGTTACCAAGTTGAATGATGTACTCACACAGTTGGATAAAGCAATAGCCATTTAGTGAGAGATTGAAAAGCAAACTATCAATCTTCACAGCCAAGCCCCATGTTATGCTGCAATAAAATGTGACAATACACATGATTGGGTCTGTTTCAGTAGCCTCCACTGCATACACAGTACAACCTGATTCAATACTTACCATGTACAAGTTTATGTTTTGTTTAGCTTCCTGGCATTACACTTTGATAGTGAAGGTGAGCAACATTGTCAATCTGCATTTGTTTATAACAAATAACAAGTGGAGAGAGCAAACGTGAGTGTGGGGACAGCGAGAGAGAGTATGGGTAACCAGGGTTTATGGGATGGCGATGAAGTGTGTGAGAGTGATTTGGGGATAGTGAGAGAGCATGTGCCAACAGCTCGTGAGGCACAGAGGATTTTCAAACAATTTATTGCCTTATCCAGACATTCTAGTCAAATGAGATGGAAAAGGTCAGAAGGGTCTAATTCATTTATACCACTCTTGTGACCATGTGACAGTCCTTTCTCTGCACGATCATGGAGAGGGGAGAGCAATCCACAGCTCCAAAACTCCATGGAGCCATCAACAAATGGTGGGCAAGTGAACTTGATATGCTGCACATTTACAAAACAAAACAGCTGAATAAGTCAATGCACTTTGTGATTCAATTAACCAGACATGCATACGCTTTTTACACATTGAGTGTGGCCGATGAGCTTTCTTTTTAAAAAAATGATGAAGACACGTGGGGAACAGGAGCTTCTGTCTGTCTGCAAATAAGACAACGACAATAACAACTTGTATTTGTACGGCACCCTTCATGTGAGGTAGCGCTTAGCTTTTGTTGCCTTCATTTTAGGGCCATAAGAAATCACCTGCCGATTTGGCAACATGTTATGAATATAAAACACTATCGAATGTTCAATTTCACCTCTAGGAAAAGGCTAGGCTTAGGAAGAAATCCAAACTTTTTTTTAAACCTTTCCATCCAGATTTATAGAGGAGATTTTACTTCACAGCAAAGCTGCTGGAAAAACCTCCTGTGACTTTGCTTTTCAGCAAACATTTAGATTGCATTATTGGATTGATTTGATAATACAGTACCTGTGCTACATTTTTCCTGTGATTATACCACGCTTTGAGAAACCAAAGCATTTAATGTATATGAAATCCATTTAAAAAAGAGAGGCAGACTTGAATGTCATTGGAAATGTAGCTTTATACAGTGAAATTTGAAATGTCTAGGGACCTTTTCAAAGAAAAAGAGAATAAATTGCAGTTTGATTCATAGCGTCTGTACTTGTAGTTTCAAACTACTTTGGGAGTCCTTGCACTGGAGATTAAAGAATGGTTTAAGAATTCATCCTGTTCAAATCACTATCTGTGCCAATTATTGTTTAAATTGAAATATTCTAAGTGGTTGACATAAATTGGAATTAATTCCATTTGGAATAAAAACTACCTTTTCAGTATAAATGTTTTGTGGCTGTTTTGTACCTTCGCGTTCATTACCATGTTAAGCAGTGTTGTTTGCAGCAAATATGTGTATGTGTAATATATTATAAACATTTATACTCTGAATTTATACTGTTCATTTAAAAACATAATTAATCTAAGCATTCCAAAAGTTGCTCATTCCAGACTTTAGAACCAGAAGATCAAAGATAAGCTAAAATTCTTTAGTACATGACCACCTTTCATCTGTAACAGATTGGCTGTCAGAGATTCAATTGCAGATTACCTACAGCTTTATGAACCTTTAATATCTGATAAAATATAATTTATATTCTTTCTTTGTTAACTTTCATTAAAAAAAATTTAAACTCAAAGATTCTACATTTAACTCATTTTGAATTTGACGTTCCGTGATCCTATTCTGTTTCTTGAATGAGAGCGTAGACGCTCAGGTATCAGAGCTGTTCTACAATAGGCCTCTTGGAGGTCTACAAGGATGGAGTGAGCGACTCGTTCTTCTGCTTTTCACTTCTGGTTATTAAGCAAGTGTTGGCTTCACATTCCAGAATCCCCTACCAGCTGAAGCTGAAAGAGATGAAGGAATTAAGTGGCACAGTGGGTTAGACACTGGCCTTTCACCTGTAGACATGGGTTAAATCCAGATCAGACTGATGGGATGAAAGCCACCTCTCTTTGTTAGCTGTCAGGGTCCTTTATGAAATGAATGTAGGCAATCTCAACCCAGTGGGCACAGACCCACAGCACAAAACAAGCATTAAATTGGCAATCTTATCCAGACTACTTGCAGGACAGCTGATGCAGCAAATGGAACATGTCACTGTCGTGCAATAGAGAGTTCACTTGGGAGGCTGAGGCTCGTAGCACAACAAAGGGGGTGTTGACAACTCTATGACCCACTGATCTAAGTGTTTTACTCGGGAAAATGGTCCATTTCCCACAGCTAATATCCTGCAGTGTGAGTATAAAACACCAGATTTTCAACAACAATGTTGTTGCATAGAGTTTTGCAAGCATAATCCTTCCACTGTATAACTTCACGTGATTGATAGACTATGCCCCCAGTCTACTGGTTCAACACATGCCCTATCATTTCATGACATTAATACACTGTGTCTCTCATCTGATGATTCAACACTGATTTCAGTTAGTTTTTCTAAAATTAATTTGCTGATATTCCCCTCCAGCCTTGTTGCAAAAACGAGTGGTCTAACTTTGATAAAGTTACAATGACTTGAAAATATTTTAAAAATAATAGCTGAATCAAACATTTGGAATGTATTCTAAGCTTGCCTTTTGTACTCAGAAAGTCCACTATTCTGTCACAAGCAATTCCTATGCAGATGTGCACATTTTATTCAATAACCTCTAAAGTTTGTTGGTTCACCAGACGTAGAATTCCATGTGTTTCAATATCACGAGAGAAATAAAGGCGCTGAAACCAGGCAAATTGTTTAAGGCCGACCAGCTATAGGAATGTGTTTGTAACATCCTCAGTGTCTGCACCCAAGTGACCCCAAGCTGCCTAAAACAATTTGAAATCCTGACCATAATTCTCTGTGGGAAATTACCTATGTGTCTATTACAGCCAGTAATCTAGGCTACAGATTCCAATATTCAACCAGCAGTGAGGTTAAGCTCCTTTATCTTTGTTGCTGTGTAAAAAGTCCACAAGGTGTTAGTGTGTTCAGAAAGAAGATTGAAAAGAGCAAGAACATTAGCCTGGTGCTGAACCTCCACATTGTATGTCTCAGGAGGATTATATGGTGTGATATTACCAAGGAAAGAGTGTAAAGACATCAGCTGAGAAGTAGTAGAAGGCTTTAACAGTGTATGTGAAACTGGTGAATATTCTCAGTTGCCAAATTAAGATAATTATCAGGTCATTCTTTTAAATTGTGCAAACATCTTAAAACTTGTGGGAGTAAATCAGATTCGCAATTTTAGCGAAGGTTATCAAATATTTGTTTGGCTTGAATTAAATTTGGGAAATGATTTTTTTCTGCCGTGAATAAGAATTGGAGGATGATCTATCAGAAGTAAATATACATTTTTTTAAAAAAGAAAGCCTCTATTAGAAAGATGTTCAACTGGCTAAAGTTGAAGGGGTTCTACATTTCCCTCACTCCCTTCCCCACTTTCTCTTCCCCCTTTTCCCCTTCTCTCCCTCTTCCCTCTTGCCCCCCCTTTCTCCCTGATTTTGCTCCCACCCACACCTTTCCCTCCCTCTCTCCTTTGCCCCCCGTTTCTCACCCCTCTTCCTCCCTGACCTTGCTCTACACCACCTCTCCCCCCTTGCCCTCTTTTCCCTCTTTCTCCCCTGGCCCCATTTCTGCGACTGTTTGTGGGACACTGTTGTGCGCAATTTGGTTGCCGCATTTTGCCCACAAGTAAACAGTCGGCTTTCCTGCTCTCCTTCCCCCTGCCCCGACCCCTCCCCTTGACATCTTTCTCCCCCCCCCCCTCCCCCATTTCCCTTAATCCCACTTCCATGACTGTTTGTGGGACACTGCTGTGCGCAATATAAATGCATTGATTGATTGATTGATTGATTGATTGATTGATTGCACACAATGATGCATGTGATCTTAGGTTAGTGTATTATTATAATAATCTTTGTGCATTTGATATACTGCCTTATGTCTTTGAGACATCTTAAAATACTTTACAGTACAGTATATATGGTAAGGTGAAATGACTGTATATTTTGTGGATGTATAATTTGATCATGTTAAACAATAGTAGAAGTCTATCCATGTTTTATTATCTAATATCTTTATCATCATTGTGATCAGGTACCCTTGCCTTAGGTACTGTATATGGAGATGAATAAAGCATGCTCAGATCATTCACAGTCCTACTTGTTGCTACTCAGGCTAGTAACTGGTACAATGGGATGGTGCACAGCTGCAATAGTATTAATGAAAATAGCCCGACTTGTAATATCAAACAAAAAATGATCAAAGGATATTTCAAAGCAGCTGCCTTCCAAAATGGAAAGGCAGATTTGATGGTTGACTCAAATTCAATGGCTGACACCTGAATCCGCACATCCTGAGAAAAAAATCTAATCTGCAACTGCCTTTCCTTTGATAGGTTAGAGATCAGCGGATACACTGAGGCTCAAATATCAATGGAAATTTCTTGCTTACTAGCAATAGGCCTTTGACAGTTATAAATTATGTTTTTTTCCTTTGCTTATTAGACTAAGGGCACAATTTAGTAAATACCACGGTTTTTCAAAGTACAGATCCCATGCAAAATTCTCTCACGTGACCTGATTGTATAAGTGAACTCTCTTGTCCAATCCAGTGTAGATCATTCAGTGTCTTCACTTTCACTGCATTCCAGACGTGCCTACAGGTGAACCCTTTTGTTATTTTTATTCCCATGCTACCAACACTCTTAGAAGGAGAATTTGGGGTTTAATATGCAAATTGTGTGGATCATGACCCAGGAGATTATAGATTAAAATATTTATATTTGCAGCCAATTATAAAAACGTCACCACCTACTAAGTGTTCAATACAGAATGCAATTAAACAGAAAATAAGAACTATCACTACAATTCCTTACATATTTCAGAGACTTGTTGGTACATATTCCTCAAAGTCCTTATCAACCAGTAAACTTCATATCAATAATTGTTTCTGTAAATATAAAATATATTTTCTGCAAAATATTCCTCCCTGACAAAAACAATCTGTGCATTCAAATAGATGCTTAGACGAAAAAAAATTGAATGAGCTTCATGTTTAATTTCTGTCAAATCTAATTACCAAATTGCCCACAATAATGTCCCACAAATAACCATAAAGAGAATGACCAGTTTATGCAGAGGATTGTTGGCCAGAACATTCGGACAAACTTCCTTCCATTTTCAACCAGTATAATGGGTCTTTAGCATCCATCTAATCTACCCATCCTTCAGATGTATTTGTCTGAATGAACCTTTTGTGGAGCAAAAACTAATTTCTCTGTTATGAACCTACCAATCTCCAACCAGGGTTGAAATCTGCTTTAGTGCGTTTTTGATTTGGTTCTCTGAAAACGTTAGGTGTGAAAGAAACTGCATTGTTCTAATGTAACAACACTTCATTACCCGAGAAATATTGAACAGTAAAATCCACCGTTCTGATGGTGTCGGTAAATAAAAGTAGGCAATAGATGATCGAGGAATGGGAGGTGAAACATACTTTTTACATTATTTTCAAAGTGTCCTTTTCATTCATTTTCCAAGTTGCAATTTTATTCAACCCCAAAAAGTCATGCTTATGAAAAATTGTACACATCTATTATAATTAATACCAGAATTTTTCATTTTCGGTTTAGGAGTTCATAAATTAGACATTCTAAAAATGTCCAGATTTAAAGTATGATTTATTGTTTCTTCAACCCTTAAACAGTATACAAGTAAATGCTTTTATTTTCGTACCAATTGTATCCTGTCTCTCTGCATCTGTTATCTTGGGTTGAATGTTTCAGCCAGTTACTGGCCCAATAATGCTGATTATCTTGCACTTGCTAAATCATTAACCTCCTAATCGAGCACTCGATGCTGTAAAAATTGACTATAACAAAGCAACTGATTGAATTGCAATATGATTTGACAGCAATTTACAGGATTGTTCTTTATTGGGCAACTAACTTCTTTACTTAATAATCTCCAAATTAACTTTGGGATTTTAGCTTGCAAATAGCAGGTATTTTAGCTGGGGATAATGACTTGGTGTTTAGTCACATAAAAGCCTCACAAAACAATATAAATCCAAGACAGCAACACTTATAACGTTGAAAATGAAATAAATGTCAAATGTTTGGTGGATTTGCTGAAATAACAAGGATTAATAAGTTGTACAGCTCACCCTCCAGGATTGCATGAACGGCTTCCATAATATATGATGCTTATATTAAAACACCTTCCCTCCCTGGGCATTAGTATAGACCAAATGACCTAAAGCAGCAAGCATATTGCTTCTCTATCCCTGGACTATGGGGCAAGGTTTAATTTATGTTTCTTAGTGTGGTGGAATTGTTAACAATAAATCCAATGTATGAACACATCACAGTCAGGAGTTCACAATAAAAGACAGCTGTAAGAAGGGATTCAGTGATAGAGCTGGCAAGTTGCATGCTTCAAACCACAATGCTTTCAGATTGAACTCCCACTACTGGTTGGCTCTCATATTTCCCAACCGTCAGCGTGATATATTTTGCCAGATTTCATCTGGGTTATTAAATGTAGTATCCTGCCTCAGGGAAAACTTGCCTTTCCATTTGTCTTGTTTCACGACAAGTATATCTTCTGTCAACTAAACCATGAAGTAGTGTTGGGTCAGAAGCCGTGCAACTGTCTGTCTATGTCCTGCCTGTTTGTCATTCCCAACTGGTGGCAATAATTCATAGACGGGTGTGCATTGGTGAAGGGAAACAAAATGTGAATCTATTCAAGAGCATTATAGAAAAGTGCATTCAAATACAGTGTGCCAAGAACATTCAAATTGTTTGTCAGGAAAACCTTGAGATTGATGTGAAGTGTATGGTTCAAATATTCTACAAACATCCATTCTATCGGCAGAAAAGACAAATGATGTATTTCAATCAGTCAATGTATCCCTAAACTCTAGCGCCTGGATGTCATAATTATAGGTCCATCTGGCTCAGATTCTTTATTGAAAAGCTGATTGATGGCTGGTGGGTTCCTTCAGTATAATATTAACAGGAAATACATTCAGAGCATCACTCAGCAGAGCAAACACCTTATCAGAATCCCTTTGGTGCTTCTTTGCAGATATGCTGAAAATGGCCCCTCCATTCATGTTTTAATTACAAGGTTACTTGCCAGACGAATTGTTCAATGCCCTCAGGCTATCCAACACCTTTTCTTAAACAGCTAAGGTACCAATGTATGCAAAGTAGTATTGTCATATCTCAAAAGTGGACCTTTTTGAGGCCTTTATATTTCTCAAACAGAGCAATTAAT
Organism: Hydrolagus colliei; assembly: GCA_035084275.1. Lineage (NCBI taxonomy): Eukaryota > Metazoa > Chordata > Chondrichthyes > Chimaeriformes > Chimaeridae > Hydrolagus > Hydrolagus colliei. The sequence continues at coordinate 13,762,672 of CM068749.1, read as the reverse complement.
GTCAGGAATGGACTACCAGGAGGTTTGCTGAGGGTAGCTTGATGGATTAATTTTAAGATGTGAACATTGAGAGTTAAGTAAGCCGGAATGTAACAATAAAGCTCCAAATGACAATGGATACTGACAATCAATCACTGTCATAAAAACCTCATCAGACTATTTTATTGTTGTGCAAATGGTATATGTATTTAGTACACATACACACAGCAAAGTTTTAGGAGTCATTCTTGCAAATTGTATTACAACATTTAATAATTTGTCAAACCATTGCCAACCATTCCGGTTAATCAGACTCTGTCCAGTCAAACAGTAGCTGAGACAGGATAATGGCAATAGGTGTGGGAGTTGATGGGAGAAATCAACAAACTTACTAAAAAAAAAGAGGCAGGGACATAGTAAATTGTGATGCAATGTAATAACAGCACAAACTGATATTTCACTCCACAGCACACGAACAACAGACAACACAATTTATGGAGGGCTGCATTTGTGCAATGTGATTCATTTGTATCTGACAAAGTTTAGGAGACTTACAAAACTGTATCCTTCAATTTATGTACAATATGAATTCCATCAGATGAACATTTAAATGGCTGAGCCCTAGAAGGTGTAAAATATTGTCTGCTACACTATAAACTTAGCTTCAAAATTGTGTTTTTACTGCATGGAAAGTTCTAAACCCATGAACCACAATGGCTTGAAAATCTGGTTCAATGTAAATGAGTAGAAACATAATATCATGTCTTGAATAAACAGCTGATATTAGAATATATCTTCTACCTGATTAAAAATATGCATTTTCAAAACTGAAAAATTTCACTATTTCATAATTCAATTTACGTTTTAAAAATTCACTCTTTTCAGTAGATTCAAGTTAATTGAAGTTTGTATAAATTTTATCTAAAATGAAATATTCCTGGTAATTGTTAGATTGTGGACCAAATTCATGCACACATAACTTACCTTCATTATGAGATGGTCGACATTACAGTACAGTAATACAAGAGAATATAGTACCGTGATCATAAGCCTTGATTTGATATAGTGCTTATAACATGAAAAAAACTCAAAGTGATTGATAAGTATTAGCTGTAAAGTGTTTTTGGAGACTTACAAAACAACCAATTTGCATACAGCGGCATAACACAAACAACCATACAATCAACAACCAATTTATTTGGAGATTTGCTGGCTTGGACACTGAGTGACATGGGATCTTTAATGCACTGTTGTGTCAGCCTACACTGTGAGCTCAAAGTCCCAATGTGGGGTTTGAACCCACAAAGTTGTGACCTAGCAACAAGAATGTACCAACTGAACCAACCTCACACTTGTTCTGCACTCTAAGAAGTTAGTGTTATTTATTATTTGTGTTCTAAGGCTTTCACAATAATCCACACCTTGTTGTAAGATGAAAAATGCTTGGATCACAAAGGGCAAGGTTATGAGAGTGGAGTTTACTTGTTGACATTATTTTGCGACTCCATGTTAACAAAAACATTACGAGACATCAAAAGGCACTCGAATGAGAATTTTTAAAATTAGTTGTGGTTATGGATTATTGATTGCTTTGGGAGTTGTGAAACTTGAGAGGAAATCCCACTCACAGATGAAAACACTGCAGCAGACAAATCATCCACTTGAAAGAAAATCAAATTGATCTTGGTGTATGTATTTTTTGTCTTTTTCTCTTGCCAGATCAATATTTTGTGATGCATCCATAGAAAAGACTGGATGTCAATTGACACAAGTGGCAAAGGAACCAGTCTGACATGGGGCTACATTCTGTTGCCAGTCAGACTTGAAACATTTTCTGCAGTGTTCCATATTTCAAGACATTATGCGCTGAAATTGGTTCACTGTCATGAAGCTGATTTTATCATTTTCTTTTGTCTTTCTCTAAGCATTTTAGTTCAACTCAAAGAGGGCACTTTGGTACAGAATGTGAGGAGTTTGTAAAGGGACAATGGTGTCCCAGGTTTAGTCGTAAACATTTTTTATCCTTTAATATGTGACAAATGCTTCAGTGACAAGTCATTTTATCATGTGACTGACAAGCACTTGCAACACTAAACATGTGGTCTGTTGTTCTGCTACCCGCTACATCTAAAACACTGGGGATGATTCTCCGTTAGTATCCACCTGAACGGGCAGGCTGGACCACAATTTAACATTTCAGTCGAAGTACGGACTGCATTTGGCACCAACGCAGAATTTCTAGAGCAGGGATTCCCTTAAGGACTAGAAGATTGTGCCAAAAGCACAAATTTCCCCTGTAGGATCCAAGGTTATATGGGTATATTTAAGGACATGCTGCTTTTGCAGGTTGTGTGTTGCTCAGTTATGCTGCACTGTCTCAGCCATCTCCACATTCTCTGCTTCCGTACTTTCTTTGTATTCTGTAGAAAATGAACTTGGTGCTAATTTGGAAACATTTTACAGTGAAAAATCAAATCTTATACAATATCTCGGAACTAAAGAATATCTCAAGGCAAAGTGGATGGAGCCAATGAAATAGGACATCAGAAATGAATCACAAGTTATAAAACCTGTACCTCAAGCACAAATATATGTTCAGCTATCATATGCCTCAAAGTATATCAACCCTTAAATCTTTAGTTTCCTTTAGATGGGCATCACAACACAGTTGTAATCTCTTCAAAGCTAAAGAAACAGCTACAGCAAAAATGACCTATATATTTTGTGTATATTTATGTATTTTCTCCCAAAGAAAACCAAACGTGTTTTTGCAAGTTATTTTCATTTTGTTTTTACTGTCACTCGTCAATTGAAAATGCAGAAGTAATGATACGTATCAACTCAATTATGATATACAGTGTACAAAAAGTTGATAACATTAGAGTTCCTCAGGCATTTTACGAATGCACACACAAACAAAAGGATTGGTTGATATAAAATGCATAAGGCAAATATGCACAGAGAATTATGAGATGGAGCACAGTGTAAGAAGTTATCTTTCTGTAAGACAAGAAGCTGAATATGGGAGTTCTAATGTGAAAGGAGTCTCATAAGTATGTTCGTAGTTGGCTAACAATATCAGATTATTCATTGGTGCTTCATAACACATTCAATGTGATAATTATCACATGATAACATAATTTTAGAATGCTGCTAATTTTACCTCCAAGGTCTGTGGGAACTAGCATAATCTTAGTACTGTAAATAAAACATACTAGGTGAGAAAATTTTAACAAACTTTAGTGGAAATGTCTGCAGTCAAATAAGAAGCTGGATGAACGGGTCCAAGGTCATAAAGGGATTTCAGATGAGGTCTAAGAATAATCCCTGGATTTGATATAGTGTATTTCAATCTTCTAGACGTCTCAAAGCACTTCACAGAATATACTGCAAAGTGAATTGACTGTACATTCATGCATAAAATGTAGCAGCCAAATGCACACAACAGTGTCCCACAAACAGTCGTGGATTGAAGTGATCAATTTTTATTTTCTTTTATTCTTCACGGATTATTATCAGGCATGTGGAGTAAGAAAACTTGCCCAAGGTTTTACCCTGTTGGGTTTCTTGCTTGCTAGAGACCAATTTTAAGTCAAGAAAAGTCAAATGCAATAATTCAGCTTGCTGTGAGAAATTATCAGTAGAGCAGCTTATACTGGATCCAAGGAACATCACCTGTGCAATTCGAGTAGTGTTAAGTATTAATGTCTGTTGATGGGTCTTAATGTCGCATTCTAAGTGAGTACATGGAACATTTGTGGAAAATTAGAAATAGAATTTAGCTTTTTTGTGGTGGAAAGTTTTATCATTTGAATTGAAACAAGGCCCCTGATGTAAGGGAGGTCATCAGAGTCTCATTTCTATCTAGATGAATCGCAATTATGTTTTGGGAGAGATTGACTCACGTAATTGCTGAATGAAAATGGAGCAAAGAATCTCCGCTTTTATCCAAGCCTCATTTGCATAACACATGATCTTTGGTTATCCCCTAACAAGGGTCCAGCAAATTAATGAATCTCCTCAAAGTCATGACTCCCTCTTTAAACCTTGCATAGCTATTTGAATCATTTTAAAACCTAAGAATATAGTAATGAGAAAGTATGACCCAGATAGATGATGCCTGATGTGTGATATCTGAATGTTACCATTTTCTCAAAATCTTCTTGTCTGAATTTTTTTCCAAGTTTAAGATCCTTGTCCTAACTCTTAAAACCCTTCACAGTCTGGCTCCTCCTTATCCCTGTGACCTACTAAAACCTTAACAACCTGCCCGCTCATTCTGCCCTCTACCCCTCTTGACTCCAAACCCCAGCTTGGGTATCCAACGCCTTGGGGCATCCCCCTGATGTGAAAGACGCTATACCAATACAGTTTGTTATTGTTGATTGTCCCTTGCCAGCCCAGAGATACAGAATCCAATTCTACCTAAAACAAAATAAATCAAGCACGGGCCTTTAAGTTGACTGTTATTCAGTACCATTCTGGGCAGTGATTTACCCATTAAAAAGAGAAAGCTACTTCTTTTAAAAAAAAGTACAATGTGGTGTTAAGTGCTGTAATGTGTAGATGAGAAAATGCCAATTTTTCTGCTCATTAATTCTAGAGAGTTAGTACCTCTGATCCATATAATAAGGCTTACATCTAGCATGTCTATGAGACATCTCAAAATACTTCATAGAATACACTATAAAGTGAATAGATTGTACACTTTGTGGGCAAAACGAAGCAGCCAATTGCACACAGCAGTGACCCACTAACAGTTGTGTGTTTCCTTCTTACGTTTTTCTATGGTTTGGCGCAAAACAAATGGTATACTTGAGGTTCATTGCCTCTAGATTTACAATTACCTTTGATACACATATGGTTTAACTCTGGTAGCTTTTAAAATGTATCGTCGCAAATCCTAAATTTTGCAGAAAAGTTGTAGACTTCATGGTTTAATTGGACAGGGTTGTTCTTATTCCATTTTGCAGCTTAGAATAGCTTTGCTCCTGTTAATGTCATCTTCCCCCCTTTAATTTGGTTTAATTTAAATTGACTCTAACCTTCCTAATAATGATTTGCACTGCTAATTAGCAAGACCACATCCCGAAGTGGTAGTGAGTATGATAAGGGGAGATTAGCCTTTCAAAGGAAATAGATATAGCTTTTTAATAAACATATTAACATTGCTATTTTATGCTTTTCCAATGAGTGGGAAAGGGTTGGCATATTGAGTTAGAGTTTGTGCTATCACAAATGGGAAGATTGGAGTGGGAAGTAAGGTATACAGTTACCTTAAGTTAGGTATACAAAAGCTGCCAAAACCCTGGTCCATGCCTATCACCTCTCAGCTGGACTACTCCAATGCCCACCTTGCCAATCTGCCCTCTGCCATCATTCATAAAATCCAGCTCATATTGAACGCCCGCATTCTCACCTGAACCAAACTTCACTCCCTGATTATCCCAGTCCTTGCCAGACTTCACTGGCTCCTTCTCTCAGAGTGGATCAACTTCAAGATCCTCAATCTTGTATTTAAATGCCTCCACTCCTCTGCACCCCCACCCACCCATCCACCTCCTCCTTGTCCCCCTAATCCTCCACTACACCCCGAAATTCTGGAATTCCCTCCCTCAATCCCTTCACCACACCCCTTTTGCATTTTCCTGAAGACCTTTCTGTTCGACTGCGCTCATGGTCACCTTCCCCCTCCTCCTGGTTCGGCCCCGGGCTCCACTCTTAGACAGCGTCTGGCATGGAGGGCGCTATATAAATACACGTTGTTGTTGTTGTTGTATAGCACAATAGGGCTGGAAAGTATAACAGAATGAGGAAGCTGACTGGATCAGTACTGTTTTGTGCCATTTTGGTTCGGTTGAGCAGCCTCTTATGAGAGGTTAAGATACCATTTGGGGTAAAAGTGGGAAGTTTGCCTGATATATCCACAGTTCTAGACAGATGTTGTACCTATGCATCATTCTATTCAGGGCTTTGCGATGTCCTCCCAACCTATACAAGTCTAATATTGTAGTTGTTGTGATTGTTGTTATCAAATTGCTTTACCCATGACTGTATGAATATCCACACATCTGTTTTCCAATTAATTCAAAATGCTGTGCATTTTAAGATTTTTTTTTTAAATTCTAATATTACTTACTCCTATCCTTTCTATCAGGTTGCAACCAAGAAATCCGAAGATCAGATATACTGCTCTACTTTACATTCTAAACTTATTTTAAAAATAATATTTTATCATGAACTAAACTAAGCAAATTATAAAGCAATAACATGATCTAACTATGCATATCAAATTAATTCTAATATGACAAAATATGAAAATGAATTATTCCAACCAAATAAGATTGCATTTGCAGCTAATGCCGATGTTGAGCAAAATACTAATGAACATCTCCTGACCGAATTTCTCATAATACCCTTTTTCATTCTAATTACATTTTTTTCTGCTCACTTCACTGTAGTTAGTGAACCAGTGGATTTCAGTAACTGGTGAGCAGGCTCATTCATGAACGGAAACAAATTAGTTCCCTCTGTGATCTTATTCCACCGAGGCTCAAAAACATTTGTCAAAGTGGCCAGCCAATTTCTGTCAAGAAGTACAGTTGAGCTTGTTAGGTCATTGTTGAAGCTTCTCAGGATGAAGACCAACAAATCTGCACAGATGGAAAGAGAAGTCTAACTTTGGGTTATTTACTCCAGCTCCGACTTTGTGTTAAAGCCCTCAGTGAATGAGAACATATTGGAAAAACAGAAGTTGTCAAATATAAGTAATTATTATTGTGGAGTATCTACCTATTCCCCGTGGGTCACCTTTGGATTTTGGTGCAGAAAGGCATAGGTATGTCATTATTTGCTTCCTGCACAATTTCACAGGTAACAGTTTGCCTGGATGCACCTCAGGAAATGTGCATTTTAAAAAGCCTCACACAGTTCTAAAAATAAAACCCAAATTATGTACGGACATCCTTGGCTGTTTGGTTGTGAGGCGGGATAGTAAAGCATGAAAAAAAAGTCTGAGTCCCCATATTCACCTGGTTCATTGCATGCTGGCAATGTCAATATTTATTGCCTTGAGGATGTTTATTCTCCAAATGTCCACTTATACCAATGAATTGAACGCTGTCTGATTACCCAGTAAGCTCTACCATCCATTTGTTTACTATTAAAGTCATTGTGCAGAATACATAACATATTCACGTTTATTACTGTTACAGTAGAATAGACTGTAAGTGATTTCAATATGATTGCTTTTCTAGCAGATCTCTTCAAGGGAGCAGGGTTTATCTGATGGCAATGATATAATACTAATGTACTTTGTGGCAGGGAGCATCTCGGCTGCAAAATGCTTCAATATACTATGCTTTAATTTTCTGGTCACTTTTTTCTCTCAAGTGAAGTGACTATTAATTATCCAAGGGCTTTTTTCTTTTCTAGAAGGTTCTGAATTCCAGGCATACAGGCAAAGACATTCCTAGCTTCTCTCATCTAACCAGATGATTAAATCCTGTTAATTTTGACTCAGTCTCCAATGCAATGGGGGCAGCAGATGCCTAGATTATGCTCCTGAGCTTGTCTGACATTGTGCCTCCAATGATTTTGTGCTGAGCATCACAAATGTGTAGATGGGGCATTTTATGCATGAACACAGATTTGCTCAATGTATTTGTGTACAGATAGAAGCCTGGGAGTCCTATCAACCTGTGGAATTTGTTCCTCCAATTGTCTGCCAGCCCTGCTTTCAAAGATGAAACAAAAGTCATTTTGCGCTGCAAATGACTTTCCAAATAGCACTCCTGAGAAATATTTCCTAATGATAAACTCAGCACAAGAGAGGAGACCTCAGTAAATGCTCCTAATTACATCAAACAAAAATGCTGCAAAGTGACAACGGAATATTTCCTAGCAAGTAGGGGTTATTCTTCCCACTTTAGAATTTTCAAATCATATGCTGTGTGGTAATTAATATATTTTAAATGTTTTCATGATGTAAACCTATTTTTCGGTTTACACAGTTATCTTTCTCTTGGGCACTATGGAGGTATAATTAAGCAGATGTCTTGCCATCCAAGACCGGCTAATATATGATGGAACACATATGGTTTTGTTATTAAGTGTCCCTGAGTAATGCACATTGGGTCCACATTATTGCACATATAATCCCACTACAAAGAATCTAATCAAAACCACAAAATTGGTTTGATAGGGAATTAAAAGGGAAACAAATCGAGCTGTTGTGAAATTGTTCAGTGTCCCCAATTTGGCATTGTTTCAGTGGCTTCAGGGATGGATAGAATTTAACTGAGACAAGGGACTACTGTTACAGCATCTGTCCCAGGGATTGGTGTATTTTTCTGAGTTTTAACCTCAGTGTTATTATTTCATTTTTGTGTCACATTGTGAGAATATAGCAGAACAAACATGGTGCAATTCAATAATTTGTTTAAAAAAGTTTCTGCTTTAAAGCTTCTTTGTAAGGTCACCCCACTTTAAAGGGACACCATCCATGTAAAAAAGTGGATAGCAATTCTTATTTTCATTTCATTTTAAACATATAAAATACATTGAGAACCAACATTGCATATTTGCTTGATATGTAAAACTATAAAAGTGTAATTTAATGTTTTCCAGAATTTGCGAACAATGGCTAGTTATTCGCTCTGATCATGTCCAAAATTACACACTTCTATTTGACAGGAAGGGCTGTGACAAATTGGTGCCCTTAAAAATGCTTTGGCAATTGCGCCATTGAAGATACCGCAGTGAATTAAAAGAAAACACTGCCATAGATGGTTTGGTTGCTGTTAGTAACAGCTTCTTAACCGATGTATAATTACTTCATCAATATCTTGCAAAATATTGCCAATTTGAACAAATATTTTAATTCTTGAACCATTAAAAACTTAACTTCGCTCAATGTTGGGAACTTTGAGCTCATACTCTAAACATTTTGGTCAGCCAACCAAATAAATGTTTATGTATTGAATGTTTCTTTATTGATACCTATGCCATTATAGGTGCTGTACCAAATCATGGATTACTATTTGTTTGCAGTTGATAACAATAATAATGATAAGCCTTGCATTTGATCTAAGAGCCTTATCGGTGCAAGTTGTGGTAGTTGTATTGCTACTTGAGTCAGGCACTAGAGGATGGCTATCAACCATATCAACCCAAGCACGGGTCAGAACCATCAGCAGAAAAGGAGAGAAAATTTGACACAAAAAAACCCCAAATAAATGCGGCATTTTTCAACCCAGTGTGAGAGTCCATGTGACTTTGCCAATTCCAATTCAATGACAGATCCCATGCTGTTTGTATGAACACCGAGTCGTAAGAGCTATTCAGTCTCAACAGCTTTTCTCTTTCACCTCTATTACATCTCCAGACCTCGACCAATAGATTTTGTAATTTAATCACATGATGATTTATAGGGCAACCATGTGTGATTATTCACATCTGTTGCTGATGGACCTGTGGGAGTAATAATGGCAGGTCAGGAAAAAAAGCTGCAAGTTTGGTGGTACACAGCATATATGAGGGAAGGTTCTTTATTCTGGTTAAGGAACCTTGGAAGATTTTATGAAGATTTACTGACAGTTTATCCAGTTCTGTCTTTAAATGCTTCCATTTTCATACATTCTTGTTGAAAACAAGAATGCCGAGGGCCAAACTAAGTGTTGGAGGAATAGCTTTAACATCATATGAACGAATATAAATTTGCTTTTCCCTCTAAGCGCATTTAACAGCTATTCATATGACAGTTCAAGCCACTTTAATTTGCATTGAACCTTTTCCATGTATTGAATAAATGGTTAGTAGCTGTCATCAGGCAAATGTATAAGTTGAGATACAAGTATATAAGTATTTCTATTGATGGTTTGAAATAATTTTCTTTACTTTGCATTTTTGTGCTCATTATTGCTTGTTTTCCGGTCCTTCAACCCAGACTGATGTTATTCATGTCACCAGAATTTGTATTCAGCTAATGTACAACAACAACAACAACTTGCAGTTATATTGCACCCTTTACACCAGACAGTGCTTTGCAGTGCTACAGTGTAGAATTGAATGTCTCAATCCATTAATATCCGCTATTGTAAAGTGCTCTGAGACGCTGTCCGGCGTGGAGGGCGTTATATAAATGAAAGGTGTTGTTGTTAATATGCAATTTGACAATCCTCCGTGAAGATAATATATCTTTCAGTTAGCATTGTAGGATAAGGTTATGTAGCATGTAATTATAAGTACCATGCTCCAAATACTGTTCTAGGGTCTATTGAAATGCAGTGTAATGTGTTAAGTGCATTGAATAAAAATGCCAAAGTGCTAACTCTTACACACTGTAGTCTGTGGATATAGCTATAAACTAAAAGGAATTCTGGTAACAGAAACTCCCTGAAAAATAATGATCTTTTTGCCTGTGAGTTATTGAGCAATATCTTTTGTAGTGCCAAATGACATATTACAGAAAAACTCCCATCTCCTTCACAATTTGAGGGCTCCACGTGATTAATACAAGTTTATAAATGCTGAGTTTTCCAAGCTGGTTTCACATTGTTGTCCTATGTCAGCCAGGGAATGGGCTTGTGAAGGCAGCATGACATAAGAACCCAAGGTCAGGATTGTGAAGGACTGGGGCAGAAACCAGGAGGTATTTCTTTGCCCAAAATGTAATGCATGGGTGGAACTTGTTGCTAGGAAGAGCGGTTGAGGCTAGGATATTGAACTCATTGAGAAACAGTTTGGGTATCAGGCAGTAAGCTAACTATTCTTGAACAATGAACTCCACAGTACAAGACTTGTTTGTTTTGCCTGAACTTCAAACTTTGGTTGAGATAAATGTTGTGGACCGAGATAAATTAGTTCCTAATTTGCTTCTCTACATCCAATTTCAGGAAAACCCATACATGTGCAATAACGAATGTGATGCTAGCACACCTGAGCTTGCTCACCCTCCAGAGTTGATGCTTGATCATGAAGGACGAATTCCAAATACGTTTTGGCAAAGTGTTTCCTGGAAAAACTACCCAAGGCCTCTGTTGGTCAACATCACGTTATCCTGGAACAAAACCATCGAGCTGACTCAAGACATCGTCATTACTTTCGAATCTGAACGTCCAGAGCAAATGATTCTTGAAAAATCCCTGGATTACGGTCGAACATGGCAGCCATATCAGTTCTACGCGGCCGACTGTTTAAACGCTTTCCGAATGGAGCCCAAAACGGTGTACGATTTGTCTCAGAAGTCAGTCCTGGACATAATTTGCACAGAGGAGTACTCTAGAGGCTACGTGTGGAAAATGGACAAAATGGTCCGCTTTGAAATCAAAGACAGATTTGCACTTTTCGGGGGACCCTATCTCCATAATATGGCTTCACTTTACGGACAGTTGGACACGACCAAAAATCTAAGGGACTTTTTCACGGTCACAGACCTAAGGATCCGACTGCTTCGGCCTGCAACTGGTGCAACAATTGTGGATGAACATAATCTGTCAAAGTACTTCTACGCTATATCCAACATCGAAATACAAGGAAGGTAAGATCTTTTCATTATTTCAAGGTCGATACCATGCATTAGGTTAGAAGTCAATCATGTCACGATTACTGACAATACACAGTGTGTGTATATACAAAAATTAAAATGCGACACCTGTTATTATCACCAGTAATATCATCTGTTACATGTTTTCCCATAATTTTTCAATACTTTAATTTGAAAATAAGTGTTTAAAATCATTTTTTAAAAAACCTTAATCAAGGTGAGACTTTTTCGATGTATTTTCTGATAAATGAATATCTCAAATAAAACAAAAATCTTTTTGTTTTCTTTCTCACATTATTAACTTCAAACAAACAACAAAGGCAGCAGACTGAAAAGATAGGAAGCAGATCTGGTCGATGAGGCTATTGCCCTATGTAAATTAAACACATGGGATAGAGTAAAAATCAGGAACCGCACAGCAATAGGATGTTGTGCAAAAATGAATTGCACTAAAATCAAGATGGCTCACCCACTGACACTTCTTGACATTGAATTAGGAAGTGTTGTGCCCATATTCAATGTGAACTGTTTGCAGAATAACAATCTGCTATCACTGGCACTGTATTTATCTTTCCTTGTTGATATTGCAAATCCTTCAGTAATTATTGTGATTGTAAAGTTTCATTTGAAGATTGCATCTAACAGCAAATTAGTAAACATTTCCTCTACATCAATCAGGCCCCATGCAGCACCAGGTAGATGAAGGCTTTCTCTTCAATCTGCATGTTGCTTGATTTGTTTTCATGTGTTCCACAGCAAAAATAAAGCTGCCTTATTCTGCTACACTGAGATTTTGAAATGTGTAAACGTGTGAACGTACAGCAGGATAAACCTGTGTAGCCCCCATGCATCTTCAGTCTTATCAAGTCCTGTCCTTATCAGAGTCCTGTAGCGTATTGGTTAGAGCATTCGAGAGAACCTGGGTTTGATGCCTGAACAGAGCGAAACCTTATCCACATGCCTCTGCTTACCTATCAGTAAGAAGGAACCCAGTTGTTAATTAATTGGCAGATGGTTTTCCTGGGTCTTCTGCTCGCCTCACCTTCCCAGCACCACCACCAGTGGCCAAACCATCAGATCTTCAGTCACTATCCTCTGAAATTCCTTCCATTCTCAACCCACTCTCTATTTATCTTTATATCTCACCTGTAAAGCTTCTCCAAATGCTCCTATGCCACCTGTCCTTCTCTCTTTCCGTCTTTCCCCCACTTCACGCTCCATTTCTCGGTTATAGCTGGTTAAACTCAATGCAAACTCCGAGTTATCCCAAGCCTTAGCTTTTATAAACTTTGACCTACTCTCTAGGATGAGGTAAGCAGGGTGTAACCCCAAGGTGAGAGAGTGCATGATCCATATCAAACAAATAGAATCCAAACACATGTGGAAGGCTGAACAGTTTGGTTTGGAGAATTACTTGTGTGTCAGCTAGCTAGCTTACCAAACCACTAATATGGTGTAAATTCATTATTTAACAATCATAATTTCTTTATGGAGGAATTCTCATTTATAGATGTGCTACATGTCTAATTCAGGGAGATTTTCTCACGTGATTTATCGTACACTGCATTGTGCCAACTCCTTAATTAAAGTGAGCCCCTGCTAGTCTTTATCTCATGTTAATTTACAGTCACACTAATGCTAGAATAATATCTGTAATGGAAGGTACATTAAAGAGTATCAAGTAGCATTAGCTGTATTGCATTATGCTATTCATGTTAATTAACAATTGAAGAGAAATATTCCTAATGGTTTAGATAGGACATTAATATATAGAGAATAAAATAGGAATTGCCAGGATCTGTGTGCTCTGTTATTAACATCATGGGGAGCATGAAACTGATCACCAGCAGCTGCAGCACATCAAATTTGATGTGATTTTTGGTCAAAACAGTTAAAAAGTCTTCTTCAGTGATTGCTATTAAAGATTTTAGTCTCAAACCGCATTCTGTTATTTCTCATTGTCCAAGCTATTTGATTACGCTGGCAGCATCACTTTTAAAAACAGCACACATCCAACAAAATATTCATGTAGCTAAGTAGAACTAATATCTGGGGAAATATTTGCGTTGATCAATATGCCAGGATAAACCCATTAGAAAAATTATTTTCTATGATTCAGCAAAAGGGTAAAATCCTAAAATGGAGCTACTGTGCAGATTGTTTATAATTTTAAATCTCCAATATCCTTCAAAATGTAGTCGCTATATCCGACGTTAGACATAAACTGAAAAAGTGCAGCAGTAAATACAGATACTAAAGGGTGAAACATAAGATCTGTGATACAATTATATCACCAGTTCAAATGATCATTATCACAACATTTTGCATATTTTTTCACGCAATAAATTGCATGTAACCTATCGTTCTTGAAGCTATTGAACCTATTTATTGTTAATTCTAGATTAACTGCTATTTTAATCTAAAATTCAACCTTAGGCAATAAGGATTCTCAATAGCATTAATCAATAGAACCTCCTTATTAGTCTCACTTATTTAATTATTTTGTATTGGCTGTGGGGGCGCGGAGCTTTAGTGTCTCGAGTCCCTGAGTGTGTGTGGAGCCGAGGAATTTGGTCGGTCGGCTCCATCCCTGCTCGCGGGCCATACCGACCCAGCGGTCACCAGTGGAGCTCCGGCAGGGGTCTGGAGTGGGTGGAGCCAAGTGTGAAGGAGGTGGGGGCGCAACGAACACTTTGCTGAGTTTAGTGGGGGCACCGCTATTCAAAGTTTGGAAGCCATTGCATTAAACTAAACACAAACACCTCAAGATATGCTTAGCTTAACAAAAATAAAAATGGAGTTGCAGATTTGCCAAATATGTAAACTGCCAAACGATTCAGTTGCTCAATCTTTCCTCTTCTAATTAAACAGGAAATGTGTACCCTTGTACACAAATCATTGCAACTACCATAGTATTTTAGTAGTTAAACGCAGTACAGCATCTGAGCACTTTTGAATTGCAGAAAACTGGTTTTCAGATCTCCTGCAATTGGTAAAAATTGTGAAGATTGAATATCTAATATCATAAATTTAAGATTGGGGAGTTAGGAGAAGGTGGTGGCAAACAAGTCTGTATTAGGATTGAAGCAACACCCCAATCGAAAGTGAACGTACGTACATCCAAGGTGATGAGTTGACAGGCGACAATGCAGGCTGCCGAAGAAATCCATGTGAAAGACCAACGTCACTTTACAAATTTGATTCAATGAATTTTTTCCCAAAAAAATCCTGCCTCATATCATTCAATGATATTTCTTTGTCAGCTTTCGCATGCAAGAAACAGTAGCCTGGTTACTGAATGTTATGTCATCTGAAAATATAGCAGACAGTAAGCTCGATCGGAAATGAAATCAGATGGTGAATCGGCTTGCGAAGGGTGGGAGATACCTTCAGTTGAACCAGAATCAGATTAAATCACTTTTATTTTCCGTGTTGATAAACGTTGAGCAGCTGAGTGTGGAATGTGTGTGGAAATAGCATCGGGTTTTATGATGATTGCTTGAAATTTCATTCATGAAGCTGACTGCCCCACAAATAAGAGATTTACAATCTCAGCACAGATAATTCCCAAGATTGAAAGCTCTGACAACCATGCAAAATAAATCCCATTCCATTTCCACATCTATTCCACATTCCATGCGAATAGCAAACTCGGCTTTACAGGGTATGACTGAAATAACTGAAGCTCTTAATATGCACAACTGCAAGGCCTGAAATCTACGGTTTCTTCACAGTATACGCATCATTTTGCCAGTCAGGAGCAGGGATTATGATGAGTGAATAAATCTTAACCTCAGTACAGTGTTTCCATATAGCGAATGCTTCATTTATTTACTGGAGCTAGAATTTTGCCTCATTGGAGCATAGTCATCTTAGAAACTAATTAAGATTCAATGCAAGAAAGTTAAGTAGCTCTTCAAAAGCCAGTGAAGATGGGGTTACTAGCCACTTCCCATGGTCATTTAATTCAACACTCCCAGGTATTCTGGCTTCATAGAAAGTAACCAGTATTAGTTCTTCACAGCAACAAACCAACAGCAACAACTTGCGTTTATATAGCGCCCTTCATGAAGGGTAGAGGCTCAAATCTTTACCCCCTACTGCCTACTTAATATCCTTGCTGCAAATAATTGCAGCAAGGATATTAAGAGATTAGGACCAACAGTGCTATACAGTACTTAGTGACAGAAATAACAAAGATCTTATAACTGATTAACAATGATCTGATTGATTCAATGAGGTTCTCCTTCTTGAGTAAAATAAAGTCTTAAAATAAAGCTACTTAGTGATCACCATCGAACATATGGCCTCTTCCTGTGCTGTAAACTTTCTATGATTCTATGACCTGGATGCTCCACCATTTCCTGCATTTCCTAATGAGTTTTTTTTAACTCATAGAACAGCTGTGGCAATTTAATTTAAATTAAAATAAATAAATTAAGGTTTATTTTCTACAACCTTACTTGTAATGGAAATGATCACAAACACAGATGTTGTTTAATACTCCCATTATGTCGAGTAAAATGTATGTTGCTTTAGTCTTCTCCAGATGGCCACTATCTTAAAACTCCTCTCAGCAGGTATGAAATATTAAATTCAATGAGCCATTTTGGCGATAGATGCCATTACTCTGATGAATGAATCATAGAGCTATGTGACTAATTACCACTATGAGTCTGTGCAAAGACCAACAATTTGAATGCGCTGTCCAATTTGCTAAAGAAGATGACTAACTAAAATTGAAGATGGAAACACAAGTGTTTTAAAAGTTCATGGCAGAAGTGGGGAGAAAATTATTGCATGTAAACCCTTCATTTTGTGACTGTAGAGATAGAATGCGTAAATGTATTTACAGAGTTCATTCTATTAATTCAGTAATGAATCCTACCATCGAGGCAGCAAAGTAGTGAATTTAAAGTGCAAGAGAACCTACATTTATAGATCTACTCATGTAGCAACAATACCTTAAAAGAGGAGTGATTTCTTCTGTTACACTGTAAATAATAGGGTGGATTTCTAAGAATTACTGGGGAAAGAGAGAGAGATTGTTGTAGTCACGATGTTATTACACAAGGAACACAGTTAATACATCCACTCTATAGTTGGATTTATCTGGTTTAATTTTTCACTTCCCTAGTTATTTGTTGTTGGGTAAAATACGATCATGTTCAGAGGAAAAGAAGGATTGAAACATTGCCAAAGCTAGAGTAACATTGTGATCAGATTTTACACTGCTCATCAGGTATCCGGTTTCTGAAACCTCTTTATAGTAATGGAATAAATCAGATTTGTTTTATTTGCCATCAGTTTAACTGCAAGAGGTGAGTAACGTTTTGGGAACAAAAAAGTCAAATATGAGGTTTCGGAATAGGGCACCAGTCATAATTCACCAGTGCAGAAAATAGGACCATGTCACTAGCAGCAGATGAGTTGCTGAATCTCATTATGACTTACAGGTTGTCCTGATCATGGCAGATTAGTCCAATCAGCAACAGAAGCGGTTTGAGGCTCAATGTACTTCGCGGAAAGCGCTCTGAGACTCTACCCTGTGTGAGGGCCTCTATATACAGTGCATGCAAGTTGTTGCTGTAGTAGTAAAACAAAATATGGTTGTACTTTTTAATTATTCTGATTAATGTCTAAAAGTAAATGTTATTTTATTGTGAAAGCAAGAAAATGAGAGACTGAAGAAAGTAGCATCATTGCTTAAGAAGTGAGATTGAGAGCGACTTGAACAGGATGTTAGTTCAGTTGCTACTTCGGAGGAGGTGGGGGAATAATAAGATATTTGATGGCTAATTGCCACTGGTGATAATCATGAGTTCATGTGTGATTTCACCTTCCCTCCCTCACCCCTTTTTGGAAAACAGTTTTTCATCTGACAAAAACTATCATTACACAACTTCCATAATGGGGAAAAACATATACTGCATAATGTTCATGAAAAGAGAAATAGACAAAAGGAGGTGATTGTGGTCAGATAATAAATTCATATATAGGCAATGGAGTGATGGGAAAGCTTTGTGTTGTTAGTCAGTGGCATCAATCATGACCTTAAGAATTAAATTTGAATATCTAGGTAAATATCATTAATGATGTAAAACTGATTTTTGCAGGTTAAGATTGCTTCTTTGAAGAATAAAATGAGATGATTGCTGACTAAATTGTGGTGCTTTAATAGCTATATGATGGTAGTTTCCTAATATAGAATAAAATTGTAAGAGGCTGGAATTTCCTTTCACAGGGCTCGAGATGTGATCAGGCAGCTTTTGCAATGTCAGATAAGCTGTCAGGTGGGAAGGTAAGCAGCACTGAACTGCTAGCATTGGGTTAGATGCAGCAGCAAGCTGAATAATAAATTCCAACTATTTAAAATGAGAGATCTCATGGTATTATTTCTCAACAGTTTTATCAGAATTATTCAATTCCCATTAAATCTCTATTTTATTGTGTGTTGCTAGCGAAGACTTTGAATTATATGTAACATGCATGATCTTTTCCTGCTTGTGGTCACAAGAAGCTATTTCTGTGCTTAGTATAACTCCTCATGTACTCATCGTGTCACCCAGGTCACAAAGAGCTGACCCACTCTTGCTTTAACTTGTAGTTGGAGACCTGAGGGCAAGGGCAATCTGGGAGCAAGTTAGCTGATCACCTTTTGAGATGGAGAATGGGAGAGGGAAGCTAAATAAGGTAATAGTAACTGAGATTGAAACTGGAAACATAAATGTGTAAAAAGAAATCAGGAGGAGGGGGCGAACAAATTATTGCATGTAAACCCTTGATTTTGTGATTGTAGAGATCCAATATGAAATTTTATGCACAGATAAATTAATTCAGTCACAAATCCAAGTTGAGGCAGCAAGGCAGCGCATTTATACTCGAGGAAACCGTCAGTTACAGCAGGGTTTGTGTACAGCTTTGTCTTTTGAAGGCATCTAAGAGCATATTTGAGAGATAATGTTTGAGTCAACAACAACAATAACTTGCATTTATATAGCACCCTCCACACCGGGGCAGGTCACAGAGTGCTTAGAGTTCACACCAATGGGAGAATGATGAGAAATCTGTGGTACAGATTTCCTATGGAGGATTGAGGTGAGGTTTAAGAGGTGTGTTATAATGAAATTCAGTGCATTTCAGAACGTACAACGTAGGTTTAAGTCTTAATTTGTTAGCATGGCTTTCTGTTTGGTAATATTTCAATATTTGATCTTTTTGAAATAGTGTAGTTTCACAGATGTCAGTGAAGGTTACGCACCTGTCTTTTGCTGTGTTCATCTTTGCTGTGGTCCAGAAAGACTGATCAACTTGATTTGGTATTTGCTATATCGATCATTCATCAGTACAGAAGTGTACAGACACTGTTGTATTTTGAATACCTTATTTATAGAGCACATGTAGACTTGAATTACTCAATGAATAAAAGAGACTTTGGTCTTACGTCAGTGCTAATTCCTTCACTGGAACTATCTGTCCTAATTCCATACCCCTGGTTTTCCCTGAAGTATTTATCCAATTCCCTTTTAAAGGCTGCCCTGGGCTCAGATTCAACAGCCATTTGTGGTAAGGCATTCCATATTCTAATGACCCTGAGTGCAAATGCTGACATTGGTGTACATATGATACAGGGAATTGCACATCATTGATACAAGAGACAGTCTTGTAGAGTGTGGGTGAGATCCATGCCACTTCCACACCTACTGAACCTATAATGATTTTAAATGGAGATATCAGCTTCACTGCTATGATAGCTGTAGAATAGAATTGATCCAGTATTTCAGAAGACTGTATTTGCAGTTGATACCAATTTGTGTGCTGTACATACCCAAGCCGCAACACCACATAAAGGAAAATGAATTGTCAGCTTTTACCCCGTCCACATTCTACCTTGACATGATGTGTTAATATATGTTGTCAATACTGTTTACTTATTTCTCACTATCCCCTCCCTCCTGTCATAGCTGCCCAGAAGTTGGCCTCGTCAGCCAGCTGGGGAAGCAGACCACTTACTCATCCATGATTTTTAATGATAGGTTTGCTGTATGCATTGGCAGATAGGCAGGCGGGACATGTGGTTTTCTGGGACAGAAGAAGGAAGCATGTGGTTTATGCTGCATTGTTGGGCACTCACCCCATCTAGTGGCTCAGCCTCTGGTGAGTGGTGAAATCTCTGCACGCACGGCAAGTGACAGGTTAAAGCCGCTGTGTCATTAGCAATTTACTTCAAGCCAGAAACCCCTGTGGGCAAACACTACAGCAGATAAGGTACTCGCTGCTAATACAGCAGTGTGCATTTACTTAGAGTAGCAGCAGATAAATCAAGTTTACCTTAATTTTACAATATCACTTTGAACGGTGTCAGGAGTGAATCACTTTTACAGTATATTTTGGTAAAGCCTCTGTGACTTACTTTGTTCAAAAGTATTCTACATCCAGTAGTCTTTACTAGAATCTGATTTCTTGGTTACAGTCAAGACTATATAACTGAAGCCAAATGTTCATCTTCATGCACCGTTAATGCAGGAAAATGAGAGCTAAAATATTACTCTGTATTAGCCAAACTAATGTGGACTGAAGCATGCACGCTTCCAGTGAAGCCAACAAAAACAGAAGGAATAGTTCCAAGTAGCTCATCCCTAGGAAATTGACATTCATCCTGTCACTATATTGTTTAATGTAAAATGTGATTGCATGAAACGCTAAATGAAGCTCTGACACAATAGTCAAGAGTTAATTGAAACTACATCACCCCCCAACCCTGTTCCTAAGACATATAAGTGACCTTGATTCGTATGCTCCTGAAAAGTGAGTTCACTTGCAGAAAATAGAAAGGAGAAACTGGATTCGCAAGAGGTAGCCAAGATTTTACAAAGGATGCTTGACATGGTATGCATCTGGGCTGATAACTGACAAATGAAGTTGCTCTGCCAAGAGTTGAGTTGTTAGTCCCGATTCCCAAATGCCTCTAATCTACCACTAACAGTGTGTCAAATAAAATTGTCATAACAAATAATAATGCTTGCATTTCATACAGTCCATTACTCCTTGGGAGGGCATTGCAAAGCGTATTCGTGGGAGTTACTGTAAAATGTAGTGATCAAAATATATCCTAAATGGTGTATTTTGTAATCAATCATAGGCATCAAAATATATCCCAAAGAGTATAAATAGAAACAAAAAGTTACCCCAATACCTCTGCTTAAGATTGTTGTCACTATACACTTTATGATACTACATTATGCTGTTATTATACATGTTATTATACATGATCCTGGGTGACATGAAGATGTAAGCAGTGAGCTGACCTCTGGGTGTCTACCCTATACAAATTGCATCCTATTTTCATTTGCTTGAAAACCGACATAATAATAGACACTAGAGCTATAACATTTAGTTAAAGACTTACCACTGCCATTTGCTTCTATCTTCAGGAGTAATTGAAGCATTAACCTTCTTCAGTGTTGTTTAGGTCAGCCTCAGTTACTGAATCTGCGAAATTAGATTCTAAGTCAAAGTTGGCCGTGTGCCATTTCAGTATAATGAAGTATCTAAGGCTAATCAACTAGGCTATTCTTTATTGCTATACTGAGTATGTAATGTTAGGCCATTTCTGGTGGCAGCACTGATTATATACTAATAGACCAGCTCTTGTTATAATGATGTGTCAAATGAAGCCCATTCTTACTGCTTATTGTACAACATGAACTGATGAAGACTGCAGAATGCTATCCTTCAACTTTTTTATTGCTTAAAAAAGGTTTAAATTCTTGTTCCTTTACTGAAAGCCACAGCCATAGAGGTGAATGTTTGAATGAATTCAGGCTTTAACCTTTAGATTATTCTAAATTTGTTCTTTTCGTATTAATTGGAAAGTAAAACTGCGGAATGTGAGGAATGAAAGGTATAAGAATATATCAGGGTTCTAATAACTGTATATTAAACTCTTTTTGCTTCAGGGTTAAAGTTTACAACCTAATTAGGACTAATGCACTGTGATCCACACTTCATTATTTTTTCCCTGTACAAAGATACAGTAAACTTTTCTCATCTTTTTATATAAATCACAAAGTAAACCTTGGTGTGCATGAAAATGTTAACAATAACATGAAATTATTGTGATCTTTGATTGAATAACTGGAGTATTCCTCTGGGGATTGCTTTGTATGTTTATGTATAACAATACACTGCATTCATCTCTGTCACATTCTTACACATTTCTGCTGTTAAAGAAGTAATGCTGTTATTTAAGATATTTCCAATCCATTACAGAGTGTCAAGCTTCAAATTTCAGTTTGATAGAAACTGTGTTTTGCCCCATAATGAGTAATGGAAACAAAATATTCAAAGGAATAAATAACTTATACTTGGATGCATCCTGCAGTAGGTTTTGTATGCACAATAATATTTTTATTCATTGTTGTATGGATACTTGTAGCCCATCAATCGATTTACCTTTGGTTCAGTAATGTAAATTTCAGTTTGACTCCAAGTCTCTGTGTTTCGGTCGATTTCAACTGAATTCACATTCAATTTTATACTCACCCTTTTTTCTGAGAAGCCCCCTTTGCAAATATCATTCATGTTTGTGAGTATCGTGTCTGTTCAGAGCCTTGAGAAATCTGCCCAACGTGAAAGGAGCTATACAAATATACATGTAATTTGTTGTTGAGTATTTAAGGAAAATTGAAAAGCAACAGGGAAAAGTAGGATCAGCAAAGAAATCCATCAATCGTCTAACCAAATGTCAACACAATACATATACTGTATATATATATGTGTCCATTCCATTTTAGCTCCATATAATTTTTTTTACACAAATGTATTTTTTCCCTAATGAGTTTCATATATTTGTAGTTGCTAGGGAAGGAGCTCTAAAATTAAGGAGGAT
This sequence comes from Hydrolagus colliei, assembly GCA_035084275.1. Taxonomy (NCBI): domain Eukaryota; kingdom Metazoa; phylum Chordata; class Chondrichthyes; order Chimaeriformes; family Chimaeridae; genus Hydrolagus; species Hydrolagus colliei. The sequence goes on along the minus strand of CM068749.1, from coordinate 13,740,257 downwards.
GCACATGTGGACCATAAATCCTGCCATAGACCAGTTGGGCCAAATGGTCTGTTTCTGTGCTGTATTATTCTAGGTAAAAGGGACCAAATGGTCAGCAGTCAGAAAAAGGAATAACTTGCTATTCGATTTAAGTCATTTTCAATAACACTTGTCCTTTATTTTAAGGTGCAAATGCAACCTTCATGCTAACAACTGCATCTTGGAGAATGGGAATCTAGCTTGCGTCTGTGAGCACAACACGACTGGACAAGACTGTGGAAGATGCAAGAAAGCCTTTCAGGGCCGGCAATGGAGATCTGGTTCATATCTGCCCATTCCTAAAGGAACTGCAAATATCTGTGAGTAACGTTCCTTAATGCAGACGCAACTGCTGCTATACGTGTAGAATTATTTTTCTTTATATTTAATTGCAATTAGAATACTAGTCGGGATCCGTCATTGTGAAGCGCTCTGAGACGCCATCCGGCATGGAGAGCGCTCTATAAATCAAAGTTGTTGTTGTTGTAGTCAACATACTGATTACAAAATGGAAAGCAAGGAGTGTGTTTATGATTCTGAGACATATATTGATGTGCACAATGCTATGCACAGTACGGAAAATGATTCTGTATTATCTCTTTGCTTGCCTCAGTTAGCCTAAAGCAGTTAATTTCAACAGCGATTAACAGAGGAGCAGTTCTAGGCACTGTATTGTATTATGTGCCATCAAAATTAAGCCATTTATTGTACATTGACAGGATGTGGCCATTGCTTGGGTCACCATACAACTCTCCACATAATATGTCTTCCATTGAATCCTGTACACTCCACAACCTAAATAAACTCCCCATAGAGATCATGTTTTCAATTAATAACATTTTCTTCATTCGTTTACCTATAAATACACAGTCACTACACGTCACCATAAAATCCTGTGAAGCATTTTGAGACATCTCTGACGTGATGAGCCTATATTATATTGTCATTCAAGTGTAAAATCGATGTGCTTATAGTGGCATCTGATGGCCATTTTTGGGTGCTTTTCGGGTGAATATCGCCCTCATCTGATGATACATTTCTACAGAATAGGGGCAGAGGCAAAACTATTGGTTCCTTAGGTCAAATAGAGCATAAGCCATAAAAGGATCAAACGTTTACTAATTGCAAATTCAGAGTGGTGTACTTTGAGGATTAAGAAGACTCACATTTTTAACAATCGCATTTTAGTAACATTTCTATATCAAAGTGATGCAATGATTATTTGGTTATCCCCGTTCTTATGATTTAACATTCTGTATTATTTGTCGAATTCTACTTTTTGATAATGATTCATTTATTTGAAGATATTTGATGAATAAGCTTATGCAATGAAAGCTGAACAAATAGTGTTTCAGTCTTCAAAGATTCATATATTTCATTAAAGATATTAAATGTAGTAATATACTACGTACGGTGAATCATTTGATATAATGATCAAAATAAACATTTCTTTGTTTAGCAAATGAAAATGTAAGTGATGGAACAAAAAGATAGAGAAATTGCATTTAATCTGATTGAGTAAATATGAATGTATCCTCTGAGGATTGCCCAAGCTTTTTTCTGAACAATAACATGAATATAATAGCTGTCATAAGTTCCCATTGTACATAATGCCTTTATCAAAGAAATATTATTTACTTATTTAATTGAAATGCGTCCCTTTGTCTGGTGAATAAAATATTAATGTTGTACTACAGAATAATAAGAATTAAACTGTAATGTTCCATGATTGTAGGGAAATAGTTAACAGTAAAATAAATCAATTCATCATTAATATTGGTGTCGATGCCATATAATGAGAGATTGAGCCTTCTGAGTTGTGTCTTTGCTGTGTAATATTATGATTTCAATGAATATAAAGTTTTGTGTGCAGTGGTGTTTCTTTACTCGTTCCTTGTGGTATTTACCAAAGGAACGGTTAAGAAATGCGGTTAGAAATTTTATGCTAAATAGGGAGAAAAAAGAAATTAAAACATGGCAAATGTTAGAAGCATGGGTATTATCATGGCATGAAGACACAAGGCAGCACATCTCCAGGCCCTGCATTTATCTTACATTTCCAATATCTTTTCTAAGTGGTTAAGGTGTATTCATCTTGACATCCTACAATACCAATGCCATTCTTCAGAGAAGGGATATGATCTCTGTTGATAGAAGAGAAGAAATGGAAAATTTATTTTAAAATGGTTTGTGTTTTTCAAATGTGTTACAACCTCACACGTTGCACACAAGAGAGCGTAAAACTCAGGTGCTTTCACCAGAGCTGTGTTTACAATTAATGTACGTGTCATTCACAAACCAACTAACTACAGTACATGGCCAAATCGGGTTGTGACAGCCTTTTCTCCTTGCCTCATAAGAAGCTGGGCTTTAGAGTAAGGGATTCCCTCAGCATCTGTACACAGTGGCCACGGAGCATCCCAAACCTGAAAGGCAAACAGTCCTTGTTCAGTATTGATATCCCCTGAGTCATGGTGGCCAACTAGGCACTATGCCGTGAGCCTGCACCCGCTTGAAATGAGGTTCAGACCAATGCACAAATACTGGCCGTTTTCACAGTGCACGGTTGAGAAGATGCTGACTTCACCAGTGCTCAGCTCAGCCTGAGGGTTTCCTCTTGATCGCAACGGAGACTGTGTATTACCAGATGTTCCACGTCTGCAAGTGCAACCCTGAACCATCAAGAACAAATCCCACATGACTGATGTTTCATGATATGTCCCACTTTTTTCAGCAAAAACGACACTTTCTGCCATTAATGTCACACAAGTTAATAATTCTGAAGTCTCACATCTAATTCATTTGTGAGTTTTTTTTTGATTGAGTCAACAATCAATCATAGATCTATCTGATTCATTTTGAATCTGATCGATAATAATTATCAGTGCATTTCATATAGTGCGTTTCGCAGTGGGAGAACCTCTCAAAGAGTTTCTCTTTTCAATTAGTGCCATGGGATTGTTAGTGTCTACTTGAACTTACAGATGGGACCTCAATTTGCCTCAAGGATGGCATCTCTAACAATGTATTTATCCTCCAGCACTGTATTGGAATGTCAGGCTGGTCTTGGGGCTTGAATCCACAATCTTCTGACTCAAAGGCAAGCCTGCTACCAAGTGAGCCAGGCTGGTATCTATGCTTCTAATGCAGTTCTGCTTGCCCATGAATATGTGACCTAACTGATACTAGCCAATCTTCTGGGATATAATATTACATCTTAAAGATAAAGTGTCATGTTTATGAAACATACACGTAATTCAAGCGCAAAATTGTGCAGATAAAACAGATTGCATTCAGTGCAACTATAGATTTCCTCATCCAGGTATAACACTTAACTACATATTGCTGATACCACTGTAAAATAAAATAGATTTTAATCATCCTTGTTTCCATTGCTCAGCACCCTAAACCTTGTTAAAATAACTTGCCCAATGTTAATTTACATTAAATTGCAGCACAATAATGACACGTGTTAGAAAACATTTTGACCCAACCATAAACTGATCTATGTAAACTCATTATACATTTATCAATGTTGAACTGTACCACACTGAGCAACTTTATTGACATAACTATTGTTGTTGTCCCATCATTACTTGTAAAATTCTTATAAGCCACATATAAGTCACATATTGTGATCAACACTCTTACTTCACATCCCAAAGGTCATGGGTTTGAGTAGAATGTCTGACATTCTACTCTCACACCAATGCAAACAATTCAATGTATAAACTCTTGGCTTTTACATTGGGTGGTGAGGCTGGAGAGAGGAACTGTCAAGCGAAGGATCTCACCTCAGCAGGAGGAAATGCAAAGACTGTCTGTCACACCTCACAACAAAATCACACCTTTTATATGCTTAACATAGAGTGACACTAGGAACAGTCTGTGGTCTCATCTGCCATCTAAAGCTGAAGGAGCTCGAGTGAAGCCAAGAGGCCATAAAGGCAACTCAGTGAAGAAATGTACAGGAGGTGTAAATTATATACTGAAAGGCCATTATCTAAGGTTTTTGAAGTGCAGAATGAAGAGATCAGACAAGGGATCCATTACATGTGGCCTGAAAGAATAGCGCATGGACAACCAAATCCAAGGTATTTTATAATCCTGCAGAAAGTTCAGCACAGTTGGAAGCCTTTTGGCTCAAGGTACCTATGCCAAGAGACTTTTCCCATATTCCCGATGTTTCCACCCATACCGTTTCAGATTTTTATTCTTCAAGTGTCTATCTAATTGCCTTTCAGATGATGCAGTGAACTCTGCTTCATGTGTGTGACACATGTATCTGTTTTTTGTTAAAATATCCGATCCAGTGGGTCTGCACCATATCTTCTGTTTCGACTTTCAAAGATTGAAAAGAATTCAAATAAAAAATGTAATTAATGAGGGGCAGATCCATCGCTAGGGTGAAGCTGCACACTATAAATTCTTTAATTTCACATCTTTTCAGGCCAGAAAACAACAATATTTGTGTGTTAACATAATGGAATGCATGAGATGTTTAATCGATGTTTAATTTTCTTTGGTGACAGTCCGGTTGACGGGAGGTTTGCTCCTTGTCTGTTTGTTTTGGATAACTATCTAAACCAGTTCCCAACCGAAATAATAGTATAGTGCTTCAGCCTGCTATTGGAACTGCCATTTCCAATACATCTGAAACTAATGATTATTTTGGTGAGCTCATGTTCCAGAGACCAGTCAAGAGCTGTTATTTGGACTGGAGGAATCATAGGAAATCTTTATTTTCATGACTATGGAACACTTTCAGTAGTTAGTTAGAAAATCACAAAGCACAAACCAAGTAAAACTTGAAACATTTGTTTGACATAAATTTGACATGATTCTCGAGAACTCAGGATTTCTTGTGGATTTCCTAGTCCTTAAAATATTGATTTATCTTTATTGTTTTCATTTGGATGGACTCACCTGTATTTGGAATCACAATCAATAATTCATTCTTGGTTAGTGCTCACTGCAATGAACGAATGTGTGTTAGGTCAATAGATATAGGCAGGTACAACTGACCCACAGATCCTATGGAAATAGATTATTATTATCCTTTTCACTCGAGAGTTGATTTTTGGACGGTCTCCCATCTTGGCCCACAGAATACACAGTCAGTACACTGTATAGTGAATCGTATCAAGAACTTTGCAACGTCCTCTCAATATGAAAGGCACTTTCATTGTTATATCCTGTGTTGAATATGTGATAAGAGTGTAATTGCTTTTCATGCCAAGAGGTCAACTCAAAAGTGTTTCACTTGATTTGTCGGAGAGTGTAGTTAGTATCCGTGTATTTTGCAAGGTAATATATAAGCCAATTTGCATACAGCACAATTGCACAAACAACTATGACGTGAATGGTCCCTAACGTTATAAACAGGAAGAAGAGATTTGTGTTTGAATTATTTATCCAATTATAGATTTCCCCTTTAAAATGTTGAAAACTGTGAATAAAAATTGCCACCCACTGCCATTAATGCCAAAATACTCAACTGAATGGTTATCATAATACTTAACACTGGAGTCTATTCTATCTATAAATATAAAAAAAAGAGAACTGCAATCCTCTGCTACTACAATTGATACTCCAGCCACTCTTTATATTTGTCTGCTGTTTAAAGTCAGTGATCAATTAATCTGATACACAAAAGTGAAACAGAATCATCAGGCAGCCTTATTAAATGTAAATTACTTTGCTGCCTCATAAAACTATCAATGTCAAATAAAAGTTCCGGCATTCAGCGTTGCTGCTTTGGTACCGTTTTGTTAAAAATAGAAAATGTAAGATTAAGGGAGTCTCTCTCTGACAATACTGTGGCAATAGGAGAACAGATCAGTTGCAAAATGCACTGTGCAGAAGAATGGTAAAATGTTACACGTTTCCCATGATTCCCTTCCAATCTCTGGTAGCTCATCAAGGGAACCAACAAGAAGATGCTAAGTATCTCCCCACAGGAAGAGAGTGGAAATCAGATGGCAAGTCAACCACATTGTTCTCATGTATCTCCCAGAGGCTAAGTGGCATTCATAAAGGAAGATTGCCAGTACAGAGAATAGTGTATGGTCCAAACGAAATAAAGATGGGATTAAAATCAGAGCCAAAAATTAAGGAAACAATATGGCTGCAATCGCTTCCAAATGTAATACAAATCCCCACGGATGTTGCTGACATTTCCAACAGATTTCTATTGCCTCTGACAGTGGGAAACATATTCAGCTGAAAAATAAGTCCTTTCAGCTCTCAGCATAAATAGTGCTCATGCTGTGGATCCATATTTGTTTTGTAGTCTTTTATGAAATGAAACACTAACGTTAACAAAATTATTTCTGAGCAAGTAAGTTATCAAGTGAAATGTACTCACCTACCAATCTTACCGGTAAAACACAAATTTCATCCACAGTATGAAGATTGCCCAGTATAGTGTGTGAACTTAACGTTAATTTCTCTTGTAAAAATACAATTTTAAATTTTACAATTACAAACGAAATGTAAGCCTTAATAGAAAACTCCCTCCACTAAACATGGCAGCACAGGAGGTGGTTGTCAAGGGAGATCTGAGAGGTTTTATCAGTCCATCCAGGAAAAGGTTATCAGCTGTGCTACACAGCTGTGAGGAAGATAAGATAGTCTGATATCAGACAGCTCTGGCAACTTGGCTTGAATTAAATTTCTAAAGCTTTGCAACAGAACACTTTATGATATGACAGAACTGTCTGCTAGACAGTACAAAGGAGCTGAAAGTATCTCAGACAGCTCTGCAAAAACAACAATAGATAAAGAATTAACTGAATTTAACCATTCAAGTATTGCCCTTCCATTGAAGCTTGTAAGATCCAGAAGTGTAGGCATGTAAACTCTTTTTGTGGCATTGCCACAATTTACATTCCTAAATTGAAGTGCTGTTTTCCATGTTGCTGCTGGAATGGCCATACGTAGTTTAGAAGGAACAGTTGAATTTTTCCAGTTTATTTTCTCTCATTCGTATTTTTAAATTGAATATTCTAACCATGCCATAAAATTAAAATAACATCCATAGTTTAAACTAATCTGCACCCTGGTTGATACTAGTGATTTGAGAAAATCAAATGGGTCAGGCCACTAAAGAGGGAGTAGACAAAGTATTTCACCCACAACCATGCACACTTCAGGTCATTTTAAGGGACGTACAGGCTCTTTTCCCCCTTACCTTTAATGCCTATTTTTTCACTGCAAGTTTGCAAACTGTTGGTAGAGAATCAAATGGCTTTCATGTTGTTTTTCCTAAAACTGTCTGCTGTTGCTAAAACAATAGAATAAATCATGTTTCCTTCTAATGCCCCAGTAATATTTCATCATGTTGGTACAACTTTATCCTGGTAATGCATAATGATAAAATCACACACATTTGTATGACTTTGAAATGTTTCATGCAGTACTCTCAAATGTACAATAAATCCGGGAAAGTGTATAGCAGTTTACCCACATTTCAACTGAATTTAAAGTTTGCTGTTAAAATTATTTGCAACAGAACATAACAAGAGTAAGTAAGCACACAGTGCTTACTAAATACTGTGCAAAAGATGTTACAATATGATTTAAAGTGCAGCTACCAAAATATTTTTAAAAACACGAATAAACCCTTTTACATTGAAATGTATGAATATTGCTACTTTATACTTCCTGTGTTTTTCTGACATTTATCAGCTGAATTTGACTTGCGCCTATCCTGCGCGTTTCCTTACACCACTGAACTTCATGATGCTCTCTACGGGCCATGTTTTCCCAGGGATAGAACTTGCTTAGAGCAGATGTTTAGGTTTATTGTTCTTTCAAAACAGTTGAACATTTGTAGAAAATTATAGCAAAAGGTATATCCCCATGAACATGCTTGAATGCTTAGTCAACATAAACTGCTTCAAAAAATCCTTTGATGCATAACTTATTTATTTATTTGCTGATGCGCTGGCAGGCTAACATTTCATAAAACTTGCTATGGGCTTACTAAATTCTCATTCTATTGATCGCAGAAAGAATCCTTACGAGGGACAAATGATCATCACAAATCTGCTTCTATATCTATCATATTTAGAAGCATTTTTTTAAAAAAAAGGTTAAAAGTGTTTAGGACACAACATTAAGCATCGAGTAGGTGGAGGGGGATATTCTGATGTTTGTGGAAGCTCCACCTAATAAATGGAAGATAGCGGAAGAGCTTACATCTCTTACTGCTGGAGTTTCTTAGTTCACAGTGAAGCAGAAGACAGATTTGACTAAGGCAATAAATGATTGCTGATTTATGCATTGACTTACTGGTAGATTGACAATCACAGTCAGTAGTGTTTCTGAAACTCGCAAAGATTGACAGCAGCCCTCAAATTCTAAATTGCAAGCTCCTTTCAACCAATTTTTCAGTAGATTTTCTAGCCATCAGGTGATCCTCTGCTTATTTGCTATCTTGTCTGTAGCCCAGGATCACCAGAAGCAAACTGACCCAGACTTGTGTTATATTTTCAGATTTTGCACAGTGGCATTGATTACACGCTATCTTTTAGAGAATAAAATTACTTTCCACCCAAAGTGCCATTCTGTGAACGTGGGTTTGCTGCTAAACATAGTATATGTGATTGGTTGAGCTTTCAGAGTCCTGACATGATTTTATTCTGTCTCGATTCTCGGAGACATTAAGATCAAAGCTTGTTGGTGGGAAATACTTGTTAGATCCAGAGTACCAGCCTGTTTATATCCATGTTTCATCCTTACATTATAACACAATGAAAGAGTGTTTACATTTATATATAATTTATATTTATTTATATAGAACAACAATGTAAGGACATCCCAAGGCATGGTTTTCACCTGTTAGTAGATACCTGCAAAATGCTAAAGAATCTTGTTATTTGACTGTTTATGTCCATTCATCTCCCAGTTATATCGTGGGCTCAATCATCTCCCTCTCTCACCTCACTTCCCCAAACAAAGCCATAAGTATTGTGTCACTGCTTAAACAAATAGGTTTTAAAAGTACAGAAATAAACACGGGAACATTCAGTAAGAGGCGCTGGTAACCAACGTTATTTAGGTCTTTAGATCTGGCTACTTTTCTTTGCTAACTTGATTATTTTTGATCCATCCTTTGTTTCTTCAAAATATAACAGCCACCAAGAGCATACATGGCAAATAAATAGGCAAGTTACAGGCAGGCAAAATGTAATTGTACACAGTTGCATGCTTCTAAAATGTTCCCAAACATCTAGGGACTTTTCTTAACAGCTGATGCTGTGGCTCCTGAACCACAAGATTTAGCCCCTCTGGACTAGGAATGGTGACACACAGGCTCTGCTAAAGTTGTGTCTTCCATGGAGCAAACAGCTGCCAGACTTGTGATGAGGGAAAATAAAACCTCCAGCAATGTCCCCACAATGTCTCACACAATGCTTGACAGAATACATCCGCAGAACCAACACTCTTTTTTGCAGAACTGCTTAGTTTTGCAAATCCACATCAGATGCAATTACTCGGTAGTCAGATAAATTGTTTTAATCTCTAGTGTGGACTGTAACTCAGTGGAGATTCAGTTAAGATTGACTGGTTTTGAGACAAATCTGGACAGAGTCCCAAGGGTAAAAAACACATGGAGTGAGGAAAGACCATTCATTCCATATGTAGACCATGTCAGTGGAATCTTGCTCAGACTCTTAGCAGTGTGTCCGATTGGACAGCAAGATTTGCACATAGCATAGTTTGATCATAATTAATTTGACTTGAACAATCTGAAGCCCATGAGGTACACTTCCAATTTGATTAATTAATGTTTGGATAGTTTAATCTATTATTTTAAATAACAGGTATATTATGAGACCAGTGTTTTGCTGAGTAATATTTTATCAATAGACTGAATAAACCATGACACATAACTTTAAATTCAGCTTGTGGGTGAAATGGCCAGATAATTAGATGAAAATCAAATGTACATATCAGTGTTTGTTGGGTTATTTTGTTAATGTCACCAGTCCTCCGCTGGGCAGGATATGAATCCCCAAATCAAATATACTGAGTCTTTCCGTGCAGCCTATGTATACACCTTTGATTCCATGGTTAATTACATTTCTGTCTATTTGAATGAATTATAATTGATTAATAAGCACAGCCCTAATTCACTCATTGTTTTCACTCATTCAAACATATCAAGATGAGTGCTTATGCACGCAAAAGAGCTTTCTAAGTTTACTTTGCAGAATTAAATCATTGTGAAATATTGATAAAACTTAGCTTAAGTTTGCTTCATCAAATTAAATCATTGCATAATATTGATTACCTCCATGACATGATATTGTTACATTGTAAAAAGAGAAGTATTGCTATTAGAAGTGACCTATTATGCTAGTCTTATTCCTAGATTGGAATTTTCTTACAGATCAGATGTATCTGGTTTGATAATTTGCCAGAAAGCATGCAACATGAGATCTCTTGCCTTTCGTCAATCTACTGGGTGACATCCAATAATGGCATTTCAGGAAATATATCACTGCGCATTGCAGTTATTGATTAACCCAATCCTAGAATGTATTTTGACCTGTTGATGTTCACCTTTGATCTGGACTCCCAAAATTGTCAGCCCTACTCTTTTTACAGTACTAAATCCTAATAACAGTACAAGTCGTTAAAAATCGACTGCTCCAAGCCAAAATCGTTTTCAAAACTAATTGGTTGATTGAATTGAATATATTAACGTCATTGCTTACACTGTCATTAATTTTTATGCATAGGTGTCTTATTCTGTAATAAATGTTCTGCTATTGACATGTTCTTTTTAAATTTGTTAAATTCATATACAATAAAAATTAACAATACAGTACAAATTTACCTTTATGTCTTGCCTTTCACATCAGGTGATTGACAATAGTGTACAATAACAAAAGATTAATATATTACTGAATTGAAAAATACTATATAGAACCACTCATTAGTAACAATTGGTATTGAACTAGCAGATTTACAGATGGACCCACTTTATGCAGAACATGCTTGATGGATGAATAGCCTATTCCTGTACATTTGTTACTTCCATCAGGCTGTTGGATGGATGGCCTCCTGTCTCTATGTTACTTCCGATGCGTATATGTACAACACATGATGCACTTGATGATATAATGTCTCTCCGCCTGGGTAGTGGCCCTTATTCACACTGTTGATGCTTTCTCTTACATTTTGTGGCTTAATCTTATAGAGTAAGTAAAATGTATTCACAAAGGAAATTGCTTTTGTGCACCAGCACACAATTTACTGAGAGCAGTTAGATTGTTGGAAATTGCATTGCAGTGAGACTTCATCCAGGTATTCATTCCATGAATTGCGGTTGGTGGTACAGTGGCATAAAACTGGTGTTCGAACCATATTTGATGTGTCAATTATTTATATTTTTATATTGTTTCTGAGGAAATGGATGGCATTGTTGGGCAGCCCAGCACCCGTGTAACTTCTTTTAGTTAGTGTGCCAGTTTCTCCAACTTGAGATATAGTTTGTACAAATCTGTTGCCCTCTAGCAGCTCATTTCTCATCAGACCCCTATCACCGAAGAGAAGAGAATGACATTTTCCCTTTGGTTTTCAAATGTTTTGCTTTAAAGAGATAAAATCCATTATAGAGGTACTCGGTCTGGCATGAAAACTTCTGGGATAAATGGTTAAATGCAAACGCAGCATCTGTACGGCAGAGTTTATCACTTATTAAAGTAAAACAAGACAAAACAAGTCCTCACTTCCTTCTCAGCTTGTCACATACGATTTAACTTCTTGCCATGTTAAATGCATATTTCATTATGACATTGCTACCACTCTACGCCTCCAGTGTTGACTTTGGTTGCCTCTGTCACCACTATTATTGGCAGTATCCCAGCAGAGCTCACTCTGTCTCACAGACAGATTAGGCAGGAGTGCTGAATAATATCTCACTGGTATTTTATACCTCTGCAGAGATTGCAGTTGCAAGCAAGCGTACTAATCCTTGATTTACTGGAGAAGTAATATGCCATTCATAGCATTTTTGAGATTTTAAAGATTTGGGGTGGATTTAAAGATTTTTGTTTCTGAGGCAATAGATGACAGCGTTGGGCAATCCAGCACCCATCTGGCTTTTTCTAGTCATCGTTGCAGCTTCTCCAAATTGAGGTCCGGTTTGTACTAGTCTATTTCCCTCTAGCTGCTCATTTCTCATAATTGACAAGAGAATGCCTTCATCCTGTCCTCAATTCAGTCAAATCCCAGAATTTACTCATTGATAATATTTATTTTTAATAACCCAATAGCAAGAGTACGATTTTCCTTCAAAGGAAAATCTTTAGAAGGAAAGGATCGGAAATCTGCAGAAATCCTTATTTTCCGCAGTTTGTGGGTCTGTTTTCTGTTATAATGCAAGTTGTTTTAATGCACTTTGAAATGGGGCTGTTTTAATGTTTCTAAAACCAACATTCATCTCAGGGCCCAAAGGTGATTTTGGATTATTTTGTTGAATGACTATCCCAATCGATCACCCACATTCCCAGAGCAATAGCCTCAGAACCTGTCAATCAAAATGCCAATGAACAGAATGGACCAACTTTCACCAATGCAGCATCCAATGCAGTGACCTGGATTTTCCCTACAGTTGTCTGCATTTAACAGAAGGCAAGATGCTTTTCTCCAGACAATAAGATCTTATTTGTGGTAATTCTTTGCTGATTTCTTAACAATGTGTGTGTCATTTTTGAATTTCCAAAACATTAAATGTGATGAAGGGATGCAAATAATGGGTGTGATTTTACTCGTCTAGGTAATAATATTCAATGTAGGACAATTTGTTGTTTTAACTTGACATTTCAATGTGTTAATGGAACTATCTTGTGTAGTCAATGGAACTACCTTGTGAGCTATGGATTTGACATTCTCACAATGCAACATTTATCAGAATTTTTCACGTACAGGTATCCCACCCCAACCGCGACCTCGTCAACTGCGAAACTCACACATCCACTGTTTGCTAAATGCGACAACCCTTGCTAACCATGGCTTATAACCCTTGCTTATCCATGGGTTTTAACACTAACATTAGCATTTAGGCTAGGACTCAGTTGCATCAACCAGCCTCGATGTCGCTTTGCGCTAGCGTATAGCACTAGGACCCAGTTGTAATGTTGCAATCAACCGGCGACAACGCTTCTCTCTTAGGATTAAGATAAATACAGTGACATGAATTTATTGTCGCTTTTTTTCATCCTTTCTCTGTGTGTGTAAGTGTATCTCTCTCTGACTCACTTTCTCTCTATTTCACCTTCTCTTCCTTCCAACCCCCCTCACTCTCTCTCTCTCCGTGTCTGTATCAGTCAGTCAGTCAGTCAGTCAGACAGCACCCCCATCCCTTTGTGTCACCCACCACACCTTCTCCATTGATTTCTCTCTCTCTAGGTCAGACAGACAGCCCACCCCAGCCTTCCGTATCACCCCCCACCCCCCCATCCTCTGTGTGTGTGTCTCTCTCTCTCTCTCTGTAGGTCAGTCAGTCAGTCAGACAGCCCTCCATGTCACCCCACTGCCCACCCCTCACCACTGCCCACCCCTCATTGTTTAGTTCTACGAAACACAAACTTACTTCCCCTATCCCCATGTTTCCCATAGGGCCCTGCATTTTCCAACCGCGATTTTACCAACCGCGGAGGTTTAGAGGAACGTATCCCCCACGGTTGGGGAGGGATACCTGTACTATTAAAATGTAGCCACAGTCTTTGATTTCACATTGTTAGTTTCACCTCTTCTGGAGTGATAATGCATGCAGATGTGCTGAATGTTTGCCACAAGTGCTGCATCAACCAATCGGTGGCAATAAAGGGCAGGTAAACTGCTGGCATAGGCTGGCATCAGTTTATGCCAGGTCACCATCAAAGGATTTAGTTTTCTTACTACAGTTGGTATGAAGCCAGCTTTTGCCACATAATTTGTTTGGCAGTCTGCTGTGCCACCTTCAGTTCAGTTCAACACATCAATGCTTCTAAAACACTGAAAGGAAAGGCCTCACCAACAATTGTTTGACACCATACAATGCCTTATGTTTGAGGAGAAGCACACAAAGCTCTGGCCAGCTCCGCACCAAAGTGATGTGACTCACCAGTCCCGTCAGTGATTACTCACATCTTACTCAAACGTCTCGTGTGTCTGTGGCAGCTGGTCCATTGTAGCTGCAGCGTGAGTGACCTGCAGCGTGTCTTAACTTAATTCTATCACGCAACATAAATGGTAACATGATCAAAACGTTTAAATATATATTGCACTTGGATCATAAACTAAGCACTATTCTCTTAATTATTCATCTTGGGAACCGAAGTAGGACAGAGAAAATCAATGTGGTGAATAATCAATATTATGACTAAATGCATTTCATAATACTGTATTCTGTGGGCCAAGATTTCTGTTACATTGTGCACAGTGATAAAATGCTTATGAAATAAAAAATAGTCATATACTATTGGGTCCAATACAATGTTTGTAAATCTTTATATTTGAGCCTTTAACCCCATGCTACTCTTAGGTATTTTCCATAATGTAAAATTCATGCAGAAAAATGCATATTGGTAGTAAATGACTGAAGTTTCTTTGAAAGTTTCCGGCAAGGTATCAAGTTCCTGTTGATGGTATAATCGTCACTGTTCGTTACACAGTCAAAATAGTTGGGTAGTAAATGTGGAGTTAGCAAGTGTCAGCTTGGCTCAGTTTGTTGTACTTTACCTCAGGGTTAGAAGGTTGAAGACATCAGTTTCTAGTCTAGACCAATACTCCACTGAAGGATGTGTTGAACTGTCAGGGATGTTAACTTTCAGATGAAAAGTTAAACCAGTTTTGGATGCTACAAGATTGGAGGCACTATTTAAAACAAAAGGGAATTCCACCCAATGACCTGTCCATTTTTGCCGACTCATAGACAAAGTGACCCTCATGGTTATTTGTAACATTTAGACAGAGCAAGTTGTTCCCAAATGCGCCTACAAAACAGGTAAACTCACTTGACCAGAATTACTTTCAAAGTACTTGGAGACATAGTAAAACACTACAAAAATGCAAGTTTTTTTAATTTCACGTGGATTTTATTCACGAGGAGCTGCTAGGTGGCAGATGACATAGCTCTCAATGCAGAAATCTAGATAAGAATGAACCTTAAGTGCTTCCATTAAGCTGTGGGTTCACATATTGTAGAATTCCTTTTCAAAAATTGTGGTGAACATTCCCTTGCGTTAATAAAATAATAATAATAATCCTTGCATTTGATATATGCTTTTCACGTCTTCTAGATGTCTCAAAGCACTTCATAGAATACACTGTAAAGTGAATTGACTATATATATGTGGGTGAAATAAGGCAACCAATTGCACACAAACAGTCATTGACTGAAGTGACCAAGTTATTATTTTTTGGAGTGATTCTTATTAGGAATGTGGAGCAAGGAAACTTGCCCAAGAGTTTCTAACTGCACTGTCATGGGAGCCCCAAGAGATTGACATATTAAAGCATGTGAGCTGTGAGCTGTGAAGTTATTGATTTTGTTTTTTTACTGTCTTTCAGGCCTTCCTAATACCATCAGCAGTCGGCGTAAGTACATTCTCCTCTAATAAGATCTACTTAAGATCTTCTTAAAATCGACTTGCCCTTTGTCCATTTCTGTGTGGGGTAAATCATTTAATATGAGCTTCCAGGTATTTTGTTCATCTTTTACTAACTGCAGACTGCACACAGCAGAGAATATAGGCAAAATCTGCTAGTACCTGTACTTGTTTTCACAAAAAAAAGGAATTAGCATCTTGAAAAAAAAACTGTTGTGCACGGAGTAGACAGGCTGTCATAATGTATTTGACATGCATCTTGACTGAAAGGAAAAGGCTGGGCTGAAAACATGCTTGGCAAGAATATTTTATGAGAATGGGTAAGTGACATTTTGGAAAACTGTTAACTTTCCACTATTTCAACGCAACGATTCCTGCAAAATCCTGACACAGCAACCTAAATGCAGAAATGGAAGATGGGTTAAATAAATATTTCTGCCTGAATCGGTGCACTTTCTATTTCTGGTATTTTGCATGAACTCTCTTCCTATTTATCCAGCCATTCGCATGCTGACCATGCCATTCCAAACCATCCACCACATTAAAAGCCAACATCCGTTAGCAGATGTTTTGCTGTCAACTTGCAAGACTAGTCAATCCCCCATTGTCTTTATTAAATAATACATAAACATACTGACTGTAAGCAAGGTGCCCATTTTGTAGGATAGTTCTGATGCTTGGATCGATGTACCACAGGTGCTGAATGGTCAGAATTATTCATTCCTTTTTAATTTCATGATGGCTCCTTAAAATGTGTATGATAAAAATGTTTGTTTTTAATCACAACACAATGCACAGCGATTAAATGGCTGCAATGATTTCCTATTCATCTCTGACTGCTGTTGAGAACAAACAAAAGGCATTCCTTACCCCATTTTATTTCAAAACTAAGTTCAATTGTTACAGAGCAATGTTTTGCGGGAGTAAAACCTATCACACACATTTGAATGATACATTAAAATGAGTTTGAATTGACTCCAGCCCCAAAACTGGTGATTTGTGAAAATGATTAAGATGATTAGCATTTTACATGTTAAATATAATGGGTACTAAAGTAATTTAGAAATGTCAGCAGTGAAACCATTTTTTTAAATTCATGCCATATAAAACAAAAGGATAAAGGTAATAAGTTGACCAACATTCAGAATTACTAGTTTTTGGAACGATGAAGGTTGATACTTGACATGAGGAGTAATATGGTCTTGGAAGCATATAAGCATTTATATTTTGTCTCTGTTATAGAGTACCATCTTACCTCCATTAGGCAAACTATATGTAAATGGAAGGAGATGCTATATTTGCAAATAAAGTTGTTTTTGTTTCCAACAGTCTTTCCATTTTAGAGCTGTATACATAGATGAGAGCCACTCGGCTAACATCAGTGGCACGCCTCATTGATTGGCTTCACCGGAAATTCTTCAGATTGACATCCAGACAGATGGTGAATCTGATTTTGAGGCATCCAAGCCGATAAGAATATAATATTGGCCAAGGATATAGCAGAACTCAGGCAGAACTGAATTGTGCCGCCTCAGACAGCTCTCAATCCATATGCAGGACTGACCCAGTTCCAATCTGTTGAATTTCCAGTGAAGCAGCTCACTGATGGGTGACACGTTGATGTTCGCTTTTAGCTGGGTACGGAGTCAAAGAGTGGATGCTGTCCATTGGGAAGGAAAAGGGCAATAATGCTGCATATATTTCCTACTGCACTAAAGATTTATTTGGTCAATTCATCACATCACCTAACCACAGAAAGTCCTTTATATTGAATGAACCTTCCTACACTCAGCTTCCATTTTTAGCTCTCTGATACATCCTGTGCTACGTGCCAATGTTATTATATTTTACAGTTTATTCTTTACTTCTCTTCCCCGTGTGTAGTAGGAGAGCTAGATATGAGAGAAACTATTGTGCAGGTGAAATGAAAATAAGGCAGGTTGCAACATTTGATCTGGACATTATATCACATGTCAAAAGTAATCTTTTTTGGTTGGCCAACAAAATACATTTTATGCCATAACAACAACAACAACAACAACAATTTACATTTATAGAGCGCCTTTCACGTCGGGAGGACGTCCCAAGGCGCTGAACAAGAGGCGTGTGACCCGAGCTGGGAGGGGAGTGTTTGGGAAGGGGTGAAACACGAAGGGGAGGTAAAAGAGTTCGGGGTGGAACAAAAGGCACAATCGAAGAGGAAAGTCTTCAAATCGGCCTTGAAAGAGGAAAGGGAAGAGACGAAATGGAGGGATTGAGGGATGGCATTCCATAAGGTGGGAGCGGAGAAACTGAAGGCCCGGCCTCCGATGGTGGGGCGGTTCGGGCGGGGGGCTTGGAGCAGGCCAAGTCCTGTTGAACGGAGGGTCCGGGTGGGCGTGTAGGGGGAGAGTAGATCGGTTAGGTAGGATGGGGCAAGGCCGTGTAAGGCCTTGTAGGTGAGGACGAGGATCTTAAACTCGATCCTCTGGAGGATGGGGAGTCAGTGGAGACGGGCGAGGGTGGGGGTTATGTGGTCACGGAGGCGGGTGCGGGATAGTACACGGGCTGCAGAGTTTTGGATGGCCTGCAGCCTATGAATGGAGGAACTGGGGTGGCCGACTAGGAGAGAATTTCCGTAATCCAGCCGTGAGGTGATGTATGCATGCACGAGTGTTTCGGCAGTGGGGGTTAGATAGTTGCGGAGCCTGGCAATGTTGCGCAGATGGAAATAGGTGGAAATAAGATATATTCATTCAAGAAAAACCTAGAAACATACAAGTGTACACAGATTTAGCTAGACTAGTGCAAATGTTCGGGTGGGGTGGGGCATATCTTATAGGTCTGGTTAGCCACCACTACTCTATTCCATATACAGTATATAACATAGAAAAACGGAATCTTCTTAAAATGCTGAATGCAAGATTTTTTTTCTCAGTTTTGCCTAATCGTAAATTTAAAGCCAAAATGATCACAGGAGAAATTTCAGGCCTTAGAATTGGTTTACATTGGGTGAATAATGCAAATCAACTATTCCAAGAACATTTGGTCATTTAAAAAAAGCAATAGCAAGATATTTGAATCACCAATAAGCTTTAAAAGACATCAGCACATATTTTCTTTCTTTAAGATTTTTACTAATCTTAGGATGCCTATTCCCCCCATCTCTCAAATACAGGTAAGCAAAGCTTTCAGCAACTGACCTCTGCAATTCTCTTCTAAAACCATTTCACCTCACTACGACTTCCTTTTAAAAAAACACCGAAAGACTTAACTCTCTGATCGTGCCTTTAGTCAACTCTAAATTCTTGCTCGTAGTCAACCACTACTTTAAATGCTTTTAAAAAATCTTTCACGTGAAAGGCACCAAATGAAAGTACTTTTCTGTCACTGATAGATTTATGGCTTTATTTTGCCTCCTGTCTAGCACTTTGAGTGCTATTTGCATGGTTGATTCATCGCAAACAGATATTGGTATTGACATGTTTGACAGTGGGGAAGGCTGCCTCTGCTCTCATATTTCTGATGTTTCAATAAGGTGCCACCATCACTTTGATTGCATTTGATCAGTCTGACTTGGTAAGATATCAGCCAAATCCTATCCACTGTGAATTATCTTGATTTCTGCTGTTGGCTCAGTAAAAATCATAAAGCAAATTAAATATACACACATATTGGGGACTAATATATAGTCATTCATAGCAGGAGTTGTTTACCTTGACTCTTGAGTCATAACTATCAACTCTTTGTCTTGAGGGACAAACAAGAGGTCTTGCATTTATATAGCACCCATTATGAGAGGTAGCGCCTAGAGATTCGAGCCGGGGAGAGGGAGGTCGGAGGTGACCATTAGCACAATCAAAAAGAAATGTCTTTGGGTGGGATTTCAAGGTGGCAAGGGAATGGGCAAGGCAGAGGAATTGTTGGAGAGAGTTCCAGATGTTCAGGTGAATTGGCTGAAATCATTGCCACTAATGTGGAACGGAGGGGACGAGGGACAAACAAGAGGTCAGAGCCAGCGGAGCGGAAGCAGCAGGTGGTCCATTGGGGGGGGGCAAGCAGATCAGATAGGTAGGGAGGTGTGAGGGCATGAAGGGATTTGAAAATGAGTGAGTGGATCTTATTGGTAACCAGAAGTGATTGGACATAAATCATGTCAGAGCTGAGTTCAGTATGATGTATTTTCCATCACAACAGTATCCTCTATTGGTGATTCCTGTTCGATCACACTATAAGATATGAATTTGAACTGAATTTTAAAATGGTGTTTTATTAATGTTGCTCTCACCAAAGTTGAAGGTCTGGGGTTTGGTTAAATTAAATCTAATTGGAAATTCAGTATCAGATGTTTGGTTAAAACTACTGGCTGTTTGGAACAGCACAAAACGCCAACGGATTCTTTGACTAATGGAGGCAGACTGTCCTGGGCAATCTCTCCGCGTCTCTTTCTATTTTTAAAATAAAGAAGGGCTACAGGAAAATCAATGCATATTGTTGGACGATACAATTAGCTCTGGATTCAGTCAGCTGAGGAAAAAGATATAATTTTGAAGGTACAGTAGTTAAAATGACGGATTGCTCTGTATGAAAATGCACCTCCTGTGGGTTAGTAGTTTCTCAGCAGTTTTACTACAAGTAACTTTTCCATTCAATGTGCCGCATAAATTCTCGCTGCAGAATTTGAACCATATTGCTGAATCAACTGAAACAACAGATCAGGAAAGTGTTTTCACGCCACCTGTCACACTGAAATACTTCATGGGAAGGTGGGGATTCCATCATTCATTCATTGCCCCATTCTCATTTTATCATAGGCGGAGCCCTCACCGGCTGTGATGAATTTTAAACCTAGATGACAATGGTCAAGAAAATCTGAAAAAAAACCACCTTAAACCTATAGCGATGGACACCTATATTAACTGACACAAATGTGGCTAAAAATAAACAACTTATAATGCCTTGCACAACCATCCATCACATCGTTAATTGCTTACTAGATTGTTACTAGATTCAGTCATGCTTAATAATAACAGAGATTAAGTCAGGTACTGCATTACGCAAGTTTGCCTTTCGGATTCTCATCCATTCGTAGTGCAGCCAAGTCACATAATAATAGGCTGCCATCTGCCACATCACATCAAATCATAGGTTTTACAGACCTGGTTTCACTTAATTAGCATTTGATTTGCTCAGTTCTACCACCTTGAAAGTAATTATACTAAGAAAAGCCCTGGATTTAATGTGCAAACATCAGTTGGCAGGTTGTCATTTCATCACCTAACGTTTCTGGATGTAGATTGCAGAAAAATAGTAGCTCGCAACGTAAGCTTTAATTTAATGTATTCATGCCTACAAATCGGGAAAAAAAGCACAACACAAATATCTTAGAGGCCAATTTCTGTAAGGGTTATTTGTCTTAAACGCCTGGAGACTGGAAATTTCTCATGGTCTTTGCTTTAAGTCTGTTCAATGTCAGTGCAGCACACTCTTATCTTTAAATCAGATGGTTTGGGTTTTATGCCTTCTGGGAATTTTTTTAAACTGTCTTGACATGTACAATCATGCAAAATTGTCCAACGTTCATAAGGCGAACTGTGGAAATCCGACTTGCAAATTTGAGAATGTTCTAACATTTTGAACTGTCTGAAGTTTTAAGATATAGTGCTCTCGAGGCTATGACCATGTGAAATGTGAGACCGTAATTTTTTGAAACCAAAGCAGTTCTAAGGTAAAGAATTTCATTGGTTTGAGTTCCAAGATCTTTCACTGATGATTTACTGAATAACTTTGTAGTCTTAGCCCAGTTCTCCTGCCTTAATCCCTGTATATTACAAATACTGGTCTTGCATCAGTACATCTACAAAAACATAAGAAGCATATCATTACTTTTCTTTAATTTTGTAACATTGACTTTTTATTTTATTAACAGATATCATTTATATACTTTTAAGATGTTTACTAAACCAATATTTTCTTACGCACTGTGTAATTTCAAAGGTAGAAGAGTTTCTTGTGTTTTTTTAATATATGTACTGTATAGTATTACAGTAAATATATATATAATGAAGGTCCTCTTTCTGTTAGTATTTCCTGGGTTTAGCAAGTTTCCCTTGTTGAATAGCTGTCTAGATGAACTTCAGAGCTGCAGGGAATATAGAAGGCCTGTTATTCATATCTGCGACTAACTCCAGTGGTCCTTTGGGTATTGCAGTGGCTCTGATCTCAATGCACTTAAAGATGCTGTGAATTGTCATGGTCCAGGGCTATCTAATGGTACAGGGTTGTAGATGGCATGAGTGCAACCAGCTATATTTGAGCTTCTCCCATTTTTGCGAGCTGGTAAATGGGACCAGAGGAATATACAGGACTGGAAAAGACCATTGTAATTCTTTTGGCTGGTCTCAAAGTTAGTACAAAATTTAATTAATTAATTGTATGCATGCGTGCATACATACATACATACTTACATACATACATACATACTCATTGACTTATACATTTCTGAATCTCTGTTCTGGTTGACTAACTATTACTAACAAAGTGATTTGAAGCCACATCTCTTCAATTTGAGATCATAACACTTCCATAACAGCAAAAAAGTATTTGTTACAAGTGCATCAAGGATGTCTATGCTTTAGATAATGGAAGTTCTCTA
Organism: Hydrolagus colliei; assembly: GCA_035084275.1. Taxonomy (NCBI): domain Eukaryota; kingdom Metazoa; phylum Chordata; class Chondrichthyes; order Chimaeriformes; family Chimaeridae; genus Hydrolagus; species Hydrolagus colliei. Next base: position 13,717,997 of record CM068749.1, on the reverse strand, counting down.
CTGCAAACAACAATTTCTCCATTCAGTTACTCATACAAGAGATAGTACTTGTTCTTTCCTTCTCGATGCTCAGCATTGCTTTTGGTCTACACTGGGGATGGAATTTAAAGTGTAAGATATGTTTCAAGCATATTCAAAGGTACAGAGAAATGTCACCCCTACCTGTTTCTATCTTTGTAATGTATGGTTTAAGCAATTCACAGTTTGCTGACAGGGCAGTATTTTTGGAAAGCAAAACGGTTGATGGTTTGAGAGAGCCTTTCATTAAACCAAACCAAGATAGAAATAATACTAATGATAATCCTTACATTTTATGTAGCGCCTATCACATCTTTGAGATATCTCAAAGCGCTTCACAGAATATAATGTAAAGTGAAATGACACTACATTTTGTGGGCGAAACACAGCAACCAATTGCACACAGCAGTGGGCCACAAACAGTTGTGGATTGAGTCACCAAATGATTCGTTTTTAAAAAAAATATTTTGAAGGGATTACCCCGGGAAAAGCGATCCAACAATCAACTAACAATCAGGTTCCTACTTTCCACTAGGTAAACAGAGGGATGTGGAATAAGGAAACTTGCTTAACATTTCACGCTGCCTGATAATTGAACTGAGGTCCTCTAGCTTGAGAGGCAAGTGCTATAACTACTAAGCTACAGGGCTCCACAACATCTTTCTTTGTCATGTGTACACATGTAGTTTACTTTAAGTAACATATCCCATGGAATTTGATGTTCTAATTCCTTGCAATATATCTTTTTGGGGGTACTGGGGTCAGTTAGCTCTACGGTATTTTCTCAATACATTGTCATCTGGATTTTTTATGAAAATGTTTTGTGCCCTCCAGTTGAAGGACTATCATTTTTGTGTGATTTCATAGCCAACTACAGAGCTGCAAAATATATAGAAGGCTTCTATTCACTTCCCAAATAGTGTCATTGTACTATATATGGTTATATCCGATATAATTTTCATATCGATATGCCGATATCGGAATTTAAAATATATCGATATATCTAAAAATTTGTTATATCGTGTCCAGCGATATATTGATATATCGGTATAATACATACTTTTTCAACTTACCTTGTCGATATCCAAATGCACGCGCACACACCGGAATGGACAAAAAAAAACGCGATATCGATATATCGATATATGTCGATATGGGCAAACCGATATATTGATATCGGAAAATTTCCATAAGGACGGAGCCTACACTGTACTTTACCTTAAATTCTGCAAAGCAGAAGATGTCCTCACAAAGTGAAAGGCATCATATCACAAGGATTATTATTATTACAGTAGAAGTAATTGTCACTGTTTTGCAAAAATATTACTCCTTTTGGTTTCTGCTACCTTTTTCCTATTGGTATATACAGTATAACCATCGTATATTTTATAACATCTAAAATGTCAAAATCTTCTCAAAGAACTTCAGAGGCAATGTCGGTCAGTTCACGTGCCAAAGTATTTGTAGGACAAACCATTTTCTTGGCAGAAACAAAAACAGCAAAAGAAATATTGGGGAGATAAAATTATCAGGGTTGGCAAAATATAGAGGGGAAAAGTAAAGTCAACCAAGAATCGACCGAAGGTTTCACTGCTGACTTCATGTTCTCTAATAAAATAAATCAAATTAAAATGGTCTTTGGTAGGAAATCATTACACCACTACTGAATGTTTATTTAGTGTATCTAAATATATATGATGGCTTCCAGAAAAAGTTCCTCAGATTTCTGGAAACATCTCTTGTTTGTCTATAAAGCTGTTGCAGTCATGCAATATGCAAATGCATTTTGGACAATTGCATTAACAGCTGTCTATGATCGATGTGTTTGTCCTTTCAGTTTTGTGAAACATTTTTCTCTAGTTAGGATTAATAATTCCTGATTTTTCCTAATGCATGCAGCTCATCCAAAACATGATAGGACACACCCAAGTGTTTCATCTCTAGAAGTTGCTATCCCAAAGCAAGGTAGGATTTCTGAAACAATACTACCGGTCTAGACCATAAGAAATACAATATTTCTTGTGGGGATGTTCAATAGCTGTGCTTTGAAAGTGCTTGCCTTCTCAGATAGGTTGCAGAATATTACTTTCAGAAAACTATACACAAATATGCATTGATATTTCCTGTATCCTACAACCTAAGTTTTTGGTATGAAAGAGTATCTTCCAAAATATCTATCACATCTGGTGTGAAATATTATAATTATATGAAAAAGAATCACTAGAATTATTTTGTATAGATAGTTAAGAACCAGAACTGAACTGGGGAAGACTACTCTCTATTTTCGAATTCAGGTATTGTGTGTAAATTTGAAATACTTATTGATTTATTTCCCAGGAAGGTTAAGGAATATCATTTATTTACAAGTATTTATTTTGCATTTAATCATGTAGTGCATGTAATAGGAAAAAAATAATGTAGAACCGTTATTTCACACAGGTCTGCTATAGCACAAAACTGTATTCATGGTAATGGAAAAGCATCAGTGGAAAATTAGCTGTTTTTTCTAGATTTATATCCTAATTGCACCATAAATGAGTTATTGAACTTATGCAGTTAGGAACTTACCAACAGCTTCTGTGTAAAGAGCGATTCCTCGTATTTAATACCTGCAGGTTTCAGGACACCTGAAAACATATGGTACCGTACTGTAATTCAATCCGGCGTCATAAAAATTCATGGGCAATAGAGGGATTACTGTTCTAATGTGGGCATTGTAATTCTTTAGACCTTTAGTTCATCAAAACAAACTGGTGGAATGCTTTCGATAAATAAAATCTACAAAATATAATTTATTTAATTCACTTGTGTTTCTCTAGTGCATCTGTTGTATTCTACTGCATGCTTTCTAAAAAATGTACTTTAAACATGCACTGGAACCCGTTTCATTCAGGTTTATAGTATTGGCATGAGTTTGGCGTAATAAAAGCTCACATTGCACAAGAGTGCAGAAGTAATATTTTATTAGTTGAGCGGTGTTTTGCATTGCCATTTTATTTGCGGGTATATGTGACTTGATACTTCCACCATTTTATGTGGAAATACCAGGAAGGAGTGGCTGTCTTCAATACAGGTAGGTCTGGGCGCCTTCCCAATATATGTAATACTTTTTTTTCACTTTAAATTATTTTTTGGAGCCACTTTTGTTGTCAAAAACACCCGTACTTCCTCTCAGTAGTAACTTTACAGACCTAGGTGAGCAAGTACAGTAAAAGCCCATTTATCCGGCACCCGATCAACTGTAACTTTTGTAAATCCGGCACTTTAAAAAAAAGTCCGCATTCGATTAACCGGAATTTATCCGGAAAAATGCATTTTTTTGGGGGGGTGTTTTCGGCCGAAAATCCGGCATGCGCTTTAACCGGCATTGGCCAGATCCCAAGGGTGCCGGATAAACAGGCTTTTACTGTATATCATATTCCTTGCTGCTCAGTAAATTTACCAAATTTGGCAGTGTGCGTGGAGAAAGGAATAGAGATGGATAGGGAGACAGAATTAGGAGGTGGGAGATTCATGTGGAGGACAAACAGTGGCATGGACTTATTGGGCTGAGTGTCCCATTTTGGTCCTGTACAGTAGATGTCATTCTGTACAATATCAAAAAAGTCTTCCATCATTTTGTATTTTATTTTTATCCACTCGTTCCTCCAATTATCCCTGATTCCTTATTGAGAGGTCAAAGCTTTTTTCATTATTGCCGTGAAGACTGTCTGTTGACAGATGGGTGTCACAGATTTGGAGGATGTGTCTCTCAAAGGTTAGTGATTTGTGTAACCAGCTTGATTCGTCCCAGCCTGTTTCTACAGTGTGAAGATCCTTAGTGCACAGACTTTTCATGTTGCTTAGATGTATGAGAGTTCAGAAAAAATATGAATAGAAACAAAGATTAAAATACTTCTGTCCCTTTATCTTAAAAGAATAACACGTCATATCATGAATTCCTGATGTCAATGCAAAGTGTTGGGTATATGACTATTTATCAGGATAATGTCTACAACTATATTTGAAAGACCTATTAAGGATAGGGCCACTATTCTTCAACGTGTTTCAGATATCCAGCTGACAAAAATAAATGTTTAGAATAAACGTAAATCAACAACACAATAACTTTGACTATGTTGATAAACGCAGATCAATGCATAAGACAAAATGGTGTATACAGTATTTGGCATAGGAATGGGGTGCAGCTGGAGTTAAAGCTACTGAGAGCAGATGTTCTATGAAATAAACCACAATCATAGCTAAGAGCAAATGGGCCCAGAGGATTTGTGTAGAGAAGGCAAGGGAAAAGCCTTGAACCTTCTGATGATCTAATGTTTCCTCCCACAACCCTACTTCAGCAGACAAATAATTTACTCTGTATTTTGATTTCTACCTGGAAGGGAACTGAACTTCAGATTATAGCACGGAGATCTGTCACGCACCGGTTGGTAACAGTAGTCATCTTCAATCTTTATTTTGCTTGTGTAGAATGGAATCTTCTTGTGAACATGTAAGGACGAGACTACCAGGTTTAAAAATTGGATTGATATTGAATGCTCAGAATTATCTCTTGCACTCCTTGCATTCTTTGATTAATAAGGAAATCTGGCTTTAACACTTGCAACTTTTGAGGTTTGTTCCCATCATGATCTCACCGAAGACCAACAAAATGCCATGATGTTACAGAGGACAAAGAGAATGAACCCACAATTTACTTTATTTAAACCATTGGTTCGAATACTTTTGTGAATGAAGTGAGTGATGTGGGTGCTTTGTGACAAAAAGTTTCTTCTACTTTTTCCACCTAATGTCAACTTCAAGAGGTACCAGAAAGAGATGTGAATCGGATTCTATTCCTGTTTAATAGCACATGTTAACCCTAATTCTGGATGAGAGCCCGTACAACACCATTGCCAACTCTCCTAGTAATTATCTTTGTGGCTTTTGTTGGTGAAACAGCTTCATACAAAATTTGTGCCAAATCATAGTGCATTTTTTTCTGTTGGCCCAAACCCACTGAAACAAATCCATTTCATGAAGACAAGTTACAGGAGAAACTGAAGCCATGGGATGGATTCAAACCAAGTGAAACCCCAGTGCTCTAATGCCTTGTGGCACCTGATTCCCCAACAGAATTTGTTATTCATTTTGCTCTTTCATTGAGTAGTAAGTGGTGGCACTTTCTGTCAACTGGAAGTCATTTGCAAAATGTTACCAAAACAAAGCTGTACGCAAGATTAATTCAGTTTGAATTTGAAAATATTAATTGCAATAAACTCGATTGTGTGTTTCAGAAGCAACCATTATCCAATGATTTAGCTCAAAATTAAGCTTCATAATACTTGATAGAGTTATGCACTGATGGAGTACCGGTAATGTAATTTGAATATTCTTTTAAACAGCAATCAATTCCATCAGTACCATTTTGAGTCTGATAAATGTGCAAACTGTAAAGCACAGCAGCTAATATCAATACTCTGGAGATGCCCAGATTCAGAAACTCTGGTGTCAAATCTACGGAGATCTGCTTACATAAGTTTGTATTTATAACCATGCAGAATGATGATTTTTATGAGTTAAAATCTGATTAACTATCAATGATCTTTCAATTTATATTTGCAATAATAGCTACTGCCCGTAGGGCTCAGACATGGAAATACGTCATTTTCTTCAACACGATAAGAAGTATCTCTTCAAATGTCAGTCTTCACTGGAAGACTGGAATCTGAATTGGCGCCAGTAGACATGACAATTGACATGTTTCATTTGTTCTAATGTTGTGAGTTTATAAGTAAAATAATTTTACTGCTGTCGAGCAATATTATTCCTGGTCTTCTCAAATAAAGAATTTTAAATAAGGACAGGTATAACTCTTTCCAGGCTGATGAGGGTTCTCTATTCGCTTTTCTGTCCAGACACAGGAATAGATTAGAATATATCATCTTGGAGTAATCTTTTTGATGTACCAGAAAATATGGAAAGGGGAGAAAGTACTGTTAAATTGAACATGAAATTGAATCAAGCAAATTAAGTAAGATATTTTAATAAGACTTCAGCATCTGTGTGGGCACAAAAGCTGAAGTCAAGAGGAAATAATTAACATCACATCACAGTCAGTTTTAGGATGTCTTGTGTTGGTTACTCATGTATATTTAACTTGTAGTTCAGTCCTCCCTTGCAGCAAATGTACGATTGTACTGTATCTTTGTCTTCATTTAATACGAGCGATATGTACTAATTACTTGAAATGGTTGGGGAGTGTTCTGCGGTCGTTCGTTTGAGCTTGTGATGAAGTGAAGCAGGGGCTGACGCATTAGTTAAATAGACTGTTCTTAGATGAGATTCTGCAGGCCAGTGTTGTTTGCTCAGTGTTAACACTGCCTTGAGGGAATGGGAGGAGGAGTGTAGACACTGTCATGGCGAACAAAAGGTGCACTACTTATTTTGTTGAATGTAAAGCAGGGTTGGGGTCAGGTGTGTTACAGATTCAAAAGATACCAGGTTACATATCTGGCAGACTTGACCTCGACACTCTTTTGTTATGGATGGGGAGGGGAAAAAATTATCTGGGTTCTCGTTCCTGATAGCTATTCACCAACCGCTGTATGAAGGTGTGGATAAATTCCAAGGTCAGGACAGGGCTGAGATATGAACTTAATCTGATGACACACATTATCTGGATCTACACTCATAGACAGTGCAATGGGACAGGGTACAGGAGACAATCAGTAGAACTATACTCCACCATGAACCAATGCTTTAGGAGCAAAGAGTTTGTATGCGTGTGGGTGGTTAGTGTGGGGAGAGAGTGAAAATAATTTGTGAAACTTGGAAACATGGCTCTCTGGAGAACCTCAACGAAGACTAATTCTACAGATTTTAACATTGAGCAGTATGGGAGAGTGCTTTTACATTTTCTTCTACTGAAATAACACTGGATCTTTTGTTCTGGTGAATACCACATGAATGTAGGTTTCTACCATATTTCTATTATGTGTAATTTTCTACTGCCATTCCCATGGTTAAGTAAATGGAAAAACAAGTTACTTAAATTGGCGTTTCGAAAGGCTACCCACCTTGCATTAGAGATTAATTTCATAAGATTCTATATATTGTACCAACATTCTATTTTTACCAAACAATGTTGAGTTCAAAGAGAAAAACGCAAACAGACCTGGAAATTATGCTTTCCTTCTTAATTTTTTAAACCTGTGCAGCAGCTACTCCAAAATTGGATAATATGAGGCCAACATTTTCTTCTCTTGAAGTTTTAAACAAGAATCCAGGTAGGAATCCTTGTGTGTGAGATTAATACAGTTCTTTCCTGTGTTGCTTTTCTGTAGTGTGAGACCTTAGAACTGTATGAATCGAATAACCTGTGATTTGTTAGTGTGTGGCTACAAACTGAGGCATGGTGACTTAACAAATAGTATGATGACATGTGTTAGCATGTGTTAGTATAACTCACGATTACACTGGATCTTGTTATTGGTCAAACAAATTTAGAGGAACAAATTTAGAGAATTAGTTGTGGATTAGTTTAATAATAAGACTTTTTCAGCATTTCAGTTTGTTAAACTATGCCCGATACAGATGTGAAGTATGAGTGCACAATCACCAACACAGCACTTTCGTCTCATATTTAGATTAGCCTTGTCCATGTGATTAGAGTGCAACATAAATCTTTAATCATTTGGCAAGAAATAGAGGCATTTAGTGTAAACAGTAGTTTTGTTTCCAAGTCCTATTATTTTAGCTTTTAACCCAATTCCTTAACAAGAGTGGTTTAGTAAAATACTGTGTATTATAAATATATATTTGGTATACTTTGATAAAAGCATTGTAAAGCATTTTAAAGGATATGATATGTCATAGATATGGTACCCCTAGACTGACCTTATTTTTGACAACGTTTCACCCTGCAAATTACATTGTTCATTCTCATAATATAAATCACAGAAATCACATAATATCACAGCTATATCTGATTGCTAGATCTTTTATTTAAAAAAATTCTTTAATTTCTGGTTTATTATTTGTTATTTTTAGTGATCAGCACAAGATAGATCCCAATCTACAGAATTTTAACACATTTTATTTTATTCTTCCGAAATAAAATAACGGTATCAGCCTTTAGATAGTTGGGCTTACATAAAAATAAAATGGCCACTTCATTGTGTTCCCTCGGCATCTGCATTATTGTTGAGGAAATATTTGATCTTACATTACAATACATTCTTCTATAGTTATGCATTGGTTATGCAGACAACTGTCAGCAGAGAAAGGATATAGAATTATTGTTAAATAGAGATAATGATACCATAGTAGTAAAACTGGGTCATAATTACTCCATTCACATTGCATTCATTCTGTTTAACAGGAATCGTCCATTTTTTTGTATTTAGAGTATTCTTCAAAACATCCAATTTCTCTTTCAAATTTGCTCTGACTGAGCAATTTCTCTTTGCAGTGACTGATAATAGTTATGCCAAGAATCACAAGAATGTAAGAATTAGGAGCAGGAGTAGGCCATTTGGCCCCTCGAGCCTGCCCCGCCATTCAATAAGATCATGGCTGATCTATTCTAACTCCACCTACCCGCTTTATGCCCATATCCCTTAATCCCTTTATCCCTTAATCATCTTTTTAATTTAAAAAAAACACTTCTTTGATTGCACTCTTCATCATTGACTTTTGGCAGTGTGGCTGAACACTGCATCATATTTTTAAATATATATATATGAAAATAAGTAAGTATGGAAATTGTAGCAAAAGTAAAACTTGTATCATTGATCAAATACATATTATGATTTTAAAAATATATTCAGAACCCCTCGTCATATGGCTTGGGATATAAACTCTGTGGAGAGAAAAAAAAGTAAGTTTTGAGTTTCACATAATTGTGAATAAGAAGAGGGCTCTAAAAACGATAAAAGCAAAATGTAATAATAATAATACTTGCATTTGATATAGTGCTTTTCACATCTTATAGACATCTCAAAGCAATTCACAGAATATACTGTAAAGTGGATTGGCTGTATCTACGTGGACGAAACACGGCCGCCAGTTGCGCACAGCAGTGTCCCACAAACAGTCATAAATTGAGTGACCAAATTATTATTTTATAGGGCCCAAAACATGTTTCCTATTTTCCCTGAATTTAGTTGTTCTTTATTATTGACAAATGAATTTGCAAGCATGATAGGCAACTAGATTAAAATTACCAGTACATTTTATGACATACTAATGTGATAATCAGCTTTATCTGACTGATGGGTTACAGAATTTGACACAGCTTTAATTTACAATATGGGGTCTATTGAATGAAGGTTGGTATAGTTTTTCACCACAACAATCACTTGTTCACGTGAACAGCAAGCCTGGAGTTTACAGTTCATTTGACTAAATTAATACCATATTCTATTTAATCTGATCTTGGACTAGAAGCAATATATATCAATCCATTTAAAATAATCCTGGTACTCATGATCCCAAGTGATGTTTCAGAAATGGGGTTTTTCCGTGCACATAAAATTTAGTCAGCTCAGGTGTAGTATCAATTAAAAGAACTTATTTTGCTATCAAAAGTGAAACTTTTATCTGTTCAAGAGGATTCACAGGGGTTCCATATGGTGTTTGCACACAGATTTAGCATACAGTGAATATTTGTAAGGATAGTATTTTTTGGCACATTGAAAATATTACTTGGCATTTGAGGATACCTCTACAGCAGAACCAAATTGGCCAGTGTATTTCGTTGTAAAGGTGACTGCAAAGTTCTGCACAGGTTTTCATTCACTGTAGCATATTTTTCAGGTGGTATCTCTGAACAGCTTCACTATGAAATTCTGCCATCAGAGTAAATTATGGATGCCAATGTATTAAGCGAAAGTGCAGCATGAAAGGATAACTCTTTGTATTCAGACAACCTAAAGCACTGTCAGATAGGCTACATGCACAAGCCAAAGGTTCATAATTAAAATTCTGTTCAGCGTGGTACAGTGTAGATTATTTTTATGAGGAATTCTATCATATTTCCAACAGCATGAACTAATGCATATGTAGTGACAATGCATAATAACCAGCACCCTAAAATCGGTGGAGCACAGTTAATATAGTAGGAAGCTTGTATTATTGATCACCCTTAATAAATGAAGAGATGCTATGAAACACAGATTATACAAAGATAGTAAGTACCACTAGAAATTATTTTCACAGCCTGTTGTCTGACAAATAAAAGACAAATATAAATGATTATTATGATCAGCTGCTTGGTGATTTTTTTTCTAGTTCAGAAATTGCTTACTATTCAGCCTAGTTTTAATTGAATAAATAGTATAGTACAAATGCACAAAATTATTTTCTGGCTATTCCCAGCGCTCTTTAAAAAAAAGTCATGATTCATTTTTTTAAATGTAAGGAACGTTATCATGCCTCAGTTTTTCTAAAGATTAGACGCTATATTGATGTAGAGTCTGCTGGTTTTGTGAATGTCATATTAATCCTTATAACCTTTGACAATAAAGGGAAATTATTGTAACAGCTTCTCTATTACTCATTCCCACTCCTATAGTCTAGTTTGCATTGTCTTAGATACAAAAGGCATGTTTTTAATAAAACTAATTTGTGTTGTTTTTACAGCTTTAGCGTGCACTGTCTATGTTAAAAACATCTCTCTAGTCAAAGTAAACATTAACATTTTGCATCAGAAACAGCAGGGATGTTGGCAACAGAGTGACTTAAATGATCATGCCAAGTTAAGCCAGAGTCGATTTATCAGGAATTTACTGAAAATTCAAAGCATCCCAAAGATAGTTTTTTAGACTTCACCTCCCATTTCTCCACTCATCACACCAAGTCATTCTGGGGGAGTTAGTTTCCTGGGTACCAGTAGCCCCCCTTCACTTTTTCAATGCAAACCATTTTTCAAGTTGGAACCTGGGGAGTGAGTACCAGTAGACTGTTTAACTGTGGAGCGAATGAATCAAACCAATCCACAATTTCCACACAGCCTCTTGATGGTGGAGGTGAGGAGTGTAAGTTGCAGCCAATGAGCAGTGATCAGAATCAGAAACTCTCTCTTCAGTGTTTCGCCATCTATAGGTAGAGGGTGATCAATTTTGGTGCCCCCAGATTAACTCTACAGGGGCTTGGGTGTCAAGAGGTTAAACTCTTCTTGCTCAGTTTGGTTCAGTGCTGCATTCTTAGTTATTGGGGTAGTTTCCAAACATGTACCATATGTGTAACATTAAACCATGTTTTTGATTTAGGTGGAGAAACTACTGTTAGCATGAGGATTTTTTTTAAATTGGACTCTTAAATGCTTTAATGAATTAAGTATACATTAAAGTTTTGCACTGGTTAAGAAAATACTTAATTTTTATTCAAACAATGTAATGCTAAATTATATTGTGAAGCAGGATTGGGTCATGCATTATTCATATCAAAGCAAAATCCAAAGTATTAAAATACTGAACATTTTGGAGTCTGCGAGGTGAGAGTGGATGATCAGTTTCTTTTATGAATAAAGATTAATGTTTCAGGTACAAACTTAAGAAATATGTGTTGCCCTTTCAAATAGAATGAATACATTTAAGTTGTAATTCTTGCCAATTTAATGTGCCTTTTTTTTAGATGAGATGTTAAGCCTCTTAAATTCAAATGAGCTTCTTGAGAACATTTTGGATGTAAATAATAGCCTTTCTTTGCAGAAAATATTTTTTTCAGTCCTCCTAAAATATAAAAATAGTTGATGCAAGTCAAATCAGTTTGGAAACTGGAAAAATAATGAAAATGTTGGATCTTCTTGTAATTTCTTAAGATATTTAATGTGAAATTACATAGTTATTTACTGAGAAATTATTGTGCCTTCATCATCCTGTTTTAAATTATAATGTATCTACTTTAGGAATATTCAGAATCCTCTTATTTGTAATTGTAATATCAATCTGATTTTTTCACTTATAAATTACCTGTTTGAACTATTTGGAGGCAAAAACCACTTCAGTCAGTGAGTCACGAGGTTAAACAGGATGAATAGTTGATCAGGTACCTTGCAGAGAATAGCAAATGTAATATTTTCCATTTTGATGTGTAACTTTAGCAATACATTTTGTTTATAGGGAAGAGCTAAGGTGCTGTGTACATAAGAATGAATGCACAGTAATAGTCTCTATTCTGACTGCCAAAGTCTTTCTATATAAAATATTAGACGGTGAATAATCAGTGGCACAAACTTTCACCTTAAACAATATCAGATAAAAAGGAATCAGTTGTTAAACCTGCATCGCCCCCAACAAAATTCCCAGCCATGCTTGCACTAATTCAATTACAAATTCTGTTACCCTGAATATGAATGAGGAGTACATGCGTTATCCTATAGAGTGCGTTGTTTCACCTGTATTTCTCTTTACATATCTGTTGCCAAGTACAATAGTAGGCTCATTTCAAATTGGCGGTGATGTCAGGTGAAAATACCAGCAAAACCCATCGTTGTTTATGTGACATGCAATAGCATGTATTTATTACTTTATAAAGATTTTGCTAAGAGTTTGGTCAATTAAATTTGATCTGGACCTGAATTAGTATGATTCAGATATGTTGCCCAATTGTGTATTCTTTCAGTTTTCTTTTAACTGACATATAGGTCTTGGGAGGCAAGATGTGGTGTAGAGTGTAATGTCAGCTTGTCTGTAAATCAAAGCAGAAAATTCTGAAATTACTTGAAAGGCAAATCTACTTTTCAAATATATACTTCCCAGCTGCATGAAGAAATCAATGCAGTTTAATTCAGTTCCATTGTTCCACGACTGAGATCCATCCATTGTCATCTGCCTGATGCCAATGCAAGCAAATATGTCAAGCCACAAGTCTTAATGTTTTATATTCATTGCTAATGTGTTTGTACCTCCCTCCCATTCAGCCATTTCCTTTCCATACTTTATTAGTAAACGCATGCAATCTGCTCTAAATTTGCAATTGTATACATTCTGTATACATTTTTGTTCTTCCTTGCAAGACTGCGAATGCTTCGGCCACTCGAAACGGTGCAGTTACATCGAACTACTAACCACAGTCATTTGTGTGAGCTGTAAACACAACACTAGAGGCCATCACTGTCAGTTATGCAGGCTCGGCTACCACAGAAATGCTTCCGCAGAGCTGGACGATGAGAATGTTTGCATAGGTCAGTTCTTTTGTTATAATATTGGCTATTACTTTGTTCCTTTGCACTTTTGATTCCACCAAAAAAAAAACACCGCTAGGACTGAGCAAAAACGTTCACACTTTCACTTCCCTTTAAAAGAAGCTTGCAAGCAAAGCATTGTCTGTTTTTACGGGTGAGTTTTTAACTCACCCTGTTTTTAAGGGTGAGTTGCACTGAATTAGAAACCTGGCATGTGTCAAATTTATTGCACACTTAGTACTCATATATGCTGTAAATTAATCCTGATGTTATACCAAAATACAGTACCAATGAACACTATTTTTCCAAAGTTATACAGAAGATTACAGATTCCAGGTTAAAAGGGAATGAATTATTTTTGCTCATCCCTATCACTGCTAGGCTGCTTTCCATCCAGTTAGACAAGTTTGGCTAGAGACTTATACTAGCTATAGGTTAGCTGCTTGAAATGTATCACTGCAGACTCTAGTTGCCGTTCAGAGCATTCAGGCATCTTATTGCAGCTTGCTGATGTCAAATTCAAATCTCTGGGATGCAATGATTTAAACTGCCAACTACCTCTGAAGTCAATTAATTGAAATGTTGAAAATTTTCCAAGGCACAAATGCTTACACGAAAACTGTATAAAAGGTAGGGGCTGTGAAGATGATTCATGAAACCCTCTGCTATTTGCAGATGCGTTCCCATTCCCAGACCATAGAAAGTTAGGAAAAAGATACAGTACTTGGAAAGAATTTAAAATTTATCAAAATGATACTTGAATTGAATAGGCAATTGAATAGGCAACAATTTTCAGTCCGGTAGTGTTCAACTGCTTATATGTTATAGAGGAGATGTTTTGTTAAATCCCTTTGGATTAATTGATATTGCATCATGTGGTAGGTAGCACAACGTCATGACTGGAGAACTAGTTTACTCTTCCTCCATTGCCATTAAACTAATATTTTAATCTGCTTCTGTGTGCAGTTGAAGTCACAATTATTTTTCTCTCTTTTTCTCCCATTTAGCAATAAACAGTGGACTTGGAAAGTATTTTAATTAATTTTGTCTTTCTGTGTCAGGCAGCTAAACATTCATACTAGCCCCATTACTCACTTGCCAATAAGTAACAGTTGGCCTGTGACAGCATTTGAATTTAATACTTAAACTTCTCTTTGGGGATTATCAAAATGACTGTCAGCCACTTCTGAGGAGAGGCAAGAGTTAGTTTATATGACAGACATATATGAATCCCAAGCTTGGTTTTGCCCAACTAAAATATTATGCTTTATTTTTTCCTTCTCTCCTTCCTTCAGGCTTAATGTCCTGCATTTATGGACCTTGGCCCTTCACGCAGCATTCCCTATGAATCGTAAAGTGAAAACAGAATCACCTGGAATCCTTTTCATTGTTTTGTTACATCATGAAAGATCCTATATACATTTAGCATATGGTTAACCCGACCTGCAAATTAGTCTCCACAGTATGTTATTCTTTTAAAAAGATGTATCCCATGCATCTGTTGTAGAGTATTAGGGCAGAAAATGTATCTGGAATTCACAAGAGTTCCTCATGAAAGGAGCACACTGGTTGTTCTAATTGTGCATTTTCGGTTCAGAATATTACAGTACAGGAACAGGCCATTCACCCCATCAGATGTGCATTTTTCTCCACATGAGCCAATCGACTCCCATTCTTCTTCAAGGCTTCAAATCCCATTTGATATCACTCTTCAATATTCCATCCTATCTATGTTCCTCCATTTACTATTAGCATTTCATTTTATTAGCATATTATAATAATATTTTCATGCATTTCCTTATTGACAAAAGTCAAATTCCTTCACACATTAGTATCAGTTTAATCACTTCCTCTGACGAACATGGAGTCAGATGTTTGTTACCATCAGCTATAGATTCAGCCTTTAACACCTCTGCATATTACATATTTTCAAAAATTCAGCTTCCCGAAAGAAGCATTTATCAAACCTTTCTTCTTTGGGGATAAATACATAAAATGCAATGATATAGGTTGCATTGAAACCTATTCTCTGCTTCCATGTACAGGTACATGGTTGCAGTGCGATGAAAATGATGTACAGGTGCTTCTGTCCTTTATTTCTCCTCCCTCTCACCTTGCCTTAAGAATCCAAAGCGTGCCTCGTAATCCTAAGGACAACTCATTCATTCTTGTCTCCAGTTCTGCTTATTTACTGCGACTGGAGGAAAAACACAAATCAACTTCAAGTGCTCATAGGGCCTCTTCTTTAAAAGCTCTCTAGAGAGGTGAATGGCGCCTGAGCACCATTAACAAACAACTTATCAGATGATTCTACCTATTAGTAGAGGTTTTCTCTTACTGCCATAGTTGGCAGTGGATGCTGCTTCAGCTGACTCAGTGGAAGAAGCAATTATTCATGTTCCAATTACCTCCACAAGCTGCACTACCTGCTGAGGTTAACCTCCTCCTTCAATCTGCTGTGATGTACAGTGTCCACTGCAGAACGACACTGCAAGAGTCATTCCATTTGATGATTTAACTAGCTAACTGCACAAACAAAGATTAAAATACCTCTGCTGAAGGGACGCTAGGGCTGGCAGTTTAGAAAGGCAACCTGCCTTCTGACTAAATAGTTAAATCTAACATCTGGAAGACTAAAGACTATCCATTTCAAATTTTAACTACAAATAAGGGCTGAAGGTCTCAATTAAAAGCTTCAACTTTTCAGTGTTTGACTTTTTCTCAGGGAACATCTGTCTAGCCTCTGCAGGAGACAGATACGCATCAATATACTAACTCCACAGGTGGTGGTGATGGTGGGGAAGCAGCAGAACACAGGAAAGTGTACTAATTAAACAAATCTGAATCTCACAAATGTCAGAGAAACCAAATCATGTAATAATCAATAAAGCTACTCTTTGCGATAATTCAATTTTAATTCAATTTTTAAATGTTTAATTGAATGCTTTTGTAATTTCAAAGTTTCGAATGTCCGCTTGACATGAAGGGTGTTGTATAAAGTTGTATACATTTAATCCATATTGTGAATTGTATTGTAATTCAGTATTTTGCAATGGAAAAATATAAACAAGAGAACCCTGGCATATATTTTAATTGGGTATGAAAGTGCTGATCTTACCAGTTTGAAAACAAAGGTTACTCATAATCCATGGTTTCACCCATATTAAATTGATAGTCAAATAAACAGCTCCAAAATGGACCTTTAGAATCATTGCATCCCGTCTTCATGTTTCAGAAATTAGTTAATTCAGAGAATGTACTCTGTTTGTATTATGACTAGCATACAAACACACTGGCATTCTGTCAGTCATGATCCATTGTTGATTACTGTATGTTTTGTGCCATTCACCTTTGCAACAAGATGGTATCCAAGAGATCAGTTCTAACATTTGCTTTTCCCGTATTGTCTGTAAGAATGTTCTTTGTGGCATTCTTATTTCTGCAAACCTACTGCACCACTAAACAGTTTAATATTACATTAAACCTGTTCTCTTTCATGTCACAGTATACTTGAAATGGACACCGATGAGGACAAACATTGTTTCATCAAAGAGTAATACCGTAATTGCACTTCCCATGTGTGTTCCACTGAAAATTGCATTCAAGTCTTGTGCAATGATACAGAGCCTATCTCTGATAACCCATTGCTCTTCAAGGGATTGTGAAATACCAGATCTCATAAACTAGAGATTCCTAAAGAATTCTGTTTAAAAAGCCAGTAAAGCTTCTGTGTCAGATATCGCCTGTATATCACAGTTGTACGTTTTATTCAAGAGAAAAACATTTTAATCAGATTCCATTTTGTGATATTTCTCATTTCTTGTAAGAAATTGATTCTAGGAATGAAGCTTTTGTTAACATAGTGCAGAATACATTTCCCTTTCCATTCCCATGTGTGTGATTTGCTTGCTTAAATTGACTTGCTATCTCTTCTAAGAAATATGCAGTACCATGGCATCTTGGCCCAGATGAAAGAAAACATTTCCAGCTATCAATTGGTGGTGGTGGGGGAGGGGGTGGCGGAATTAAACTTTTTAGGTTTGTTCATTTTTGATAACATGACATAATTTTAATAAGTAACTTTTAATGTCATTTTCTGAACATGATTTAAATCAGTCGATAAAGTCATTTTACAGCACCATAATTCAGTTTCCACAAATTACATTCAAATCTATTCATGGGAGCTAGGTTTATTTTAATTTGCCAGGCTTAGCAGAGAATATTAAGCACTGTACATTGTTATACAAATATTTAATATTTATTACTGTACAAGCCACCATATATTGTTTTAAGCAATGTTTCTTTATTCTTAACTATTATCATCACAGTACACTAAAACAGACCAATGCAAGTCAGGCATGCAAATGTGCAGTTGTTCTTCGTCCACATACATAATGTGGATTTCTCTTTCAGTTATTTCTTATTTTGTGGGTTATTTTCTTAGGTCGTTCTTCCAAGTGTTGAGTGCTGCTGACATAGCATGTCTAATTGTATTAACAGATATATTTACTAGACCTTAAATGAAAGTGGAGATCTATTAATATGCAACCCCAGAAATAATTGGAACTGAGCAAATGTATTAACATAGACACTGCAGCTTGAACTTCATTGTCCTTTTGTTATACATTATCTCTGTGCATATTCATGTTTTGCAAGGAGGATTATGTACTGAAATATTAGGGGAAATGCTTGATAACATAAATCTCATAAATAATGTAGGATTGGAGGTACAGCCAACAGAAGCCAACAGTTACACAAGAATACCAACTGGACATCCTCACCAGGCCCAATCACCCACTTCAGTCCTAAGCAAGTTCTCAAATTTACCTCCAGTTGCAAGTCCAAGACCTGTTGGCATCAACCAACTCTTGGTTACCATGGCCATAAATTCCAGTAGGTATATTTTTATGACCTCTTGGTTTGTATAGTTTCATACTGTGGCTTAGCCCACTCTTTCTTGAAGAATGTTTGGAAATTATTTTAAAAATCGGGTTTGATTTAAAAAACCTTAATTTTACACTGGTCTAAACTAAAGACAGAGTAATTGCTATACACAGAGATGTATAGCAAACACAGAAGCCCTTGCTTTCTCATTTGAGAAATGATGCCTTATATAATACAAACACAGTGTTGAAATTGTACCAGTTAGACTGTGCAAATACTCAAATATTAAAATAAATAAGGATTCTATTTGCTCTACGAATGCATTTTTTAAAAGAAAAAGCTGTATTTCAAATTCTACTTTCATTGATGTGAAAGCGCAGCATGTAGTATTTTGATGTATATAGCATATATTATAGTGATACAAGAAGTGATGTGCTATTCCAATCAAAACAGTTTCATCGCAGCTTGTCAAACTTGCCAGGAGATTCCTCCATCTTACCTCAGTGCTGACTTACCTAATGTCATTCATAGCCTGTTTCTGATGATGGCTAGTACATAGATTCCTAAATGCTTACTGTTTGTAATCAAGCATTGTTAATTTTGAAATGTGCAATTATAATGGGATTTTCCCATTTTAAGTGCCATATCACCAAAATCACAAAGTGTTATCTATACCTTTATCAGCCCCGTCCTTGCTACTAACCTGGACTTGTTCCAATAAAGTTCAGCTTTTGTTTGAACTGCCATATATAATTTAATGTCACAATCCCCCATCTCTGCCCCTGACTCTTCGATGCCTCTTTAGGAATCATGAATTGAATTTTAAGAATGAATTAAGCTGTCCAAGACTTTCTTTTCCTAAGTTCCGTCGAGGGGGTTTAAGTGATCTGCCCTATTAGGAAAATGTCGTTGTGCGTACGTGCATTTTGCTGACCTTTATCAAACTGTGAATGCACTATGCCACATTGGCACAAATGTGTCACAGGTTGGCACTGCATGTTTCATTCCTGGCTTCATGCGTCACTGACTGGAAACAAGTAACTGCCAGGTAGGTGTATTTTTATATATTTTTTAGCTAGTTATTTTATGTTGTGGGCATTTATTATATCTGATACCGTGGCCCCCTGGTAACCATTCAGCGGAGGGATCATAGTTCAAAGGATCATCCTTCAAAAGCATCCATTTCACTTGCAGTTGCGCTGGAGAATTGTTCAACTCAGGTGTTGCTTTATTGATAGCAAATAGTGAGTGCTTTTGGCATCTATTTCCCATGGGCTTCTATGCAGCATTCAGATTGAAATAATGTGAATTTTAATACCTTTTTCTGAAGTCTGAATTAATCTGAATGCTTGTGAATAGTCTCTTATTCTGCTTCTGTCTCACCTTTATTTTATGTTTTCCACTCTCCTCTTCAAACGGTCACTTCTTCACTTACCCCTCTTTCTCTACCCCACACCTTGCTAATTTAGTTAAACACTAATCTTTTTATTCCTTTCTCCATTCCCATTTCCTCACACATTCTCTATTTTGATTTCTCTGTAGTCCCTTTTTCTTTTTGTTATCTTGGCTTCAATTCTTTTTCATTTGCATTCTCTCCTTGTCGCACAAGATTCCTGTATTCATTCCTGTATTCTTGTTTGCCTCCATTTGTTTGCTGTAACCCAGCCTCATTCGTATATCCGATTCCCATGTTTTCTCCATACTATCTGAACTGGTCATACTCCTCTGCTACTATTCCTTCTCTTTTAATTAGACTTTGATCTTGTTACCTCAGTTTATATTATTTTTCCTTTCACTTAGACTTGCTTAGTACACCTAGTATTACTGAACTAATGAATCCAGCCTATTCCAAATGGTACAGTGAGTCCCTGTTAGAGTGTCCACAACTTTACAGCAAATACACTTAAAGCCAGCACTCAATGAAACTATGTAGCAATATAAAACATATTCAGCATTTTGAAACTACAGCTACTGCTTATTACACTCCAATCTGATCTAATTTGGGATCCCGTGATCTGAAGATCAAGAATTAAGAAAGCACCACTGCATACCATTCTTCCTTATCTCTTATCTGTGCATAACAACCTTTAAGAAGACAAAATGATTTTAATTGAACGTAGTTTCATTTATCTATTTTATCACATCCACGTTCTATTCTTGCCGTCCGTCTTCATCAAGAGAATGGACTGCTCCCACTCAGTTATGTCTGCACCAATGTGCATCAATGCAGCTCGCAAGACGTTTACCCAGGGATCACAGAAACTCTGGATTAGTTATCTACTCTCTTGCTTGAAAGAGCCGGAAGAGACTGCCAGGCCTTTACCTCACAACTGCCTTCAACCCTCACACTTCTCCTCCAACATGGAATCATGACTTCAAATTTCAGAGCATTTGGAATTGAGATCAGGCCTCCTAGTCACAAATCTAGCCCTATCCCATTATATCTGTCCAACCATTTCATCTTGGAATCCTTTACTAACCACATGGAGAATGAAGGTTTTACATTATATACAAATCTAACCAAATATATTGAGAACGCAATATAAGAAATCAATCTAATTGTATAATTATTGTTTTTTTTCCTCTTACTAAGGATCGGATACCATCTTGTGCAAAGAGTAAAGTTGTTTGCTTGGTTTACAAAATTCTTATATTAACATTTTAATATCAACAAATAACAGAATATTGAATGAAAAATAAATGCAATGTAAAACAGACTTTGAGCTTTAAATTGCTGATTGTATTATTGAAAGCATGCTGGAAATATTTGACACTACATGATTACACACTAATTGTTCTGGAGAGTAATCCATTTTATTGCAGCATTAAGAGTAATAAGCAAAAAGATAATTGAATTTGTTAAACTTTAATAATTAATTGTGTTTAAAATGGACTGCCCTTAGGATTAAATGTTTTTGTTAAATTGCTTTCCTCTCCTCTTTAATTCAACCCTGTTATAATTGTTCTAGTCTAATATGGTATTAATTGATGTGTGTTGCAGAAATTAACTATTGTACATAACAGAGTTCAATTAATAACTTTGTAAGATGGAACTTAGTTTAGTGAACTCTTTAAATGTCAAATAATGATGTAATGCAAGCAATTTTACAGTTATATAGAAGCAGGAAAAGGTATTGGCAAAACTTAACAGTAATTTAATGTTGCTCCTAAGCAGCAACATTGAAGTACAGTACATGGATGCCACTAAATTGAAAACGTTAAAAAATCTATTTTAACATTCAATCTTGGATTAACCAAAATCAACCTCACTGCAATGTGTGTTTCTAAAACATTGATTCGTTCTCGGATTGCTCTTTCACTGAGAACAAACACCAAATTATTTAACCATAAAGCAAATTTGCAAAAGACGTTGTAATAAAATATTTAATTTCATCCTAAAAATGTTCTTTAAAATTCATGAAGGCAAATAAAATGCACATTGACAAGAGCTTAATATAACTTTTTTTAAATTATGCTTTGAAATGGTGTAAACTTCAGGAGACAAGCATCCTTTACTAGCTCCAGAAAAAAGGTATGCATTAGGCTTTGTAGACATGTTATATTTGGAATAGCTATGCAGTGTATGTGTTGTCTTGTTTCTGCAGACTGTAAATGTAACTCCTTTGGCTCAGTCCATGATCGTTGTAATGGCGCAGGAGTTTGTGATTGTAAGAAGGGAACAACAGGGGCTAAGTGTGATGAGTGCCTGCCGGGATATTATTGGCACAAGGGCTGTCGACGTAAGTAGCATTTCCAAAGCTGCATCCCCAACACTCCTCTTCTCCTCTCCCACCCCCCACCCTGCAGTTTTGCTGCTACTGCTTGTGTTTGTCAGCATGTGCAGCTATACTAACTATTCCAGTAAGGAAGAACTAGGCTTTTAGCTACCCATCCTTCCTAAGGATTATAATTAATCTCCTAAACAATTTGTGGCATTGCTGCACCAAGCTACTGGAGTTACAACAACTACAATTATGACTCGGACAAAGCTTTGTTTCTTTTCAGCTTGCTTCAGTGACGTCAACTTCGAAAGTCATTCAATCCTCCCAGTAGTTGAAATATGGTTTGGCTGAAGGTGGTGTTTCCATAGTATAGTATTTCATTTGAAATAGAGCTCAGCTAAATTTAGCACACTTTACTAACATTGTGATATATATTTACATTACTAGCATTGAATCATCTCTGGATTCTTCACAATGAGCAGATGTTCTCTATTGTTTAACATTCTGGGCTGTGGGTTGAGGGAACTTGTGACTGGGAGGATCTGAGATGCAATATTGATTGGACTTTTACTCTTTCAAGGTTAAGATCAGTTCCATGTTTGAAGAGATTCCTTTTGGGGGAATTAACCAGTGCCTTTTGAGTGTGAGTAGTCACACCGGGCAGGTCTACTATAATTCCAGGCATTCTCGGTGCAGACAACTTGGTATAGTTTTCAACCCTGCCATACAAATGGTGATCCTAGTTATATCAATATCATACTATGTGCTTAACATATTCTGTCAACTAAGCTGTAGAGCATCTGTGATAATAATAATTTTAATAATAATCCTTACGTTTGATATTGCATCATTGAGACGTCGCAAAGCACTTCAAGAATATACTGTAATATTTGACTGTATATTTTATAGACGAAATGCAGAAGACAATTGAGCACAGCAGTTTTCCACAAACCATCATGGATTTACATGGCTGGAAATGCAGCATTCCAAGATAATTCAAATGGGACAAATTATTAAAGCAGAAATGAAGATTTGCAAATCAACATACACTATTTCTAAATTCATAGCGTCTTCTTTATACTGTAATTTGAAAAACTCCATCTTTTATAATTTCTGGTGAAGAAAACACTATTGCAATCTCAGGATAACAGCATTCTACAAACACTATTTCTTGAATCGCTGACATGGTAGTTGGGCCAAATGGCCTGCTTCCCTCTCTGCAAATGCTATGAAACTAAGTCACCTCATAGAGATATGATACTCTCTTTGTATGAATACACACTCAGAACCATAGTCCATTAATAATAATGAATCCATGCATATACTATTCAGTTTTTTCTTTGGCTAATAGTGTACTTAATCATTTAATGTTCATTGTCTTTGTATCTGGGATGTTTCAATACATTGATATCCTTATCAATGAGTATAATGTTTGCGAACAGTAGTTTTTCTTTCTGGTGTGACGGGAAACGTAGCAGCAAACCAGGTATGTTTTAGTACTAAACACACCAACAAGTATTGAATAAGGATCTAACTATATTGGAGGACCACGTGTAACGTGCAAGTAAATGGTGGTTTGCATAACTATTTTCTTTCTACTTTCAATGAGATAATAATTTAAAGGAGTTAAAACATCTAAAGAAACAGATTGGATGGTTGGTATAATCAGGGAAAGTGGAATAACAATGTTAGGATGCATTTATTGACCTTTCACCTCTAGAACTTGGGTTCAAATCCAATTCCATAGGGACTGTGGAAGGCAAGGAGGCTTATGTTTGAACTTGATCTTGGAGACCTCTAGAAAACAGAACGATCAAACCCCTGGGAGAATTGTTCTGCCATACTATATGAGTAATTTCAGAACATCTTTTAAAGCCATTGTTAGTGGTTTATTGGAGCACAAAAATATAAGATCTCAAAATCCAAACATGTTCTGTTCTCTTATTGTTTTCGGTCTTTGTTATGTGTTTTGTTTCTCTTTATGATTATGGTTTCTCTATCCCACAATAGTAGCCCTTGTCTCTTTTCTCTCCCGCTACCCTGCGCCCTACAGTGCTATTCTCTCTCTACCTCTCTTCATCCCTCTTTCACAGCAGCATTCTGACTCGATGGTGGCAGTAGTATAAAACTAACATCAAGTTCTGCATTGCTGTAAGTGTCTTTAGGATTTGTGGCACATTCAAAGGGTTCCGGTGATATAATGAACTGAAAGAGGCTCAGAGATACCAGACACTTAACCAGTTTTTATATTGTGAGCTTTGTCGTTTCAGGTGGAGCTTATAACTTATTATTATTATAACTTCTCTTTCAACGAGCATGTGGCTTTCTAGGTTTTATCTGCTGATTCCAACCATTATATTTTTGCAATACAGATTTATTCTATTACGACTGTCAGGTTTGGTTCTGATTTGTCACAGGAAACTTAAAAGGGTAATAAAAACCACAATGTGACAGGAAGGGACAGTTTTTTTTTATTGGTATAATAGTGTGTGCTTTTTTTTCCAGAATGTCCTCTATCCTGTGAAATTGACACTTATCAATGTTGCGGCAGCATTGTCAAATGGAAAGAGTTTTAAGGAAATGTATTAATAAGTTTGAGGTGTTTCATTTACTGTATTACCTGAAGGAATGTTAGCCATATGTTCACTATAATCCCAGATGTGCTGACTCTTCCTTATCTTCTTCACTGTCATACTCAGTACACAGTGGAGTTCCTCAGTACTCAATGGTAAGAGCGAGAGGCCTGGGTTCGATTCCCGGCAGGTCGGGGCGAAACCGTAGGCAAATTTCCTTACTCTACATGCCTGATAATAAGCCCTCAAGAAAAAAAAAAAAGTCATTTCAATCCATGACTGTTTGTGGGACACTGTTGTGCGCAATTGGCTCCCGCATTTCACCCACATATATACAGTCAATTCACTTTACAGTATATTCTGTGAAGCGCTTTGAGACTCTAGAAGACGTGAAAAGCACTATATCAAATGCAAGGATTATTATTATTACTAACTTTGTTATTAGACTGATAACATTGATAGGATTGGGGAAGAGATGAATTTGTACCATATTAGTGAACCGGTTAACATATACAATGGAAATGAACAGAACCCTAATATTCAGTGCCTTGGGACGTCCTCCCGATGTGAAAGGCGCTCTGGAAATGTAATTTTGTTGTGTTGTTGTAAACTGCTAAGAGTGAAGACCATTTACCTATTCCATTATGTGAAAATGGGCCAGAATATGGATTTTGCCAATTTTAAAAAGAGACTAAAAGCAGTTGCTGGAAAACTGGCATTACACAGTAACATCTGCTGTTGTACTAATACCAACGTTTTATCTCAAAGGAGAAACCTACTTTTTTTTTAATTATGCACTTCGGCAGTTTAGTCCCCAGTGCAATCCTCTGTTATGTGTTTCATTCCATGCACTGCTGTGTAGTAGATAAATACAGCTTGTATCATTGCATGTTCTCTCCACCAGGGAAATTGGTCTTATGTTTCGTCTCACATTGAGTTAAACATTATCAAACATTGAGACTGCATAAGTTTTTTTTAATACTTTCCATTCATGGTCAATTACCAAAATCCGTAATATTAACATTAAAATTATTTCTAATTGACAGTTCCTGTGCGCAAGAGGCTTTCTTGTTGACAACGTTAATATCCCTAAACATAACAGAATAAAATTGTGATTTGCTTTCTCCCAGGATGAAATCAGTATGGCGAATGCTATTGAAATTTATGTTTATGAACATTGGGTGGGAAATACATCTTTAATATTTACGCTGTCATCTCTGATGAGACTAATATGTAATATCTTAAAATTATTAATCTTCCCTTTAGAAAGTAACAAATGGCTGTTCACAGTGCACACAACTCCTGTGATCAGAAAGTGAAGACCTTTAAAAGGCAGACATTTGCAGTCATTAATTTATATGGTTGTCACCTGGAGTTGGAGAATGAAGCAGCTTCACTAAACACTGCTTTGAATTTGATTAATTTGAAAGTCGAATCATTGCTCTGTATCCAAACGTATGAATTCATTTTGAGCATTGGGGAATTACATTCCTTTGTATCTCAGCTGGCTAGAGAGGCATCTAATGATGTAAGACATCAGACTGAGCTCCTATACAATTCTACATTGAGGGAGAGTGAACCTGAGTTGAAAAGAGATGATAACAACTTATGCTGTAAGGTCACAACATAAGAATTACTGCAATGTGTATCACCTTCTGTTGGTCGTTTGAGGCATGGCACATGATATTTTTTTAAATTGGTGCATAACAATGCATCATTTGAGCAAGGTCTCAGCCCGGCTCAGTTGACAGTACTCTCACCTCTGAGTCAGGAGGCTATGGGTTCAAGGCTCACGTTGGCACTTTGAGCTCAAAGTCTCTGCTGACAATCCAGTGCAGTGCTATCCTGGAATCTATCCTAGTATTGTCAGAGGTGCCAACCTTCCGATAAAACCCTTAAAGATCCAATGCCCCAATTCAAAAAGAAAAGGGAATTTCTCCAGATGTCATGGCCAAAATCCACTTCAGAGCTGTTTTTACAAACTGTTCATTAAAGACGAGAGTTATTTTCAGTTGATATGGATAGTGTTGATGTCAGGCTGCTTAGTCCAGTCGATTTACTGCTGGTATCCGAAAACACCAACTGGTCCAATTAGTAAGGACCGGATGCTATTAATATAAGTTGCTTTCTATAACATTGCCACAACAGCTGTGCTATAAATCACATTTGGACCAGGTGATGACCTTAATCGCTCTCCAAGTATGAATACGAGCAGCATATTTAAGTCATATAATGATCTATGGCATAAACTCCCACATTGGTAGTTCTGAAGCCTTTAGACCTTGTGTTGAAGTTAAAAAACTTGACATATAATTGTAAGCATTGGAGACATTTTCCATCAGCTGGTAGCAAACCAGACAACATTGTAAGTAAGTGTAGTCCTGGGGTTACACAGCCTAAGTACTGGTCTATATCAAACCACTTTGCACATTTTCCTACTATAGTACAAACAAAGGTCAGAAAATATAAGAAAAAAGGAACAGCTGGTAAACAAGTTATATTTTTAATTTTGCGGGGGTGGGGGATTGTTACCAGTGAAAATACAATTTATTTTCAACTTCCTTCACTGTAAAAGCTAATGGCTTTATAAATATATCCATCATACAGCTTCCAAGCAGGAATTAATCAGTTGTTAGGTTAATGTAATGCTGGAGCTTACAGGATCAATAAAACCTATTCAATATGCACATCGGTTTTATCTTTAATAGTTCACAGCATGCTACAATCTATATGCTTGTGAATTAACTATCTTTTTAAATAAAATATTTGCCAGAAATAATATTGATTGCACAAACATATATATGTTATTTTGTGTTCCACAAATCCTAATGTTAAATACTTCTGCAGTATAATATGATCTGCTGGGTATTGTCTGGAAAAAGAGTGATGCGATAACTGATCCTCTCTAGCATGACTGATGCAGGTTTCTTTATCATTGGGATTTTAGTGCAGTTACAGCAGACTGATCAATACAGTTTGATCAAGAAGATGTGTGAAGTCCTGATAGTAGCTAAACTCATATCTCATCTGGATGTTTGAAATAATGACAATATTTATTTATCTCACTGTTCCAATATTTTTTTCTTTACTAATTGAAATTTGTCCTATAAATATGGAAAAGGAGGGTCGGATGGGTATATATTGGATCATGTAAGTTTGGATTACCAAATGGACCTTGCTGTATGGTTGTGACAATTATTTAAAGCTATGTTGCTGCAACAGAGTTTTCTGTTGTCAACTCTTGCTACACGTAGGATATAAATCACAGCCAGTGTTTCTTCATAGGCAGAGATAACATTTAGCAAATCTTAAAAAAAGTGTGACATGTTCCTTAGCTAATGTTAGTGACCGTGCCATTAAGCATAAAGAGGTGTGGAATTTCATACATCAGCTCTACTTTAACACTCCAACAGTGAAAAAATGTGATGTTTCATAACAGATTTGTTAATCTTTGAATGTGTTAATGAATCTGTGAGAAAACATTTTGCACCCCTACTTTTCAATACACTTGCATTTGTCAACAAAATCCAAACCCTTTCAACATTCTTTGAAAGAAGAATCCATGCAATCCTTCACACCTGAGAAAGTACAGAATACATAGAAGTAGTTTAGGATTAAACTAGACCTAACACTAAGGTACAAGAACATTTTTTAACAAGGTAGTGAGATTGAACAGTTACAAAGGCAGTGTCATACCAAAACTGAATTTTTAAGATGGCAACATTGAGTATACAAGGTGTTGCTAAACTCGACTAACAGGACAGAATAAAAGAGCATTGAGTGAATAAGTGCAGGCTGCCGGACAAGTGTTGTGTCACCTGCTTAAGAGACACTCACAGTCAGTCAGCAGTATGTACATTGCTACAGTGACAGTTACAGGCACCAATGCCTTATGTGTCTGTGTGACTGGGACCTTTACAACATTCACAAAGGACATTACTGAAGACATCTATATAATGTGGCATAAAGGAAGTAACTGATGCACTCTTTGCAAAAGCAACTCTGCACATCCATCCCATTAGTAATCAGTAGTAGATGCCGAGGCAACAACGTCACTTACATTAAAATTCCACAAGTGCAGGGAATTATAGACCAGATGCATGGAATTGTTTGTGCGGCAGCTACGTGTAATCATTGTAACCACAAGAGCATTTCCTCTGCAAAAGTTCGGAAAGTCTGTCACTACAAAGGGGGAAATCATTCATTGAAATGCTCAGGTTCCGGGGGAACTGCAAGCCTTTTATCTTCATTAAGTGAAAGAGAATCTGAGGCCGTCATCATATCAGCATCCTTTCTAAAATGTTCCCGACTACTTTTTCACAAAATTTCTGTAGAGATTTTTCAATCTCTTAATTATTTCCTTACCATAACAACAACAACAACTTTGATTTATATAGCGCCCTCCACGCCGGACGGCGTCTCAGAGCCCTTTGAAGGGTACCATAAGGCTCATTTGGCGGTATAATCCCCAGCCTGGTTGGGTCAAATGGCTCGTTCCTGTGCTGTAAGGTTCCATGGAATGAGACACTTACGTTCAGATCTATTCAATGTCCTCTTGCCCATTCCTTTCAAGCTTAGCCAATGAAAATCAATTTCTGTTTTGAAAATAAAATGACTGTGCTGGAATGGGAGAATTGGAATAGTTTGTAGACATTTCAAATTTCCTGTTTTTGTTGACTAATATAACTTTGAAATAAATATTTAGTGGCAGAATACAATTCTACTCTCGATAGATTTTTACGATATTCATTTAAGATATTTTAGGTGCTGCCAAAAACGGTGTACTGCAGCTCGTGAAACTATAATGTAAAGAACTTTAATGAACATTTTAAGAGCTTATATTTTATCCCAGCACAAAGTCTTTGGACGTCCTCCTGACATGAAAGCCACTCTGCACATGCAATTTTGTTGTGGTTGTGTGTGAACATAGATCAGGTTGCTCGCAATGTAAACAATTCCCTTTAGTCATTGAATGTACTTTAAAGAAGCCAGGTGTGCCATGAAGATCATATATAAGGTCATAAAGTGATTGGGTTAAATCATTTTGTGGTCAGTAATAACAAATAGGCATCACAGACAGAATGTTAGACAGTAGCATGGACTCCCATTGCCTCTTGAATATGGAATTAGCTGTAAAAGGTGCCAGGCAATGTGATTCCTCACAGTAAACCAGCATGTTTTTGCTTTGAAGTGTAAGTTTAAAAGGAATAATTTATGAATCTGTTAGGGAAAAACTATTCCTATTCACTCTGTTAGCTTAAGATGCCAAAGGTTATGCAGAAAACAGCAAATTTTAAAGAGACTGTAAGAAGATTATATACCAGTAATGTTTGATGTTACCAGCTGACAAAATCCATCAATTGTTAAAACAGAAGTAAGGACTAGTGTGCAAAGAAATGCAAGTGAGCTGTCATGTCTGACAGGGCAATTCTACAGTATTATATTGGGTCAAATTTTCCCCTGGGTGAAGGAATTTGTGAGGACACCTCTATAGTTTCCTGCATTTTCTGTTCTTACTTAAGAAAAACTGTATTACTATTTGCATTTCTGAATCACTATAATTTGCACTGGCTTCCAATACGCATTGAACAATTTAGGGAATAGAAATTTCCAAATGGGCCAAGTTTATTGTATGTCCTTACATTTCCCCCTCAGTAGGCATGTGAAATTAGATTTGAACTGTTGAGGAACAGAACCAAATATTTTTGAAAAGTTTTCTTTTCCAGTAGCATGATTATTTTCCAAGTGTTGCAAGTTTCAAATATTAGCATTAAGGAATTAGCCAAGACTTTAGATGCAAATATCTGCTAACCAAAACTCCAGTCATATTTGTCAATAGAATTTATCACATTACACATGCCTTGGTGGCAACCATGTGCATACGCCAATAGCCTTTGCACATGCTTATGGCACTGTGAAAGGGAAAATAGTGAATTTGCTTCAATACAGTTTAGCAGCTAGTGGATGTATTTAGTGGAAAACTGCTGTCAACAAATTCCAATCATGCAGAAGTGAGATGTGAAGAAAAGCTGCCATGGGCAAAATGCATGACCTGCTCCTGACAGGGTTATTCAATAAAGGGTGAAGCAATTGGTTTACTGACATACTGTTTGGCTGTGATTCCCACCAGAGGAAGGTCTTGGATTATGGTACTTTGTCAAAGGGAGATATCAAGTGGGACTAAATGACTTCCTCACAGATGGATTGAAAGCTTCTCCTGAACACCTTCCATAAATAACCTACATGGTAATAGAATTCTTATACAAAACTCATAACTGTAAATGGGGGGGGGAATTGTGTGGTATTTCATAATACATCTTTGCATTATGAAACCCAGTAAATTTTGCTCCCTAAAGTCAAAATATAAGCATTTCAGACATGTTGCATTAAGCATAAATTTTTAACCTATAATTGTTGATAGTTATGCCAATTTATTTTATGGATATGCTTCAGTTTTGTCTCTTACCCTTCTACACAAAGGCAGCACAATTTCTTCTTGTGGTTTTTTTAAATCAAGAAATCATCACATACTTAACAGCAGTCTTGCGTTTTGCAGAGAATCTGAAAATACAGATTGTATCTAAACACTTCACTGATACAAATTCAATATGCCGCAAGGAACAGCTTTTCTGAATTTACCCTTATCCCGAATGCCCCCAAAGGCCTGACATTTTGCACTAGTTATCTTGACTGTCTAGTGTGAGAAAGAAATAATTGGAAAGATTATGCAATATCTAGCAACATGCACCTATAGACAAAGCGACCAGGCACAGTTTCAGGCACATTAATCTCCATCCGCAATACTAATAAATGGTGCAGGAAGATCACAGTGGTAACTGGATTTTTTTTAAACCTGGAAGGATAGCAGTGCAAAATAAGTAGAGTGAAGGAAGCACACATTTGGGTGTAATGGCTCAAAATGTTACCTACGCATTTTCAATCTGATGAAAAGTCTTTTCCCCTATTTGATCTCAAACCCTCATTGAATAAATATGAGGACATTTAGTGTAAATCAGTACAATCAGTTCAGTAGCTGAATTTCCTGACACTCGGTGTCAACTGGCAGAAGGTAACTCAACTCATATCACGTCCAGTGGCTATAGTGGTATGGAGATGCAAGGCTGATACAATGCCAGTAGCTGGGACTATAAAGACCAGCACAAAATCCACAAAGCGCATGCTCGAGATTCCATTATTGCTGTTAGTTTCTCATGTTATCCAGTTTTGGGGAGACAATATTCATGTTTTTATATCTTGAAGCAGAATCCATGATAGTTTCAAAGCGCTTCACAGAATGTAGCCAATAGCAGCCAATAGCGCACAGCAGTGTCCCACAAACAGTCATGGATTGAATTCATCAATTTGTTTTGAGGAGTTATTAGCAGGCATGAGGAGTAAGGAAATTTGCCCAAGATTTCGCCCTGCCTGGAATCAAATCCAGGTTTCTTGCTTGTAAGGCGAGTGCTCTAACCACACAGTAATAATATACAGTAAAAGATACCATAATAATAAGCTGTGTTTGATGTTGTGCCTTTCACGTCATGAGGACGCCTCAAATCCTTTAACAGGATATACTAGAAAGTTTAGCGACTACATATTTTATAGGCGAAATGATAATTCTATGATTCTTTAACATTTGAAAATAGTTTCTTGAAGGTTCTTCGGGTCAGCAGGCTTCTTAATTTGGTGCTGATAGTAAAGTAACTGTTAATTACAGTTGTTCAGATTCTTTTCTGCAACAAGTGGAAATTGGCCAATGCGCGAGAAAGTCATGTGTAACATTGATGGTGACACAAATAGAAAATGATAGCACAACGACTGGTGTCACTAACACAAAACTGAAAAGATGCATTCAATTTATCAACAGCTGAAGACCATAAGAAAACACAAGCCATTAAACTGGCAAAGTGCAAGGTCCACATAATTCAAGACCTCAAAAGGATGGCTCCAGATAGGGTTCAATACAGTAGAAAAAAACAGCAAAAAGAAAAAAAAACTCAAATCCTGTAAGTGCATCGCAGGTCAATCAGCATCGAAAATAGAAAGATCATCTAATGTTTGAAACTCAGACAAGTACAGGGAGCAAAAGCTCCTTTTAGGCTTGATGTGGGTAAGTTGGACCAGCCTAGCAAAACAATGGAAAGTATCTATATCTGACTGTTGTGGACATTTCTTTACTATCATAAACAACACCTTAACTCTCCTTTCACAGCATACTAATGCTTCCTTCCATTGGGTCGCCTTTTGGAGATCCTGGTTTTAAATGTTTCCAGGAAATAATTCAAACATTTAAAACCAGGGCCTGACTTGCCCATGTTTATAATGTGGCGTTTCCCCCAGCGTCTTCAAATCTGGTGAAAGATCACAAGATGAAAGCCTGTCTTTCTCTTTCAGATGATGATTGACCTGCTGTGCATTTCCAGCAGTTTGTGTTTTTATTACAGTATAGAGTAGCCATCAGCTGCACAGCAAAAGCCACAGGACACTGGGAAAGCATCTTTCAAAGCCTGAGAAGATGATAGTTCAACTCTTTCAAGGCAGCACGTCATCAGCACATTCTGCTGCTGAGTCCAGTAAGTGATATAATATTTGCTGTCTGTTGTATCCTTAAATAATATATATGGGAAATGTCCCTGAAGCTTTTTATAACACATTTGGCATGAATCTAAGTAGTCTGGTAGGTCCTTGGATGCAGTGCCCTGCTTCCCTAACCAGTTTCCTAACCACCACAAAAATAAGCTACTTAATGGCCCCTGGTACTGTATGGCACTGTAATGCTAGTGATTGTTATATCGTGGTATCGTAAATTTGTGGTTGGTACAGTAGAAGCCCGTTTATCGTGACCTGATTAACCAGATTGCTCGACCCCCTCCCGGGGCAATTCCCCATTCCAGCAATCGCGAGTATGCTCAATTTGCGCATGCGGGCAATGCATGCGCATGCGCACTTATTAAACTTATGAACTTGGAGGTTTTTACCAATCTTTTTGATTTTTTACCGAGTGTGCTAGAATCTTTATTGGTAAGTAGCTATATAATATTCTGTTACTATTTAGTATATTATTATAATATGTTTCAAAATAAGTACAGTTTTTGTGTTGGGTTTTCGGCAATTTGCCGCCCGATTATTCAGCACAGTCAATTAGTCAACCCCTCCGAGCGTGCCGGATAAACAGGCTTCTACTGTATATAGTCCAAAGTCCAAAACTGAAAACTGCCTTTTATTTCACCACAGATAATGGTTTGGTATCCAGTTCAGTCGTTTCATTCCAAGGAGCCATCAGCATTTCAAATGAATTGGGAGCACAGGCCAGGCAGAGCCCAATTCTATCCACAGAACACAGAATCTGAGCTCCGCAGTAGTGACCGTGCAACAGAGAAGCAGGCGGCCCGTGGCAAGAACCTCTTTGGAATGTCTCTGGATTGCACCATACAAGCAGGAGGCTATACAGTGTTTGGTTATGTCAGACCGTCTGACACAGCTTAGTTCTGCTCTGACATGGATGAAGTCCAGTGATCTTTCCAGCAACAGCTTAATTCCAAACAAAATAAAAATTATTAAATTCAGATCACAATTCTTTTTAAGTGGTGATAATGGTGAACTAATGGTCAGATATGCTCCTTTGGATACTGGTTTTCCGATTCGTAGCAAATTAAAGGAACATCTCTCCAGCCTTACCTCAGAGCTTCTCTTTATTATGTCCAGGAAAGACCCTAGTAAATCACGAACTGGTGAAATATCCAGGCCATGTTGAGTGGCAGTACAAGTACAAATGTTTATCAACTACTAACGCTCTTGGAAAGTAGCATCAGTGATAATAATAATAATAATCCTTGCATTTTGATATATCGCTTTTCACATTTTATCAACATCTCAAAACACTTCAAAGAATATACTCTATAGTGAATTTGACTGTATATTTGTGGGCAAAACGCGGCAGCCAATTGCGCGCAACAGCATCCTACAAACAGTCATGGAGTGATTTTTATTATTGTGTTTTTTTTGGACGGATTATTATTAGGCATGTGGAGTAAGGAAACTGTGATGGAATAGTACTGCATTGCAAGTTACTTTAAATCTATTGTAATCATAAACTATGGAACATTGGAAGCAAACAAAACTGAGATACATAGGAGTTTTTCAAGCAAGTTAATATTATAATAATCCTTGTGTTTGATGTAGCACTTTTATTATTATCTTCAAAGCAAACAGGAAAATATGGCTTTTCAGTCATAGGACGATGGTGCTGCACTATTAACACATATATTTTGCAAGTAAGACTGTATAAGGTGCTGTGAAGTAGCTTTAGAAAAAAGTTGCCGATGTGATTTATGATACTTTCTGCCAATATTTCTTTTTACAGAGCTGCACAAAAAAACAATATCACAAAGAATGAAGCATTGTCTCCCACTTTATTTCAACCTCCCTTTGTTTTTAATTCTCGGTGTGGTCCATCTCAGCTGCAGATGAACAAACAGTTCAGATGTGTCACTTCCTTTCGTAAACCTTTGATTTTACTTTTTTTGTTAGTTTTCAAAAATAAGACTGCAAAGAAATTGCTTCGATGCGGTTTTATTTTCTGAAAGAAATCCCACCGTCCTCTCCTTTCGAAAATATTTGAGACCAAGGAGAGTAATGTGACTCAATAATGGTCCATCTCAGATCTGAATATTTTCTCATCATAGTAGCTATTGTCATTATAATCTCACAGCCAATATTGATATTGGATTTCATATGTCGTCACCTGAGTTATTATTAGATGAGGAGTTTTATCATTCGAAAAAAGCTATGCTATCTTTTTTATCTCATCTTGCTCTCCCTCTGGCTATCCTGGTAAAATAGATGCTGAGGCAGTCATTGGAAGTCTGTCTTCCTCTTGGCCATTATTGGTTATGAGTGGTATTGTCCAACGGAATGGATGAATGGTAAACCTTAGACAAATAGGGACACAGATTCAACTGTTCATGATGTAGTGGTATCTATTGATTTAAGACGTAAAGCACTTCCAAGCAATCTGTTCTGCTGCGTAGGGTGTTCAGCAGTAGTGCAATACAAACATTGATGCTACTCATTCCATAGAAATGATTGTGTTGGCAGAGCTGAGGAATGTCAGACATTTGTGAAGTTTCATTCACCCATCATTGCAGTTAAGTAAAGGTTCTAAAAGGGTCAAACATAGGAGAGATGGTGAATTAATTATTATTTATTATCAGTTGTTGGCTACTGAATATTACCATCCAGTCAAGAGTGCAGAGCACAACGTAACCATTGCCTGTGCTCTTCTGCTGTTGGGTAATCCATATAATGATTATTTCCATAATGAAAGCTTCACTTGCATGCAGTGTTCAGCTTAGGATGGACAAGACTAAACCTACTAAGTAAGCTTAGTCTAAAATTACCAGGCAATCTGGGAGTTGAACTTATAACTGCTGTATTCAGAGATATGTGCCTAATAGGGTAAAAATTAGATGAGTGAATTGGGGAAATAAGTTGATAACCAATTTTCTTAGACTCAGAAATTCTGAATTTAATGGATCGTCCGCAAAAGTAAACCATCCAACCAGTGTCATAATGTACTTATCTCGTTTTTTTCTCTCTGGACTCTTTCAGCCAATGTCTGTGACAATGAATTGATGCTCTGCCAGAATGGAGGAAAGTGCCTGGACCATAGGAGATGTCAGTGCCCGGCTACTTTTACTGGTGTGCTCTGTGAGAAGCGCAAATGCGAAAAGGGCGTCGGCGGTTGTAGCTCAAATTCGGTCCCAGCGCCAGCATCACACGACGTTCTACTGTTGCTGACTGCACTGCTAACTACTCTTACTGGCCTTCTAACACTTTAAACAAAAGTGGTCAACATGCTTCAAGTTCAGGCTGCTTAAGGGAATATGCAACAAAACAGCAACGGAAAATTGAGCATTTACATCCTATAAAGCACTGTACCAGAAAAAAAAATGCTAATCGAGACCTGAGCCAACCAAGCCATACTGTATTTATCGATCCCATGAGAGAATTTAGTCAAGACTGTGTTTTCTGACTGGTTGGCAGCTACTAATATTAATACTGCGATGACAAGTCCAGCTGCAAGGCTTTCACTGGATATACAGCTTTGAGAACATAAAGGATGTCAGTGGCTGCACTACTCATAGGCATTTCTCTGAGTGCGGACTGAGCAATTGCTGGCATTCTTTGCTGTCAGTGCATTGTGGTATAAGGAAATCAAGAGTCTGCCTGTTGGCTGGCTTCAATCCTGCCCTTCAACCTGTGCTTTAGTGAACGTTGCTCTGTAACCCTTGTTGGTTGGACGATTTATTTGTCTTAAGTAGTGGTGCACTTGTGTAATAGCCCCCTCTTTCCTCTCCCTCCCCCCCTTTCCCTATGAGATTTATTCTCCTATCATATTCTTGTATATCTAATGACACTGCATCAGTCCAATACAGGAAAACTCCTGACAAGGTGATCATAGAGCATTAGTGCATTTATTGATTCTTTTTGTATTAAAATGAAGTTATTTTCTTGGAATAAAATAATGTAAGATGTAGTTTTTTGTATTAATACTGATTTGTGTTGATGAATATATGTTAACTGTATGATTCTGAGCAATTAGCAGAATTCTACAATTTAATTTTATTTGTCTTATTTTCTTGTGCAGAGATTCCTCTGTATTTGCAACGTGCTGGCATCAAAGAATATCAGTTTACATATATGGAAAGTGTAATAAGATTCCACCAAAGGACATTAAATGTTTTCTTGTTGCTTTACACTGGAAAACAATAAAAATTCCTGCATAAGCTATTATGGTATCATATTTTAGTGAATGGTGATATCCTGGTTCATTGCTTGATATGGTTAATGTTTCTTCTTTGTAATTAACAATAGTATTTGATATGTTATGGTCAAATTTCTATAGTGTTTCAACAATGTTTGTTCGATGTAGAACATGCAACCACAGGTCACCCATCACTGCATTAGTAGAATGATCAATTTACCTTGTACATTCCTGCACAGCATTTTGAAACTTTAGTGGTTTTCAGCAGGGTTCATCATTTGCCGCTATCACTAAAAATAGCAGTATTTTGCTATTTCTTTAACACAAATTTTATAATTGATTTGTATGCTCATTCATTCTTTTTGGCTGCCTCCGTGTACATTTCAAAAAGCTCACTTTAATTTACCACAGCCGCTTGAAAGAGTTACCCTCTGCAGGAATATCTGGTCAGTAATCAAAAGAATTATGTATTCAGTGTCAGTCAGTCAGTTAATATGGAAACAATAAGCATCACAAATGACATGATGGAAGGTTAATGGCTCTCAAACTCTGCCCTAATTTACACACTGGAGCTTTAAATTTGTGTGAATGGTGCAATCCTGATGTTTTTCACACTCTCCAATTTTACCTCTCCTTTCCTAAAGGTGCTGAATTACACTGTCAGACTGTGGGGTAGTTCCATGGGACTAAACACCATCTGGTGTCTTGCCAATGTGACCATTCTTGACACCTGACCTTAGACTGTAATTGTTGACAGATGACATCAACTGTGAGATCAACACGACTGAACCTCATCCTATCCCCACCCAACATTGCACACATGCACATGGCTGCAGGAGTCACTAGATAACTCTTGGAAACTGGAATCCAGGCAGTGTTTCGCTCCCCCAAAAAACTAGGGTCTTTGGGTTCAACGGTTTACAGCAGCTGATAGGAGCTTACACATTACAGACTGACTGTGGTCTCATAAATCTGAGAACGTTTAGATCTACATTACTCAGGCAGTGGCTAAACCATTGAGACAGTATTGAAATCAAGTGTTAAATCCCTATTATTATAACAATGGGCTGCTGCCCTTTTCATACCTGAGAAATGGCTCTGCTTATAATACAAGCTAAACATTCCTAAGGGTGATGCTAATCTGAAACTCCAGTTTGGTTTGTTTTCTTCTAAACCATTATAAGACATTAAATGAATAAATACATTAGATGTGGATGTCATTGGAAAGAAACTTGCATTTTTACCTTATTAAGTCAAAATGTCTCAAAGTACAAAACAACAGCTGATTTGCTCCAGCATAAACAGCCACAAGGAAAATAAGCAAATTCATATAGAGGATTGTTTCTTTTAGGAAAATTTCTCATATTGGATCACAGGATCTATAATAACTATCTGGAGGCATCCAAAAGACGACCCTTTCAACAAAGCAGCACTTCCACCATCACTGTGCTGGAATATCAGCCTGGATTTTAAGATCTATATTTTAAAAAGGTAGTTAGAGACATTTTAAATCCTGTATAATTTTATAATGGAAAGTAATACCAGGATCTTTACAAAAAGGATAAAGTATCCACTTACGTTTTCTAAAATTGGTTTATTTCACATCACACTCTACCACTTCAATTCTATCAGCAGTATAATAATTAGTATTAGCATTATAAGCACATTGCAACAACATCATCCATAACCTGTTCTGCTGATGTAATAGATCAGCTCACACATGAAAAATACATGCATCTAATTTTTCTAATAAAATACTCACTAAAGGCATTAGCATTGAAATGCTGCCACATGATTCGTGAGTTTAAGGATGTTCTCAGCTGACTGGTAGATCAGCAGTATCAGAATTATGCTGTTATTGTTTCTACATCCAGTGACAGAAACCGAAGAGTGCATCAATGAAGTTAGACCAGACATTTCCCGTGAAATATTGTCAAACAAAAAAGAATTTTAGGACTTATGAAACAAATCATCTTGCTACCCAAAATAATCGTAAAGCAAGTCTGTATAATGATGAAACAGAATTCAGGAATGTTACTTAAGAGAAGAACAAATGCAGGAAAATACAGCTGTTTTATAGAACCCAGCCTCGATGTCAATTGCCTGTCAACTAATCTTGATAACATCTGCTTAAAAATCTATATCACAGATTATTAATTCCACTGATCAGACATTATGTCTTTAAAATACCTTAAAAATCTTAAAAATAGTAGACATTAACTCTTCCATCCATAAGGATGCACTGGTCAAGCGTATGACCCTTACTAATGCTCAAATCGACGGGAAAGCAATTCCATTTATTTTAGTTGTCCATTTGCTCTACAGAGATTTTAATATCATTAAAATGCCGGATTTGGAAGTCATCTGAATAGAGCAAGAATTATGTGCTAAATAAGAGAATCCTGAGGATGAGTGAGTACTTGGGTAAATTCGGAATATAAGTTTGGGTTTGATTTCTGAAGGTCTAAAATCTGTCTGTGTGAGTGATAATAATGGCAGTTTTTAACTTACATGTAAAAATGCAAATGGATAAATCGATTGAGTGAATGTATCACCGGGCACTGTGCCAATATCTGGCTCTCCAACTGCAAGAGTATTAACATCCTTTGATGAGAAGAAAAATCTTCTAAAGTAAAATATTACTTTCTGTCTATATGTATGTAGCAATTTCAATTGAGTTTAAATTTATAGGATCCGAAGCTCATTATAGTGTAAATCCCAATTTAAATGCTGCTTGGGTGCTGGGAATTTTTTTTAAATTTAATTGTATGTGATAGAGTACCTTATCCAATTGAAATACCACAAAAGGCTTCACAGTTTTCTGTGAAGTGTAGTTGCTGCATTGTACGTGAATGTGAAGCCAATTTTCCCATAATAATGTCCCACTAACAACTGCAGTCAATGATCACTTGTGTATCTATAGAACCCTAGAAATTTACAGCACAAAAAAAAAGGCATTTGGCCCATTGTGTATGTGGCAGAAGATTCCTGTAGCTTAGTGGTGAGAGCACACGATTCACAAAGAGTTCAGTTCCCAGCAGGGCAAAACCTTGGACAAGTTTTCTTACTCTACATGCCTGATAATAGAAAAAAATGTGCTCACTCAATCCATTACTGTGTGTGGGACATTGCTGTGTGTAATTGGCTGCTATGTTTCGCCCCAAATATACGGTCACTATACTTCACAGTACATTCTGTGAAGCGCTTTAGAACGTCTAGAAGGCGTGAACAGGGCTATATCAAATGCAAGGATTATTATTTTTGTTATTAAAAAGAGGATTGTTGGCTAGCACACCAGAACAAACTCCCTTTTTAAAAAAATAATGTGTGAAATAGTCTTAAGTTTGTGGGTCATTTATCTATGCGACTGGCTGCTGCATTTGCCTGCAAGTACAGAGTTACTATACTTACTATACAGCAAAAATCCTGTGCAGTGCTTTTGAGATATTTCTACGATGTCATGAGGCACATATCAAATGCAAGGCTTATTGTCTTATAAATTCAGTGACAATATAACATTAACACGGACAAGCAGGTTTAATGCCTCATCTTGAAGGACTTCACTCTGACAATGCAACATGCCCCAACTGCGAGTGTTACCATAGATTGTGAGCTCAAGATCTCAAGTGGACCTTCTGCTTACAATCACATTTTCATCACTTAAAACTATGTAATTAATCTAAATGTAATTTGGACAACTTGATTACTATCTACTTTCACTGCACTGCTATCAGTGCTAACTCTGACTGCCGCATGCACATGCTTTCAAACTCTATTGAGTGTATCTTGATACGGTTCAGACTGCATGTGCCATGAGGCATGTTGTTTCTTTTCGTCTGTGGTTGACTCAGTAGTTAGGTCCACAGTAATCCAGGGTATTGTTGATGATGGACTGGTTAGGCTAGCTTGTTGGCACGGGAGGAAATAGCAGGGACTCTGGCCACGATCTTTCAATCTTCCTTGGACACAGGGGTCGTGCCAGAGGACTGGAGGATAGCTAATGTTACTCCCTTGTATAAAAAGGGGCAGAAGGACAAGCCTGGTAACTACAGACCAGTCAGTCTAACGTCGGTAGTGGGCAAACTTCTAGAGTCCATAATCAGGGACAAGGTAGATCTTCACTTAGAAAGATATAGGCTAATAAAGGACAGTCAACATGGATTTGTTAAAGGCAAATCTTGCCTTACAAATCTGATAGAATTTTTTGATGAGGTAACGGAATGGGTGGATAATGGTAGCGCAGTTGATGTAGTTTACATGGACTTTCAAAAGGCATTTGACAAAGTGCCACATGAGAGACTTATTATGAAATTAAAGGCCCATGGCGTAAAAGGGACAGTGGCAGCGTGGATCCACAACTGGCTGCGAGATAGAAAGCAGAGAGTTGTAGTGAGCGGCTGTTTTTCAGATTGGAGGGAAGTGAGCAGTGGTGTGCCACAGGGATCAGTTTTGGGACCATTGCTGTTTGTAATCTACATCAATGATCTGGACTTGGGTGTACGGAGTACAGTTTCCAAGTTTGCAGATGACACTAAGTTAGGGAGAATAGTAAACAGTGAGGAGGATAGTAGCCATCTGCAAGAGGATATAGACAAATTGGTAAAGTGGGCAGACACATGGCAGATGAAGTTTAATGCAGAGAAGTGTGAGGTGATGCATTTTGGGAGAAGAAATGAAGGGAGGCAATATAGGCTAGATAGTACAATTTTAAATGGTGTAAAGGAACAGAGAGACCTGGGGATTTGTGTTAGTGACTCGTTGAAGGACAGGTAGACAAGGCTGTTAAGAAGGCATATGGAATACTAGGCTTTATAAATAGGGGTATAGAGTACAAAAGTCAGGAAGTGCTGACTAACCTCTATAGGACTTTGGTGAGGCCTCAGCTGGAATACTGTGTTCAATTCTGGTCACCACACTACAGAAAAGATGTGAAGGCATTGGAAAGGGTACAACGAAGATTTACTAGGATGGTGCCAGGATTGAGGGACTTCAGCTATGAGGAGAGGCTAGATAGGCTAGGGTTATTCTCTCTGGAGCAGAGAAGATTGAGGGGAGACCTAATAGAGGTTTATAAGATCATGAGGTTTCGACAGGGCAAATAGAGAAAAACTATTTCCACTCGTGGGTGAATCTGTGACTCGTGGTCACAGATTTAAAATAGTTTCAAGGCGAAGTAGAGGGGAGCTGAGGAGAAATTTTTTCACTCAGCGAGTTGTTCGAATCTGGAATGCATTGCCTGAAAAGGTGGTGGAGGCTGATTCGATAACAACTTTTAAAAGGGAATTAGATCTTTATTTAGGGAGAACGGGTCTATTAGGCTATGGGGAGCGGGCAGGGCAGTGGGATTGAATCGCTCTTTTCAAAGAGCCGGCACAGACTAGATGGCCTCCTTTTGTGCCGTAAAATTCTATGATTCTATGATTCTATGATTCTATGATTCTAATTGGAAGGAGTGGATCTATATTTTGGGCCTTTGTCCCCTCATCTTCATATAATTCTGGAAACCACAACCCCAACAGGTAGGGTGATCCCACTTGGTCAAGCCATAGGAAGCCCACTAATGCTGGTTAATAGTAGCCTCCGGTTTTACTAAATCTTGAGACGTCCTCACGAGGTGAAAGGTGCTCTATCATTGTAATTTTGTTGTTGTTGTTACTGGTTCAATTCTAACAATCCTTGATTCTTTCCAGCTTGTAAATTCGCTGGGGTTACATAACAGTGTATATCCTATTGGGAGAGAGTAATCACTGCTTTCCATATCAACAGAAGCCTTACACATGTGAAACTTTCAGTCTTTTAATCTAGAGACTTCTAAAACATGGTGATTGATTTCTGTGTGTGCCGCATGCTGCTGACTAAAAACAATGTAATTCATACATGATGGGGGTCAGATTTTAAAGCAACTGGATGCTGGAAAATGGACAACACAGCGAGTATCTCATTGAGACCCAGTTCATGTCGATTTCTCTGCTGTGGAGCTGACACACTTGATGAATATTCATCCAATCCAATCTAGGGCAATGACTCCACAAGCTGCTTCACAGATCCTCTGACCTATCAGGAAGCAATTAATTGGGTAGACATTCAGTGAAACTATTGCTTGCATCCTTACATTTGATACAGCGCTTTTCACATCGTATAACGATCACATCATATAAAAAGATTTTTTAGCACTCAACAAGGGAGAGGACTCACACAGAACATCAGCCACAGCAATGGAGCATTCTAGCCTCTCAAACTGTTTTCAATCAATTCAACTGTGAACCTAACTTGGGTGGGGGATGCTCGTAGCAAGATCAATGTTCCATCAAATACTAATAATAACTCTTGCATTTTCATGCCTGCATCTATTGCCTTTGTCTCCTCCCCACATAGTCACTCCTAAGGGACACGGCATTCATTCCCCAGCAGACCCCAGAGGTCACAGAATTTCTCATCCCCATAGGTGAGGTATCCTCATTATTATGACAATATGAGGAGGTACTGCATACTGAGGAGGAAATCCTCCCTGTCCCCTGGACAAGAGGGGCTCTCACTAAGGCATCTCAGTATGTAGCTCAGTGGTTGGATGAAGAGCAGCTTTCTGCCTCTTCTACACACACAGCTGTGCCATGTGTGCTCCTACATGGCACCAACCATATTCCCCATCTGCTCCTTTAAAATTCGACTGTCAATGAGACAGGGCATTCTAATATTATAAACAATCACTACTCTTTACAATAAAATCCTGTGCAGGTTTTGAGATGTTTCGACAATATTTTGAGGCACTATTCCAAATCAAAGCATTATTCTGATTATCATACACATCTTATATTTCCTTTTGAAGTGGAATTATACCTGTTTGAAAGCGACTTCAGCTAGAATTTCTTCCTCTTTCAGATGAATCAAAAACATTCTCATTTTTTTGCAGGTGTGAATAATTCCTTCCCCACTGTTTTGGCTTTGAATTAAGAATTGATCCAATCCCTTCTGATGCTTCAATTCAATTTATATTTAGCACACTAGGTGGCAGTCTAATCCATAGGTCACGTACGATTAGCATATTAAGACAGGTTTCCTTTAATTAATTTAAACTTGCAGCTGTTTCAATTTATCATGTTTCTCACATCTACATGATCAATTCCTTCCAGTGTTTAAAATAGGGGGCTTCCTTTATTCCCCCCACCCACCCCCAGTGGATTCAGTCTCTGTTCAAACTACCATCCTGAAACCTGAAATCCTTTTCACTGTCTTTACACCACTTTCAAAAGTGAATGGATGGCAGCTCAACACAGCCCATGTGATCAAACATCTTACTTTCTGGCACAAGTTGGCATTGATTCCAAACCATTATTAAAACCTATGTTTAAATGCATTTATTAAAATCCTCATAAATACGAGGAACAGCAGAGCTCAATGGTATGAACGCAGACATACAGTACTCGTTCCAGCTGCAAATTGAAATTGGCACGCCTTGTTTCTAACTACAGTAATCAATAATTGCTGTTCAAGTTACAACTTCTTGATATAGGAAGATGGGAAAGTGAGTATTTTGGAAGGATAAAATCAAATGAGCCAAAGGAACTTCATAATCGATACCATTATTATGTTCTTGGATTCTTCAATCCATGACTGTTTGTGGGACCCTGCTGTGCGCAATTGGCTGCTGCGTTTCACCCACAAATATACAGTCAATTCATTTTACAATATATTCTGTGAAGCACTTTGAGACGTCTAGAAGATGTGAAAAGCGCTATATCAAATGCAAGGATCATTATTATGAAAATTACTTGTGCAAAACATGTTACAATTTATTCAACTAAGATTGTTTAA
Source organism: Hydrolagus colliei (assembly GCA_035084275.1). Lineage (NCBI taxonomy): Eukaryota > Metazoa > Chordata > Chondrichthyes > Chimaeriformes > Chimaeridae > Hydrolagus > Hydrolagus colliei. Next base: position 13,673,054 of record CM068749.1, on the reverse strand, counting down.
GTGTATGGGTATTGTAATTTAACATTGTTGAGATTTTAGCCGTCATAGATAGTGTTTCACAACTCACTTAATTTCATTTCTGAAAAATCAGTGCATTTCTGTTTGTACAGGAAGGAATTATTGGATTAAGCAAATAAACTGAGGAGAAGACAATTTCAAATCCATTCACTATTCACCAATGAGGAAAGATAGTTGTTCCTTGTAAAGCAATGACAAGTAGTGAAGGTGTACACCAAATGTAGGTCCTCCAAACTAATTATTTTAAAGTGTGAAAGCAATAAGGCTATCTGGGAGACACAGAGAAGTTAACAACAATTGCCTTGTAGAATATTTGGTTAATCTGATGAATTGATAAAAATACACTTTTGCAAATTTCAATAGCTCATCACTGTGTAGAGCGGTAAATTTGTGAGTTGGATATGCTAAATTGTGCCAACAGGCTTCCCTGGCATTCCAGCCATTTAGAGGGAAGATATTTTTCTGACACTTTGAGAAATGCAGAACTATGACAGCTCTATGTATTCTTTCTGTACTGTATGTGAAGCCATCTCTAGTCAAGATGAGTTGCTTAAAATTATCCCTGCGTGTCAGTTGGATTTGTTCTTTGGAATCAGTACTCAGCATCCATGTAATTTTATTCAGTGGAACAGCAATGTAAGCTCAAGCTCAAATATATACAAGAAGGAAGGGTTATTGCTTTATTCCTCTAGTTGTGTTAATTGTAAGATTATGTACTGTACAGACTGAAACTTCAGAGAAGCTTAGGCACCTGCTGCTACATCACTATTGTAGTTTTTACTCTCTGTGTTGCACACTGACCAATCAGACAGGTAAATCTTACTTGCAGTAAATTGTCACCATGCTTAAGAGTGTAAGTTCTGAGTTCTAAGTTCTCTATGTAAATTCTGAGAGTTACCAGCATGGACTGTTTCAGCCAAATGGCCTATTTCCATGCTGTATGTTCTTTGCACATCTGCACAGTACATTCTTTGTAAATACATATGCCAACTACACATGGAAATTTTCCAGTGTCTGAAATAGAACTAGACTCTTTCCTCAGAGGGATGCACCCTGCTTACCTAATTCTGGAGAGTTTTAGATATAGGTTAGTAGAGCAAAGGCTTGGGGACCAAGAGTGCGTGTTTGGGCAGTGCTGGAATTTAACCATCTTAAACTGCATAGCTTGCAGATTAGAACACTATCTGGAAAGCTTCCCACTGCTCGTCCAGCTAGAACCATTCTACCCATTTGGGATTTGGATTGCAGGGTTAAAAGGAACTGGATCAATGTTACAGCTGCAATGAACTGCTAATATAAAGATTTACATTAATTCAATTATCAAAAGGCCAGGCACACTTGGAGCTTTATTTTATTTTTTATAAAGGAAAAATATAGGACTTGGTCCTGCAGTGACCTTGTCATTGTATATTCAACTGGAAAGTGCAACTATATGAACTTTTTATAAAGATTATTTATATATTAGTTCAGTAATGTGTTTTTTAAAAAAAACTCACCACCCAGTCTGCTGATCCTGTCTGTACTGTATGCCCAAGGCAACAAGCAGACTCCTGACATTATTTATCCCATAGTGGGAGCTAAAGCTGAGAAATAAATATTCCATGTCTACCAACAACCTCAGAAATGCAGCATAGAGAAGGGTATGGACCAGGAGGCATGTGATTACATTTTTGTAAAAAAAAGTTATTTTTAGAAATAATTAACTTTAAAATTTGTATAGGGAATATTTGTGAGAAGAACAGTCGGTGACCTTCCACTCCATGACATTTTGTAGGACATTGTTGTGCACAAATCAGCTGTCAAGTTCATCTACAAATATTCACACAGCCTTTACACTCTTTATAGTACATTCTGAGTATTTGAGATATCTTGATGATATGATGACACCATTACCAAATACAATAATTATTATTATTCATGTTAGTATAGTCATTACAGAAACTTACAAATAAAACAATAGAAATGCGCAGCTCTGGAACGAGAAAGAGAGGCTTATGTAATAGCATGCCTTGAAACTACCAATTGAGTCACACATGTGCTGCTCAATTGGCTAACTCATTCATGTAACAAAAACATAGTTATTCCGGTGTGAAGCGCTTTGGGACAGCATCCTACATCAAATGCAAATTTTTTTTCATCACCTGGAGATATTCTTTCGTAGGAACAATTAATAGATGTAACCATTCTACCGACTGCAGAGACACTCCAAATATCCCCAGGGAATTAACCCAAAAGGTTTGGATTTAAAATAAGAATGTGTACATAATTTTCAAAAAGAATACTCCAGTTAGCCCATGCTGGGTTCAGCACTGCACTCCATATGGTACATTTTATAGATCATTCCCCTCTCATTGAAGACAGTAGGTTGAGTCGAACCACTGACTAAACTATTGGCACCTATTGCTATTGGCTCCACAAAATAATGGTTCAAGTGGACATAATGTGAGCGCTACGGTAGCAGGGCATCATTTCTGAGAATAGCTCTATTTTCTATAATAAGAAAAGTCTTGGACACCACTAGACACATTATCTGCCTGGTATACAATTTTCAAGTCTTGGGCTTTCAGAGAAACTGAAATTGAAGCAGCCTCCCGCTTTCAGATTACACAAGGTGCATTATCCAGTATTTTCCAATTTGAAGAAAATGATTTCAATTACAAGCTATTTGGGACAATTGGTCAGAGATAACTGCAAATATTTTCTATTTGGGCGCTTCTGATGACCTACCCCTGGCATCATCACACACATTGGAGATAATGTAACCTAGAAGACCTGGAAAATGACCTGGAAAATGTACCACATAGCTCAGTTTTAGTGAAGCATGAATGGACTCGATCAGTGACAATCTCATTAGTCCTCACTATCTCAATAAATCAAGAATTATTCAAGTGTCGGTCTCAGGTGAATCAAAGTAGCATACAATTCCAGAGAATTCGGCCTTGAAAGAATCCTCACCTAAAATGTTATGCTTTTCACCATTGATTATTCATATGTATCAGACCTAGTACATTTTTGGCAGAAACTGTCATACTAGATTAGAGCGGTATCAGTGCACAATTATTGGATGTGGATTGGTCCTAGGTTTGGGGCAATGGTTTACAGGCTCGGTGTCAAGACTGGATTAGCAATGCTCCCATTATAACATCCCTACATTTACCCCCAAGAAATTACTTAAAGGTCTTGCAGTGGGCATAAGAAAGATAATAACTACCGCACTAGAAAACCCCAAGTCCTATGGGCAAGTGTTTTGCCATGGCATATTACAATCTTCTCGTTGAATTATTGGTACATTTGTACTGCAGTGAATGTTTCCCTTTGGACCTCTTCTTCGTAGTCAAGGTTTTGCTCCGGAGGCAATTTTTGTTCCAAGTACATAACAAGTGGATTATTAACTGCATGTTATTAACATTCCTGTGATTGTAATTCCCGGTTTAGAACCAAAATAGAGACAATAGATAATCAAGGCTCATGCTTCTTTGGTTGTGATTAATGTTACGTTCAGCAGGGTGATGAAGAATGGAATATTTTCTTCCTTATGCACTTAGTGTTAGTGTCAAGCACTCCCAGGCTAGTACATAATGCATTGCATGCTCGGTAAAACTAACTTCACACTGCCTCAAAATTGTGAATTATCCCCAGCCCCAGGAGAGTAGTTTCTAGAGAGTAACTTGATATTTCGATTCCCCACACAAGCCAACCCTATGGCCTTGAGGAGTAACTCTGCCCCCTTTGTGCTAAATTAAATTTGAGTCTTTATTTTTCCCTTGTACATTTCATTCACAAATAACTGAGTTGAGATAGCCCCAAATTATTATATATTGCTTGCTTTTATGCCGTGTCCATGGAAATGCTCAATTTGAATTCATATGCATTCATTAACTCACATTTATAAAGTTAATTATGGCACACCATTTGAAATAATTAAGTTTTTTTTAAGTTCTAGCTGCTATTTAAATTCCACCTGATTAATATAAAAAATTAACACAATAACACATTTATGAATTTAAAAATAAATTTTTCTCCCAGGTAATTTTGCTTTGCTTGCCCAGTATCAGCCTAAAATTCATCATATTCTTAACTGAAAATATTATTTTGTCATAAATTTGGAACTCGGTCCTTCTTAAGAAATGCTTGAAAACTGTTTTGTAGATAAAATTGAATTTTCTACAACACTGCTCCATTTAAAATTTAAAATATAATGTTCTTGCAGGCTAAAGCTACGTGGAAATTGATATCTTATATATGAAATAAGCAAATTGATCAAGAACAGTGGTATAATTCAATAATAACCCTAGTCAACAAGTATTTACTGAAGCCTGAGTCTCCTAATGTAAAACAGCCAGTCAGTGGAAAGTGAAAAAGATAAGTCCAAATCCAAAGTTCTACTAATTCATGTTCCGAAATTTCAAAATACAGTACAATTTGGAATTGGCTGCTCTTTCTCCTTTAAGAATGTATGAACCTTATGTGCAAGACATTTGATTTGCGATCATTATGCATATGTGCTTTACATGTAATCGTACTGCTTTTGGTGATTGTTGGTTGATCCGAACTGCTTCTATTTTTTGAGTGGTTAGTTTCATCTGTACTGATACTCATGCTTCTTAAAGAGCATTTGTTTTTTTCATTGGTTTAACAATAGCTTTGATATTCTTCTTGCCATTAAGTGTATTGACTTCAGCAAAGTGTGCTAGTAATAAGAAATTCGCATAATAAGAACACATCATCAAAATCATTCTCAGTTAGAAGGAAGAATCATTTTGCCCAGTATATATAATATATTCCTTCATGCAGGTGGAGGTCAATCTTCAAGGTGATTAAGTGCTCTTCATTTGCTTTAATGTTGTTTTAATACATTGAGATACCTTTCTGGTGGTTTCATGTTCTAATCTGTATTTATCTTAGTATTGGTTCAACTCCATGTCTCCATTTTCTTGGTAGTTTAGATAATTGATTTGTTCTTTTGAAGTCCTCCAGGCGTGAAAGATAATGTACAAATATAATTTTGTTGTTGCTGACAGGTGTTATGTAATCAGCTTCTATATGGTTTTGTGAGTGTGCTTGTTCAGCAGGTTTGCGACGTCCACTTGATGTGAAAAGCGCTACACAAGTGTCATTTTGTTGTTGTTGTTTTTGTTTTCCAAGAGAGAGAGAGAGGAAGGAAGGAAGGAAGGAAGGAAGGAAGGAAGGAAGGAAGGAAGGAAGGAAGGAAGGAAGGAAGGAAGGAAGGAAGGAAGGAAGGAAGGAAGGAAGGAAGGAAGGAAGGAAGGAAGGAAGGAAGGAAGGAAGGAAGGAAGGAAGGAAGGAAGGAAGGAAGGAAGGAAGGAAGGAAGGAAGGAAGTGATCAATACAATATTTCTTCATAGTAAAGAAATAAATACCCAGGTTTTTAAGAAATTTCATCAGGAAATCTAATTTGCACTTGTCAATAATAATAATCCTTACATTTGATATAGCGCCTTATCATGTCTTCAGAACATCTCAAAGCGCTCACAGAATATACCATACAAACACATATGTGCACATTATTTATAGAGCAGTGATATTCTGTGACAGTAGTACTGATGGCTTATATGAGCTGTACTTTAGCGCTCTCCTCCACATTGCATTGGATAGTAAAAGCATGCAAATTTAAAACATGTCAAAATACTCTACAGCTATTCATACCATATTAAATCAAAATAGAAATCTGTTTTGATGGCTAATAAAGAACTACATGAAATATGTTACTACCATTGCTGGATTTATCACACCAAAGTCTGCAGTCCATTAAAGATATCTTGACCTACAGTTCTGGAATTATTCCATTCCAGGATTACAAGCATAACCTTCGAACAGAAACCTTCGAACAGAAACAAGGCAGCATCAAACAGCTGGCAATCAATTGCTTAGGCAATTGCTCCTGAAAATAAGTTTAGTATTTATTATGCAAATCTTCTTATGTTGCACTGGTGCATGATTTGGAGAAAGGATTGTGAAATGATTTTGTTCTGCATTGAAATAGGTTTGCACTGTGCAGTATTCTGAGGCTTCAGGCAGATAATAGAAGGGCAAAACATAAACCAGTAATCCACCCTCAGTCCTTAAATGCTGTGTTGTGCAGTAATCTATTCAAAATCAAAAGTACTACAGTCTTTATATTAAGGAGATCAACATTATATGCAAAAGGTAATAATCAGTTTATTAGGTTGCTTTTTAATTGTTTAATTTCACCCTGAGTCCTGAACATTTAATAACATTTCTGATCAAAGGGAAGGGAGGCTTTATTTAAATTCTATCCATTTTCTAAATTTAAATCTCATTCTACACAAATAAAAAGTGTGATTGAGAATTTGCCATATGTTTTATAGTACAATACAACTTACATGTATCTACTTCTTTCACATTGGGAGTTATTTTTAGAACTATAGATAGCCAGCTTCAATGTTAAGAATCTAACAATTGTTCTGAAACTCTTAAGAAAATGCAGTAACTTTAGACTAGGTGGAATTTCTCTAAAAAATGTCCTCGGAAAGAATGCTCGCTCAAGAAATCATTTAAAACAAATTTACAAATAAAATCAATTAACTTATTCCCCTGTTTTTTTTATAGTAAACTCTCCCTCAGCCACAGAGTGGCCAGAAATTCCAAGAAAATCTATAAGCTTTCATTTTAAGGTGTCAGTTTTGGAATAGCAATCCATTTTTGGTTTATTCTGATAATAATTCTGGTCTGATCCAAATGCCTTTGATTTCTTTGTCTCTGATACTTTCACTAGTCATATCTAATTTTGTGCACTGGATTTCAATGGCTTTCATCTTTTGTTTAGTGTCGAGTTTTACAATTGAAGTACTGTACACAAGCAGAGGTTTGGATGGATCCAACAAGAGGCCACAAAAGGATAGTTAGTCCTTTGGACCGTGCTAGGCCAAACAAATGAAAACATTGGCAGTGTTAATTTCATTTGGCTGGGAAATTAGAGTGAGAAGACCATCAGGCAATGTGTACAGCATGTTCATGCATCTTTGCCAATGCCAGTCTTTGTATAACCCGTTATTTGGTTGACATTTTTCCCCCCCTCTCAAATAAATTATCAACATATTCGGTTTGGCATGAGATTTAGCAACACGTGTGTGAGAATACAGATAAGTCATGATCGTGCAATACGAATGCCTTATGACACCAAGCAGGCAATGCTGCAATATTGTAGTGCTGTATTCAAATTGCAAAGGTCCTATTGCAAGATGTGAATTTCTGGGGGATTTCCCAACAAAACTAGAAAGGAGCAAAGTTTTCCAATTTTTTACAAACCTCCAATTCCATTGCCAGCCTCGAAAGACGATCAATTCTAGTTTGAACATTTCCCAACGGAAAGGATAATACAAAAATACATCAGCCCCATGACTGTTTTAATGCTTTGAGAATGCCAGTAGAATTTCTGCAAAAAAAAGTGCCAGGTGATATACAATAAAACTTTTCAATCAAATATCTCATGATTCAACAACAACAAAATTACATTTGATAACACCTTTCACTTCGGGACAATGTTCCAAGGCACTGGACAGACAGCATCAAGTGGTCCAAGGGTTCAATATGTTGATATAGCATAGGATAGAATGCTTATCGAAACTTGTGGTGCTCCTGTAGCTCAGTGGTTAGAGCACTCGCCTTACAAGTGTGAGACCTGTGTTCGAATCCAGGCAGATCAGGGTGAAACCTTGGGCAAGTTTCCTTACTGCACACGCCTAATAATAATCGCTCCAAAATAAACACACAATAATAAAATTGGTCATTTCAATCCACGACTGTCTGTGGGACACTGCTGTGTACTAGGGTCCGGCGATATATCGATATATCGCTAAAACCCGATATAAATTTTCATATCGATACGCCGATATAGGCATTTCAAAAATATCGATATATCCAAGGTAAAAAATCGGAATGCGCGCACACTGAACTACAAGACCCAGAATGCTCATCTCTATACACAATGCACAGACCGAGGTGCTAAGCCGCCATATTGTATTCATAGTCCTAGAATACAATATACAGGTATGCAAAGGTGGGGAGGGGGAGAGACGGCTGGGGGGGTGGTGTGAGGGGGAGAGAGACGGCTGGGGGGGGAGGTGGAGAGAGACGGCTGGGGGGGAGGGGGAGGGGGAGAGAGACAGCTGGGGGCAGGGGGAGAGAGACGGCTGGGGGGGGAAGGGGGAGAGAGACGGCTGGGGGGGGGAGAGAGATGGCTGGGGGTGGGAGGGAGGGAGAGAGAGACGGCGGGGGGGGGGAGTGGGAAAGAGACAGCTGGGGGGGTGGGCGGGGGAGAGAGACGACGGGGGTGGGGGGTGCGAGAGAGGAACGGCGGCGGGGGTGGGGGAGAGACGGGGTGGATGTGATAATATACACATAGATAGAGATGGGGGGGATGTGAGAGAGGAGAGAGACACAGACAGAAAAACACAGAGATGGAGAGAGTGAGAGACACAGAGAGAGAAAGATATTTACCTCCTGAGGAGATAGGCCCCGAATGCGCGCGCCGCGTGCGCATGCGCAGTACGAAAAACCCGAAAATATCGATATTTCGGTATATCTCGATATGAGCCCATCGATATATCTAAATCGGAAAATTTCCATATCGACAGACCCTACTGTGTACAAATGGCTGCTGTGTTTTGCCCACAAATATACAGTCAATTCACTTTACAGTATATTCTGTGAAGGGCTTTGAGACATCGATAAGAAGTGAAAAGTGCTATATCAAATGCAAAGATTATTATTATTATCCATCATTCTGGTGAACTTCCAACCTCAGCTACCAACTGCACAGACCAGCTAATATTTTGCTGAGGTACATCCGCCACATTGCTTTCTCTTGGCTTGCTTGGATAGCTATCCTTCAACTGCTTTCCCAAAAGTGTCAACTACCGGTAGTTGGATGATTGATTTGCAAATAAGGATCTTCCATCATCTTTGCTTCAGGATTGCTTTACAGTAATTGCACAGTGCAGTGATTGGATCAGTCCACACCAGCACAATGTGGGAATGAAGAAGCTAAAATGTTATTCCCTTCGTAATATTTCAATTTGTCCCCCTCATCAAACTTTGAGTTCTTTCTCCTTTTGCCCCAGATACACAGTCTCATGGGTGCAACTTGATCTCCAGTACCACAAACAAGCAGTTGTCAACTATTTTTGTATGTACAGTACTTTGACAGTGAGTTCAGCAGGTGATCTGACCATGGGAGGGTAATGGAGAAAAATATTTGTTACAGTAGATAACTGTACAAAGCAAGAGAGAGAGAGAGGGTTAGAGAGAGAGAGAGAAAGGGAAATAACACTTTTCAGAATCCCTATAGCTGGTACGATTTGGCAATTCCTCATTTATGATAAACTAGCACTGCCCTGTGGAAGAATAAGATTACTGCAGCGTTAGATTTGGTTGAATTTAATGTGGGGTATCTAACCGAGCCTCTGATCTAGGCTGACCCTCAAATGCAGTACTGGGGGAGTGCTGCATTGTCAGCGGTGCGGTCTTGCAGTTGCGACGTTAAACTGATGCTCGCTTGTTAAAGATCCCATGCATTATTTGAAAAGTGAAGGGCGTTTAGTCAGATATCCTTGCCAGTTATCTTCCAGATAAATATTAGTCATTCACTTCACAGCTGTTTGTTGGGCACTGGTACACTGCCCCCATTTGCTTGCAAATGCACTACGGTTTGCAAAAATCTTTGTGAATTGCTTGAGAATGACAAAGATGTTTTGATGTGACGCGGTGTCACATTAAATGCAGCAACTATTGCTACATTAAATAAACTTTAAAAAATGTTTCAAAAATAAGCAGCAGTTTCCACTGATCTTTTTGAATTGGATACTAATCAATCTGATATAACACTTAATATATACGAGCAGCAGTATCCAGTCTATATTTGCAATGCAGCAAATGGAATTTAGCATCAGTTTCACTTAACAAGCATCGCAAGGCCCAATTAAATGAAAGTAAAATTGTATCAGATTAGTTCTTATCTCCCTTGCTGTGGCATTAGTTTCTCTTCGTATCCAACACTCACATAATGGCATCAATTTTAGCCCCTAAGTCCTTTCACCCCCGACCTTTTCTGATTCCAATATCAGATATCAGATCAATTTGGATTAAGAACAAAATAGATGTATAGAACTTTGAAAGCTCATCACTGTTGTTGACTAATTCTACAAAGTGAAGTCTAAACAGGCAAAAAAAAAAGGATATTTGTTTCTACAGGGAGCTAAAAGTGCACCTCTCTATTTATTTGTGAGTAAGTAGTGTGCTGAAAGTAATTAGATGAACATTATTGACTAACTCAAACAAGACTGTCTTCTTGTGTCTGATTAAACAGATTTGGGTTAAGCCAAATTGGGGCCTGATGAGATTTAAACGGATTGCAGAAGTCTATTTTTTTCAAGGTAATAAAACACTTACAGGGTAGAACAGATCTTAAGCTATCCAGCTCGCTGTGGACATATTTCTATGAGAAGAAGATTGAAAGAGTGCAATTTTACTCCAAGATCTCCTGTACAAGGAAATCAAAGTTATAATAATAATAATACTTGCATGTATATATACCGGTAATGGCTATCGCGTCTTCTCGACATCTAAAAGCCCTTCACAGAACTTACTGTAAATACACTGCAATAATAACAAATAGGGAGGAGAGAACTTTCAAAAGCACTCCAAAAACATGTTATACAGAATAAATGCAGTCATTGTAAAATAAGCCGGAGGGCCTACTGAAGTTATTCAAAAATGTCTTTTGTGTTATCAAATATTTTAAAACAACTCTGTGATATACAGCAAAACTCAGAGCAAAGCAATCAGTTGAAAAACAAAACACCAGAACATGGAGTCTAATTTGTAATCCTTTTCCTTGGTTGTCAATTTCATTGTTGAGGGCAACAGTAATTCCTTCTTTACAGATGGTTAACCCAACCTGCAAAATAGATGCTCATATCTTTCAATCTACAGGGTTGTCTTCAATTTCCCTCCCGCAGTACAATGCGCACTGTAAATTGTCATTACTCAGTTGTTGATTATTAGGATGGTGAAGGATTTTTTTTTATTACTGAACAAGGCAATGATGGTTTGGATTTAAAATGGCTCGAGTTTTACCTAACAAAAAAGTGTGTGTATCAGATAGCAACCACAATCCAAGTGATAGTTGACCAGCAATCAGCCACACCAGGGCATTGATCACAAGTACGAACACTTTACAACATTGTTTTCTGAACCCCAGTGTGGAATCTTGTCGCCCTCCCCTCTCCATCACCCTCCCTCCCCACTGCAACCCCCACCCCCGCCCCCCCACCCGCCCCCCACCCCACAAACACACTCCTATCCTAAAATACATTTAGAAATAATTTTATGAAATAGTTTATCGTAAATTTAAATTATCATAATGAATATGGACTTGATCCAAGGAGCTAATGTCCTTTTAACATTGTGCGCTCCTTTTGCACAATATTAGGAGTTTGATTTTGAAGGGTAATTGCTCTATCCATATTAACCAAAGTTAATGCAACTACCACATGAAAAAGAAAATTCTTTCACTTACATATCACCCAAGGATACAAATTTGACTTCTCCTAATTAATCTATTCTTCAGTGGTAATGAGAAAGAATCATCCTACCTCCTGCCCTGAATAGATGGTTAAAGTTCACGTACAGACAAAGGGATATCATTTGGATACAGTGTCCACTCATGCACGTGTTCACCAATCAAGAGTCCTTCAATGTCTTTGTGATCTTAAAAGTTCGAAAATTACAACAAGCGACAATTATCAACTAGAACAGAATGAAGTTTGTAAAGCTATTTCCAGCCTGGCAATGCTGAATTTCACTCCTCATTCCTCCCTCCCTTCTCTCCCCCAATTTCTAAATGCAGTTCCCATGTGCTTCACAATAGTCATTTTGATAAATGATTGCTCAAGGTACCAGAAAGAATAATAATAATCCATCGAAAATAAACCACAATAATAAAATTGGTCATTTTCAATCCATGACTGTTTGTGGGACGCTGTTGTGCACAATTGCCACATGCACGTTTCGCCCACAACTACACAGTCAATTCACTTTACAGTATATTCTGTGAAGCACTTTGAGTCATCGATATGATGTGAAAAGCGCTATATCAAATGCAAGGATTATTATTAATATTACATGTCTCTCTGCAATTGTTAGTTTCGATTTAGCCACCAGGAGATAAACACGAGACAACTCACCTACAGGAACCATCCAGCTTCTGATTTGTGCCTTCTCACAATGACAGGACCACACATCTTATGAGCATCATTGCAGTTCTTCTGGCTTGCATTTTTTAGATTTAGCTGTCTCCTTAGTCTATTTATATAATTTTCCATTATCCAAAGATCTATTATAACTAATGTATGATTAGAGGTTATGACAGATCCAATTGAAGTATCTCTATCAATGTGCAACATTGAACCAGAAATCAAAAAGTAATCTAAGATAGAAAATGAATCACAAACAGAGGATTGGAAAGAATATATTGGTGTTGATGCTCTATATCTAACAGAACAAAGCCTCTCTTCAGGTTTATCAGCTCTAACCACAATCAACAATAACAACAACAAAATTACATTTGTATCATGCCTTTCACCTCGGGAGGATGTCCCAAGGCACTGAAATAATTACAATAATGGTAGAATGTTTTTCACCTAATAATATAAAATATAATGTATCTCATGTCACTTTCAAAATATTCCACTTCTATATCTAGAACCATTGCAATGGGTTAACACATATCAAAATAGGTGCAACAAAATGGGCAACTGTGACTGTTAGCAACTATATAATAGGGAAATTCCATTGTAAGGCGACATCATCAAAGTCGTTGATTTAATTTATAATTTTTGGCCAAATGAGTAAAGCTCTCTATCCAGTTCAGTATAGTTCACCCACAAGCAGAGAATTGTTTCACAGTCTGTGGCAAGTATCCTTCTACACAAGTATTAACGTGGTCTAATTAGCAAGTCTACATTGAGCTGAACACCACACACTCAACCTGAGAGTTAGCCATGACACAAGTCCCTTTTTAAAAAAAAAATAAAATGCATGCAGTTCATCCAGTTAAGCTAATCCATAATTTATTTCCAAAGTAAAATGTGATTCACTTGCACTTCAAAGTCAAACTAAAATATGTGTTGTCTAAATACAGTAGTCCACAAAAACCACTGCATTAGTGAACACTATTTCAATAAGCTAATAATTATTCAAGTACCATTTGTATTATTTATATCAGTTAATGTTAAAAAGCCCACTTTTCCTGTTACTCGGGCAAATATGCAGAGGGTTTTTTTTCCCATATTGAAGTTTGTTCAAAGGTTATTTGTGTCACAATAAATACAGAGCAGCAAAGTGACGGTGTGTGCAACTCCTTTCAACAATGCTTTCTGATCATATAATAGACAGCATCAAATGACTCCTAATTCTACATTTGTTTTAAGTAAAGTGTGACCACATGATGTGACTATTTCAAGATAGTTTTGCTAACAATAAAAAATGCAGTTGAAAAAGTACAAATTCTGTAATTTCACAAACTGAAATCCAGCTGAGCATAAAATAAGAAGGTTTCACTTTGCTGTAGGCAAGTTGACCCAAAACAATTTAGATTTGTTCAATGCTTTAGCACAAAGCCACTCTGGTGTATTTAAAAGCCTGCCGTTTAGTATGGATCTGCACTCGGTTGCCTAAAGGTGCTATATTCCAGCGAAACTGAATAAGACACGCTAAATTAAAATCATTGATTTCTGCTACAAAAAAACAGCAGATGTACATAAAAGTTTGGGTTCAAGTATCACATCCACTGCTTCAGTGCCTTGTGTTTAAACCAGATGTTTCAATTGGGAGAAAATGTACATAAATGAAATACTGTAATTGGCAAGTGTCCAACACATCCGTGAAACCTTGTTGCTCAGGATGACTTTAACCATGCACTGAAATCATTTAAAAAATCATATTAACACTCAACATATGGGTGCAATTAAAATACAGGTGACATACGGTGTTGAAAACTATTTGCAATGTACGTGGGAACCATAATGACTGACCAACAATTCATTACCTCAGTGGAAATGATTTTAGTTTTCTGGATTATAAATGGTGCACAGTCCAATCTAATCTGAGACAATGCAGCAATTGAAAGATCAAAGAACTTCATTATCACAATGCAATTACTTGGCAACATTGTGAAGCGGAGAAGAATAATAAAACATTGCCTGGGGGTTGGGGTCATTCTACTTTAGAATAAATAGTTAATCAAAAAACAAATATGTGTTCTTAAAAAGCCATTTGTCTGATTTTAAGACCCTTATGGCTATTTTTGTTTATTAGATTTGTGCAAATAAATGACATGTTTCTCCCTCAAGTAGACTGAGTTCTTGAAATCAATCCTTCTTAATGGAAAATCACTATTTTGCCATTTTGTTTCCTTCTTGGAATGGGACACAGTCTGTGTTCATTAAATACAATGGTAAATTGCGTAATAAATCATTAATAAATAAATAAAGCTATTTTCTCCCCTATGCAGAAATCAGTGTCCATAGTAAATGTTGAGCGAATACATTCAGGCAAACTTTAGTATTAGTACTTAGAAAGAAGCATTGTCAAAGTTGCACCCAAGAGCATCTCCTGAATCTTGTCATTTCAGAAAGAGATAATAGCAAGAACTGTATAAGATTGTATTGGCGGGCAATTCTAATTTTAATGTCTTATTGGTTTGGACTGTCAATGCAAAACTATTTTTCAAGCCTGACATTCCGTTTCCCTGGAACGTTTTTTAAGTCTAGAATAATACTCATCTTTATGCTTCTATTTCTAATGCAATGAGAATGTGTTATTCTAATATTTAATCATATCACACCAAAAATTCATTGCAGCATGGGGTAAGTACATTTTTCACCTTGTAAAATAAAAAAAGAGGTAAAAACTCTATCTCCTCCAAAATCTAAAATGGATTCACCTTTACAGTTTATGTACACTGACAGCAGTATTATGATGTATTCTTCATGCAACAGGCACATCCTCGTAAATATATGTTTCCCTCTGTTCAAGATCAACACACAATACTAAACAAATAGACTTTGCTTCATTTCATGCTTCAATTACATGTATGCAATGCAGCAACCTCTCACATCTGAATGGTTCTCCAGTGCTTACTATATTGGTAAAAAGTACGGAATCAGGAACTGAAAGCTTCTGGGGAGAATAAACTTTCTTCAGCACTTTGCCTTGTGTTACGTTAAATTTAAAAAAATGTACCAATCTTCTCAATCAACTCTTCAGTGCATACTGGATATGAGATGTAAAAGATGCACTCACGTTGAATTTGATTTGAACATGGATCATTTGACCTTAATACAGTGCTTTATTTGATCCAGTTGTCACCCAAATATACTATTTTGGAGGGAAAGGACATGTGAAACTAGTGAATATCTAGTAAGTGGATGGGAAGCAGCAAAGGAAGATCTATTTATTTCCCAAAGTGATCCTGTTGTTTGTTGAGGATGTAACAGGTGCAGCAAATTTCTGTCAGGGCAATGAAGAGATAGACTTTCCAGGAGATAAACACAGGGTCAGCAAGCTGAGCTTCAGAGATCATGGGCTGGATGCAATCTGTTTCACTTTTTGGGAAAGGGTTCCACAGACAAGAGAAGTAACGTGCAAGTTTCTCAGATAAACGTTATCGGACATTAATGTGAAAAAATTTGATTGAATCTTAGCAATGCTCATACTGCTGCTTCAGTTAAAATCTTGCAGCTGATTGACAGTCCAGAATTCTTTGCAAAGGATGGAATCTAGACATCAAGGCTAAGCTGTAGCAATTCATTACGGGATTCCTTAATAACTCTGAGTCACAAATGGGACTCCTGACGATACCCCAAAATACCTCATCCTAACTCACGACAAATCCAATCTGACATAATCTAGTTCTGGAGCAGAGTTCCCCTGGGTCAGAGTGACATATCTGGTTAATGTTAGCAGTCTTCATTTGTGACTCAGTCATTGTTAAGGAATGTTATTAGAAGCCATTGAATGGAAACACAGCCACACAGCCCATTTTTTTGTAGCTTAATTTCTTTTTAACCGATACAGTCAGATTATTCCATCATTCATCTTTGAAAGGCATTAATGTTTTGAAAGACATTAATGCTAGTGATAGAAATACAAAGTTTTTTTTAGATTTCCCAATCTTCTACCAGTTTTCTTAACTATCTCTCTATCCATAATTGTTTTTTTCTTTCTGTATCCATCATTCTTTTCCCCACTGTATACAGGATTATTAAAGTGAAGAATTGAAATTTGTCCTTGAAGAATAGTCTATGTTCTTTTAGAACAGGGTAGGTTGACAATGGCACAGTCAAACTGTCTTGATGGAGTTATGTACTTGCTCTTCTACTATTATTAATTTTGCATCAACAGATAATTTTATTCAACACTGACCTTGTCTGCGAACACATTAGCCTTAAACTGTTTGATCATTCAGAAGAAACCTGATATGAAACAGTCACGTGTTAGAAACATTCTTGATCTTGCTTCACTTAGTCTGACGTATTAAATTGGGATGTTAAAGTACCATTCAGCTTAACCTTGCAAATGCTAATAACATTTGTTTTTTCCCATTCTGACGAGAAATGATGTACACTTGACTTTGTAATGATTCCAACAATAAGTCTTTTTTCCAATATGCCTTAAACTTCAGCTATCCGTCTGTAAGGCCTATTGTTTCTCTTGACTCTAACCCCTCTGCTCTTCTGTGTTCACTATTTTCTACTCTGCTGGAAGCACCAATAATTTTATGTTGTGATTCACTACCCAGAAAAAGCTAAGCAGAACCAAAATGACAGGTGAGGGATAACCAATAGATCAAAGAATGGAAGAAAAATAAGCAAGCTTCACGGTGAACTATTAATTAACAAAAGATTAAACTGAGGGGAGTAAACATAGGGTGAAGGAAATGAAACAGAATTCAAGTAAAATAAGCAAGCAAGATGGAGATAAATACATGTAATTCCGATTTACGAACTAAGGATACTAAAAGAAATCTATATGTTAGAAATTAAGTAACACCCATAAAATATCTGAAATTGCTTTACTCAATTGCTTATGTTGAAGAGTTTTCCACAGTGTAAAAATACTGAATGGATTCTTAATAACTGATATTGATATTGATCTTTAAGATTAAATGTTTGCTTTATTTGCTGTTCATGGAATGCCCTTGTCAATAAGATGTCTGCACACGCTTGCTGAAGATAAACTTACTCTTCGTACCTTACAGCAAAGAAGTTATAATGTGAAATACGATAAAATACCAAATGCTGGAACCAATGTTAAATACAACGTATCAGCTCAGGCAGCCCGAGCCCCAACTTAGTTAATTTCTGGGAATTATGACTGAAACAGAAAACAAATTCAGCTTTCTATCTAAAATAATAAACAGCAATTCTTTTTACCATTCTCCCTCTTCTCTGCTGAAGATGCAGACACTTGCCTGAGGAGCAGTAGTGGGTGGGGGGGGGGCGGGAGCTTGATATTTCAAGGTTAAAAACAATAACTTCATATTGTTGTCTAATTGTGATGAAATAAAAATGACAGCAAATTGATTATTTCGCTACCTGCTACATCTTTGTTTCATTATTTTAAAATGAAAGATTCAGGGCAAACCTTACACGTCATCTTGAATTACATTCAAATTGCATCATCTTCTTAATATTGAACCTCCTCAGGGTTGAATCACCTGTGTGCACCTTGTGTGTTCAGTATTATTTATTACTTACATTGTAAATTCAAGTCAAATATGAGCATTGGTACATACTAGTAATGCTTGCCTATAAGGATTAAGACTATATAAGTGAAGGCAAAGAAGTCCCATCATTTCTTTATGTTGTTAATTACAACCCAGGTCTGTGTAAATGCACCATTCTGATGTGCTACATCAATTCCTCGTGTTACTTGTTTGTCATGGTGCGCTGTTGCATTTAGTAAGAAACAGCTTCTATGGATGTGTAACTTTATTTGGAAGTGAATTTTTTTTGTAGCAGATCATGTGCAAAATTGCCTCACGTTTCAATCACAATAGTGGCACCTTTAATCATTTGCTATTAATTTTCATGCACTTTTCAATATTGTGGAAATAAAGCCAGGCTGGCAGGGAATTTCACAACATTATAATCAAGTGAGATTCATTACTGCTGGAGCAAAGTGTGAATTGTATCTCGTGTGATCTTTAACAACTTGTTAAACTCTGATTAGAACGGTGGCTCCTCTTTCTTCTTTTTAACAAACATTGGAAACACACAAGCACTGAGTGAAAGCCAGGTTACACTGCACAGTGCAATCCATAAGCACCAGCAGCAACACTGTGCATTAATTTCAGTCAGAAATCGTGACTTTATCTTCAGGTCATGGACCTTTCCTGCTGCCTGAAGGTGGTTTGCAAATGTGAGCTATATGAAAAGCACATCTATGCCCAGTATAAAAGACCCCAAAAAGAGACAGCAGACACTGCTTATCTTGTTACAAGGTTAGAGGGGGGAATGGAAACCCGTGTCTGGCTGCAGTAGTCTGATGTTGTTGCTACTCCCTCATAAAGTCGACATAAAAATCATTGCATATGCTATAGCACTTTTCACAATAGGAAGACGTCTCAAAGCATTTCACAGGATTCACTGTAAAGCATAGTGAATGTGTAGTTTGTAAGCAGATGTGCTTTTCACATTACTCACAGCACAAACCACCTGCAGGGACCGATGCCAAAGTAGTGTCTGCAAGTCTATATTATAAATGCAGAAATAGAGGTACATAATTGAGGATTCGGTCAGATTCAAAAGGATGAAACGATGCAGAGATGAAACGATGCATGTGTGGAGAGAGGCTGGATAAATTAAGGCATTTTCCCCTGGAGCAGAGGAGATTGAGCGGGAAAACAATAGACGGGTTTAAAATTCTTCAATGGCAAACAAGGCAAATGAAGAAAATAGATATTTTTGATCAATTAGCTTTGGCTACTATAGAACTCTTCACAGTTTGTGTGTTGTTCTCATCTCTTCAGTCCAAGGTCTTTCTCATTTCTACTTCAACAAAGCCTGACACCTTGTGGTCAAACTAATGAAGTTCAAATGCTCTTCATGTTTCCGGTTTGCTTAACCCTCGTTTTAAGGCCTTAAGCTACGGCTGACAGTTTTACTAAAGAATTTAGTTACATGCAACACATATTCTAATGGAGGCATCTGACTAGGGATATAACCAGGATTTAATGGTTGAAAAGATCCTATAGAGTGTCCATCAGAACATAAGTGTCTCAAGTATGACGAGGAGTGTTGACAACAACAACAGCAACAAAATTGCACTTATATAGCACGGGAGGACGTCCCAAAGCGCTGAACAGTCTGGTCAGGACCCGAGCGGGGGGGGGGGGGGGGGGGGGGGGATGGGGGGGTTGTGGTAGGGGGTAGAAATGACAAGTCTTGCTGATCAATCAAGCAAGATGGTTAATGTTTCTAGTAAAGTGTATAATCACAAAACACTTGCTGAACACTAACCAGAATAAAGTGAACTGTGTATTTTCATTATACCCTAAAATGCCTTTCCCTTTCTATTGTTAAATTCTACCTTTGCAAACAACCCAATGTTAGGTCCTAAGAAGAGTGCTGGAACACAGGAAGTGACACATAATGGTAATAGATATGGTTATATCTGTACTCCACATGATATTATCTTGTAGTGGTGGCATTGGCCAGTATTTGTTTACTCTACTGTTCTATCATACAAAAGAATGCCAGTTAAATAAATTTGGAGGAATATGGCTTTGATACATGCAGCAAAGTAACCTACACAACTACAGTACCTCTGAGACAAGTGACACAGAATCCATCTAGATGGATTTTAAAAAAAACTTGTCTTCTTTTTTATTACCAGAGAATAAAGCAACAGTATTATTCAGCTCTGGGTGAAAATGTGATTGACCCAAAATAGAAATACAAATTATCTTTTTTATTGGTGTATATTAACAGTCAATAGCAATTTATTTACCTTCCATCAAATTCATCTTAAATTAACCAGCAAACTTCACACTAGTGCAATGCAGCATTTTCGATTGTATTAGTATTCAGATTTTTCTTGTACAAAAAAAAATCGAATTTGGCTTTCGTTAACCTTTTGAGGACTACATGTGAATTAAAGTTCTGTTTCAATTGTCCTTATACAGATATTTATTGTCACTTTATTTTTTATCCTGCCAGATCCCAGCTTGGAAAGAAAATACAAAGGAAAATTTTGCAATGTAAATCGGGACTATTAATGAATCAGAAAATTATTGAATTCATAGAAAGATTGAAAGCATTGCAAAATTGGCATTTCTTAAATTACAAGAAAATAAATTGCAACAATAAATGAAATTAAAAAGGGAGTCCTAGGCTAAAGTTTAGTTCAGCACATTATCATACATTCTAGATTGGTTTCCCTACTCTACTATAACTGGAATGTATCATACATTTAAGATAAATACTGTTGGCTTTTAGATAACCACTAATTCTCTTACCTGTATGTACCTAAAATGTGTTTCTAACATTTGTAAATTAACTTTTTATGAACACCAATTGTAATGAAGACCGTATGAATCCATAACTCATCCAATGACCCTCAGATGCATCTCATGGCTTCCTAGTCCCCGTACTTTCAAAGAGCAAGTATTATTCATCATCTTGTACACCTTCATTTTACTGTTTGTGAAAAGCTGATTTGCTTAAATTGCACAACGACAATTTGCATTTATATAGCGATCTTTACCCAGCGCGCTTGAATGAAATATCAATGAACCACACAAGAAGTAAGAAACTGTTAAGACTATGAAAAAACATTTCCAAGGTATAATCAATGAGACAAGTCATCATTAGAGTACAACAAGCAATGGTAATACAAATGACATGCAAGATAAACTGATTGATACTTCTGTTGAATGAAATATAAAAGTATTAGTTGTTGTTTATTGTGTACCACTGAAATATTTACAAGGCAATGCAATACAAGGGCAAGCATTCAGTACGGTCATTCAGTTCCAACAGACCAGCTTTCAAATGAATCAGAACCTGCTATCATCATTACATGGAATCCTATCAAATGGTTGTGAATCTTTGGTATGGAGAGTCTAATAGGTATGACAATGTAAGACCAAAATCATCAATAATTGTCTCCGACTTGTATGTACTCATCCACAAAGGATTGAATACATCCTTTGTGTAGATACATGGAAATGCTTTGCTTTTAAATTATTATTGAATTATGTGTTTCGGGATCTCTGTAGCATCACACAGCAAATCAAATGAAAATAGCTGTTATTTGTGAAAAAAATCTTTAAAAAAATTGCTGTCTCATATTGAATAGTTAAGTTTAGTCTGACAGAGAAATATATTTTGTGGACTTTGTATAGTACTGTAATTGGAAATGAAAAAAAGTACATTTCATCTTGTGGTTAATCTAGTGTATTTACATCTGTTGCAACAACTAAGTGAGTATATTAACAAAGGAGAAAACTTGAAGTGATCGATTATTTTGTTGTTGCTATTCACATTGTAGAATGCTCAGGCTTTTGTGTGTATTAACAATTATTAACATTTATTTTTGAATAATAACAAAACTTGAAAAAAATACAAAATATGATCCATAAAGGACTTCTGTGTAACATAGTGAGACTTATTTTGTGAGTGCAGGAAACGTATATTTTGTGACCATTTTGAGAGATCCCCTTTTGCATTGTAAAATAACACATTACTGCTATATTTGTGCAAAGAGCAATGAAAGGGGAGATATTACAGCTGGATCTAGATTTACTTTATTTCCTTATGATTTCAGAGGAGCCTCCAGAACTTGGAAAATTCTTACATTTTAAAGTCGGGTTTCTATAGGTTCCATTAAAAACTACAGAAAACTGGATTTAAAATTAACACTGAACTCAGCAACTTGCTAAATGTTCTGAAATACTAAGAAAATGGAGAAAGTCCAGACCCAGGTGGAATTTCTATCATAAATGTTTTGAAAACATACGCCCGGTTAAAGTGGCTCTATTTGCAGAATATAGGCCACATTATTGATCACAAAATTGAGGTAATCTTCCTGAATCAAAAATTATACACATCAATCATACATCTGAACAGAGTAGGAATCAAATCTATTTTACATTTGGACAAGAGGCGCTTATTTTCCAGGATTGGTTAACAAGCCAAAAGAACACATACTGACAAAGAACATATTTTTAAACATTCGCCAAAAGCTTGTAGTCGTTGAACACTATGATAGCAGAGAGGGCAAGATGCTCTTTGTATTTTGTTCCTTTGGGAAAGCAAAGTACTGGCTTAAAGTTGGTCTCTGAAGGCAGAAAACTGGCTGGTTGCTTCTTGCAAAGCTCCAGGCGAGCCATTAATTTGCCAATTCAATCTTGTGAAGAAATCCCACAGTCAGACTTGTGGCTTGGATAATTAGGAATGCCAATTTTGGTTTTTAAAACAGTCTTCAAAAACTATTATCCCACTGATGCTTTTACAATATCAATAGTTTAACAATCCCTGAAATTCTTCTTCAATGGAAAACAGTCAGTTTGTTAAACAGTCTTCCTCCTCTTCCACATATGTAGAGGGAAACCAACCGTTCTGAAATAGTATCAAATAGAAATAATTACAATCTCACCTTCCTGAGCACTACTGAATGAGTTAAATTGGTTCCAAAGTTATAATGCTGGATTTAAACATTTTTCCAAACAAACCAAGGTTAAATACTTGTCTTATCTGATATTTGGACAGACATTTCCATTGGAGGTTATGATTTACCCATCATCAACCACCTAGGATTACTGGGACAGAGAGCAAGTTAAAAATACATTTTTAAACAATTCATACTGGGGAAAATTTGCTGGTTACTTTTAACAAGTGCAGTAAAAATTGAGTAAATGTTATTCAAATTTCCACAGAAATGGTTTGAAGTTATTTGAAGTATATAAAGATTGCAACAGACAGTACCTCAAGGCTCCTTTTGCTGGGAGATCGAACAGATTGTAATATTAGATACCAGTTTGATACTCCTTGGAGCACTTTATAACACAACAGTTCTTATTTGTACATAGCGAAATCACAGAGACTCTGTTGCAGTGGAGACTGACCCAGGAAAGCTAATTCTAGTTGCCTTTATCGTTGTCACCAAGTGGATTTGTTGCATTAACTGCAAAATCAAGTTTGCAAAATTTGCTGGGGAAGTTATGGCCCGACAAATTGAGAATCCCATATCAGGAAAGCTCAAAACAGTCCAGTGAACAAACACTGATGGGGAACAATTAGCTGTTGCAAGTTGGCATTTGTACATTTTTCCATACTGTCATTTTTTTTATTTTTCATCCAAATACAATTTATGAATATCGCAAATGATATATAACCCTGTATTAGCAAAACTGAGCCAAAATAAAAATGAAGCTGAAGAGACATAAGTTGCTGAATATTATTTATAATATTTTCTGAAGCCCATCCTTCTTTTCAGCTACTCTAACTTGATATGATTTTCCGTTATTTGATCTATGCTCATATCTATTATATTGTAGGGCTATTGTAGCTGGTAAAGAACTGGCACGTGCACGATGGGCTGACTAGTGTCCTTCTGTGCTGTAAAATTCTATGATTTCCATCAATCTGACTTACCTTGCCATTCACCTCTCCCCGCCACCAACCATTTGCACCAGTTTTGCTGTATATCCTCACCGTGTCTCCCTCCTGAAGGGACAATTCCCTCATGTCTCTCGCACAGAAGTCATACTGTGCAACTGCTATTCCAATCACTTTTGGACTAAATACTGCCAGTAAGAATAAAAATGCAGGTGAGTTTCCTCTTGATGATGTTAAGGCCAATATATAGAAACTAATGTTAGACTGAGATAACCACTGACATAGAATATAAAGATTGACATCTAGAGCAGTGCTGAAAAAAGCAAATAGATGGAATTCAGAACTGCTCATTTATTTTATCTTATTAATAATAATAATTTTTGCATTTGTTATATTTCAATCAAAGTGCATTTTACCCACTTCAAATCCCGTTTTTATAAATGAATGCATAGTTTAAATAACCTTTAATTATAAGCACTTGTGCTATCAACAGTTATGTATTTTAGTTTCCTATTTGCCTTTTTCATGAGTACTGTATTGAGAAAGAAATATTCTATGTCATAATGTCATTAAAAAAATCACTACCATTGGAGCAAATAATTGTTCTTAAACTGTAGCACTGGTCTGCATTACAAGAAAAACAAACACTTGTACTTTATGACATGCAACCACTAAACATCAAAATAAACGGATAAAGGACAAAATATTTATGAAACAATACGTAAAGATGTGTTTTATACATCACACAAGGGCTACCCTTTTCTTGAATCTAAAGAACACAATTGACAGTGCTTTCAGCTCCAATACTGCAATCACTGATCTCCCAACTAAATGTATCCCCTTCCATTTCAAACAATAATGTTTGAACAAGGCTGAGAACTTAGTGCCTTGTGCCAATCTGTGGGCGTTTCTGTATGGTCCACTTATTAGAAACTCAGCGCCTTGGGACGTCCTCCTGATCTGAAAGGTGTTACACAAGTGTAATTTTGTTGTTGTTGATCATACTCATTTCTTCCAGTATCTATACAGGTGGCAGATAAAAGAGATGCTCTCTCCACTGATCTAGGTTGGTTTTGAATTCATGTCTCAAGAATGTTAGAATTGTGCACGACCTCATCTGTGTTGCAATCCTACACTAGCTGGCAATTTCAGAATGGTACATATGATGTTGGGGGCAAAATCTGTTCACTTTGCACAAAAAGAACAGACATATTCCTCGTCTTTAACCGACCTCAAATTCCTGAATAATGGAAAAGCAGGGAAGTTGGAACTATCCTTATCTGTTTTCTATTTTTCCTCTCTATGTGTGAGCCTAGATCATGACACTGGCAGGCTACTGAACGATGGAGGTTTTAGACCCAAGGCCAATTGGGTCCGCACACAATGCACATATGCATCCACAGTTCAGTAGGGACCATTGGAGTCCTGTAGCTCAGTGGTTAGAGCATGCGCCTCTCAAGCGAGAGTCTTGAGTTCGATTCCCAATAGGGTGAAATGTTGGCAAGTTTCCTTACTTCACACCCACCTCTGTTTACCTAGCTAGTTAAGTAGGAACCTGGTTGCTAATGTCAATTGATGGATCACTTATCTGGGGGTAATAATTCCTTCCAATTTTTTTAAATAATATGGTCATTTCAATCCACAATTGTTTTTGGGTCACTGCTGTGTGCAATTGCTTTGTTTCGCCCACTAAATATACAGTCAATTCACTTTACAGTATATTCTGTGAAGTGCTTCGAGATATTTTTTGAAGGCGCTATATCAAATGCAAGGGTTATTATTGGATAGAGATCAGGACAGAGATCTTTATCCTAGCTCAGCAATGGAGCGGAGCTATTGTGGATGTTGAAATACTAGTCTGACCTGCAGTGGATCAAAGCACATTTGAGGTGTGCCATGCTATCGCACTGATGTGAGTGACATTCATGTTCCAGCTGAAAACATTACCCACAAGGTAAGATTTGAACAAATTTGTTGTGTATATTTGTGGTCAAGAACACGTTTCATAAGGTCTCTGGTTATTAATAGTCGATTACATTGGGAATACAACATGATAGTAGCGGTAATAATCCATGCAATCATCATGCAGAAGTCTCATGCAGATAGATGACCACACAAACCCTGAAACATTAATTTCACTCAATGCCAGCAAAATGACTGAACAAAACAAAAATCAAGCCCATGCATAGCAGTGAACGATAAACTGTCTCCATCTAATAACATGGTTTGATTCAGGCCACTGCATAGCAAGCCCTTCTAGCACATTTCCAGAATGTCGATAAAATCCCTTCGATCATTCTCCTTATTTTCTCAAATTCTATGTATATTGTACATCTTGCCCTTTCTGTTGAACTGATGTATTGTTGCCATGGGCAGTCCAAGTGCAAATTGAAGCTCTTATTCGTTCCACTTTTAGCTTTTCTGGTTTGGTTCAAGTACAACACAACTCTTGGAAAACTTTTAAAGTAACTCAAACTTACAACATTGCTGCCTAATTTGAACCCAGCAAATGTGTGATTTGACATAATTCTATGTTGATTCAATTGCACATCAGTTCAGGAAAGTCAGGGATCCAGCAATGAAAATACAGGCTGGCGTAATGGGCATGACACATTTTACAGTCTATGTACTGTTTCTAAGACAATCCACACTGCTTCAGATCACACTCTACAATGTTGTTCCTGTTACAGTGTAAACCTCTTATTGTCAGACCACCTTATCACATCATATAGCAAAGCATTTTGTAGTTTTCTTTTTTTACACCCATCTTTTCCCCCTCCAGTCCTTTCCCCCCCCCACCGCCCAACTGCTCCCTTCAAGATCATGGCTGATCTGTACCTCAACTAATCCTTTCAATCCAAATTTCCTGCTTTCTCCCCATATCCCTTAATACCCTGATCTACCAAAAATCTATCAACCCCACTCTTAAATGTGTGGATGGATCCAGCATCCACAGCCTTTTGAGGGAGAGAATTCCAGATTTCTACCATCCTTTGAGTGAAAAAATGTTTCCTGATTTCACTCTTAAATGGCTTGGCCTCTAATTTGAAGACTATCCCCTTCATTGGGAATTCGCCACCAGAGGAAACAGCTTCACTAGGACCCAGTGACCCTTTTCCTATGTCTACACCATAACTAATTTAAAATAAAGTTTCACTCGCACTTGCCAGTACATCCAAACCATGCTAAAATGACCATTATTCATGTGTCACCCAGGACAGTAAGATTCAGTTGGCTATTTTACCACAGGGGGCATCACAGTCCTGGCTGATCCTGTTATTTCCTTCTCCACGGGAACATTTTCAATCAAGTGTTTTTCTCTCACAAATCAGGAAAGCTGGCCTCAACTGTTGCACCCCTACAGTGCACTAGCTGAGATCAATTAACAGAAACCAATTTTGGTTCTGCATGGCTGTTCACTACTTTCCAACTGAGACACTGGGAGAGCAAGTATATCATTTTAATATCAGCATTGGTTCAATGTCACAACTGTTTTGTGATTTTCTTTTAAAATGTCTTAAGTTTTTGATGTTCAAATTAACATTCTTAAAATTATCAAATAAACATATCACTGCAAAAGCCATGAAATGTAGCATTCATATTAATTGTATTTTTCCGTTACCAGGATGCTGGGTCTGAGCATGAAGTCTGAGCAGTGGATGAGAATGAAGGACACAATTGGCTCACTACTGCATCTGTCACACCTGCTGAACTGCAGATAATATGACTAGATGGATCAAGGGAATCAATTCCTAAGTGAAATAAATATATTGATACACATTCATACATATAAATAGCATTTACAATACTGTAGTTAGTTTCAGAGAAACAAAGTAACCTTAGATTGCAATTGCAAATAAAGCAATGTAACAGCTCCTTTAAAGCAACGTTAGTCTACATTTCATGTATTTCAACTCCACGCTAAGACTTGTACACCGCTGTGAACTGAAAGGACTTGAACATTTATCATCAAAGCTTTGAGTTAATCCTTTAATCCATTCTCACTAGTATTCTGAGCTCATTTCTTACAAATGTTTTTGAATTTGCCTGTTTGCAATACATGACCTTCCTTCCTTTCATTCATTTCTTATTCTATCCCCACCTTAGTCTTTCTACCCTCGTGAACTCACTTAATTCATCAGATTGTTAGCCACTGTTTGAATCACATCGCATATCAATGTCCAACACTCCCCTCCCCCCATCTACCCTCTACAGTAATGAAAAGGGTCATTAGGTCCTGGAATCCTACCTTACAATGCAAATCCGTGTTTAAACAGATAATGAAGAAGTCTAAGTAAACTACCCCAGGTGAAGATGTGGCAAACTGCAGAGGAACTATCAACATTTACAAAATCCCATTTAATGATAAAGTGAAGTGTCTAGTATGGTAACAAGTCTATGGTAATAAGAGGTTTCAGTGCAACTAAGAATGGTACATATATGCATAGTTTATACAAAAAGTGTATAAACTATCAGATTGCCGCAGACAACACATAGTTTTGTTTTCAAAAATATGTATAAATTAGTTACAAGTAGAATTTTACAGCAGCTATATTAATACAGTTTATTTCACTCCTGCGCAAAGAGACATCGGCATTGCAGCAGAAGCATCAGAAGTTTCCAAACAAGTTATGCAGTACCTGACCAGAAAGGAGTAGAAGAAGGGGGTATAAAGCTGAAACCTGGAGGAGTTACAAATGAAAACCCACAGAACACAGAGGGGGCTTAAAAAGAAGCGAAAGAGAGAAAAGCAGAAAAAAAAATTGATTAAAACATATAAGGTAAAGCCTTTGGAGGAAAAGATAAGTCACTTCTGAGCATACACTTACAAAGATCAAACAGAGCAAGATGAAAACCGTTACCGATGTGCAAATCATATTTTGGGATGAAACTAGGAGTATCAAGCTACATTTAGAACACTAGTTCGAGTTACTTGCCTCTGTGCACATGGCATCTTCTTGAGATTCTGCCATATGCTACAGAACTACGAGCTGTCAGCTGGCTGGGTCTACAGTCTGTTGAAGGGAGGATGGAGGTAACACTATGCATACTGAAGAAAATGCCTTCAGCTACTGTTAAATATTGATATAAATCATGAATCCACTTCAGGATCCTTTTCAAACATTTTATAATTTATATTTTGACATTGAAAAATAGAAGTACTGTATGTAAGCGGTTCCTTTTTTTAAAAAAAAGTTTACAGTCCCCTGAATGGATTTATGGATTTACAATAGGCCATCACTTCCTGATAATTGAACAGGGCATATTTAAGGGTCATTAAGATTTTTTAAAAACAATTTTCAGCAATAAAGACTTTTTTGTTCGGAGATGGGGGGGTGGGGAGGAAAAAGTTAAACAGTAAAAGGAAACTACTTTCACTCAAATTTCATTAATAAAAAAAATTAATTTGAGATTTGCTGTGTCTGTGATGACGCACCCTCACATCCTGAAACCTGCCTCACTGCACTGCTAGTTCTGAGAATTTATGCACAATAAGGCAGATTTCAGCATACTGTATCATGAGACTCTTCTTGTCATGAAAATAACCAATCATATTTGCTGCCTCAATTTGTGATGGTGCTTTTGTTTGTAATATTCCCAAATAAATTCAGATTTCCACCAAATTTAACCTTTTTCTCAGAACTTTTCTAGATTTTCTTCTTTTTTTTTGACAGAAAACGTGTCAAAAACTACAAATGTCCCACAAAATAATGTGGGTATTAAGAACAGATGTTCTTGGTCCTTAGACATATTCCAGTTTATATACAGTAGGCTGGTCAGAAATGATTACAATGATTCAATAATACTTCCCTATATGTTTTTTTTATTAACTAGACCATCTCAATTGTGAGAATTAGATTAAAGCAGCCATAGAGAATACTGTACTTAGATCTGTGCATTCAGGGTTTGATGACATAGGCTAAAAGCTATTCTGCTCCATTTGCTCTCTAAGATTAACAAATTTGTCCTTGTGTGTTTATAAACATATAATGCCATTTTTTGTGTTTGTGTATTGTTACAATTATAATGCACTTACAAATAATTGTAAGAACTATTTGTAGGTGCAGAGAAACAAATTCACTAATTCGGGAAGGAAGCAGAGTGGAACTTAGTCCAAATGTGTTATATTGAGCGAATGGAGTGAAATGATAGCCAACGTGAGGTTTAGTAACTCAACGTGTATTTAAAATATACCAGTTCCAATTGTGAAATGACTCCAGTACAGATCTGAATAAATCAAATGGAGACTTGTTTCAAATTCACACAACAGTGCTGTCTGCCAAGGTTATGTGATAGCAAATGCCAGATGTAAATTAGTATGTGCTACTTTCTCTCACACAAATGGTACTTTCATTAATACCTAATTCACAATGATACCATGTAGGCAGATAAGGAATGTGAAGAGATTGAGCTTCTTTGGATTTCTCAAACCTGAATGTGCTCTATGTCTGCAATGTACAGTAAATGGTTGCTTAACTCTCCAGTTATAATGGCCTAATCGGCATCCAATTTATAATAGTTATAAGGTATCCACAGAGGTGAACATGTATGTGAAATTGTAAGAGGAAAGAACCAATATCATTGCATAACTTGGAAAGAGAGTATTTCTTAACAGAAACAGCATACTTACAAAGCAGTAAATATATCAGAAACAGATAACTGAGAAATCAGTTTATGCTCAGTCACATATGCACACCTGATAATGTCACAAGTCAGATGATTTTTTCTTCAGCAATTTTCACACTGCAATCAATTACATGATTTATCCAGATTATCAAAACTACTTACTAACATAACAAGTGTGTACTTGATGGTATGTATACAAATCTCCAAGTTGCTCATTACCCACCATGTTATTATTTTACTAAAACACACACACACCAAAACATTTTAAAGCTTTATTACTCAACAGACCCAGTAGATCCCAGGCTGAATCCCCATTTGACATTGAAGTAGGAACTCTCAGTCAGAATAGCTGTAGGAGTGTTATGATTGTTTTAGCTCTCTTGGGAGGAGGGACATCAGACAAGGCTTCGAACCCTTAAGCCTGAATTTCCAGTTGCCGGTGAAATGTGATGGCATTGACCGTCCACGCTTATAAAGAGAAACGCCCACTTGAAGCCGATACAGTCAATGTCCCTGTAAGCAACACTGACTAGCATTCCACCCTTTTGATCTCTATGCTGTTAGAAAATGTTCGTGTGTGAATATTGAGGGAATTAAGTATTTGGTTTAATATTTGGACAGATGTCAATTTACCTCCTCAGTTCAAAAGAAGCATCGCTGTAGGGGAGGGGGGGAGCAAATGGGTAAATACAGATACTGGTTCCCTATTCAAGTCTCAGTCTTTGTTAAAATGTCCTGACAGTTAGGGATTGGGAACATTTTTAAATGAATTGGATTAATTAGGGTTTTATCGTTTCATTGTTGTCTCGTCTTCTTTGTCTTACTATTAAACTGTCGAAGAATGAGGCTGGTGTCTATCGGGGATTCCAGTTGGATTACTTTTTTTTAAATGCCACTTGTTAACAAACAAATGATCTGCCAATGCCCAAACCTACACACTTATACATACAAAGCCATAAAAGAATGACATGAAATTCCTGCCCCCTTTGCACCATAAACTTAACTCTACTCTTACGATGTACAGCACACGCCCATCATCACCATAAGGTACTGACTGAGTGTAGAAAGAAACAGGTTAAATTGAATGCTTATTGTTTTAATCAAATACCCACGTGTTTGTCAGACTGGCTTACATTTGTACCTTGAAACCCTGTTCATGAAAATACTGGGATGCGATTCAGGGCCATCCGAGTGCAATGAAGCTTATCATCAGTGAATGTGGAAGCACAAAAGGTTGAAATTCAGTGTAATTTCCGTTTGTTCTGCTCAACAAAGAGATCCAAGTATCTCATTTGTGCAGGTTTGATTCAGACAGGAGAAAGTTCCCGCTCTCCCATGTTAATTTTGACTTGCAGAGATGCCTTTTATCCACCATTTTGTTGCTTTGAAGGCTACAACTGAGACTACAGCCATAACTCTTGAATGTCTCACAAACATTTGAGCTTAAATCGCAGCTGGTGGCTCAAACCTTCTGGTCTAGGTTTGACAGTTCTCCTGAACTAGTGCTATATTCACAAGTAGATTTGCAGAAAATAAAGTTTTTTTTTATTACTTGCAGATGAACAATAAAATCAAATACTTACAATGACTCCCCGGTCTGTGATTTTTTGCAATTGTGGTGTTTTCAGGTTCTTTATATGGATACTGAAGTGTTGTATCCAAACTTCTAAATCCCTCTTTAAGGGAGTGATATTTATAATAGTCTACAAGTTCCTGTCAAAAGAATAGTTCTTAAGTTAATACATACCCGCGGGTACCAGTATTAGTTCTAGGTGATTTAGTGGAATTTTTAAACCATATGGTACATCAATGAAGAGTTTATCAAGAATGTTTAGCTTTCCGATTTGGAACTCTAGTTTGCTTTTGATTTTTAAAAAATGAATGTATATTAAATCATGCAAGAAACATGATCATAGAAGAAAAAAAGAGGACTGGCACCGAAAGGTGGAACATTTCAAATCAAACCATTTAAAATGAAAATAAAACTCTGAGGAGAAATGATTGTGTGAGCCCAGCAGCCCATCCAGTGGAGACTGGAACATTTGATGCCCTCTATGGACATCAATCCATATTCAGTAACAACCAGCGTTAGCAAGTGGCTGAAAACACTAGAGGTCAGCATTGCTTTCTATCGTGGACACGAACCTAAAGTCCCAATTCAGTCATCCATCAGGCATCAGCCTCGCACCGAATAAATTCTCCTGTCTTATAGTCTCTGTTTAATGTTCTCAATAAACAGAAGAAGCTTTCAGTACTTCCCCTGCTTTAATTAAGGGGTATGTAATCATTTAAGTAACTTTATTGAAGGTGTGCTTACAGGACGTGTAAATCTTGCTAGTGGAATCAATACTCACAATTAAACTTCTGAATCTCTTATTTTCTGCAATGTGGAAACAGCAATCTCTGGATATAATCTTGATGTGTTTGACTTCATTATTATACCTGCGGATAATGAATTGGATTGAAATGTTGGGTGGATCAGCAGCATGTTGTAAAGTATGGATAAACTAAAGGTCAGGTACTACAACAACTAACTTATGCTTGCACTATCAGTTTGTAGACTAGGCATATGATTAGAAAACAATGTGTTCAGTACATCCTGTGTGAAGGTAGGAATTACATACAACCTCTCTGGATGATATTGCAATTGCTTTCCTACAGCTCAGAGTAAAATACATTTGCAAAGGCAGTCTGACAGGTGTCACAAAAATGACTTCTAATCTGAGAGACTTCTAATTGACAGTGGAACACAACCTCAGGTAAACATTCATTTATCACCATGGTCACTAAAAGGAGCAATTTGCGAAAAATAATTATAATAATAAACTTTCTAATTTGATACAGTGATTAAAGCATTGAAATATCGCAATGCACTACAGAGTTTTTTTCTGTAACATGTAATAACAGTCAATTCACTTTACAATATGTTCTGTGAAGCACTTTGGGATGTCTCAACGACATGACAAGGCTGTCACATGAAAGGATTAATATTATTAGCAATATCTCACAACAAGTGAATGATCATTTTTGTTACCTTGGGAAATGTTGGCCAATCTCCCTTCTCTTTTCAAATAGTGTAATGGGATGTTTAACAGGCAGCAGATAGGACCTCAGTCTAACATCTCATCTGTTATTTAACAATCAAGCAATGTATTGGGAATGTCAGTCTGAGCTCAAGGTCATGAGTTGAACCCTCAGCCTTCTGATTGTGATAAAATCCACGACTGTTTGTGGGACACTAAATGTGAAGCGTTTTGAGACGTCTAGAAGACGTGAAAAGCGCTATATCAAATGCAAGGATTATTATTACTGTATTATGACTAAAAGAGTCCTACCAACTGAGCCAGGCAAGGGTTAGAGCAAACTGAACAGTCACCACACAGAAGTACATCTCCTGTCAACCAGTTGCATAATAGCATTGATAATAGCCAGAGAAAAATCAATGGTCCATATGGTTTCCAGTTGGCTAGCTAATGGATGAAACACAAACAGGGCTGAAAGTAAGAATTTCCTAAATGCATGTAAATTTAAATCTAACGGACACCTACTTAATACTTATTGCATATTCTCCAGTTTCCTTTGCCCTGTGCCGTATAAGGAAAGTACTGTTGCCTCGGTCCGCGAGTTCATTTTCTGCCTGTGGCCGCTCCATTATTCCTGCATACCTGTGAAAGACAAGACGGTTAGTTAACACATTCTGACTACTATTGGTCGCAAGTCTTGAAGCAGTTTAAATTGAATAGAGTTTAAATTGAATTAAGTTCCTCCAAAATCAAACCAAGCCAAAGTTTCATTAGAAAAGTTATCTAATCTTGAAGAGCACAGCACACTGGTATACCTAGGCACAGCATTGGCATACTACCTGGACTGAGTAGATGTTTTAATAAACTCACTGGAACAAAGGATAAATGCAATAACATTAATTGCTATTGGCTACAATGAGACAAGACATACATAAAAATGAGGTGCCGGCTGGTTGTAAATTCCATATTCATTGCTAAGGTATAAATTTTAAAAAGCCCGAAATTCCACCTAGTTTTACCCTACAATACAGGCTAAGACTAGCTTGGCACTCAATCCCATCTTTTTCAAGCATTTCCAAGATGTTACTTTGTGTGAAGGATGCTATATTAAATGCAAGTTGTTCTAATGCAACGTTTAGGCAAATCCCTTTAATGAATGAGAATTGGCTTATGAAGTTGGGGGAAAAAGTAATTGCTTCCAATTACAAACTAGAAAATATTTTAGAGCTTTCTTAACTTTCTCCTGCTTTGTAAATGCATCTTAGTTCAGTTTCATGTGCTCACTTGAAAGATGGCATGCTGCATTCTGTACGCAATTCTGTACTTTAGGATGTGTGCGTGAGCAAGTATGTCCTGTTCAGATAAATCCTCCTAAAATCTCACTTGGGGTTGGATCAGAGCAAGGTGGATTCAGTCTATATCAGCACATTTATGAATCATAAAAATGTACAGTCCCACCAAGTCACTAAAAATAAATTCAGAAGCCTCAGCGTTCATTAAAATATGAAAGTAGAAATAAACACAATTTGATTGTTCCTAATCAGGTGGATCAGAATATTGCATGAAATAGATAAGTTCTGGGAAGATCAGCATTATTAAATAAGATCCTTGTGCACTAAAAATTTGCTATGTTCATTTATTGAACATCAAGCACACAGGTTACAACTAAACCGGTTCTTCTCACAATGTGACAGAAATATATTATGCCATTCACTGTCACTACCTCAGTGAGTGAGCTATCTATACATAATTCCATTCAATGGAACAAGTCTCTGGGGAATAATGATAATATATTTTATGGATGTTATTTAACAAATTGTAGAAGAAAATTTTCAGGTGGTGCAGACAATCTTCATGTGGTTATACCTATACAGAATTTATAATGATACAATACTTACACACTACACAAAATTACTGACTACTTCAATAGTCATTCACTGATCTATCTCATAATACAGTTAATTTATAGACTGCAACACTATTCATGGAACTTTATTTTTACACTCAATAGCCTGTATGACATTATTCTGTTTTGCAACATACATTATACGCAAGAAAATACAATTAATTGCATTTAGAGTAGATTTGGAGTAGATTTTATATTAATAGAGTTAAATGAAGCAACATTTAATGCTGTTACATTTCACCGTTTTCTTTTCGTGCGTTTTAGCACCAAAACTTTCAGATTTTTTTTGCTTCGTTTGGAGAATTTATGAAAATTATTGTTTTCATATAATTGAATCAATTATAAATTAGGCTTTGGAAATCTTTGCTAGAACCCTAGAGAAGTATTGCTGAATATATTTAATTGTTGCCTTATTCCACAGAAATTCAAGATTAATGTCAAATCCAAGGATGAATAGATATGGTGGTTGGGTGAGGGTGCATTTGTTTCCATTGGTGTCTTCTCTCAGCCAAAGTGCATTTTTTTTTTTTTTAATTGTCATTATTAATTACATTTCAGTTCTTGTGAATGGCAGTTTATTAATTTGAGAAGAAAATGTCAAAGAGGATTTCCGTTAAAATAGATCTTCCATTCCTTTATTCAAATGCACAATACAACGTCTTATCAGGAAATGTTCAGCATAAACATCATTGATCTATGTCATCAGAATTAAATTATAATTTAACATCAGAATTCAGTTGATTTTGTTTCCAACAGAAATCTTCCAACTATACCAAGTATATCAAATAACATTTTAGAATTCTTAAAGTTACAGTGTGGTAAATTCTTAAAGGAATCAAAATCTGCAAACAATATTTTATGTGCATTTATACATACCATGGATATCCAGAATAATCTGTGGGTTTTGGAACCTAAATTGAATTGGAACAAAAGGATACATCACAGTCAGTCAATGCTAGTCAATAACAATCCCCTACAATCCGTCAAGGATTTTGGTGAAAGTTAAATAAAAGCACATAATCAGCAAACAACATGCTCAATAGTCAGCTAGCGTGTGGGTTGAACGTAATATTCAATGAATGTAATTGAATATTATCCATCTTTTCAAATACCCCTGTCCAAAAATAGAGATTAGGAAAAAGTTTAAAATGGCATGGTTGGTAATTACTGTTGTCATTATTCGAATAATATTATCCTCCAAATATCACGAATAAGAAATCAAAGCCAGTGTAGCTAATAAGAGTTGCATCTTGTCAACCGATTAAATAAATCTTCTATAATCTGCTATCTTCTTGTTTACATACCTTTGCTAATGTTCTCATTGACTTGTGAATTCTTATCACTTTGCTGGATTTAGAGTGAGAAATCTCTTCCTACAATATAATATCACACTACTTGAAAAGGCGTTCTTTATTGAAAAATATCGCATGTATGGTGGATCATTTGTAAATGGTCTGAAATTGGAGATAATTAAATTCTTTATTTTGCTCTGTAGACACAAAATAACTAAGGCGTCATTCACTTTTCTTTAGTTGCAATGTAAGAAACTGCATTCTTGTTTTATTCAAGAAAATGCTTTGGAGGGAAAAGATACAAATGTAATTATCAACCTTGCCCGTTGACTACATTAGGTTAATTGTCTTTGTAAATGATCAATACAGCTATTTGGCTTCCCCCTGGTGTTTTATATTGCCTGAGGGTTATTTCCTTATGCATTGCAGTACAGTACTTTCAAGCCCTGATAATTTTCTTCTATTTCCCCAAGAACTCTGTTTTCCTCTTGGAAAAATATTGACCCGTCGTTTAAAAGTACACCACTGTTAGATCTGTAAATTGAATTTTCACTGTGCATTTAAACATGAAGATAAGCACCTCACCCCCTCCACTGGGCCCGAATTGAAAAACTCCCAAATGTAGTTTCATTAATTCAGACATGTTTCACATTTCCAACAATGGATTTGAAACGCATTTGAACATTGACTAACAAATATCGAAATGTTTGTACTTACACATGGCAGAGGCTTTACTGAATCACTTGGAAAGAAGCCAACTTCCTTTGTTGTAAGATTTTTACCCTGCAATGTCATGAACATATTGAAATGGGAAACCATTTAACATTTGAAAACAAATGGACAGATGCTCTTCATGTTGATCTCTGACTGATTTATATTACAGAATGTCCAATGGGCCAAAACCTTAAATTTAACAGTTTATTTTACTTTAATTGCTGTTAATGTTAAAGCTTATTACCAGAGAGCAATAAGTCCACTGAATGATGAACAAATACACAGCAAAATGTTATTGCTCTACGATATGACAAAACCGAGCCAAACATCTGTATACTTTCACATTATAAAAGTAGCGTTCTCAGACGTAGGTGAGTGTTGTTTGAAAAATGACTATTATTATCTACCAAAATTCTTTCCTGTAAAATTCTTTCCTGTTCTTTCCTCCATAAATTACACAATTTATGGAGAGCTCCTGGGGCAAGACTACACAGACATTTGGGAATATTGTGTAAAGTGCACAATTTAATTCGTTGTGGCTTTGCTCCAATATTCAGAAATCTGATAAGATCGTGTTGCCAATTGTACCATTGCACAATCCTTTGTTTTCATTACCCAGCACCAATTCCTCTTTAATAAGAGATTTTTCCAGATCAGGGAAGTCCAAACTTTGGGCTACCAAGAGTCGGATGTTAGATCTGAGAAATGTCCACTGGCTGCATAAGCAATATTTTTGTAATTCGCTTCCAAAAACATAATATTTGTTACAATATACAAATATATAGTCAATTCACTTTACAGTATACAGTATTCTGTGAAGCTCTTTGAGAATCTAGAAGATGTGCAAAGCACTAAATTGAATGGAAGGATTATTATTATTACAATGCAAAGTTAATAGGCAATGTAAAAATTCATACAATTATAATATAATACAATCAGCGATGAGATATCTGTCTCTCTGCACCTGTGTGTCTTTGCCCCTCTTTCTTTCTCTCTCTCTCTCTCTGTATCTCTCCTATGACTGCTTGAAAGTGATTAACAGGTTTTGCTGCTAACCGCCTGTCGGATCCAGCTGAGGACCTCCAGTTGGACCACCCTGCTCTCAGTTGCTGATAAGTTTGACTTTCGAAGACTATTGGGTTAACTTTTAATTTATAATCACTATTTTGTATTCTTTCTTCTACATATGGTTATAGATGTGGCAGTCAGGATAAACTATCTTTTGAAACTGGCAAATCCCCAGCCTACACACTACTTTTTTACAATCAGGGCTGTAAATACAAAAAACAGACCAAGGATTGTTTGGGACACAGTACAATTATTCGTTTTTACCAGATCAGCTTGTTTCTGGTCATACTTTCTCATATTATCTGCTGAGTCTGGTAGCTCAATAGTGGAATAGCATCTACCAATTTGTTTCTGCTATTTAATGGTGTTTTCAAATCCTGAACCTTAGTTCTTGGTTTAAACAAAATCCCATGAAGAATGGTTGCACAAAACTCTATAGCTTGAAACATACATTAAAGATTGGGAATTTGGGAAAAACAGCTTAAGTGTTCCTAACCCAGATCAGTGGAAGCCTTATTCATGCCTTCAGAAACCACTTCTGTAATAAAGCAAATTGTTTTTAAAACATAATCTCAACTGACTAGTGAATCATCCCAGACTACTGACTCTACTTTTAGTACATGTAACAGCATGTTATCTTAAGTAACAGGCTTTCTAGGGAATGCTCAAAAGCTTTCTGGTTAACTAACATACATAACTTTATGATCACACAGCTAGCATAATCTGAAGCATAGTTTACACTTTCAAGGTGATTCTTATATTCAAAAAACAGCATGAAGCCAATCCCAGTATAAAGCCAATACTGTAATACAAACTCCAATGACAACAATATTATGTTAATGACCTGGCAAGAAATGTTTCCAATCCTCATAAAGGTTTCACATCTAAACATTAACAAACAAGGCCAGATTTGTGTAGGGAAAAAGGCACATTAATGATGGATAAATAATTCTACCCATTAGTCATACCGCGTTTACTTAATTTTCATTAGACCTTTTAATGACTTGAGTTCTTACCTCCCACCATGAGTAGTGTGCTTCCGCTCGCACAACTTCAATGATATCTCCCAACTGAATGTTTAACGGAGGTCCAGCATACTGAGGAGGTTGAGGTACCCCATTATACCTTCTGGTAACTTGCATCTTTGGTAATCCTGAAACACAAGTCAGGGCAGTTGGTTTATGTAGTGAATGAAGGACAAGAGTGACATTTTTTTTACAACCAGCTCAAATACTGCATATTGTGATGTGGCTGGTTACACCACATTTCTCCTGTGTGATCCTCCGTGAATACCCTCTGTGTTAATTAACCAGGACTCTCTGACTATCGCAAAACAGGTAATGGATCTGCACAACATTGCCAGAAGCTTGGACCCACCCAAAATGTACTATAGCTGGGATACAAGAAATGCGATCTCAAGCCAAACTCCAAGGACTATTTCTCAGAAACGGATAAAGGTAAAGCTATGGTTTACATGTGATTAACAAAGTAAACTTGACAACGATATTTTGCTAGTGCAGCATAATGCCTTTTAATGCATGAGATCATAGGCTGGGTCCTGTGAAGCACAGACTTTTAAACAAAAAAAACTTACCACATACTGTAATGTAACCACAACAAAATCTACCAGTATAAAAGATAACAATGATAAAAAGCACAACAATTCGCCATTTAATGTGTTGCGGTAAATTTATTATGAAGCCACCTATGGTTACTTTTACACTCATCTTTATGTACAATTTTCTTCCACTTTAGGGAACAATTGTTTACTTCAATGCTTACTCATTTGCTGCTTCATGGTTTACTGGTACAAAGAACATTTCTGTGGCATAAGACATGTCCAGCCAGTTTTACTTGGGTATTCCTTTCTCTTATTATCTTATCAGCAATTGGCACTATCTAGCCACTCGCATTCAGTAAGGCTGTAAAACATCAGGTTAAATGGTAGGAATGCTCAACAAGTAATAGCAGGGATCAGAAAGCATTTCTTTATTGCAAGGGTTGTGAGAACGTGGAATGCATAGCCCCTGAAGGACAGAGATGTAGAAATGATTGGGATATTTAGAAAAGAGATGATAGATACGTGGCGAGTAATAACAACTTGGAGCATCAAAATGAACACCTGAAAGTAAAAGAATTAAGCGAAGTGGAGAAAACAATTGAGAGCTTTATCCACATCTACAATTAGGGTTATTAATGACTTAATTGGACGAGGTGGCCTTCTCACATTCCCAATTTATATATTCCTTTTGTAAAAAGAAAAAAAAAGGATTTAAACATTGGGTAAACCAGTCATTTAAACTCAATGCATGAAGCGCAAACAATCGTATGATTTGAAATGAGATCCAAAAGACCTGTTTCTTTCACAGCTGGTGCAGATCACAGCTGTTTTCCTGGTGCCTTAGTTAAGTTGACAATGAACACACGATCCAATTATCAGGGTAATGTCACAGAATTGTTCTGTACAAAACCTGTAAAAATTCTATTGATTGAAAACAATCCATACATTGTTTAAAAGCACAGAGTAAAATACACTTAATCTGATCACCGTCATACGATTCGGGTGTGTTACACCCAATATCTCAAATGTGTACTTAAAAATAATGTGCACAAGAGCATTGTTCTTTTCAAAGACCTCATGACTCTGGTTCTCATACATCACGTCAGCTACTTAATGAATAAATATTGTTCTTTTGCATGATCAAGGATGAACTACAAGTCAAGTAAAATCAAGGTTGCGCTGGTGAAGTGCAATCCAGTCTGCCATGTCAAACAACAAAGGTTGTTTTCCTTTGCTGTGGCCAAAAACTTGAAATTCCTGTTCAGTTTTTTTTGTTGTTGCAGTGAACAAGTTACTTTCTGATGTGTTTGTGAAGCAGGCAGTGTAATGTGTGCTCACTAACAGTACTGGCAATAATTATGCGAAGACTGGTGCCTAACAATTCTAATAGTATTCCTAAATTATGAAAGTGTGCGATATAATACATTAATTTGCAGGGAGACCGATCAAACGTAAATCACTTTGAACCATCCAAGACCCTATTCAATGTGAAGGGTGCTATCCAAATCAAAGTTGTTGTTGTACTTTCAAAGCAGTGTTCACATGGATCAGTGTGATATGCCTAATGTACTTCTGGTTACTGGAAGGAGTTCATGCACTCAGTTGAGTTTACTGCTAAAATCATGATTCAGCTTAATAAATTTTATTAAATGTATGAACCACAGATGCAGAGGAGGTGAAGGTACAAAGAACTTCATATCTGATATAGTTCTATAAAAAAATTGTAAGCAAATAAGTAAGATCTGCATTAGCAACCATTGCATTAATGGGTATTGAATGCTTTTTTTTATTCTTCATATTCTTTCAATCTTAACCATCAATTCTTTGCTTCGGTTACTGTTTGAAAGTCTCTACATGTTCAGTAATGTCCCTTATCATTTCCAAACTTCAGTTGCCCAGCAAACCAATATCTGCAGCAAGATTTCACTTTTGTTCTTTACTCCTGAATGAAAGTACACAGCGATTTAAAAGGTAAACAAAAAGAGATTTGTGTTATTCTTTGAAGCCAAAGCGCTTTTATGCTTGATTTTGTGAATGAATACTTGATGGTATATATACAACAACAACTTGGATTTATGTAGCGCCCTCCATGCCAAATGGCATATCAGAGCGTTTCACAATAACGGATCCCGGGGCCGAGCCAGGGGGAGGGGGAAAAGGGTGACCAAAACCGTGGTTGAAAAGAAAGGTTTTTAGCCGTAACCTGAAAGTAGGAAAGGAGGGGACAAGGTGAAGGGAGTGAGGAAGGGAGTTCCAGAACCTCGGGGTGCAGTGGCTGAAGGTACGGCCGCTGACGGTGGAATGGAGGATTTGGAGGACAAGAAGGAGGCCAGACCCAGTAGAGCAAAGGCAACGGGTACTTGTGAGGAGAGAGGTCAGAGAAATATGGAGGTGCAGAGGAGTGGAGGGATTTGAAAACAAGAGTGAGGATCTTGAAATTGATCTGCTCCAAGACAGGGAGCAGGTGAAGTCTGGCAAGGACTGGGTTATTCGGGGAGTGGTTTGGTTTGGGTGAGAATGTGGGCAGCGGAATTTTGGATAACACGGATTTTGTGAATGGTGGATGAGGGGAGACCGGCGAGGAGGGCATTGGAATAGTCCAGCCGAGAGGTGACAAAGGCTTATGATAACTGGGAACATGGTATGCTCACCTCCACCTACTTCAGAGTGTAGTCTGTGAATTTGGCTAATGCTGCTTTTATATTATGGTTCCTAGGCTGCAGACTGTGACAAAGATGAAAGGCAAACATTGACAATCTCAGTGCTGCTTTCCATGTGACAGCTGCGTTTTCATTTGCACATTTTGCTGTCAGAGCTCAGAAGAAGGAGTTGAGCTAGGTAGGGCCAGAAGCTCACAGTGAGATGACGTTCTGAGGATGCACAAAATGAACAAGCGCTCTGGGACTCTACCCCACACAAAGGGCTCCATATAAATGGAAGGTGTTGTTGCTGTGTCTTAAGTAGATTATTTTGCCGATTGTCGCCGCGACAGAGACCAGAAGATGTACCCGAATATCAGGTGACTTCACCCGACCTTTATGCACCATAGTGTTTTCGCA
This sequence comes from Hydrolagus colliei, assembly GCA_035084275.1. Taxonomy (NCBI): domain Eukaryota; kingdom Metazoa; phylum Chordata; class Chondrichthyes; order Chimaeriformes; family Chimaeridae; genus Hydrolagus; species Hydrolagus colliei. Next base: position 13,630,120 of record CM068749.1, on the reverse strand, counting down.
TCTGCGGGTGCTAAAGTAGCATAAACAAATGACACCATATGTTCCTAGCTGCAGGTGAGGATAGTAGGAAGTAAACGGGAGGCTTTCACTGAGTGCTGGCGTTAACCGTTTCTGATTTTGCAGACGGAGGCCAACAGTATAGAGACACTGGGAGATGGGACTCAAAGGAAGGTTTAAATACTTTTTCTGCTGGGAATGTCAGCCACATTTCACTACAAGTTGTCAGGAGAGGTAGGCTTGCCTCTGCAGGCAGACTTGTAATGCAAAACCAGCATTTGATTCCTTACGTTTTCACATACTGATTCAACATGATTTCTTCTGTTCACTCACCCACTACCACCCTCTGACGTACCTTTGCTCTAATTGTTTGCAATTCAATTCACATAATGAGCTGAATTTGGCATTCATATTTCCAGCGTCAGTTAGTGGTCGATCAGATGCATCTTCTGGTTAAATGTCTTTTACTCTCACAACTATAGTCGAAGTACAGAATATGACTTTGTTGAAACCTGTTTTGCAGATGAGTCACCTTTACTCTGAATAGACCTTAGAAGCAGGCCTCTGATTTACCAATCAAAACACTCTTGGTAGTTAAAAGTTGGAAGTGTTTACGAACTGCGCAGTGCTCACTTAGTCAAGTTACACCCCATTTAACACACTTTGCTTTAAACTTTGTACTGCACACCACCTTAGTCCTGCCAATGCTGCAGCAGCCCTTAAACTCTAGTACACTCCCTCACAAATAAAGGTTGGAAATTTCATTGGAGTACTAAAACAGCCTTCAGCTATTTTGAACTTGAGCTTTAGTTAATGCCAAACCATCTGCTCCAAGTTTCCCATTATTTTTACATTGCTTGTGCACAGCATCAAAGAAGTGCTTTTAATTCAGTTCTTGTCAAGCTGAATTGCAGACCTTACCTTAGTGATGCATCTTTTTTTTAAGAAATACCCTAAATAGTATCTGAATAAACTGCATTGCTGCTTACACTGTGGTTTTCGTATTTTTTTGAGATTGAATAACATGATTCCCTTCTGAATCTGGATGCTGGCACATACTGTTGTACTGCCAACAATACGTGCCAGCGAAGGTCTGGCAGCACTTTTGGTTGTGCCAGTGGAGCATAAATCCAGTGGGTGGAAGTCTGGGTCTACAGTACTTCCTTAAACGTTCTTGGTGTTCCAAAACTATTTTCGTATCATTGGGGAACAAGTTCTTTGATAAACTTTTAAAGACTCTCGATTTTGAAGTTTTGCACAAATTCCTGGCTTTTTTATTTTTGGCAAGAAGCTTCAGGTTTCTTGCTCTAATTCACTTGACTGCTCAAAGTGCCACTGTTTTGTCAAACTATGCTCAGACATTGTCTCGGGCCTGATTCAGTGATGTTCTATCAATCAAACAAGAAGTGCCAATGTAGAAATTGTAGCACTATTGTAACCGGACCAAGGAAAACTACATAATGTTTTCAATGTGTGGCATATGCACAAGAAGAGTATGCTGAAATATCCAACTTTTGCACCATTCATTGACAGTGAAATTAGAACCAGTCAAAATGCTTATCTCTTTCCTTTGACAAGATAGTAGAGTCTACGTGTGCTGGGGTAAAGCGGTAAAACAGTAACATAACATTGATTTTGTAGGCAATCTATGATGGAAGATTTCACTGTGAGAAATCATTGATACAATATTAAGATTCCAAACCTGTTTGCATTGAGGTTTTTCAAGTGCCTGCCTGTTCTTCACCACAAAAGGTATATTAATGCTGTACATGTGCAATTCTCCCAAATAGCCTACGGGAGTGAGAATTTATTTTATATAATATTGTACAAACATGGGTAAATTCAAGATCCAACACATTTCAAACAAAGGGGTTCGTAAGCAATATGCAATATTTCTGGTTAGCATCAAATAGATATGATTTTGATCAGAGATAACATTAGTTTGTTTGCCTCTCAGTCAGAAAAATAAATCTACCTGGATCTAGATGCCTGTTGTGCCTCTTGTGTCCATTAATCCTATGCTGTAGTAAGAAAAAAAAGGCATATATTCTCAATCGTACATTTTACAAAACATTCCTATGAATATTACTAAATTCTTCACATTAAGAACATTTACATGATATGCCGACAAATGGCCTTTAGCATACTCATTTCAGTTATATTGTATGCAGAACAAGATAAATTTATTTTATACAGAATTCCACATTACTCTTAAAATACAAATTGAGTTTCCAGTCCAGCTTCCTAACAAAGCTACTTTCATAAAATCTCAATATTTTACAAGAGAGAATTGAGTAAAACTGGTTCTGCTGGGTCTTTAAATGCTTCATTTGGTGGTAGCATTAAAGGATGTAAATGAAGTTACAAAACAAGTTAGTCAGTCAATCACAGTATCGTCGCTTTAAAAGGAAAATAAGCACAATGTTGAAGATGTTTAAAATAAGACTCGAAGCATAATTATTTCACTGCACAAAAGTGTTTGTTTTGCAAAGATTCAGGTCCAATGTCTTTTAAATCCTAAAATATTTCCTCCAATTTAATTGTCTACCATACTACAATTAAAGAAGCCTCTCCTTCAGCTATGAGGAGAGGCTAGATAGGCTAGGGTTATTCTCTCTGGAGCAGAGAAGATTGAGGGGAGACCTAATAGAGGTTTATAAGATCATGAGGGGTTTCGACAGGGCAAATAGAGAAAAACTATTTCCACTCGTGGGTGAATCTGTGACTCGTGGTCACAGATTTAAAATAGTTTCAAGGCGCAGTAGAGGGGAGCTGAGGAGAAATTTTTTCACTCAGCGAGTTGTTCGAATCTGGAATGCATTGCCTGAAAAGGTGGTGGAGGCTGATTCGATAACAACTTTTAAAAGGGAATTAGATCTTTGTTTAGGGAGAACGGGTCTATTAGGCTATGGGGAGCGGGCAGGGCAGTGGGATTGAATCGCTCTTTTCAAAGAGCCGGCACAGACTAGATGGGCCGAATGGCCTCCTTTTGTGCCGTAAAATTCTATGATTCTATGATTCTATGATTATGAATGCACGCATAATCTCAAAAGCACAATAAGGCAATGCATGCATCGTAGCAACAATTCAGCACTACTGCGGAGCAGAGAATCATTTTACTGCAGAATGCTAGCACACACACAACACAATAGCTGGCACAGAAAGTTGCAAAAGCAAGAACAGAAGAAACAGCACCACTACTCACCCCATGTTTATGTGTTGCAGAATCTAAAACAAATTTGAACATTGGCATTAGGGAAGATCTAAACTTTTCTCAGCAAGAGCAGACTATTTCCTGCATTGCACTCCCAGTTACCTGCAGAACTGCTGCGTTGTTTCTACCTGCAGAGAGTACTGTTTTGCTTTCTGAGGGCAGGGCTAAGTTTGGGTAGTGGATCACATGCGCATGGCTGATTGCTTCTTTTCAGTGCAGATATTCATTCACAGTCTTTGCTTCTCTCATTTATGCAATACCTTTCTGCTTTTGAAAGAAAGCAAGACAGAATAACACTGCAACTCTTTGGGGAATATCATTAAAAGTGAGAGTGGTAACCTTTCACTTTTCATTTTATTCAGGCAACATTTTTCCCTGTTTTTGATGAATACCGAATGTAAAGAAATGGAGCTAAAAGATTCAATAAAGCTTTACTCTGAATGTGCTGAGCCTATAAGAACACCTGGCCATTATTTTGCTTTGTAATGTATAATTTTATGCCTGGAAAATCCCATCACTACACCAAGCACACTATTCACAAACTATTTCTCTTTCAGCCTTTTGCCATTTTCCAAATCGTTTTTTTACTAAATCCTCCAGGAACACATACAACAACAAAATGACATCAGTATAGTGCCTTTCACATCAGGAAGACATCCCAAGGCGCTGGAGGGACAGTGTTTCAGACCTAAACTGGGGTTGGGATCAGGGAGGGTGGAGGGAAGGGAGGGTGACCAATGGCACAGTCAAAGAGGAGGCTCTTGAGGCGGACTTGAAGGAGGCTGGGGAGGGGGCGAGGTGGAGGGATTGCAGGATGGAATTCCAAAGGTTGAGGACAGAGTGGTACAAGGCTCACCTGCCGATGGTGAGGTAGGTGGGTTGGGAGAGATGGAGCAGGCCGGAGCCCACTGAGCAGAGGAAGCGGACAGGTTGCTAGGGGCTTAAGAGGTCAGAGGTAGGGTGGGGCAAGGCCATGGAGGGCTTCGAAGGTGAGGACCAGCATCTTGAATTGAATCTTCTGAGTGATGGGGAGCCAATGGAGTCAGGCGAGGATGGGGGAGATGGGGGTCTCAAAGCTTTGAGCGGTAGAGGACACAAGCCGCAGAGTTCTGAATTATCTGTAGCCTATGGAGGAAGGAATTGGGGAGGCCGGCAAGCAGGGTGTTGGCATAGTCGAGCCTGGACTTAATGAAGGCAAGAATGAGAGTTTCAGTGGCCTGTGGGGTGAGGTAGTGGCAGAGTAAGGCAATGTTGCGGAGGTGAGGGAAAGCGGTGTGGGGTAAGAAAATACAGTTGAGCATCAAACAAGAACTAAGTATGGTTGCTGACTAGATTTTTCTAATTACTATGAAAATAAGTCACAAAATCAAGTAGTTGAGACATTATTACAACAGAAACTAAAGGAGAGAACCTGATATTTGACATTAATATTCATCACTAAAATATTACTTAATTGTCTAGCCAGCACATAACAGAGGTATTATGAGTATTTGGAGCCTTGAATGTGGCATAATCCCCATCTGGTGCAGATCAATGTGTAGTATTTTGTACAACTAGGTTCTGAGACACGCAACAACAAACATATAGATTACCTGCAGTTGACTTCCCACAGCTCCCAAGTCTGCCCAAGCATTCCTTGTGTGTTCCTGCACCACATTTGGAACACAAATAACCTTGAAAAAACACTCCCCTGAGAAGAAAATGGAATTCCATGATTAAAGTGTCCAAAACAATACTTTGTATTTCAACTTTATGGAATTATACAATGTAGAATATTGCAACTCAACGCATTCCCTGTTGTGCAAGAAGTGTTTACAAACAATAATTACTCATTCTTTCTATAATACATTGGTTCATACTACATTATCTTGATCTCATAGTCTCTTGGTTGGCAATTCAATGCAGTGCTTGGAACACTGCATTGAACAGCAAAATTACATTTGTATAGCTCCTTTCACATTGGGAGGACATCCCTACATTGTCAGGACAACCGTCCTCCAGATAAAACTGTGGTGTGCCTATTCAGGTATGCATTAAAGATCCAATAGCACTGCTTGAAAACAGATAGGAGTTCCTCATGGCCAATAATAACCCAGATTAAATTAGTCATTCACTTCCTGTTTTTTTTGTGGGGGACATTGTTGTGCGTAAATTGGTTGCCAAGTTTGTCTACACAATATATTCACGACACTTTACAGTAAATCCTTTAAGTATTGGCATTTTGATGACAGGATAAGATGGTAGCTGTATCAAATGCAAGGATAACCATTATGACTGTTACATTATGATGTAAGTTTTATTGGGAAAAAAATAAGTAAACACATTCTGCCAACCCTAACTAGCATTTTCCTTTTTTGAGCATGGAGTTGCTCATTTAAAAAAATGTCACCGATTTAATAATAGAAAGAAGTCATTGTCACTTTGATATACACAATTAATTGGCTGCCGCGATTCACCCACAAATAAACCATCAATTCACTTTACAGTATATTCTGTGAAGCGCTTTGGGACATCGATAAGATGTGAAAAGCGCTATATCAAATGCAAGGATTATTATATTATTATTATTAACCTTCAGATACGTTTGCTATTATTAAGGAGATGATGTTCTTCAATATGTACTGTGGTGATAAATTAGAATCTATAACTTTGTGTTTGCATTTAATGGTTTACCTTACAAACAAGATTGAAGATTACAACATACGATACGTTCCATCACCAATAAAGGAGGATCTGTCCATATGTGATTACTGCCTCCCAAAAAATATTTTAAAGGTTAAAAGTGATAACTTCATGTAGAAAGCAAGCTGGCAATGAAACAACATGGATTTGGGTGGGATTTGCTATTGAACAAATTAAAAGCAATAAACTCCCTCTACAAATAGACTGCCATATGGTGTACGAGCGTTAGGAGGGAAGTGTTCATCCATTCTGTTCCCACTTTATGGAATTCTACCCAGGGGTCACTCTCCCTCCCTCCCCACTTTTAAAGCTTTACCTTCCCACCTGCCATCAACCCCCGCACCCCTCCCCCCACTTCCTGGCATTTCAAGCTCATGCAGCCAGTCAGTTATGTGCTTTATACACCCTCTCAATGTGAAAGGCACTAAAAAATAGATGTTACCAACTGAACCAAGCTAGCACTTAAAACAACCCCTGATACCAGCAAATTAACCATTTACCATGTAACCCTGATGTGTTTCTCACTACTATTGAAGAAATTTCATCTGAAAAGTAGTCATTTCCTTCAGAAACCTCCTGTCTCGGGCCCACTTCTCTCTTTTGGTTTCAGTATCAGTTGCGTGGATTGAAAAAAACCCTCAAATTGGGTAGACAAAACGCTTTACTGACATGTGGAATGCTGTGCAAAAATACCTTCATCATAGAGGTGAGGTAAAGAAAGCTAGACTCGAGACATTTTACTTAGAAGCAGAATTAACAATTATCTACATATATTTCTATTACAAAATAGAAAAGAATGGAAAGTTAAAGATAACTGCATGTTGCCAGTAGGTGTCATCAGTTTACTATGTGCATTCAGTGGTGCATGTCCAACAACTTGGGACAGTTAAACTCAGATTATTGTATAAAGTGACACGGGGAGGTTTCTATAAAGTGGGTTCGCTTACAAGATGGATGCCCTGCTTCCCACGTGCTAAAATACACGGCTGATTTCCGGATCATCGGGTCACCACTGACACCACTTCCTGCTTGTGGGTTGGTGGGGGCGGCCGACCGGCGTTCTGTCCACATACACGGTGACGAGGCCAGTCACAGGGTCAGTGATGACACACTGTGGAAGAGCTGATGAGAGCTTGCGCCCCGTTTACATGGTTGGTTGGAACCCTCAACTATCTTGTTAGAACAGCCGCTACTCTGCTGTGTCATTGGGGTAGATTTTGCAAAAATCTTGAGATGAAATGTTGTTATCTGCGATTTAGTTTTGAAGTGTGTTATGCCACCATCTCCATGTCTGCAGGTCAGAGAGCCTCACCTCAGCAGCATGCAGCAGACCTTGCAAGATGTGATACGTTCAAAGGTGTGGATCTTGAAATCGTGGTAATTGCTATTCGCATTGTCAGGCCTAATGTTCGACCTACGGAAAAAGCAGATAGGTCATTGATTTAAGAGATCAAAGCACGGTATGGAACACAAAAACATCATTCAAAGTAGTTCCATCTCCAGGTTTTAAAATCAGACCACACAGTCAATGTTGAGATGCTATCTGAGAATGCTATGAATTTCTGAAAACATAGAACAAGCAGAATTCCTCAGGCATTTGATTTATCATCCTAGACAACAGCAGGAGAATCGCAAACATTATTATTTGATCACATCAAACTGTAAAGCACAATTAGATAGTGCAGATCATTTATCCTAGGATTCTATAGGAATTACTACTTTTTGGCAGAAAATCTATTTAATCATAATGCCTATTGATTGGATCACTAATTGCTTATTTATTAGTGCTGCAGGAAGTTCCTCGTCAAGGACCAGCATATAGCACCTCATATGATGCCTTGTCCAAAGGGCAATGACTCGAACAGTAAACTGAACTCTCAATTACTGCATCAAGGTACCAACATTAGATATGAGCTCAAGTCATTAATTCACAAGCTTTTCAATCAAAAGAAACCAGCGGCATCCGTTAATTCATGTTAAAAAGACTTTACTGATAGGAGTCCTGTAGTTCAGTGAGAGACCTGGGTTCGATTCCAGGCAGGGCAAAACCTTGGGTAAGTTTCCTTACTCTATACGCCTAATAATATTCCCTCAAAAAAACAATGAATTGGTCATTTCAATTCACAACTGTTTGTGGGACACTGCTGTGTGCAATTGGCTGCCGCATTTCACTCACATATATATCGTCAATTCACTTTATAGTATATTCTGTGAAGCACTTTGAGACGTCTAGAAAGACGTGAGAAACACTATATGAAATGCAAGGATTATTATTATTGCATTTATAACTTACAAAAATTATTTTATGTCCACAAATATATTATTATTTTAAACAGATACATGGATAGTGAGTGCTACAGACATTAAAATATATTGCATGCAGCAGAATAGAATCTTACACACGCAAAGGAGCTATAATACAGTTTGTACTTACAGGGCCATCTCAAATTGCTCAAGCCACTTCTTCTTCAAGTCTTTTGTTTTACAAAAGAATTCAAACCCATTCTGGCCATGGAGGTGAGTGAGGTAGAATCCATGTGACCACTATAAAGATTCAATGAACACAGTTAGCTACTACAGGAAGGAATTTGCTTCTGATAACATTATTTTGTCATCCAATTGGTATCTCAAAAACCACTGGAATACAGCAAGATGAATGCCACTACAATCCCTTATTCATGTTTCTAATTACTCCCCAGCGGTGAATATTGTGCGTTGTGCATGCATTCATTTACCATCTGAAATAATTTTCTCTACTGACCTTCTTATTTTCTTTATCAGTTGTTGGGTTATCGGTGATTTTATAATTATTCAGATCAATGATTTCCTTCATTTCATAATTGTCACCTCTTCTTTTGCAAACAATCACAGCTTTGTCAAACAGAAATATGTGCCTGCATTAAAAACGGAAAATGTGATTTAGGAGCTATAGTTGCAGAAGCTCAAGTTGTTCTTCATTGTTACAAAATCTTGTTGGAAACTTGCAAGTTTTCAAAGGTGTGTACCCGTGCAGTGCCATTCATTGCTAGCGTCTGTTTTGTGCAAAACCTAACTTTCCGTCTCTGTGTTTATGCCCTACTTTGGAAACTATGTGCCTTTTTTTTTCTATTTAGCACTCGAACACAAACGCATTTCACAATTTCAGGTCTACTACTTGAGAACGTCTAAAATGTACTAAACCGCAAACCACTGTGAGGCAGCAATGATGCTAGCGAGCCATTGTTAGAGCCATTGTCGGAGCCACTGTCTACTGTTTGCTATATCAGTCTCTCAAGCAACAAAAGTAGGACAATGTAGCTTTAAAACATTTCAATAAAGGGATTTTCAGATCTGTACTATTGCTGTCAAGAACCCTCATCGACCTGAAAGATTAACTCACTTTCCTCTCTCCCTCCATAGAATCTGCCTGATCTGCTGAGTGTTCCCAGCAAATTCTATGTTTATTTCAGTTTACCGGCATCTGAGGTATTTTGCCTTTTGGCTATTTCTCACCTTTCCTGGCGTGTTCGTTTGTCTAATGTAGTGACCCGTATCTCACCATCCACTTTTGGTCTTCCGTAGATTGAAAGAGACTGATTCTAAATGAATGACAGTATTTGCAATTATTACAAGCATAACATAGTGAAGTTATTACTACGAAATATGTCCCCACCCAGAAATTTTGTAGTTGTACTACGTATTCACCAACGTACCAAGTTTTCAATACAATGCTGAAATTGGCTAATCTCCCGAAGAGTCTCGTTGTCTCTCTTAACTTCATTAACATATTGAGCTAAGTCCTACAAAGACAAGAAGCAAACACATGTAAATTGACAAAAATGCACTCGGCATTAAATCAACAGCCAACGCACTTCTGCGAGTACATTGCATGATTGTTTCTGCTTCCTGCTCCAACTCAATTCTATGCGTGAAGTGATTACAAATCACATCTATCAATATATGTATTATATAAATTAGTGTTGCAGAAATGTTATTTTAGAACTTACGAGTTAGTTACAATTCTATCTGGTTTGACTGAATTCTCACCTTCATAGCTTCCAGGGCTAACCGCAAATTAGACTTCTCGTGCTGATCAGTGGTGTGCTTCATTAGTTCCTGTGTTTGATGATAAAAGAGTAATTTGATACAACAACAAATTACACTTGTATACTGCCTCTCACCTCGGGGTAAATGCCCCATGGTGCTAGATACTAGGGTCAGAAGGGGAATGGTGGGGGGGGGGGAGGGGGGGGGTTGAAGGCACGATCAAAGTCAAAGGTCTTCAGATGGGACTTGAAGGAGGGGAGAGAGGGGTGACAGAGATGAAGAACTTAACTTTATCATTTTGCTTCCCCAGTAGGTAGGTTTTCAAGTCAAAGTTGAACAGTATTAACTCACCTGAAGCAGTAGGTGATACTTCAGAACTCGCTGCATAGGTACAACCAGAAGATCTCGCAAAGTAAATTTCCCATTGTTTGCTCTCTTGGCACATTCCTAGCATGCAATACACAACCGTAGGTTAATATTTATCTGCATATTACAATGTAGCAGTAAATATACCAATAAGAAGTGAATGACCAATATTATCTGGCAGCGTGTTGACTTGGAAATCTCCAGAAACTCCCTTCTCTTTCCATATAACGCCATGGAATCTTTAACGTCCACATGTAAAGGCAGATGTTTCATCTATAGGATAGCATTTACATTAATGCAGCACACTGCCAGTATTGCTTTGAGTACAATATCAGCCCAGACTACGAACTCAAAGTCCTAATCATAGCTTGAAACCACATCCTTCTGGCCCAGAGGTGAGAGTGCTACCAACTGAACGAGCCTGAAGATTGCAATTATGTATAAGGACACTGCAGATATAAAGCAATTAGGGGTTGATTCCATTCAGTGCAGAACATATTGCAACTCTCTACTTTCAGGTCAGATTAATGTGTATACGTTACACTTAATGAAGATCACGCCAAGTGACAGTGTTCCAAATAATGCATCAAATCAGTATTACTTACAGGCTATTTCTTTTCAGGAATTCCGCTCTACTAGAAAGAAAAGGAACTAACTGGACTTAGCTAGTATGTCATTTGCAAATGATCAAAGTAACTTAGGGCAATTCAATAGGTAATGATTTGCACAGCTTTATTAAATCATCTGCAAGGAACAGGTTATGATTGACAACGATTCATGAAATTGTAAATTCTCGAAAATGAGAACTGATGTTGTTTTAATGATACCAACTGGACCCTTCTGTCTTTGGAGAGAAACTAAATTGGAAATAATTTCTCAAAGAAATTTGGTGCTTAGCATTTTATCCCATTCAAATAAAAATGTACCAGCTGAATTGATATTAATGACTGACCAGATGGAATAACTTAATTTGAACTGCAATGTATTATTGAAGATCCCAAACTTCCACTTTAATATAATTTAATGTGACTGTCTACTCTTCCAAAAAAAATCCTTACATTGACCAAAACAGAATTTCAAAATAAATGGATTTCTATCAAGGACATTTCCATAATTATTTTTAAAGTTCTCTGGGCCATTTCTAACCAAGATGTAGTATCTAATACTCCACTGCTTCATTGGATCTGACAAATGTTTTGTGCAGCCACATCAGTTGCACACAAAAGTGTATAGCAAATTACTTCACATCTTAGTACATTTTGTATCACAAAATATCAATATTAAATTAGCATATGGTTAGTTTAATGTCCACCATATAAAGATCAAAGTGTGTAAACCTAAAAATTGCAATAAAATGAAGTCTATCTACCTCTAACTTCAATCGTACATCTTCTCTTGATTTACTGATCTCATCCAACGACTTTATTGCTCTCTCCACATGACTGCAGTACTCACCGTAGATAAGCAACCTGTGGATAGAATGAACCACGTTACACAGTAAAATGACTAAAGACCTCCACAACAGTGAGAGGAAGCAATACAACTTTGTTGCACTTGTATTACTAAGACGCTCAGAGCCGCTGCCCTGCCTGAAGACTGCTAAATAAATACAAGTTGTTCTGTTACTGTCAGTGGTTTATCTTTTTCCCCGACTGGAGAAAACGACTGTACTGCAGGTCTGGGAGTGAGATGACACTGAAGTTCCAAACACAATTGTTTTTATGATTTTTGTGACTAGGCCAACAAAATCACATAGCCCAGGCAACCTCAATGGAGTAATGAATAGGGCCAGAATTTTTGGAGCTTGCTGATTCATACCTCGATCTGGGCTGAGCATAGATAGGGATTTGAACTAGCAAGATCTTGATCTCAATCAGGCTACTAAATTGGCCCTGGCCTTCTTAGCATTAAGGAGATAAAAATTAACAGAGTTCCTGCTCCTGATCCCTGTACAGAACTCTCTACTGGTTGTAGGTGATGGGGTAGCAGTGGGCAACCAGCAGTCGTGAACTGCACCCTAGAAAGAGATATAAAAATGTTCACAGCCATGGTCTGAAACTGTGCCAATCTCTTCTGTTGGTTCATGGACTTTTTAAATAAGGGTCTTTGGCGCTTTGGGAAGATACAATTGGAAACTACGTTAAAACTTCTTTTATATACAGATGAAAGATTAAAATAGATAATGCTGGGCAGGTGGCATAGAAATAGCTGCTCAAGTTCACTGAAACATGATAGCCATTCTTTCTTGGCATAGCTAACAAAGTTGTGGCTTTGGGCATCTGTGAGGAGCACAGCAAAATATAAAACACATTTCTGGGGCTTACATCATCTGGCCACATCAGTGACTGAGATTGCAACATAGCGCAAAAATAAATTATATTGCACCATAAGGACATGATTCTGCTCCCTTTGTGTCATTACTAAATCATATCAGTACCATTAAGGATAAGAGACAAACATAACACAACTTGATTTTTTTTTAATATCCGATAGCTTTTACTCCTTGCAAAGCTTCTTACAGCCAACCTGAACAACTGGTCAGTTGGCAACAGTTGGTTGTTTTCCCTCAAATTAGCAACAGAGAGCAAATATTAAACTAAAATGTATTGTGTAATACTCGATGCACACTGCAAATATTTAACATTTACCACTATTCAATCAGTTGCTTATCCGTTTCTAAAGATATTAAACAAGATTTTAAATATTTTATAAAATATAGAAAATGGGAAACATGTTACCTTTCTTTATAATCAATGAATATTTGAAAGAGGTTCTGGTCATTTTTGGTCATAATAGCATTTCTGATATCCACCATCAGGGCTTTGTGCACTTTAACTAGCGCCTGGTTAAATTGTTTCAGAAAAGAAGAAATAAGATTTTAGCGTAGGTAAAATTATTACACATGTATCTTCACATGGAGTATTTGAAGTCAATACATCAGTACATTTACTGAGAAAACTCAAAGTTCCAAAGCACACAGTTCTGGATAGACTCGAGGTTGAAAAGATGAGAGAAAATAAGGTATCTTAAGATATAGAAGTTAAAGAACTCCAATGCTGTGGTTTAAAATCTACTGATAAAGTTAGTTATTTTAGTGAAAACAAAGAAAGTAAAGAAGTGTGGATGAGGTAACAAACACTTAAGCTGCTTCTTACACAGCCAAACAAAATCTGCGTCAATGAGGTCCTAATTCACACTCATCTCTCATGTTATTAAGTGGGTACCCCTACTACCTCAAACTTAACCAAGCAAAATCTGCAAAATTCAATATTCATCCAGCCAACATCACAATTCATGTTGAGACAAAGCAATTCAGGCATAAATGTTGTGCACAGTCATGTCCCATGAATAGCCACCGATGACAAAAAATATACATTTGGGGATTGTTGGTCAGGACACCGACAGAAACTCCCTTCTCTTCTCAACTAGTTCCATGGAATCTTTAACATCCAGCTGAACAGGCAGATTTGACATTGATTTAATATCTTATCCAAAGGACAGCTCCTCCAACCGTGCAATAAGCCCACAGCCGTGTCACCTTAGATGCAGTGTCATCTTAAACTAAGCTTCACAGGAATGAAAATTCATGTGTCTTTTTAAAAAATATATTTATTGTTGATAATTCCCACCATGATAAAAGGAAAGAAATAATTTCACTCACCTCAATGTTGATGAAAACAGTCTCAATTTCTGCAGCAGGTAAAAATCTTCTCAGCGGACACATAAAATACTATAAAGTAAATTTTGGAGATATATAATATGCTATAACATAACATTTGTGATGCAACATAGCAGGGTTATTTGAACATAAGAATAGAGAATTCTCCTGATAGCATGCTATGATAGTATAAGGGACTCAAGAAAATATTCTTTACTGGAAGAAAAAGTATAATGCAGAACAATTCACAAAGTAATAGGTTCTTAGAGCCAGATGTTTACCACACATGTGTTCCAGGCAATCTTGCAAAATACTGTTGTCTCTCCTTGTGTATCTCTTTAGCTATCACACCATTCAACTTTTCCTGCCTCCCTCCCTCCCTGATACTGTTTAGACTCTATTCAACATTTCCGGTTGAAGGGCTGGTCAAGATGACCTGATGATGTGGAGAATTCCAGGCAACAGGCCTCAAGTTCTACTTTTCTGTGATATAGAGGTTTTAGACACCAACGCTATGTTACTCTCCTAAAACACTTAAATTAGTTCAGCCAGCTAACCCTCCTCCAATCCCTTTACGGGCAAATTTGGTGTGTCTCTAAGCCACAAATACTGGAAAGGTCTGACATTTGATCTCCACTATGCGTTAATGTTGATCAATATCAGTTGGCTTTCAGTGGTCATAACCTCCATATCCCCTGGGAAAGGAAAGGCAATAATGTCTAGAATTCTAACTCCAGATTGGTATCCTGCAATCCCTAGTGATGCAATTCATCAATAGTATTGACAACAGTGACAACCCTCCCCAGGGATGAATGGCCCATTGACACGCACTATACTAGCACCACACATGGTCAAAGTAGCACAAGTTAGCAGCTATCATTCTTCAAATCATACCCTACTAGTATGAGTCATTGATTTCAAGGGAAGGTCAGTGGAGAAATTCAGAGAAAATGACTGATGAAACAATATTTCCACATTACTTACTTTTTCTATAGACTCCAGTGTTTCTGTGTACTTCTCTTCTGTTTGTTTTATTTCTAATAGGCAGCAGCTCCGGATGTCAGTTTCTGTCAGCTTCTGTATACAGTCATCAGACAATGAGTTACACAAAATCCAATTCAACAATAATTCAGAATATCACACAGGGGACTATCTCTGAATGCACAGGAGTAAAATTGTGAACTAAACTAAAGGGAATTTGGCTACACAATGTTAATTCCTCTTCTTCCTTCAAGTCAAAATGTAACTGAAAGCCACAAAAAAAAGTGCTGTTCATGTCACTTAATTCTTTAATTAAAAAAATCTCAATGCTGTGTAAATGGAAATTCTTTCCAGTAACCAGAAGTACATCACGCTCTTGTTGAAACTACCCCCCAACATAATTTACTTGCAAATATCCGTAGTTCAAAGGAAATTCTAAGGCAAAATCCCATGAGGAAAAACTGCTAATTAGATTCTATTCTTTTGAAGTAGCAGAATCTACAGATTAGACAGCCCATAAAAGGCATCAAGAAGTTAGATTATTACAATACAAAATTTGTCCAATAATATTTTACTTTTAATTTGTAACAAGTGATGGTGGGTGGGGTGAATTCATTAAATCCAGTCAAAATCTTTGATTCTGCAAGAGAAAAATATACAGTACACAGATTTGCTGAAATGCGATTTCAAAATGTTGTATGTGCTGACTGCACATACAACAGTTCTTAACTTGGATGTTTTACTTGGAATGTGATTCACAAAAAGACATTTCTATCATATTAGAATTGTTTTCAATGTTAAATAAAAGCCTCCGCTTCACCTTTACCACTCCTCTTCAATCGTGCCTTTTGCTCCCCTCCTGACTCCTCCACTTCTCCTACTCTCCTTCCCCTACCCCGACCCTTCCCCCCGTTCTCGGGTCCCGACCTGACTGTTCAGCACTTTGGGACGTCCTCCCGACGAGAAAGGCGCTCTATAAATGTAATTTTGTTGTTGTTGTTACACACTATAGCCCCATAAGACTGCCGCAAAAGCAAATACATTGCCAACAAATGTTCTTCTTTCATTTATTCCCAAAAGATGTGTTAAACGTTAAATGGCTCTCTTCTAGCATCCAATCTCCGAGAAAAAGCTGAATGCCACTGATTGTCGCTACCTGGTAGGAACATTAGAGAACAGGAAATAAGAACATGGGAAATAATGATCGCAATCCTCCACACCACAATGTGCTGTGCTTTGGAGCAAGACAACCCAATATTCATATGATTTCATGGAACAGGATTATGATTGATTTATGAAATTGTGCAAAATAGAAAGATGGGATAAAAAAATAGATTTTGATTTCTTGCTCTTCTATTTAATTAAATAATGTATTGTTTAATAAATTAAAAACCGAGTATTTGAAAAGATGGTCATACAGGGGGTTGTGCTGCTTCTGCTTTCATTAGATCTTCGTACACTTCGCCACCTTCATCATCACCATATACACAGTCATATAGTTCATCATCTTCAACCACTCCAGTTTCACTGCAAAAGAAGAGAATTCCTTCAGTATTTTGAATAGAATAGACTGTGTATTAACATGCTGTTAATTGTTCCTCCTTCGAACTTCTCCCTTTCTCTCCTGAAGGCAGGATCACGGTGATCAGAACATGACACAATGCTCCAGGTTTGGTCTGACGAGAGAGCACTTTCTGGGGAGTCTGAATCCAACACCTTTGTCAATACAATACAGTCAAGCATCCTGTTTCCCATATTTATTGCTGACTCGACATATTGGGATCTGGTGACGTGCCTAAGAAGGAGTTGTCCACTGCCCACCTTCCTGAACAGAGGAGACTTCTCTACGGGAGGCGTAGTAGTCAGTGGGAAGCTAAAAATAGAGGCTAAGTTACATAATCATACCTTTTTATGTTTCCTTAAATGCTGTTCATAAACTTGTTGGGAAACTTAAATATTAATCCTACAATGTAAAGCGACAGTCTTGGGCATTTTTGCTTTTTCAGGTAATAACTTGTCTAAATACAAGTGGCAGTGAATTTAGCATTCCAAATAATGAGTCTGTCTTTTGTAAAATTAGATACCACCTACCTTCGCTGATGAAAAACAGCTGTTAGGTGTCTAACTTTTTTTAAATTGGCATTTTGCCCACACCTCACCGCAGGCAAAGATTCTGGTACCCTCAATAATCCACCTGAATTTTCAAATCTTTCCACTTATAATAATAATCATTCCATTTGATGTTGCACTTAAAATGCTTTAAAGCTTTGCAACATTTCTGTAGAGTGTCACGAATGTACCATTTGTAACTAATGCCTCTGATTTCTGGCTCAGGTCTTAGTTATCTCATCTCTCATCAAATGATTCCAGTTCTGATGGAGATTCTCCATCAGACAAAATAATACTCTGGTTTCTCTTTCAGACAGAACTGTTGTGGTTTTCTGTTTTTAGATTGGTTTTTCAGTGCTGAATAATATGTAAACAAGTGGATGTCAATGTCCAGCTCCTAGATTTTCAATTCACTTCTTGTTGCTCTTTGCCCTATTTCAGCTGCTGTGATTGATTAGGAATAGCTTCCAGCATTAAAGCAATCAGGAACAGGAAATAGGATTTATATTTCCTGCTCCAACAATGTGCTCGCTAGGTAGGGGATGTAGAAGGCTCTGGCTATTGGCAATAATAAAATGTATATACAGAAATCTAAAAAACAGAACATACAGTATATAGAACTTCACAAACAACCCATATAAAAAGCCCTGTTAACTAGCATACAGAGCTCTGCTAGCCAGCACATATACAAAGCTTTATGAGCCAGGGTTAAACACCAGTTAGTTTTTAATGTTATTAAATAATGTCTTAATTAGGATCATGTTTGAATCTAATCAATATGAAAAGTGTAGTACTGTATTAATGGTGTTGAAATATCATTCAACTTCTCTGCTCCCTCCCCAGGGAATGAGGCATTCTTAATAATAATAATAATATTAATCCTTGATTTGATATAGCGCTTTTCACATCTTCTAGATCTCAAAGCACTTCACAAAATATACTGTAAAGTGAATTGACAGTATATTTGTGGGGAAACGCGGCATTCGTACATGCCAAAACAGTATTAAGTACTGTACAAGTCTACTGACCATATCCTTAACTCACATTCATTAGGAGTTGTTTTGATATGCATAGCAGGGTTTCAAGGGTTAAGCTATGTGTGATATAACAGATATAGTCCAATGCCAACAGACCTTTGCTGTCTAGTGTAGCACCATAGCTTATGAGGTTTAATCAGGATGCAATTATTCGCACTTAGCGACCCAAGAAAAAGCTACGGTTGTGATTTTTATTTGAGAAGGAAAAATACTGGAGAATCTTTTCCCAAAAGATTAAATGTACAAAGTACAGTGATGGCAATCATGTGTCATTTCTGAATTCAAATTACAATCCTTTAAGGGTATATTTAACACCCCCACCCCTCCACAAAAAGAGCAATTTCTTGAGTTAAAATTTTCCCTTCAAGTAGATATTAATATTAAAAGTGACAGCACAGCTCCATGCCTCAAAACATTTTTATCTGAGAAGGATGTTATACAATTTAAAATCAGCTATCTTGACAGACCAAACAAAAATAAGTTCAGAAACGTACCCAAGTTTAGTCACTGTACTTCATACATTTTGCAAATTTGATAAGCCACTCCATTCCATTTCGATATATTTTCATGAAAATTAAATAAAACTATAAATGTATGCACAGAACAATACTACATGGAAACACTCTTTGTTTCAACTAGTTTACAACTGTGTTTGTACTCAAATTGAGTTAATAGTTAAATCACTGCACAGGACCTTTCAGTTAAGGCTCCCGACTACCTATTATGGCAGGAAAAGTTTACATCCCCAGATGCAAAACCTCACAGTTGGTCTCCCGAATTTTGTGAATTTTTCTAAAGTCACAGTAACTGTATTCGTTGTGAATCAAAGGCCCCGGTCGTAACATTGTGGAACATTTTGATCTTTCTTTCTTCACAATGGGGTTGGAAATTGTGCAAGGAAGGAGGGTGGGAGGGCATCTCCATTAGCCACAATTTAGAAAGCACAGATGGTCTCTTGTAATACGATGCTGTTCGGAGGAGGATGAGAACAGCAGTGTAGGTTGTCCACATGCTGCTTTAAGCAGTTCAAGACGCTTCATCTGTGCTCAGAGGCCATGCAGGTATTATGTTTTAAGTGTGTTTGGTGAGGTAGCAGTAGGAGAGAGGAGGTGTAGAATGATCAGTAATAGATTGTTGGACGTGGCTGCTGAGGAGACTTGGACAAAGCCACTGAGGAATATGGGGAAATAAAGAGAGAACCAGAGTATGACAGAACATGAAAAACCAAAGGATACACACAGAGCAGAGGGATAGCAGCAAAAAAAACAGAATAAAAAGTGAACAGAGATACAAATATACAATGCTAACAAGCAATATATCAATAATTTCCATAATTAATTAAATGTTCATTTTAAAGATGAACCAGAATTTTTTCTAGCGCCTAAATTTATATTTGTGGTCTTTTGTTTTGCTCTGCACGACTTTATTTAGACAAAATAGTCAAAATGATTGAAGTTAATACATACTCTAATAGGTCAGCTAATGTCTTGTAGACATCTTCATCAGCCACACTTTCCTCAGTCGGGAACGGCCTGAAAAAAAATGAACATAGAAAAATAGTGGATAATATGAAGTTATGAACTCACAGAGGAGTTCAAATGATGTATTAAAAAGAGCAAACCTTGAGCACCGTATAACCATATCACGAATCCCAACAGCACAGTTACATCCTTGACACATTTCCCATAAATCCGTATTATGGGACTTTACTACACAATAGTAAACGTGCTGTGTACATTTCAATTTGGGTCATTTTGTGTTAGCAGTTATACCTTGCCAGACAGTTAGACGACATAGATTCTTGATGATTATCACACTGAAATAGTAAAAAAAACTTGCACTTGGTATAGCTCCTTATCACATTATCAAATGTCTCACAGCACTTTACAGGTTTAAGTGTACTTAACAATGTATTTACAGTGTATTTGAGCATAAGTGTGGCAGTCAGTTTGTACACAACAATATCCTACAGACAACAACAACAAAATTACATTTGTACAGCGCCTTTCACGTCGGGAGGAGTGAATAGCCATGAAATAAATGATCACTTTTATTTGGAGTCTTCTTGGCCAGGATATTAGGATAAGAGAAATTGCTTCCTCCTGCTTTCTAATTGTGCCCTCGGGTACACAATACTGTATTTAGAATCATATCACGCAAAGCACTTCTACGCCAGCTCTAGGATTTTTTTGGTGCCTTGACAGATTGTCAACAGGGCTACAATTCACCACAGACAAAGTTAAGACGCAGTTTCTGAACTTGCTGGTGGGAGAGTGGTGACAATCAATCTGGATTGTTTCACCCAGTGATTTGCCACGCAACGTCTCTGAGGAGTTGCCATGTCTTCGCTCAGCAGGGAACCGAGTACAAATTGTGAACTGTGGTGGTGGTAGAGAAGAAACCAGGTTCTGCTGCTCTGCAATAATTCATACTGCAAAGCAGAACAGAAATC
This sequence comes from Hydrolagus colliei, assembly GCA_035084275.1. NCBI lineage: Eukaryota > Metazoa > Chordata > Chondrichthyes > Chimaeriformes > Chimaeridae > Hydrolagus > Hydrolagus colliei. The sequence goes on along the minus strand of CM068749.1, from coordinate 13,609,598 downwards.
ATTGGATTAAACCACACTACCACAGCACCAAAAAAAACTTCCTTTAAAATCTCCAATGTTACAGTGTTTGGTGACAGATCAGAATCAGACCACTGTACTTTTTTTTAAATGAGAAAAAAAGTTCTACATTTTTTACTTGAATTCTTTCTTTTTATTAGATAGTGGGTTTTGGATGCCACTTATCCTGGCTTCATTTTCTTGTTGTGTAGCCAGAAAAATGTGGGAGCCTGAAATGTGCATTGGCACTTTCCACCCACATCATTTGAAGGGTGAAACTATGTATCAGCAGCCTGGGCCTTTTGTGGATTAATATTTTGGGCACACATCAATACCCAGTACATATGTGTGAGCATCTGGGCAAGCACACAACGTTATACAGAGCAAAAATGCCTTTGTTAGCTCTGCCAATGCTGATCACACATTTCTGTACTTTGATGAGTATAAAATCCTCATTGGCAATGAGTATTATTTTAATCTTCAAAAGAGTCATGGCACAGGTTAAATTTCATCTTTATTCATTTATTTATTTATTTATTTATTCTGTGGTGCCTTAAACATTCATCTGTCGTTCAAGAAGCACTGGCTACAAGTAATGCTCACTTGTCAAATGTGTTATAGGTTTATATTAGGGTGACAACTTGAGCAACAATGAGCACAGCTTTTGACTGCAGGGGTCATGTTACTTTGCTGGTACAAACAACTTCTCCCAGGTGGTCTCAGTACAAGTGCCATTTAGGAGACCAGGTAGACAGACATTATACTGTCCATCTGCTTGCTCTATGTGCTGTGCAAAATATGTCACAATAACAACAGAAACTCACAGTATCATTCATGCCAGTGTTAAAGAAATCTCCCAGAACGTATTGACGTAACTCCACAATAGACAGCAACACGGTGGTTGTGGTGCCAAGAGAGAAAATTGTCTTGTTTTATCTGTGCTGTATTTGTGTAAAAAAAACTGATACATGTAACAAAATTACACAAATATAGTCTAACACTTACCTTATCCCAGTAGATTGTGCTATTAATGTGTGGGACAGCTTTGATAAAGTCTCTATAACCTGCAAGAAGAATTTTAAAAAGGCATTATTAACCACCAATTTACCAACAGGCATAAATAATCCTCCTTTATTTATTCACTCAAAATCATATAGTATTTCAAAAGTCTGTATTAAATCCCCAGTTAACTCCAGTTCCAGGGAAAACAGACCAATTTTCTTTGAATCATAAATATAACTCCACATTCCTGGTATCAACCAACCAGGTGCGAACTCTGTACTGCCCTGAACCTTGGGTTATATTTCAAACATGAAGGGTGCTATATAAAATGTAAATTTTTTATGGTTATCAATCATCTGAAATCAGACTTTGGGACCTAAATACCATCTCTCAATCGGTTTAGTAAACCTGCTTTGTGCTGTATTTGAATAAAGTGGAATAACTCAATAACAACAACAGCAAGAAAAATTACATCTCGTGTTGGGAGGACATTCCAAGGCGGTGAACAGTTGAGGATCAGGACCCAAGCATGGGGAGGCAGGGTTGGGATGAGGAAGCGCAGAGAGGTAGGAGTGTGGCTGAAGGCACGATCAAAAAAGAGGGCCTTGAGTTCGTGCCTTGAACGAGGCAAGGCAGGGAGAAAGGCAACTGAATGGCACTTTGGCACTTTGCACTATTAGAACTGACAGGCCCTCAACAGAGAACAGGTGACACTCGGACTAACTGGGGTTAATTCATCAATCCTACTCAATTCTGACCACTTTTGCTTTGGGCTGCAAGCCATTATTTTCTCCAGCAGCTGCACATTTCTCCATTGAACCAGCAGGTGGCAAGCAAGCAGTCTGTGGTAAGAGGCACAGTAACGGAGGACAGTATTGTATTTTATTCTTTTTATGTTCCCATGTATGATATAAATTCGAAGGTCACAGTGGCAATACTTAACTTACATTCGATAAAAGAGAACTTTTAGTACTTTTGAAAGAATTTTATTGCACCCTATCACTGCTAATATATTCTTTGCATTTGATAGAGAGCTTTTCACAAAAGGAAAATGTCTCAAAGCACTTCACAGAGTTTACCGTAAAAGTGCAGACTGTACGCATTTTGTAGGTAACAAACGGTAGCCAATCTACACACAGTAATATCCCACAAACAGCTACAAAGTGCGTGAACAATTTTATTTCAGGGATTGTTGACCGGGACATTGGGACAAACTGTCTTTTCAAACAGTACCATGGGATCTTTAATGTTCTCCTGACCAGGTAGATGGGACTTCAGTTTCACATCTTCCAAGGGTTCAACTTTCAGTTCCTCACCTTCAACTATAAATCCCTTCCTAACCCCTAGGACTTCCTTATAACTGGGAACTTTTCTCACCCCACACTTCTAATCTCTTCCCCTCTTTTTTTTATTGGTGTATTATCTGAAGATTTGGCCATCTATATTTAGATGCAATCTGCTCATCCTGACCATAATGATAATAATCGTCTTTGCATTTGATATAGCGCTTTTCATGTCTTCTAGACGTCTCAAAGCACTACACAGAATATAGAGTGAATTGCCTGTATGTGGGCAAAAACATGGCAGCCAATTGCACACAGCAGTGTCCCATGAACGGTCAAAGATTGAAATGACCAATTTTTTTTTGAGGGATTATTATTAGGCGTATGGAGTAAGGAAATTTGCCGAAGGTTTTGCCCTGGCTGGGAAACGAACCCAGGTCTCTTGCTTGCAAGGCGAGTGCTTTAACCACTGAGCTACAGTACTCCACAAACCATAGTCTAAGCAATAGGTTCAAGTCTTAATGTTGAGGTTAGCCAGTACTCTGTGAACTGTCTCTGAAATACTGAGATCTACAGGACTGCCTGCTCAATAGCCATAACAATTTACAGTGGTTAGAGCACTCGCCTTACAAGCGAGAAACCTGAGTCCGATACCCGACTGGGCGAAACTTTGGGCAAGTTCCCTTACTCCACACGCCTGATAATAATCCCTCAAGATAAACACAAAAATTGGTTACTTCAATCCACAACTGGTTGTGGGTCATTGCTGTGCACCACTGGCTGCCGTGTTTTGCCCACAAAACATGCAGTCAATTCTCTTTGCAGTATATTCAATGAAGTGCTTTGAGATATCTAGAAGACGTGGTGAGGCACTTTATCAAATGCAAGAATTATATATCTATATATTCCCTGCTCTTTCCTCATACCTTTTAATCTCGGTTAAGTGGTTTAAGTGTCTGTCATTTGAATCCCAAGATTGAATCATTGCCTTTTTTTTAAGATCTTTTTATTATTTATTTTGTAACATAGAGCGGACAACTTTGAATTCAATACAACATCATTTACTCAGCTCTGATCCTCTGTCGATTTAACATTGTTTGTCAGGAAATGTTTTTGTACCATCTTCCAAATCTGATATTGATAAATAAAAACATCTACCTCTTTTCACTGATTTAAAAAAACGAATTGGCAGAGGTTGATATTTTGACACGTATTCTTAATGCTGATTTTTCAGTGACTAGCATGTTTCTAAGGTAACTAATAGGTAAGGCACACACACACACACACAGTGTGATATTGTTAAGAGGTTGTGAAGGATATGCATAATGCATAAAGTGCTCAGTTGATTTAGGGATAACATCAGAATACAGCTGATAGCTGTCCATTGGATTCTGGTTTCAGATAAAAGTGTCAACAGCTTAAGATTTGCGGCATGTTGCTTAAAATGGGTTAGAGTGACAATGCTGTCCTTGGATAAATACTGCAGCCCCCACCTGTGTCATCACATATCTGATAGTAACCTTCAGTCACTGCCATCAGGAATTACCCACACACATCTGAACTAATGATTTATATTCGGTGTCTGGTTCATGGCTTTAGCAGAGATTCAGTGCGTTGGTAAGATGCCAAGGCTTTGACGCTTGCTTCCCCTTGGTTGCGAAGCACATTCTTTACCAGCTGCTAGCAGTTATCTCATCCCACACACTCCTGATTTTTTTTTTAAAAACAGCGTTCATGTTCTCCATCTGCAATTTCGATCCCTCTTTCCTCTTTTCCCCTCTTCCCACCCCCCCAACTCAGTCACAATGGCAGCCCAAAAGCCTCAGAGCTAAGTATCTGTGCAACTCTATCATCTGAAAGGTGGATTTTTTTTTACCGACTGCATAGCCAGTCAGTGCATAGTTAGTGAAAAACTATCCTGGCTCCAGCAGTATCTCTCTGGAGAGAAGCTCCAGACCAGTTAAAAGAACCATCTCCCACTGAAATGAATGGATTTGCTGATAATATACATTATCATCAGCTCAGCTCATGAATGATGATCTCCATGGCAATAAAAACAAGCTAAAATGTCTTCTAGAAGGTAGAAGGGAGCTTGCTCCAATTTTTAAACTTAGTGGAGAAAGTAACCTTTGTTCTTTTCTCCCCTTAAAAACTCATAAACGAAAAGCACTAAGCACTATGCAAGGAGTCATAATTTGACTGTCTCCGGATCTAACATTTCATCTATGGTTAGCCGGCGTTTTCTTAAGTTGCTTTCAAAATGATTGTTGGCAATTCGAGACGGATTGAAAAAGATGAATAAATAAATTATGATGCGTGTGATCTTTTGTCATTCCATTTTTCTTGCCAAATACCAAGGTCAAACGGGAAGAATGGCAGGTCACAAAAACATAGCAATCAATGGAAAGAGTGCAGCCGATTGCAAATCATCTGTTCGACAAAAGTAAGTGGTGTGCCAGCAGCTACCGCGCTTGTCCCCGGAGACATAAAATATCACTCTGACATTCGGCAATTTTTGTAAGGTTGCAAATTACCTTCTCAGCAAATTCAAACACAACCCTGATTTGCTGAAATCTTATTGATAAGTCAGGTTTAACCCTAAAACAGGATTTAGTAAATGAACACCTTTCAAAATTCCCTTCTTTTCGCTTTTTATGTTGATGGGTTTGTCAGCTTTTAAGGTGATTTAGACGGTTTGGCTTCCTTTATGATAAACTAGGCCATTAAATGCACCAGGGAACTGGAATCCTTCACAATCTTAGGCTTTCTATACAATTTAGATGGTGTGCTGAAAACAATTTGCCCTGCCCATAGGCAGTCACATCTCTGGGAATATTTTTATTGATCCAAATTCATCACTTAAAACTGGATTTCTGAGTCCATTGTGGGTTTCAGGAGCAAAGTAAACAGGCAAATGAAAGAAAAAAAAAGGTTTGACAGGGTAAGGGAAACAAGGCGGGGCAGTTAGAATTGAATGGACCATTTGAACAGTTCTGGAAGCTGTTTCAGACCCACTGGGCTCCGGCGCTGCAAAGTTCAATGATTCTATGCTCTGATTTTCTCCCGAAATGTTTTCTCCATTCATCTTACCAGTCACATGTGTGGTCAGAGCATCACGTGCTTTTTTTTCAAAATAATACATTACTCATTTTAATTGTAAAAATATTGATTCTAAAATGAATTGAGAGTGAGCTGTTTACCATCAGGCTGATATCCCTCTACTCAAGGAGATCTCTTTCTGATGACTACTTCCCTTTAGAAGTTGGTTAATGGGCTGCAACTTTCATAACATATTCAAGATTTCAGCGTCTGCCTCAGGTTTGACCATTCTAATTGAAATGAGCACCATTGAGCAAGATCTGGGCAACTTTGCAGAAACTTGCAAAAGCAATAACTTCCTCTTTGTCAAGTCGCCAACATTTTCAATCCACATATCAACTTTCTAAAACGATGGTGTATTGTCAAACAGTCAACTCAGCAGTTGACTCAGCAGAACATGTACTAAAATTACGGTTAGATATTCCAAGAAGAAAAGTTAAATCTGTATAAAACATAACTGGAAGGTCTATGAGAGGCACAACAATGTTTGAAAATTCAACAACAATCAAATTCAGTGGCTGAGACAAAAAGGGCAGAAAAATATGGGGTGCAATTCATCTCATTCAAGCTGATTGGAAAATATCCAAACAATGTTCTGGCTAAGAACAGTCTGAACCTCATTACCTTTAAATCAGTTCCATATAAATCTAACAAATTGGTGCAGAATTATTTCAGGAAATGTGCTCACAATCAAGGATAACGTGCCTAGGAAATCTAAAACTGTTCTCCTTGTAGCCACTGAGAATATTAAAGAGTGGGCCAGAGTGGGTGTAGTCAATGCCAATACTGTGTTACACAGACGATAAATCCCACTTTGTCATCCCTTCCCCCCACCCCCTGTCGGAAGAACTTCCTCTCGCGCCATATGTGTCCCCATAATCTCTTTCCTTATGTAGGGAGAGTGTCTCAAAGTGCTTTACATTGCTATCTCTTTAGCGCCTCTATACCTGTGCTACTTCATGTTGACACAATGTACAGTACTTTCGGTAAATTGAATTCAGACAAACAAAGACACTTACAATTCTAATACAGTGTGGAGATCATATTTTGCTTAGAATTGGATTTGAATTCAAAAACCAAAGATGTTGAATAAAACCAAGATGGATTACAAGTATCTGTTGCCCAATTTCAAATTATTTTCAGAAGCATGAAATGCATACCTACACAAACATGACCAAAAGTCCCAATTACCTCACATTGCTGGAGCAGACACCATTTATTTCATCTACTGAGTCTGTAACATGTTGGAGGGTTGACAATGAGATTATCTTGGTTGGCACATGCAGTGTGGAAAGCAGTGTACAATTTCTCAACAGGAAAGCTTGTCTAATCATTTGCAATTCTAAGAAACAATGGTTCCAGCAAATCCAGGTTTATAAACAGCATATTCTCTTGGCATGAAAGGCATTACATAATTGCAAATTTATATTGTATTGTGCTATACAGCCACCAATTGAGTTTACAAGAACAGGTTTATCCAATGCAATACTTTGTCATTAGAGCAACAAACTTAGGATATGCAAACATTTTTAGAATGTTTGATCAGTTCAACTATAACCTTCCATCTAGCCATTGATGATACGGTATTAACCTTCCTATCCAACGTTAGATACCTGAGGATAAGCCCTTACAAACAAGCAAGAAATATTATATAGCCTAACTCTATCCTTAATATTTGGAGACATTTTAGTTTTTACTGTCAACAAAATCAATCTGAGAGTGATTATCGTTTAAGCCTGCCTGATGTTGGAGCTGCTTAAAGTCTCGTTGTCAGTGTAAAGTTTCAAATTTGAAGATAGCAGGCTTTCTTTTGACGATTAACAGGATTATAATTTAAACAAGACATTATGAGCTTCTGATGTCAAATCCTCTTCCTGTAAAAGATAAACAGTACCTTCTATGGACATTCAGCTCAGCATGAGTCTGAGTCATTCATTCTGCTGCAGAATATCCTAGTTTCTGTCATAGAAAGATTATTAAATTCATGATCAATATTACTTTCATGAAACATTTATTCTGTTCATGGCTGAGAACAAGAAAAGATTTTACCATGCAGCAATTAATTGGGATCTTCCCCTATGACACCCTAAGTATGAAGTATGAAAATACCCCACTGATTTTCTACAGTTGACATTAGTGCTCATAATGAGAAGAAGTAACTCAGCTTGCATTTGCTTCCTAGTGCCAAAGGTTGAAATGTACCACAGGATGTATTTAATATCTATGAATATTTTCATTCATGTGCTAATTAATAAAACGAAACAGATTTATTGTCAGTTGAATTCCATGATGGATACCTCTGGGAATCTATCAATTTAAGAAATTGAGCTGCACCTCCTCTCAAGGGGTTGATAATGAACACCAATATTGAATATTGCCTACACTGTATTTTTACAGTGTGTGAATTTTGCAACTCTGAAAATAATGTTTCTGTGTTTCCCCCTCGCTACCACTTTTCTCCTAAGCCTCATGCTCTCCTCACGCAAGATCCCAACAGGTGCACTTTCCAATGGTCATCACAAATCAAAGTGTTTTCTCAGCAACAAAATCAGATCGGATGGTTAGTGATCATGAGCAAGAACACTGGCTGATTTCCCCTCCTCCTCCTCACACAGTTAGAAGTTAACCACAATGCCATGTGAGGTCTGGCAGAGATTAGGTGATCCAGCAAAGACCAAGAATCAAGGTGGGGAGTGGGGGAGCTTTCAGTCATTGTGTCGCAACTCATTGGACCTCTACCACAGAGTCTTCCTTTCACCTTAGATCCTATCTCTTCAATTGCTATTGCAGTCACCTTTTCCCCTTCACTCACCTGATTTCACAGAAGTTTCTATGAATATTTTCAGCATCTAATGCTATGAAATATAGCTAACCTTGTGATAACACCATGGTTTGGGTCCAGAAATCCAGACGCCCGATTATAATGAAATGTATTTTTTTAAATGGCCACCTTCTGTGTCATCAGACTACTGCTATGTGAAATATGTCAATTTAAAACAAACCCCCATTTTCCTCAAGCATTTTGCATCACTATTCCCAAGAGTCACGAGAATAATGTGACAATTAGTGAACAGCAAGTCACACTCATAAATAACTTGAATAAACCAAACTTGTATTCACTGCATTTTTCACATCCTGATTTTAACTGACTCACTGAGTCAGTTAAATGCAAGCTCTGTAACTGGACAACAAGTCCCAATGTAAAATAATTCAGAAATGATTCTAAGAAACAATGATTTGCAGTAATGATTCAGTTTGCACAATTTCACAATCTACCTTGTCTTAGTCTGTGAGCCTGCTTTGCCTTGAAATTTAAGATGGTGCAGAATTTGGGGAAATTCTTAACTTTAGTGAATTGCTTTTGGCCTGGAAACATGTCATCATGCTTAAAAGTATCCCAAACAGACAGAGTGCAACATATGCATGTCACCTATGCATGGAAATGTCCCTGGGTCCGAAATGAAATATTTCTCCCCAGAATTATGCACCCTGCTTGTCTAAAGGTGGAATGTATTCGGCTCAGAATGGCAACAGCCAAGGCATAGACAACCTATAGTATGCCCTAAAGTATTACTGATGTTTAATCAAATAAAACTGCACAGCTTACAATTGTGAGCACGAGCTTCCCAGGACATATGCAGTTAGGATACACGATAAAGACCCTGCTGAATATCCCTCAATGGGTTGACCTCAAAATGATACAGTTGCAAAGGGGTTATGATCAGTGCTACATATATGCTATAAATTGTATCTTACAACTTGTCAAACAACTTAACAGTTGTTCAAGTAATAGCTCTTGATGACATAAGGCACTACAGTATACAGTATCAATCAATCAGTCAATCAAAACTTACATTTATATTGCACCTTTCACATCGAGAGGACGTCCCAAGGCGCTGTACAGTTAGGTAGGGACAAGAACAGGGGTGGGAGGGGCCGGGGCAGGACGAAGAAGAGTAGAAAAATTGACTGTATATTTGTGGGTGAAACCACAAATATACAGTCAATTTATCCTTTAATATAACTTAATATATCCTTTAATATAACCTTTACAATATCAAAGGCAAGGATTATTATTATTAAACAATAAAACTATGGAGCAACTCTTGGTGTTAGCTACAAGTTACATTCTTCCATTGTGGAGAAGTGCAGGATAGTTATAACAACAACAACAACTTCGATTTATATAGCACCCTCCATGCCGAACAGTGTCTCAGAGCGCTTCACAATAGCGCCTGAGACCGAGCCAGGGGTAGAAAGGTGATCAAAGGCACGGTCGAAGAGAAAGGTCTTCAGCTGGGAACTGAAACTGAGAAAAGAGGGGGCAAGACGAAGATAGTGAGGGAGGGAATTCCAGAGCCTCGGGCATAGTGGCTGAAGGCCCGGCCGCCGAGGGTGGAGTGGAGGATTCAGAGGACATGGAGGAGGCCAGACCAAGTGGAGCGAAGGCAACGGGAGCTGGTTTGAGGAGAGAGGAGGTCAGAGAGGTAGTGGGGTGCAGAGGAGTGGAGGGATTTGAAAACAAGGGTGAGGACCTTGAAGTCAATCCTCTCGGGGATAGGGAGCCAGTGAAGTCTGGCAAGGACTGGGGTAATGGGGGAGCGAAGTTTGGTGCGGGTGAGTTTGCGGGCAGCAGAATTTTGGATGAGTTGGATTTTATGGATTGTGGTGGAGGGGAGACCGGCGAGGAGGGCATTTGTGAGGTGTGTCCAGCTGTGAGGTGACGAAGGCATGGAACAGGGTTTCAGCAGCTTTTGGGATGAGGTATTGCCAGAGACAGGTAGCACATGGAGGTTGTTATGGAGCCTGTTATGGAGGCTGGTAGCACATTGGTTAGATTTTTCTTGCAAGCGAGAGACCTGGCTTTGATTCCTGGTCAGGGCAAAACCATAGACAAGTTGCCTTACTCCAAACATTTCTGTTTACCTAGAAGCAAGTTGGAAGTTCGTCCAATGTCACTCAATCCACGAAGTTTGTGCGACACTGCTGTGTGCAATTGGCTGCCGCATTTCACCCACAACATATACAGTCAATTTACTTTACAGCATATTCTGTGAGAAACCTTTGAGACATCTCAAAGATGTGATAAGGCACTACATGTAATGCACAAATTATTATAGTTGCATTCTTGTTTCAAAATACGTAACATCTACTGAGTAGACAGATGACATCTCAAGTTAATGTGCCAACTAAACGTTGGACAAAGGATGAGCCTGGTTTATAATACATATAATAGTAAAATCATATAATATGATGAGCTCAAGCACCAACATGGGGCTTCAACACACAATCTTCTGAGCTAAAAGTAATAATAAATAATAAAGCTGGGTACCATTGTCTTGACACTGAGTGAAACTGAAATTTATAATCCAAATAGCCATAAAATCATCAGCTTAATAGTGCTTTCTTTCTAATCATGAAAGGTCGTAACAAGCATTAGTTTAACTCTGACACAGAGTCACAATAAAGCTCGGCATGGTACAAAGAACACAATTCACTCCAAAGATTCGGATCAGTTATATGATACAATATAATTGAATTTGCCAGCATTTACTGTTTGGGACTGATATCTAGGTTCTGTTTATGAGTGCAACTTTTACTGAACCATGTGAAAACAGGTAATAAAGAGGGTGTGTGATATGTGTTAGATGGGTTCCTTGAAGGAGATACAAAACGTGCTATATTACAAGGATGAAGCCCATTCATTTCGTGATTTGATCACATCCATACACAATATACACTCTACAATCTCATTGCAGCTTCAGGCTATTTCTTAAAAAAAAGTCCGGTATCCTGGCTAGAGGTCAGCAGGATGCTGGTCTTATTTAAGAAGCTTTCAACCTTCCTGCAAACTCATTCCAGCAACTGACAACCCTCTGTGCAAAGATAAACTTCCTGGAATCTGGCCTAACGTTGCACTTTACCATCTCAGTTACCTCTTGTTCTTGTTCTGCTGCTTCAACACATCTGAAAGTATTGTTTAGGCTTTATTTCCTTAATCTTATTTGGTATTGCATTGTCCCATTTACCATTTCATGAAGCATCACTGTATAGCAGGAAATCATACGAGTCTTATAGTGTGACCACTCCCACACAGTGTTTATAAAGCACTTCATTCATATAATTATAGAGCACAGAAGGAGGCCATTCGACCCAACGTGTCTGTGCCAGCTCTTTGAAAGAGCTGTCCAAACTAATTCCACTCCCCCTCTCTGTCCCCTTAGCTCTGCAAATTTGTCCTCCCTAAATATCTATCTACTCTCTCTTGAAAGTTGTGGTTGAATCGACTTCCACCAGCCTTTCAGGCAATGTATTCCAGAACTGAACAAAATTCTCACAAAGTAAAAGTTGCCATATTAATGTTAATTGTTGTTGTGATGTGTATGTGCACTAAGTTGAATTATCACCAATATCAATGTATACAATATTTCAATTCAATTAAGAACACATGCCGAATATTTCAAAAATAACTACTGTATGCTTCATAATCTACTTTAGGATAATGGAGATTATTTGTTAGATAGACTGGATGTGGGTGTGGTTAGAGCCAATGAGATTCGTAAAAAAGCATCAAGGTAACTACTTGAACTCTTGTTTTTCATACAACCTTAGTTGCAATTTTAATAAGAGCAGGCATTACATGGTGCCTGATACATTTGTTTTATTGCTACAATACTATTGTAAGGCTGTAATAATAATCTATTAAACAAACCAGTTTCAACTGTGCACATCTTCCCATGTGGACCGATTTGGGTGTGCTTGGTTAAGTCTTTATTTCTATTCTCTCAGACTGTATTCATCAAGCAGCAAGTTTAAGTTTGGAGCTGGGATGGATAGTTGTGGTTATATTGTACGGAGGCAGCCAGGATCATGCTTGCTTATCTAAGAAAACTATATTTTCTATTAATTCTCAATTCAAACCACAACATATGCACTCAAGCCACTAAATTATCTCATATTAAGCCAAAGGAACACAAAAAGGTTAATAACTTCAAGCGTTATTCTTTTATTTTTCATCAGTGACTGGAACATCTAATGTTTGCTTTTATAAACCATAATGTTTGACTGACAAAGTTACACTCTAGGCCAGTGGACTATTTTTATTTTGGTATTTATTATTTTTATAGCAAAATTGGTCTTCCAGCCATGTGATGTGATGAGTCACTTTGCTTTTGTATTGTAATATATTGAGGGCTGACTTAGTGTTCGTTTATCAGTTACTTGCTTTAAGTCTCTGTGGGAATGCTGATAATCCACAGAATGTTGAGACAAATAGTCATTAGCTATCACATTTTTTGTTCCTTGCAGACACAAAGATACACACAGACATGATACCAAGTGATTGAAGTGAGTTTGTTCCTTCAAATTATGTTAAATAATGCAGAGCCATTTAAATGTTCATTTCCCAATTCACTGCAAACCGGCTACTATTAAATGTATTTCATTATGAAGAAAACTTCTAAGAGCAGGAAGCAGATCGGAAAATTAAAGAGAACAGGATGCATACACCACAAACCCATCAGTGTGATCAATAAATGTTGACTCAAAATTTAAGTTTTATTTTAAAGCCAAAGGGATCACATCTTTCAGGGTCACAGTCACAGATTCATTTGGGGGTGAAAGTTGCAATATTTCACAGCGGACATACAGAAAACAAGCAAGATGATTAAGTGTATCCAAACCAAAAATTTCATGCATCCCATGTATACATGGAAATGATATTGGGATATTATAAAAATAATTAATCCATGTATTTGATATAGTGCCTAGAACATCAGAATATCGCAAAACTTTTCACAGAAAAATGTCTTACGTAACAGCGCAAATTTCATATTCAAAGTAGACTTTACATAAGAAATGAAATGTGTTTATATTCAGGGTCGATTTAGACACTAACAATCTGGCTTTCGTCAATGAGCAATTTCAAATACCAGATTCAAAGAAAAATATCAATATCTACTTCAAGCAACTTTGACAGGGCTTTAGTTCCATTGGTAAATTCAGAATTTTGAAAAATATTTTGCATTTGAAAGAGAGAGAGTGATACAGCAAGGAAAGAATTCAGTCCAACTAGTTTGTGCTAATGTTTGTACAAAGTGCCTCACCCCTCCTAAACTCCCCTCCTAACCCACTTGATTCCCTAGAAGCTCTTAAAATCCCACGCTGTACCCACAGCCCACCAGATCCACATGGGTACCACATGGTCTTGTGATTATAATGCCTTATTTCCAATGAGTGGTATTAACAGCCTCGGGAGAGAAGTGTTCAACAGACAATATTTCAGGAGGGAATTTGAAGCATTTATGCTTGTAAAAGTATCCATTAAAATGAATTCCAAATTCGATTAAAATAACAAAATAAAAACTTTAAAATGATTCATTAGATGTGGTGTACCTCGAACATGGGATGACAACAGTAAAATATGACAAATATCCCCACTCAAGATTCTGTAACACAGTCAGAATTTACTATCAGAAGTAAAGCCCCATCAATATCACTTAATTCTTATGTAGCCAGCTGCAAAAGTGCCATTGAAGACATATAAAACATCTGAAATATAATTCTATTTTTAAAAAATGTTTTTAACAAGAATCCCTAACTATTCCCTCTCTCTTTGATATGCTTTTCCTGAGTATCTCCTTGTCCATTATTTAACAAAAGCTTTTTTTTTACAGCAGGGGACAGAATGGGAAATGTTTTAATATGCTGTACTTAAATTGAACCTTCTCTTCTCTCTCTCTTCCATGTTCTTTATATTTCAGTCTGCAACCAGCAAATAAATTAAATATCATCTGAAGTTCCAATCAGCTCTCACAGTCCACTTGCATAGCATGCAGCTTTGTCAATCAAACACTATGGTTCGAAAAAGCAAACATACATGCCAGTCACTGAGAACCAAACTTAATTCATTGCTCAAAAAATTACAAGACAGAAATCCAATTAATAGGTTTCCAATGACATCATAAAGAGCAAGCCAGATTGTCTGGTGTTTGATATCCATCATCTCACTGCTGGGAATGGTTTCCTGTCTTAAATTCACTGAGAGGTAGCCAGCTGCCATTATTTATAAAAATGCAGAGTGGTTAATATTGCTTGCAGAGTAAGTATTCTTACCTGAAAGATTTATGCCCTTTTGTATTGCAAATGAAGAATGCTTAATTGAAGCCAAGCGTATTCTTAGTGATCAGAATGCAATTGCCTGCCACATGATATGAAACTTCAAGCAATGGCTTGGTGGTGAAGAACTTAAATATTTTACCAGGTTAATTTTTGATAGCTCCTCCAACAGCTGAGGGGATGAACGATCTGCTAGATACATTCTATCTCTGTTTTAAGGTTAGATCAGCTAAGTATGGGTAATGGCACCATTTTGCCACATGCAGTAATAAGAATCTAATAAATTAGCCAGATATCCCACTCCAAATTGCAATCTAATGCCTCCCTTTTGCGTCCTGTTGGAAGCAGGATCAACTTCAACTGCAGCAGCATTCATCCCTTCATTAATATACAAATATTCCCTCCCCCATTTCCCCCCCCCCCCCCCCCCCCCACCACAAAATAGTCTTTCAATAGTAACTACTCCACCTAAAATGGTCACAAAAGCTACTCATAAAAGTGGGTGGATTCCTACTCAGAAATGAGTCAAGTCTTCAAGAGAAAAAGTGAGAATACTTTCTGTACGTATGATTGATAGAGAAGTTTCAATACCATTTGGAATCCAACTGACCTGTGAATTTGAACGGCATTTTAAAGGAATGGATAATTGTACTGCTTGCACCTCAATGTGTTGAAGCGAATGTTGAAGCCATTCACACATTCTGTCCACCTCACAACTGGGCTACGTGGGTTTTGAGTGTGACTCAGGACATAGATGGATGTTTGGTGGGTGGTGTTGGAGGCAGCTTGGAACCTTAGGTAACAATATCATTCTGATATGTTCAACAACTGTTGAAGAAAAGTAAATGCCTGCCAAGGACAAAGCTCTATTTCTGTCAGCAAGCTTTCCCTATTCACAAGCCAACATTCAGAATACTATACATTATAATGTATACAATAGCTCTTTAGTTCTTGAAGCCTACTCATTCTACAGGTCCCGATGAACTCTACCTTTGGGTAGGAAAGGGATGATTGCATAGAGTCCTGTTGATCAGTGGTTAGAGCACTTGCCTTACAAGTGAGAAACCCAGGTTTGATTCCCGGCAGAGTGAAACAACAACAAAAT
This sequence comes from Hydrolagus colliei, assembly GCA_035084275.1. NCBI lineage: Eukaryota > Metazoa > Chordata > Chondrichthyes > Chimaeriformes > Chimaeridae > Hydrolagus > Hydrolagus colliei. The sequence goes on along the minus strand of CM068749.1, from coordinate 13,593,995 downwards.
TACATTTATAGAGCGCTTTTCAAGTTGGGAGGACGTCGCAAAGTGCTGGGACCTTGGGCAAGTTTCCTTATTGCACATGCCTGATAATAATCCCTCCAAAAAAAATTTGGTTGTTTCAATGCACGACTGCTGTGTGCAATTGGTTGCCACATTTCGCCCATATATATACTGTCAATTCACTTTACAGTATACTCTGTGAAGCGCTTTGAAACATCTAGGAGATGTGAAAAACTGCTATATTAAATGCAAGGATTATTATTATATGCTCTAATCTATATGGTAAAATGAAGCAAAATATCTACAATATTGATCCATCCTCACATTTGCCTACAGTTGATACACTAAACAAGAAAGCTTTGAGATGCTTTGAGGGTTTGGCTTCCCTCCACTACACATACAATCTTCAGAACTATTCCCAAACAAATACTTTGCCAGTTATTGTTTCAAAGAGTTAAATCAATGTAGCATCAGCTAATTTTGTTGAGAGGCTCTTCCACACATCCACTAACCTGTGGGTGGGTAAAAATCCTTCTCATCACTAGTCTCACTTGAAGCTAGTTCATTTTAAGGCTATATCCTTTGCATTTACATCCAACGGCAAATACATCTACATCACCAGCATCTGAGTCACAGAATTCACTCACCCTCGTTTAGAGATCATACCAGTAATATTTGGCAGTCAATGGATTAGGTCCCCTGCTAGTTGTCCAAAAGCCTTTACTTGCACTTCGGTAATTTGTCAAATGTCAAGCCCATGAAATGTGCTTTGTAGTTCTCTACACTTTGTTGTGTCATTGCCAGCGCCAGATACAAATGCATGAGGGCCCTTCAAACAGGTATTGTATGTCATCATTAGGATAGGCAAAAATTCTGCTTACTAAGTGTGGAATCTGCATATGGAAACTGTTTCAGCCAATTGAAAAGGATGCTAAAATGGCTTGTCCATTTCAGGGGAGTAAACAGAGCTCTTCGTACAAACATCAGGCATTTTGCATTCCTGTTTTGCCATTTGGGGTGAAAAAGGCACTGGTAGTTTGACAGAGCAAAATCTCGTTAATAGGAACACGCCAGAAAATAATAATCTCTTCTTAGTAGCTGTCATGTGGATAGTGAAATGCTGTGTTACAGAAGTGCCCGAATAATGTAAATGCAGCATCAGCACTGGAGCTGACAAATGCAGCATGTATTGCTTCATAGCAGACAAAGATTCATTCATCTCGTTTAAAACATTTGAGCGACCTGTTCATGTGGAACATTCTGTTTGTTGTCCCACTTGTTTTTAGAGGTTTTTGCACAGATTCTACTTTTGAAATAGCTTATTATGTACCCCTGAATTTAAGACATAAATTTAGAAACTTCAATAACACAAAATAACATTTCACCATTGGCCAAACTTATGCAAATACTAAGCACAAAGATAAAGGCGAAGTACAGAAACCACAATGAGCAAAAAGGAAGTCTTGGGTCTTTTACTCTGATAGCTTTCTGGAGCACGAGAGTACTATACCTAAAATATCCATGAGATGACTATTTTTGCACAAATTTCACCTCTTTTCTGGTTTCTGTGAATACAAGATGCTATACAACTGCTCAGATATTCTGTATTTAATTGCTAAGTGAACTGTGTGTTTTATAAACAGATGACTGAAGGAACAATTGCTTTGATGGCACATGTACTCACTCCTAAAGTAAATGTTAATGTTTGCGAGAGACATCCTGTATCTTTAGAGCAGCCTCCATTGTGTGCTAAAAAATATATTTTCCCATTTGCACTGACTGCTTTGAAAGCACTTAGCCATGCTTGTTATAATGCTCGGTATAGTCAAGTCCTGTAGTTTACGTTCCTCATTTGTATCTTATAAAAGAGCAGATTCTGATAATAAAAGTAATATTATAAATGGTTTGAAGATGAGAAGTAATGAACTTCCCTATATTTCACCATTGGCACAATGTCTTACGATTTCAGCGCCAGCCTCAACAGGAGGCTAGATTTCCTGACCGGAAATTTAGAAGTGAAATATTGAGTGCAACCGAGGACTGAGCATTTACCAGTTCTCAGCCTTCAAGATAAACCTCAAGCAGAAGAGTCTTGATTTCTATGTTGTAATTACGGCACTTTTGATGCTAGTAAAACTTTAACAATGTGTATTTACCGATCATTAAACGTTATTCATACCATACCACTGCAATGTAAATGATTTCTTGTGATAGCACAAATAATAATAATCCTTAAATTTGAAACAGTCCAAATCCCTGACTGTCCGGCACCTTGGGACATCATCCCAGCATGAAATGCACTACACAAATGTAATTTTATATTGTATTGTATTATATAGTGCCTTTCACAAAAGAGGGATGTCTCAAAGTATTTCACCAGAAGTACTGTACAGTGTAATTACTATGTAATTAATAGGCAAAATAATTTAGAAGCAAATAAACATTTGGCAGGGTTACACTTGTAAAACATCAGAACTAAAATTCACTAAACTCAGCACTAATATGGACATTGTGACCTTATAATGTAGCCATGTAAAATATACAGAAAGACAGCTTTTCCCAATGTGTTGAAAGCCAGTGACAATGGTGGAAATTCTCCTAATAGCCAACACAACAGGCGGTCAGAGACAGGGTACAGATCGTAGACATGAGACACACTCTGAGAATACAAAAGCAGAAATGAGGCAAAGGGAGAGAAAAAAAGTAGCAAACTGTAGGGGCAAAGAACACTCCGCAAATAAGTACAGTAGAAGGAAATTTCCTAAAGTAACTCAAAGCAATACCCCTGTATTAGTAGAAATATTTTCCAAACAGGACGAGTTGAAGAAGAGCACCATTTCCCCTCCCTCCAAAAGCGAGTCTTGCAGCTCATAGATACAGGTTACAATTAAAACAAAACAAACTGAGACCTGTACAGAGAAACATGACGAAATTCACAAACGACAAGAATAACAACACCAGATTTACACCCCATGACAAATGCAACGTGCCAGGAAAGGGGGAGATTGAATCCTCCATCTGCCACTATAGAATTTGGAGTTCTTCCAATGAGCCATTAAACTGAGGCTCTGTCTGTCTGTTCGGGTGGATATTAAAGATCCCGTGGATCATAAAACAGATAAGGGAGTTTCTCCCGGTGTCCTGCCAACAATTTCCCCCAAAATAAAATGGAGTATTCACTTCATGACTGTTTCTGGAACGTTGCTGTGTGCAAACTGGCTGCTGTGTTCACCGACAAAATATACAGTCACAATAAAAATAACAACAAATCCCAGGGTGCTCAAAATTACATTATATCCTGTGAAGTGCTTTGAGACCTCCCACTATATCAAAGGCAAGGATTATTCATTGCTATTGTTCTACAGAATGGGTTTGCTGCATTTAAACTACAATTGTTCACAAGCCAAATGGTTGAACTTGGAATAATTAACGGAAAAACACACCTCAAACTCGAGTTTCTCTCAAGACCCACATTCCCAAAGCTGCTGCAGCTGGATAGTTAGATGAGCACACTGGATTCACTCTCGGATCTAGTGTTGAATGTGACTGTGTTATAACTCGATCCAAATCAAGGGCGTGTGTGTAAGCTTCTTTATTGGTCAATCCAAACACTCATGAATCTACAATTCTAAAACATACATTTTGTGTCCCACTCCCAGTATGCTTTTATACTTCCTGCGCTTCTTGTTGTATGTCCTTTTGTTAATTATTTGTCAATTTACTCTTAAAGGTGTATCCAACACTGCCTTCCAAGTCCCGTCCCTCATTTCTCACATGGCTTGGAAACCATCCTATTCAACACTTCTCCCCCTTCTGTATAACTAAAAAAACTAAACATCATCAAAACGGTTTCTAAATTACGACTTTCTATCTACTGAGGTAATCAGAGGTTTATGAAAAACAGATAGTTTGGGTTATATATAGTATGGTATTTATTCGAGTCCAATGTAATAATAATAATACGTACAATAATCTGTAATGCGATATTAACAGAAGGCACATTGAAATATGAGAAGGAAAAAAGCTGGGGAGTCTTATACAGAATGAAAAATGGTGTCAAGGAAAATACTGTATATGATATTTTGAGATAGAGATCAAGTGGAAGAAAGAGATAACTCATGACAGAATAGAAAAACAAAGGTGACATTGAAGGGCAGGGATCATGGAGAGAAGGACAGAGAGACATAGATAGCGACAAGAATTTAACACACAGAAATAGCAAGGTGAGTTCAAAAGAGAAACTGAAAGAGGAAAGAGAAAACTATGTGACAGTACAATATGTACATACAGAGACTCATTCAAACTAATCCAATCTGATTATAACTGCAAGATTTAAAGAGAGCGTAAAGAATGGCACAGGTTAATAGACTTTCTGAGCAAAACAAAAGCACAAAACAATGTGGGCAAAACTGTAGGGAGCATAAGTAGGGGAGCAAATACGTACATTTAGATTTTTAAAACTGTGCATTGTGTGGGAAGCCAAAAGGGCAAGAATAAAATGAGTAACGTCACTATTGCCTCTATGGCCTGGCCCTCTCCCACATCTCCCTCCGCTCATATGTGATGATGGTGATAATTATGAGTAATAATAATTATGAGTAATAATAATACCAATCTTTGCATTTGTCATAACATCTTTCACGTCAGGAAAATATTTCAAAAGTACTTCACACGAAACTCAATAAAATATAGCAACTGCATTTTATAGGCAAGCGCGGTGGGCAATTGGGCACATCAACATTCCACAAACAACAACAACAATTTAAACTTATAAAGCGCCTTTCACGTCGGGAGGATGTCCCATCATATTTAGGTGCTGCACAATTGCACGTGCAGCACCTAAATATGATGCCAAACTATAACCTGTTCTGTGTTTACTGGTCCTTCCTTCAGTAAAACAATATCTGCACAAGCAAATGTAAAATTCTGTATTATTAATTACCTTGGCTTAAATTTGAGTAAATTGTATTGCATTGGACAAATCAATTTTCATATTAACATTAGCACGGTTTTCCCTATTAATGGAGAATAAAGCCAGAACGAAACATTATTCATTGTTAATTATTCCACGCTCTGCAAATTTTTTGCTGACATTTTCAGTTTACAGCTATAAATCCGAGGCAGTTTTATTTAAGATACTTCAGCTCAAGTGAAACAAAAGTTTAGAGTTTGATCAGTGAAAGAAAAAATGTCAATACAGATTTTTAGCAGCTGAGTAGGGAAGCATTTACAATGTTTTTCTGAAGTGACATTTATGAGGTTTCATGGGTATTTTAGCACCTTGGGACGTCCTCCCGACATGAAAGGCACTATGCAAATGTGATTTTGTTTTTCTTGTTGTTGTTATTTCATCAAACAGATTATTTACCACTTGTGCTAATTTCATGCTTTTTTTGAATTGTGACATTCTGCCTATTTAAAACAATATCACTTTCTGGAATTCAGCCAGGAACTTCTCACAGTTCACCGCTTTCAACATTTTCAGTGTTGTGTCAACTGCTTCTCTACGTAAGATAACGTGCTGTAAATTCACACCTAATCCTGTCGTGAAAAGTGGAATTAATATGAGAAATTATTATGAGAAATAGTCCACTTAATTTGTATACAAACTGGTTCAAGTTGGAATATCAAAAGGAATGAACACAAGATTAATAACACACAACTCAGACATACGCAGAAAACATTTCCTGCCTCCACATTGCATTTTAAAAGCTCCAATTCTGTTTTGAGTGCAAGCCGAATCGCAAATAGCAAATACCATGGCTAAGGGCAGGAAATGTATAGTGTAACTTACAGGATTTCCTGCAATTTGTTAGGGGTCAGTCAAATGGCATTTTCTACTTCTAATCTTAACTTCATCAAAGATAACTGATGGAAAAGCAATTACTTTATGGCCATTTACTACAGAATGTGCATTGATGTTTGTACAGATAACCCTGTCCTTTATAAATTTTAATATCTGTTGCTCTTTTTATCAACTGAAAACTCATTTGATACTATGTAAGTGTGGCCCTGAAGCAATGATGTTTCGTATCCACTTTGTAATTTGTGTGCCGTGGTGATACTTCTCTTACTTTGAGTGCATAATGTAAAGTAGATTGACTGTATATTTTGTGGGCGAAACGCGGCAACCAATTGCGCACAGCACTTGTTCCATGAACAGCACGTCTGCTTTGTTTGCCTCAAGCTTTTGTCATAAGAAGAATGGTTGTGGAAAATCAACATAACTGTAAAAGCTTGATTTTCTCTTCTCAAAGTCACCGGTGAACCGGTAGCCTTTTATTGTACCTCTTCCTATACAACACATTAATCGGCACTTGAGAAAGCTGACAACTTCAATAAAATTGTCTTTGCTTCCATTTCAATGGAGCATCACATTAGCAAGCCTCAACCAATGGCCCAAAAGTGCAAAGAATATAAAGGTACCAAGAAAAAGATTAATAAGAACAGTCAGCAGTAGATTGACCGCTGATTGACAGCAGCAGTCAATCTACTGCTGACTGTTCTTATTAATTTTTTTAAATCTCTTTGAAACTCTATCTACTATGTCTTGCTCAATCAACTTTGTCCACCAGTCCCACTTCGACAACATGATCTTTGTGCTCTAAATTCACAACCCAATTCAAAACAAAAAGTAAAATTAATTTCATGTGGAAATAAAAAGTCTAAACGAATACAGAGAAAAAGTCCAGTTGGTTTGTATAGTCAGTTGGAGGCAGTGATAACAAGGCAGCATGAGAATGAGAGTGCAAAAGTGGCTTCGTATCAATCAAGGATATCAAATGCAAGGACTATTATTATGTGAGTTCACTAAGGATAGATTTAATGTCCGATATACAAGCATGTGTATATTTCTTGGTTAAGAATATTGATAAAATAATACAGGCAATGTAAGCAGTAGTTTAATACTATGCAGTATTTAGATATTTGCAAGGATTACTATTATAATATTGCTGAAAGAACTACTGGGTCAATTGGGCTACATTCTATATCAGCATGTTAACACTTTCAAGTACACTCAAACATTTACACCTTGAATTCCACTGAAATAGAAAACATGAAAGCTATTTTTAGAAACCTGCTAGAATTGAGCATTGATGCACCTAATAATGTGGCCAAAAAAAAGGTGACAAGTACTGTATTGAGGCTTGCAGAGTAAGTTTTTACTGAATGCAAAATGATAAAATCTTGCAACCTTAGTCTGTAATGGACATTATGGTTTTGGCATGTGAGAAGTTATTTCCTGTAAAGTCCGACCCAACCAATTACAGTATATGTCTATCTCCCTTTACCTAATATATTATACACTAAAGCAATACAATTTTCGTTAGTTGTATGCAATAAAGTGTAGCTAAATGTCTGTCTGAATTTCCTCAAAAACCATTGCATAAAATTTTCTTAATACTTTCAAGCATACTTTGTTAAATAAAATATTTTTTTAAATTGACAACTTGCCAAACAAAAATGGTTCAAGCTGTTTTACTTTGCAATTTATATTGCAATTAATCTGTAATTAAAAAAGAAGGGCATGTATTCCAGGGGAGTCCAACCACAAAAGGCTTGCAAGCCCTGACTGGCAAATGGTATGTTCACTGAAGTAATCTATTGTTAATGAATATTTTCAGTGTTAAAACAGCCTGCTATTTATTGTCATTCAACTGTAACTGGTGCATTTTCTCTGTTGTGCTGTGCAATCTCTAAACAATCGCTTGACCTCCTTAAACAAAATACTGTAAGTATTTTCTCAGACTATATAATATTGGTGAGTTGCTTAATTCTACCTTTCAGATTTCTGAACAGGTCATTCAACATGATCTGCCCTTCACTCATTCGTCACTGTGCTGCCAAACGTGATTCAAGTTTGGAATCCCTTCTCTCTTGGTTTAATGTCTCATCTGAAAGACAGCACCACCAACAATGCAGCGTTCCACCAGTATTGTATTGAAGATAACAAGGCAGTGTACTATTTAGGATAATACTATCTTTACTGATAGCATTGTCTTCACTTTATAAAGACAATCACTTCAACCTATTAGCAAATGATCAATATGATCAATCAGCAAATTCTAAGCACCAGATATTTCTACTGTGGTTTATGATGCTCTAAACTATTTGTGTGAGTTTGATATGTAATGCCACTGTCTACGAGCAGCCCGTTTTCCAAAATACACATTAATTTACAGGATGTTTAAGCCTGAGGGTAATACTCATAAAAACATTTAGTTTTTAAAAAGTTACTTCCAAAAGTAATTACCGACCACTGATATTTATCAGAAGTGAAACGTGCACTTTCAAATGTCATCCAACAAAAATGTGCTTGATGTGTAGTAAAGCATAGATCATAATCAGATCACTGTACATAGATTACATGTGCTTTAATTTGTTTGGTTGGTATGAACAGTTTAATTCTACAACAGTCATCACATTGAATTGGAGCAAATGAAACGCTATGTTTGGTACTATCAGCTTATGTCCGTGAAGAACTAACTGGGTATGAAAGGGTAAAATATCACCACTGCACCTTAAACAAAATACTATTTATCTTTTACATCAATATAACTATCATACTACCCAAAATGTGTGAAAAAAAAGCCTCGTCAAACCATAACAGGAAGACCCAAACAGAATTACGAGATCTCGGAGGCACGTGAGCCAGATATGTAAATGATTAAAAAACCACTTCAATTCACATTTCTCCAACACTGGAGTATTGCGTGTTCTGTAACCACCTTTATTGCTTCACCAAAAAAAAACATATTGCATTACCTACTAAGGTTATTTCTTTTTACCAGTTCATCCATTTACAGCGCACAATCCGCAGTCAGCCTCTAAATCCGCTGAGTTAGATCTCACTGATGGAAAAAAAGTTTCTCAAATTTCTTGCTGAAGCATTAGCTGGCATATCTAATATAGTGTACCTTCTGTGCAAGGCTCAGTACTCTTGTAGTGGAAATGGACTTGAGTCATTCTACTCTGTAAAAGTGGATCACCTCTGATGTTAATACGTTCCAGAATATTTCCATTTTGTCAGTAATATGGAGGAAATGGAAAGAATCACTCATTTTAAGCCAGGAATTACCTATTGCTTTAACAAGCTTCTGAGCAGCAACTCTCACACTGCTGTTATTTCCCTTCTTCAAATTCAAGGTTAAATTTGGCAACGTATCTACGGATCTTAACCTTACATGGCTACCTGAATCTGGTGTACAATAAAGATCCTGTGGCACTATTTGAAAGAGAAAGGAGTTTGGGGGTGGAGGGATTTTTGGCAAACAATCTCCCAAATAGCCAGGGAATGAGGTGGGGGGAGGTGTTATAGCAGGAAAGTGGCAGAGCTGTCCTGTAGCTCAGTGGTTAGAGCACTCGCCTTACAAGTGAGAGACCTTGGAATCAATTGCTGGCAGGGTGAAATCTTGGCAAGTTTCCTTACTCCACACGCCTGATAATAATCCCTCACAAAAAAAATAATCAATTGGTCATTTCAATCCACGACTGTTTGTGGGACACTGCTGTGTGCAATTGGCTGCCACATTTCACGACATATATACAGTCAATTCACTTTACAATATATTCTGCGAAGCGCTTTGAGACATCTAGAAGACGCGAAAAGCACTGTATCAAATACAAGGATTATTATTACCTATCTGACCTGCTAACTGCCTAGCAAGCTGTCCGCTCCCTCAGATCAATAAACTCCGGCCTGCTCTATGACCCTTGCTGCGTGGTGTAGTGACTGACCTGTTTCTATCTAACACGAGGGATAAACTTTCAATGTACCAAAGCATTACTGTACTTCCCAAGATTATTACCTCTGAATTGGCACACTGTGAATTAGTCCCTCTGCTCCCTTGAACCAGTTTATAACAGCTAATAACAGAACAGGTTTACCAAAATGTGATTGCACCCATCATTAGAGATTCTAATCCAGAATTAATTGTTGCTTCTAGCTGCTAATAGAGGACGTCATCTAGGAATTATCCATAATTGTCTTTTTTCCGAGCAGATTTGATTCAACCCACACTTAATAATACAGGATAAAATTATGAAAAAAAATCATCTTTTGTAAAGTCACATGGAGCATTATGTATCTGTCTGCCCCCTCGTTATAGTCACGCGAATATAAAACCAAACACTACTATATGCAAAAGGACAGGAATACCATAAGGAAATTTATTTCTTCCACCCTCCCCCCAACCTAACAAAGCTTGAGAAATCCACGATTCAGTGAAATATTTGGGCAAATCCAGTCAAACAAACAAAGAGTCACATCCATCCTGACTACATTTTTCCACCACACACAGAATACCTCCCCCCGAGAAATACTGTATGAACATTACAAGGAACATTATGTGTTATTACAACAAGATTTAGCATTTTTCAGAAATAGTTATTGTGGATTATTTAACCATGTCTAGGCTAATATATTTCCCTGTGATACAGAAAGACCATCTTCACACAATGTGCTCCTGGACAGGCCATGTAGGCCTTGTTTTACTTGCTGTTATTAACCCAAAAGAATGTGCACTTCTGCACGGTGGAAATTTTCCCGATAACCAATAATGGCATCATCTGCTAGTACTGACCAAGTAACAGTGTTTGTCTGGCAGATTTCTCCACAAGATCCCAGTCTCAAATAAACAGCACCATCCCTTCTCATCCATCATCCACTTTTCACCTGCCCTAAAACGATGTTTTGACCCGAACTTGTTTAGCAATAGGTTATCGGAAATCAAGAAAGGAATATTGTGCTCAAGTATACCTCTGTTGAATTGAACCATCAACATGATGAGCAGAGGCATCCATGAGATGAATCATTCCTCCCTGTTAATCAAGCTAATCTGACAGGGTGCAGATGATAGGAAAAACATCCATTAAAGTATCCATTAGCAAGAGAACTTCACATTTTCACATTATTGTCTTATCCACTACCTCAGGCGAGCAAGACTAGCACTAAACCCACTGAATGATTACTTGCAATAAAAATTAAATCAATACCAAATCATGGAAGAAAGAAAGACCTCTTTCTTACTATGCTCACCAATGTCTGCCACTTTCCAGTGCTTAGTATATCCCCATAAGATTAGCGGAGAGGCAAAATATTAGTAACATAAGCTTCTTGTAACGTGGACAGCTGGAATTAATTTGCAGAGACAGTGCCAGAGTACATGGCTGAAGACAGCAGCAAAACAATACAACAAACATAAAGTATAAGAATCTAAAATCTATTATCTATTTCAGATGCTGCAAAATTAAAAACAAACTAACTTCTTGAGATAAAAAGATTTTCTGGAAGGCACCATGGTAATATTTCTTCAACACCAGATTCACTTTTAGCTATCATTAAGAAAAATTGTCCATAAGGCATATGGATCACCATGTAACAATCTCTAACATATTAATAAATCCAATCAAACGTAATGCACTGGACGTTTGTGAATGCTGAAAATAGTCTGTATCCCTTAACCTAATTTCTGGTGTTATTCAAAAATATATGAATATATTTGGAACAGAAACTTCATCAAACATCTAGAGCCAAACAATATTTTACACAACTAATTCAAAACAGAATGTGGCTTCTATTCATCTGTAGTTTCTCTAAAGTGCCAACAGACCAACCTCCTACCACAACCAAGGTGCACGTACCAGGGATGTCCACTAGTTAGTCTTTTTTTCTGAAAACAATAGCAGGACTATGCAAGGAGCAGATATGTACAGTATATACACAATTTAGATTTGAATGCACAAAGACATACCAGTGTGCCTAGCTTAACTTGTCTGTAAACATATATGCTATGTCTTCTAAGCAATTAAAGGCTGCGAGATAAAATGGTGAAGACATACATATAGGAAAACTTCCTATATTAGTGGGAATCAGGACAATATAACATCATAGTGTTCTTTAATTCAGCTTCAGCTGTTATAATTGAGCCATCACAACACTATTCCATCGCTAGGTCACAATGCCAGTTTGTCTCAACAGTTAAAACAGTTCAACTGAAGCGAGACTGACAGCTTCACAAATGATTGTCAGTCTGAATACATATAATTCCAACATGCTAACTTACAGTATGACAATAGCATACAGTTATTACAGTGAAATCCCAACCCCATTTCTACATCTGCCTTGTTTTGCACAATTAAACCTTGTTATTTTTAAAAAAGCATTGACGGAGAAATAATGTATCAGAAATGCTGTCAGAAACATCTGCCAAACCATGTTAATATTATAAAGAATAAGTCATTTTGTTTTGTCTTTTAAAGTTTGAGAGCAAAACCTTTAACTACATCAATTACAGGTTGGAATAATCTAACCTTACATAAAAAAGACCAATTTTCCAAGCTACAATGATCGCGGTTTTGATTCACTTTCTGCTGGCTGTCAATATCTTTCTGAGCCCTGTGATACCGGTGGCTATAAAGCACTAAAAATGAGCATGCTATTGATCAGTAGTAACCTTCAAAGTACAGTAACAGTGCATTACAACTGTAAGTAAGTAAATATCCAAACCGTAGCTTTTTGCAGCAATTATTACTTGAGATATTTTAAGCATATGTATTCGGCAAGTCTGGCATTATTCATGAGGGAGGGTTAATTTAAATTGCCTGTTAAATGATTTGTCAGATTAGGTAGGTTAGTGTTATTGTGATAAAAAAAAGTGAAATTGTGGATCTCGAAATAGGCTGTTGACAGGTACAAAGGATGCCGTTGGTACAAACCGGATCCATTTTCAGTGCAGCTGCATTGTGCTGCTTCAAGTTTACATAGATAACTGCTTTAAATCCCAGTCGAATCATCTGTTTGTAATTTCAGATGAAATTCATCTGTTTATGTTTGGGTGACTGTGTCAGTGCTCAAGACCCAGCTGCACAGCAAACCGTTCAGTTCCAATAAAAGTCAAAGGCTTTCCGCCGTCGATTTCAGCAAAGCACTGAAACAGGTGAAACACTGTGGCTAGGTGACTATTGTGCCCAGGCAATGGTAGGAATTTATCGTTACCACCTGGCATGGAGATCGCTACACAAATCCAAGTTGTTATTGTTGTTGATGATGGTGGGCATTGATGCTTTCCATTGGTGCTGCTGTTAGTATTTACGAGCATTACTGCACAATTTATAACAAATGCACATGTCTTTAACCTTCCAATCAGCTTGAGAATCATTAATCACTTGCACATCTGGCAGTTTTCCATATATGCCAATAGATGTGTGACCCAGATTGTTGGATCAGCTTCCAGATGATAAACTCTCTAAACTTCACTAACACTTTAGGATTATCAGAATCATTTCGCATCATTTAAATATAGACTTGCATAAAAACTACTGATGTAACGTAGACACTTAATCTCATTAACCTTTCACTCCAAAGTTGCCTTCATTCCCAAATCTCTTCAATGGAAATCTTTCAGATAACAGATAAAGTACATTGTTTAATGTTTCAAATGGGTTTCAAACAGATTTGGCTAAGAAAACAAGTTTTGTTTTAGATAGCCAAATTATTATTTCACATTTATACTGAAGTAAGTAGAGATCATTTTCATACCTTTGCAAAATCACGGACATCAAAAAGGTCAAATGCTTCAAAAAGTTCACTTTTTCGCATTCCAAATGTTTCACAACACGCAGTGAGGAATGTGCGGATGTTCTTCAAGCAGAGGAACTGAAAAAAAGATACAAATGTAGTTATCATGTGGAATAATCATTTGGAAAACAGATGTGGGTTCTTAAGAGCCTCTCTCCAAAAGCTATGGAGATACCAATAGGATATTCATGAAATATTTAACATTACTTTTGAGTTTAGTATTGCAGCTCTTATTAAAATCTTTAGTTAAAACAAGAATTAAAGCATGCTTTATTGGTGTTGTTCAGGAATGTGACACTGCTGTGTGTCAAATAGGGAAAACATCAATGAAGAATCCAAGATTTCCACTTTATCTAATCAACCTAATATTGAGTTATATCAACCTATATTGACTTTTAATTGTCTACTAAGATGCTAAAATAGTGCTGGGGCAGTCAAGTAGTGCAATCCGATACATTACAATGTGAAGGCTCAGCTCATCCAATTCGTGATCTCCACTGTACAGTGGAAGATGGTATCAGGCAAGACAATCAGTTGGGGGTTCACAGTATGAGCACTGCATTGGGATTTTCAGCAGCAACAACAGCAAACGCCTATCACGTCAGGTAGTGAGTGGGTGTCTGGTTGCTCTTGACCATGAAGTCATATGGACCATGAGAGTTTGTGAGGAGTGTAAATAGGGTGTGCACTGTCTAATAAAAAGGATCACCAAAGAAACTTTCCATTCAAAAGGACAAAACGCCATAGACAAAACAAAAGCAGCTTTTAAAACATGAATTCAATCCAATCAATGAAACAATGTATTGAATAATAGTTTTTTCCCTTTAGAATAAGTATATTTTGTGAAGCGCTTTGAGGCATCTGGAAGATATGAAAAGCGCTATATCAAATGCAAGGAGTATTATTATTGTTATAAAATATCTGTACGATTGTCTCATTTTTTAAAAATCAAGACCAGCGAGACTTACAACTGTTCTGTAGTGTATCCTATGCTGCAGTTGGGACTAATATCCAAAAGCTAATAGCAGAACTACAGGCAAATTGATCCAGAGTCACGTCCAAACTATTTTTAAATGATTTCAAATAAATCTAGCCAGTTCTTAAAGTGAAGTAAATGACAGGCAGCACTTAGAATTGCTATTACATTTCCACATCCAATTGCAGATTTTTTTATTCCAAGAAAAAACACAATCCCCAAAAAATTATTTTTATACAATGGTTGCATCTGTATCCAAACCTCATCTGATTCTCCTGATAACTATGTTTGTTTGCATGAATTTTACATTCAAGAGATACAACTGAAAGGATTTTAAAAAAAGCCTCAACCAACTTCGCTGTGGTTGCCTAGTACTGTATAATAAATCTTGTGGGTGGTACCTAGCAAATTAGCAGGGAGATTTTCTAGAAATATTAGCTAGAATTGAGGTTAGTCTGAATCCACATTTGTCGGGGAAATTTCCACCTGGTTATGCAACTATTTATGTAACCAGTTATGTTTCAGAGAATGCAGACGTTGGCAAACTATCCAAATTCAGTGTCAACTTTGAAGTCAGTTTTCTATCATTCTGAAAGTTACCAAAAAAAAAGTTTCAAAGTTAGGACTGTAATTTAAGAATTTCCAGGATTCTGGACGCTGAAATACCATGTATTGTAATGGAACAAATCTAGACTCAAAGATGGAATTTCTCCCCAGTGGTTCTATAAACCCTGTAGTGTACATCTTGCCGACCTCCTGAATGAAACCCACACTATTGTAGCAATATCAATGTTTTGGAGCATTGTTGATGCAAATAGTGATATTTCAAACACACTGGAAGCATGGAATACATTCTGATTCAGGATTAACCAACCGGCCCACACAGGAAAACGAAGCAATCACAAGTTTTGTAGCCACATGTGTTTTCCTAATATAAGAGTGTAAGTTTCTTTCTGTTTGTCCTTGCAGTCAGGAGATTCTGCATAAATGAAAGAACGTAGGAAAATGGCAACAAGAGGAGGCCATCCGGCCCATCAAAACTATTCCACTCAACCCACTTAGCAAAACTCAAATAGAATCCCTAAGAAACAGCAACAATGTAAAAATTTACACGTAATGTGGACTTCCACCAGATTCATCTCTGTAGTTTTCTTTCTATTTCTCTTTCCCCCACTCCCATAAACAAACTCACTGCTGGGTTCACTCTGTAATTCTATACGGTTAGAATGCTTCATTCTGACTTCCTCATGGGAGCAACTTCAATCAAAACTGTGGGCCTCGGCCTACGTGCCAAAAATGAACCATCTGTCTGACCTCCAATTACATCATCAACACTACCATAAATGCACAGACTTGTTCGTTGCTGTTATTGCAGCATCATATTGACAGCTGCCAATGGGATCATGTCTAAACAGTAGGTTGCCGGACAGAATTTAGACGTGTGCTAGGTCAAATTCAAAAGGTCGCCTACCAAATATATGTTCCCCTGACTATTATTCATTCTGCTCCATTCCAGGGTGACATTTGTCAGTCAGTTTTCCTGCTCTCCTTACCCCTGCCCCGACCCCTCCCCTTGCCATCTTTCCCCCTTTTCTCCCCTAATCCCACCCCTGACTGTTTGTGGGACACTACTGTTGTGCGCAATTTGGCAGCCGCGTTTCGCCCACAAATATGCAGTCAATTCTCGTACTCTCCTTCATCCTGCCCTGACCCCTCCCCTCCTGCTCTTGTCCTGACATAACTGTACAGCGCCTCGGGACGTCCTCTCGACGTGAAAGGCGCTATATAAATGTAAGGATTGATTGGTCGGTCGGTCGATCGATCGATTGATTGATTTGGGAGTCAATGCAGAGCTGCATCCTTTGTGCAGGTTCAACAACCCCACTCTTCCTATCAAAGTGAAAGAGTCTATTTTAAAATGCTCACAGCCATTCTCCAATTTTCCATTAGCTACACCAGAGTGGCTGAGAAGGGGTGGAAACCTTCAACGGGAAATCTCCATTACACTGAAAAATAAGCAGTACATTGTATCATGTACAGTGTGGCCCACCACAAACTCACTGTGAGGTTAGGAATGATGCTGTGAATTTGAAGGGAGTGGATGAAGGAATACACTTGTTTTACTCACAATAAAGTGTGGGCTTAATGATTAACTTGAGTTAATTGTAATCCAAAAGCATTGTTGGGCCTCATACCCTCTTAGATAAACACTTATGCGGTAATGGAATCAAGTAAATCAGAAATTCCCTCAATGATTTAAAGGGTTTATAGGTTAAGGCAGGGTCAGATTAAGCCCAGAGATCAGCCTACATATGGAAGCATGCTGCTTATGTTTGTGACCAAACAATCATATATTAAAAACAGGTGGTGGAGAGCAGGAAAGGGAAGAAAGGCCTGTATCCTACTGCTTAAACCCTGCCAATCTTTTGTTGTAAATTTTCGTTTACCTAAGGGAAATACGTCAAAGCAGCAGGACAAGAGGCCACAGGATCAGGGTTGTGAAAGTCAATTTTAGCACAGACACCTGGAAGCATTTTTTTTAGATAGCGGGTAATCAATGGCTTATTTTTCCTCACTTGTGGGCAATAGAGGGGAGAGCTGGAATTAAACCCAATTGTCCTGTACAAATGTCATGAAACAAAATAAACATTTGTTGACCAACAAATTACTGATGGAGGTTGTGTGGTGTTTGCTAGTTTTCTGCTACCTAGCAAAAAATGGTGACAATCATGAGGTGCCATACAGCAAAACAGATTCTAGGCAATTTCATAATGGTGTCAACTAGGGTCCGTCGATATGGAAATTTTCAGATTTAGATATATCAACGAGCTCATATCGAGATATACCGAAATATCGATATTTTCGGGCTTTTCGTACTGCGCATGCATGCGCAGCGCGCGCATTCGGGGCCTATCTCCTCAGGAGGTAAATATCTTTCTCTCTGTGTGTCTCTCACACTCACTCTCTCCATCTCTGTGTTTTTCTGTCTGTGTCTCTCTGTCTCTCTCCTCTCTCACATCCCCCCCATCTCTATCTATCTGTATATTATCACATCCACCTTGGCTCTCCCCCCACCCACCCACCCCCGCCGCCATTCCTCTCTCCTCCGCCCCCCCCGCTGCCGTCCCTCTCCCCCCCCCACCCACCCCCAGCCGTCTCTCTCCCCCTCCCCCCCGCCGTCTCTCTCTACCTCCCCCCACCCCCAGCCGTCTCTCTCCCCCCCCCCAGCCGTCTCTCTCCCCCTCCCCCCCACCAGCCATCTCTCTCCCCCTCGCCCCCCAGCGGTCTCTCTCCCCCTCCCACCCCCCCATCCCTTGCATACCTGTATATTGTATTCAAGGACTATGAATACAATATGGTGGCTTTGCACCTTAGTCTGTGCATTGTGTATAGAGATGAGCATTCTGGGTCTTGGTAGTTCAGTGTGCGCGCATTCCGATTTTTTCCCTCGCGATATATCGATATTTTTTAAATGCCTATATTGGCGTATCGATATGAAAATTATATCGGGTTTTAGCGATATATCGCCAGACCCTAGTGTCAATGGGTAGTGCACTTGAATGATTTCACCTTAAAACCATTTGTGCATCAATCATTACTTCAATTAAAGCAGCTTTTAGTGGTATTTCTGCTGACATTACTCCAGGCCCGTACGCAGGATTTTTAATGGGGGGGTGCGAATTGCTAGTGATGGGACCAACAATGGCCGAGGGCTTGGGGGCTGCCCCCGAGGGCCCCTGGCGGGGCTGAAGAGGGCGAAGCCCCCTCGAGGCTCCGACGTTTTACACAGTTTGAGGTCGTATTTAATCGGTTTAGAAGATCCAATATGAACGGTAAATGTTTCATGTCCTTGGTTTTTAAGAGCATCATTATTTATTCAGTGTTTTAATTTTTCCAGGTAGTCCGTGTCTAAATCTTTTGGGAAGGTCGAATGTGTTCGCCGATAAAAGCAAACACAATACATGCCTGATAGAAATGAGTATATGCCTCGTGTCTGGCAGCCCATTGTGTGTTGCACAAGTCAAGAAGCCCCATTTGATGTTTTGTTTCCTCTGGCAAAACCTTTATAATAATCAATTGCAGGAGACCATTGCGCTTTGGGCTTGCCAGGAAGAACCAACAGCATGCCTTTAGCTTGTCAATTGTGTTTCTTGTGCGGGGGAGGGAACTTCCACAAAGTGGTGCTACCTTTTTATGTAGTGACTGTATACGGGATGATTTCTAATTGACACACCACATAGACATAGGCGCTAAAGCATAGGCCTACGTCCATGAGAATTTTTTTTAAAGATAGGCATTCCCGTCCAGACACATATAACTTTTTTGTTGGGTTCTCAAAAGCTTTAATTTTTCAGAAGCTTGTAAATATGTTGTCATTGTTTGCTAGCATTACAGTCACACCTCTCAAAACTTGAGTAATTTTTACTTACGGTGATCAGATGAAAAGATGATTTTAACTTCCAGAAGTGGTGCTACCTTTGTGGCTGTTTTCGGGATGATTTCCAAACGAGGATGGATTTGAGTCTTGGCGCGCGCCTATGTTTATGCGGTGAGTCACAGACTCACCGCGTCATTGACTAGCGCGTCTATCGACGCTGTATGTTTTGGGTAGACGCCGATTCTGGTGCGCGAGTAATTTTATATTAATACTAAAACATTCAAAGATGTGTATTTATAATTAATAGATAGTTCTGAAGAATTAATTGTTACACAAATGCTCAATAAATTTACTTGGTATTTAAATTTGATAAAAATACAATTCTCTACCCCGGAAAATGTGGACCTTTTATAATTTGGGGGGGTGCGTACGCACCCGTCGCACCCCCCCTGCGTACGGGCCTGTACTCTGATGTTAAGTGGTTTCTAAAATCATCACATAAGGAAAGCGTGTCATGATTTTAGTCCCATTGTTTATCTTGATACTGTAATATTTAAACAAGTCTAGCACTTTTTCAGCCTACCAAAGCAAACCACCTGCGAAATCAGTTGTTGCACCCAATGTGTGCAATTTTATTGTCACAACTCACACCAACCTGCTTCTTTATACTTCTTACAAACTTTCCATTCTTCGGTACAAGTGACCTATTTTTAAATCAACTCAACATTTCACGCTGGCAGAAGACAAAGAAAGATTTGTCCTATAATCAAATAGGAGGGTTTGAAATTTGATTGATTTTGCTATTTGTTTATACGTGTTTGCTAAAAGATGGCCGATATGTGTACAGATGCAAGAGGGTGTTCAATTTATGCACATCATTGTGTACTGTTGTCTCAAACATCTACTGAAAATAATTTTATATTCTGATCACCAGACATTGTTCACTGCAGTATACTTATCTGGATTATAATGAGGAAACAATAAATCTATGGCAGCAATTCACAGTAAAGACTCATCAATAGTTGTGATCATATGTAAGGCCTCAGCAGTGATCAGCTCCATTTTCAAAAATGCTCCCCTAAAGCCCCTAGGAGAAGTAATCTTTTTCCCTGAAACACTTTTCAGAGTCGGAATTAATGGTAGGAAGTGATATTTGACACTTGCAAGCAATCTCCCATTAATACAGTGTTATATGACACTGCACCGTAAGTGCTTTAAATTTTACACATACATTGTTGCCTATAAGTGCAATTTTGTTGTTGTTGTTGTTGCCTTCCACCGATAATTATTTCAAGTGATCACCTTCCAAGTATAAGTACTCAGCTTTTTGCTTGCAAAGTACAATTCACTGTTCAAAAATCTACTGTATTATTAATCTGTTTAAAATGGGCACAGTGGATAATTTGTCCTCAAGTCTCTTGAGTTTCATGTCATAAACCGGAATAAAAAGATTTTGTTTTACAATCAAACAAAGGTATTGATATTCAATTGCAATTCTTGAAATTTGTGCATTCTGTAGAAACAAATTCAGTGTCTTCACATTTGATTGAGGAAATCTCCATGCAACAAAGGATTGTGCCTTGCTGATTTGATTACCATACAATAGTTCTCCAAAAATACTTAAAAGCTTTGAACATCAAGCACATGTAAAGCTGGGAACTGACTATGAAGTCGAGGACTAATTGAAATCTCCAACATAGAATATTTGCACCAAAACCTATCAGTTAAGTTTACTACTGTATTAGGTATTTGTTAAGAATAATCTGGGCTGAAAGTAGATGTCTCCCATTTAAATTAATCAAATATTCAAACCATATGACCGCTATGCTTTCAAATCTGCCAAACCAGATCCAATGATTTAAATAGCTGGATGCTAAGGATGTACTGATGCATACAATATGCTGGATATTTCAGTTTCCTTTTGTACTGATTCCAAGATTTAATACTTTGCCAAGGGTGCTCATGGATTTTCCACAATTGGCCACTTGTAATTGAAGTTAAAATACATCAATACATGTTATGAATGTTTTCCTTGGTGAGATAAGATTGCGTCTGAGGCCATCATTCTATGATTTGGGATTACTAATGATCTAGGATTCACAACGAAAAGACGACGAGTTAGTTAAGGTCATTCGAGTGCATTGGAGGTGAAACAGCCACCCAGTTTGGACATATTCAGCATAACCTGTTTGGTGTAAGTGTGCCAATATTGATTAAGACCTGGACTCATGCAACTCATGCAACAACAAGGGCTTAATGGGGCAGGGAAGCAGAATTAACATCTGGCAGCATCAAGTCATTAAACTAGGATGCTTCAGTGATTATATCACTGCAAGCTGTATATGTTAATTTAACTCTTCACACCTTTCAGTTTGGCAATTATGCCAAGCCAATTATTCCACTGATCAGCACTCAATGTTTAAATAAAAGTATTCATTAAAAACAAGTTTTTCCGGTTAATTATAACTTGTTCTTTTTTAACCGTTTCATTTTCAATACCTTTGACAATGGTGCCACTCTCTTTTCAACCCAGTATTGATTGAAATGTGCCACAATAAGAAAGCCAAGAGTGGGTCAACACAACAACCTAAAAAATATGATTTATCCTAAGAAGCCAACAGCAGAGTGGTGGTATTGGTGGAGAAAAGTTTGCATGTTAGTACTAAGAATAGATAAATATTTTGAATGATGTATATCTCTGTAAGAAGTTTGAAATACTGTATATATAGCATAGGATTTGTTTGTGTTCAAGTTCCATATCAAGATTTGGATTCATATGGTCTAAGATGACACTCCAATGCTGTGCTGGGGGATGTTGAATTTTCGAAGGTAGTGTTCTTTGTTAACAATTGTTAACAACAAAAATTACATATGCATCTTTCACATCGGGAGGATATCCCAAAGCGCTGAGGTCAAACTGTTAAACTGAGGTCCTATATGCTTGTTCAGGCAGACGTTAAACAACAACAAATTTCATTTGTATAGCAAGATCCCCAGGCTCTATTTGAAAAGAGAAGTTCTCTCAGTATCCAACAATCTTGCACATTTCATAAAATGATCACTCACTCCATGGTTATTTGAGGGACATTGTTCTACTCAAATACTCAAAATCTATAGTTTTTGAAAAACCAAATGAAATGGTTTCATTTTCTTATGTTTTCCCAAAGGAACTAATCATGCTACCTATAAATAAAATTCATAAGATCTTTGAATTTTTGTTGTTTTGTTTGATTTAAAATATACGAAACCTTTGTGTCTAATCTAATCTGCTGATCTTTTGATCTTTAATATCGCTCTGGAAAATAACATGGCTTGGTATATAATCTTACCCTCCAGTTTGGTTAGTTGCTGATTTAATATGTCTATTGGTAAAAACATGAAGCTAAATTTGCACCATCTGCCATAAATTTGTAATGATTTTGAACAGTTCCCTGACTCAGTTGTGTATTTAGGATTACATAACAGCACTGATTTTAAATTGAACTTAATGTGTGTTAAATACATTATTTATGCCTGCTTCACTCAGCCATACTTAATACACCACTCGTTTGATCACCAACATAAAAGAATCCAAACAGCCTATTTTTTTCTTACATTTGTACAAAGGCTGGTTTAATGAAACTCACTGAGTAGCAAGCAATACAATCAATAGACTTATTTAGATTGACCCCTTGCTCCAGACCAAGTTTTTTTCACGTTTAGGTTGAAAGTCCTAGATACACCTTTCAACAGAGATATTTTATTGAATTTGTCATGCTGGAGTATGTTTTTGTCCTCTACTAACTTATATTTAATCAATATATTTCTATATCTTAATGTTGAGGGAGCATCTATGATGTTGAAATGTCTAAAAACTCTACATACATTAATTGCTGTCAAGTGAAATCACTGAATTTAGACAACCTCAACAGTCAATTTGCACAGGATCTCACCAATAGCTTTGAATTGAATGATCACTTTTACCTTAAGGATGGTTGCCCCTGTCACTGAAATAAACTCTCTTTTCATAAGTCCCTTAACATCCACCTAAACAAGCAGACCAAACCTTGTGCAGTATAATGTCTCATTCAAAGTAAGGCACTTCCAGTAACACAGGCAGCACTCCACCAGCACTGTACTGGCCTTGGGTGTTAGTCTAGACTGTGAGCTCACATTGCGCTTGAACCCATAACCTTGTCATTCAGAGATGAAAGTATCACGAATGGAGCCAATCAAGTTGACACCTATTTGAAGTAATTTTTTTAAAAAACAATAAAGCTTGCATTTGATATAGCGCTTTTTACATCTTCTAGACGTCTCAAAGCGCTTCACAAAATATTCTATAAAGTGAATTGACTGTATACTGTACTTGTGGGCGAAAAGTGATTTGCATTAGCCGAAATAACTGCTGGAGGAGAGGTTTTAATTATACTATAATATGGGAAGGAAGAATCTCAACCTATGGTTTATGACTAATGCACAAAAAATATGAAGGTATTACAGTAGATTTTATACCATACTGCTTTACCATTATTTTACGGGATGATTACATTTCTTACTCTGCATCAACTGTCAACATTCAAAGGCCATAAAAATGCATAAGTGCTGCAAACACAATCTCACGAAAACAAGTGTGTTTGCTGCTTTGAAGAGGATCATATGACGGACACTGACTTTAAATAATTTCAAAAGATCTTCCAGGGTCTATTGAAGATACCTTTTCCATATTCTATTGCAGTGCCTTATGAATGCTTTGAATTAGTATCTGTTGACCTATTGACTCAACAAACACTTCTGTAAGCTTCATAGGTTAGCAACATAAGGAGACAACAGAAAATTAACATCTTAAGCAAAATTTAATTATAAACTGTGAACAATTCTGCCTTTTGGTGGACAATCCTTACACATTTGAATGACAATATATTTTCCCAACTAAAGTTTTCCTCAACTAACAGGCTACAGTTTATTCTGCAGTACTATTAAACATGAGGTAAAAGAAACACTTTTAAATGTAAAAGGTGACCAGTCCCCTCATTAAGAAAATAACAACACTGAGCAGGGATATGACTAAATACAGTATTTACCCTAATCTTTCAGGGATTGAGAATAACAGTGATTGAAAGGCTTGTCCTGCAATAGGTCGCCCTGTTCTGAATTCCTTGGTGCAGTTAATATGCACAGATGTTAATGGTTAATTCCTTTTTTTTGCTTGACTTTTGCCATTAAATGGATGCCCTCTGGGGCATTCATCGGACAAGCTGACTCATTCACTATTAGTAAATTGGCTTTAGCCAAAGAGCCTAAAAAATCAAAAAATAATTGAAATTCTTCTAGCTGAGTGCTATAAAACCCTAAGGTAGCACAAGTGATCTAGGAATAAAATGCCCCTAGCCTTCGGTTTTACTAATCGAGTTACTTTTGAAACTCCAGAAAGTGGAGTAACTCTAGTGATCAATGTATTTGCAGGATGTTCATTGCAGAAATATGTAACTTGTTAAACTGAAACTTTAGAACATGTTATATTTCCATTCAAATTACTTTGTGAAGAAGATTCAGAAGCTCATTCTCTAAATTGGAGCAGTAATGAGGGACTGCTAGAGGTGCTGCCCTTCAATTAGACATTAAGCCAAGGTCCTGTGTGTTCAGATAGTGCAAATTGATGTTAATGATTTTATGCTGTTGTTTTGAATTTGGTCTACACTCTTCCCAAACATACAATCAATACTGCTACATATGGTAATTCCTGTAGTTGTTCTTTGTGGAATGTTATTGATGCAAATTAGCTGCTAAATTTGCCACATAACAAAAAAATACATTGATTCATAAGGTGAAAAATTGGTGAAACATATTGACGTGAAAAGCTGCTGCATCAAATGCAATTATATTATCAACTGAAATCTTCAAGCTGAGTTCTCAAGATATCCGCTTGGAAGGTTGACTCTATACAAGAACATTAGTTGTAGGATAATGCTAAATTTCATGTTTTGATATTCAATACGTAACTTTTCTTCCCAACAACGTAATTTATTCTTCCAGTTGTAGACACCAGCTAAACCTGATCCTGAACTGATGCATTTAGACATTATACAAGGGACTACTGAATAGCAATCAGATAGGGAAACAAATTGACTTCACCTCCCGAAGCTAGCAATATTAAAGCTCTTTTACTATCCCAGGTGAGATCAGCAAATGGTGCACAAATCAATGCTCCAGCCTGGGACTTTCTTGGTCTCTGAGTCTCAGTACAAGGCACAATATTTTTTCAAACTTGGAAAAGTTCCAATCTTCATGGGATTTTTAAAATATAGCGAACAAACAATTTGAAATAAAATAACAAATAACTAATGTTAGGAGTCACTAACTAAAGCTCATTCACTCATAAATACTTTTATGATACATAAAAAGTCAAAGTATGACTTCCATTCATATTTATTTATATATTTATGTTTGAGCAACTGGTTATACAATTCGTTTTTTTTAATATGGTGGGAGCTTTTTATTGATTAGCTCATTCATAATGCAGTAGTACAGTAGGGCACTATGATATTACTTGTTAATGCCTGCATCTATTCTCAACAGCTGCAATTATGTCATTTGGCTTCTCCCAAGAGCCGAGACTGCAATGGGAAGGCATCAAATGGTGGGTTTTAAAAAAATATATATGTAAGTAAACAGTTACAAACATAGCACTAAAAAGCACACTTCTATAGATTGGTTTACCTGTAAATGTAGAAGAGTAAATTTATAAACTAGTGTAAACTACTTTACCTAGCTCTACTAGTAAAATGGGGATGAGACTCATATCTAGATATCATAAAAAACTCCAGTTTATTTGTCACCATATAGTCATGTTCTAATTTTAAAAGTACCAGGAAGTCAAATGCTGTATGTACACTACATTTCCTTTAAAAGGCCCACATTTTAATTATTTTCCCTATATCTGCATTGAAAATCTATTTCCTGCTACCCATTCTTCTGCTGGGCTAAATTCCAAAGCCAATCATTTTACTTCTATTAAGACTAAATCTAAGACCTTTTTCTAACATTCCACATGATCTCAAACTTTAATAATAATCCTTGCATTTAGTATAGCGCTTTTCATGTCTTCCGGACATCTCAAAGCGCTTTACAGATTATTCTGGAAAGTAAATTGGCTGTATATTTGTAGGAGAAACTAGGCAGCCAATTGCACACAGCAGTGTCCCACAAACAGTTGTGGTTTGAAACAAACAATATTTTTTTCATGGAATTATTATCAGGCGTGTGGAGTAAGGAAACTTGCCCAAGATTTCGCCCTGCCTAGAATTGAACCCAGGTTTCTTGCTTGCAAGGCGATTGTTCTAACCACTCAGCTACAGGACTCCACAAAACAGTAATCCAAAGTATAAAGTGGGAAATTTTAGATGCCAATAGTATAACAACAAAATTACACTTATAGAGCGCCTTTCGCCATGGGAGGACTTCCCTAACACAGCCCCACCCACCACCCCCTCGCCCCACAACATTCAGCCCTCAGTAACATTATTAAAGATTGCTTGTCTAAATGAGAAATTAAGAGTCCAAAGCACTGTCTTAGTCGACAGAAGTAAACGTTATGTCAGAAGAAAAAGTATAGCAAAATCAGATTCCTCAAGGAAACTAATAGTCATGAGCTATTCGTGGCTGATTATCTTAACCTGGATGAGACACGGGCTTGACTTTGTCAAGATTTTTTTTTAATCTAGTGTTTCTGCCAATTGTTACGTTTATCTTTACACAAACTTCATTTATTTTGTCTGCCTTTCATGTCAGACATGCAGGGAGATGTCAAGTTTGACTTGACTTGAGAAAGCTCGTGTCTCTTTTACAGACTAAAACAACTCTGTTCCCCAAGCTGCATTCCCCCATCCTAATAAGCATTGTAAATCCCTCTCCCAGACCATCTAATTAGCTGTGATATTAGACATCAACTAAAATATATTGCATTTACATTTGTCAGGCTTGAAATTAAATTAGCCTGCAGTAAATGTGACTTCTCTTGAATCTGGGTCAAAGGAAATCTCATGGGGGAACCTTGTATTTTTTCCTCCATTACAGTCCACAATATTAATGTATTCGTCCATGCTTCCTCCAAGTACACTGTTGTTGTTTTATCTTGTTTGTTCATTTCCCCCCCCCCCCCCCCTTTGCTGGGCAACCAGCCTCAATTTTGGGGGGTTGGAGGTGGGGGGGAGGTGTATGTGTGTGTGTGTGTGTGGGGTGGGGGGGGGGGGGGTGTAACTTTCCCTGAACTGGCTGTTAAGTATTCATGTGGAAATGCGTAGATTAGCAGGAAATAACGAGGGGTGAGAATACAACGGAAACCACAATGGGAACCTAAATCATCAATTGTGGAAATCTTGAGTAGCCCAACCCTCAATGGAAAAGTCATTCCAGTCTTGGGTTTGCTAAACTGACCCGCGGACGAGTGCAATTCACCAAAAGGCATGACAGCCATAATATCCATTTGGATCCATTTGGACACATCCGCAAAGTGCATTTGCAACACAAGCAATCCACTTACAGAACCCTCGGCGTGAGGGTGTCATTAAGTCTTTCACTTGTGACAAGAGTAGTCTACACACACACACAAAAAAAAAAAAATGTGATTCACTTCCCTTCAAGGACTCTTAGCTTCCTACACTGGGACCACAACCGTGGACATATACTCTACAAGCGCCCAAACTGTCACTTTAGCACCAAAAAAAAAGGAGGGGTGGGGGTGGAATGTGTGGGTGTATAAATAATCTGATGAATAACTCCGGGGCTCGAAGAAAGAAATCACTTGGGTTTTGCCTTCTGCTCCTGTGGGAATTTTAGCACCAGATAGAAAAGGGAACACCCTAGATTTCCATACCCATCACAAAGAAAATTAAACAGCAGCAAATGTGTCGAGAGGCTGGGTGGCTGAGCTGAGCCTTGAGAGAGACAGACACACACACACAGAGAGAGTAGAGAAGGGTTTAGGTTTGCAGATCCCTCCCTTCCTTCCCCCCCCCCACCCCCCCAACTCCCTCTCCCTCCCTCTCTTCCTTACCTGTGACATCTGTGGCCTCAGATTTATCTCCTTGAGGTTGATGGACTGTGCCCGCAGGTTGTTGAGAAGCTGGCAGAGGAGCACCCCATCCCTTAAAGTCTGCGCCAGATCAAACACCTGGGCAGTGTCCCATGTCACCCGGTGGTTCAGGGGCAAGACCTTGCAGTGGATCAGCCACTGGGCACATCGCCTCCACGGCTCCATAGCTGCAACTTCATCAAATAACCAACGCAACCTCCCACAACTTGGACTCAGGAGGGAGGAGAGGCGTGTGTGTGTGTGTGTGTGGAGGGGTTAGGAATAATGCAGATAAGAGGCTATTTGGTGACTCTCTCTCTCTCTCTCTATACACACACACACACACGGGATGCTCTCCTCCTTTCACTCTCTTTCTTTCTCTTTCTGTCTGTCTATCTGTCTGTGTCTTGTCTCTCTTCACTTCCCGTTGTCTCGTCGAGAGGCAGTCAGTGGCTCCGTTATCCGCTCTCTGTCTCTCACTCTCTCTGTGTGTGTGTCTCTCTCTCTCTCTCTCTCTGCCTGTCTTCACTGCGGGCTGTGCGTCTCCTTCCGTCTGCTGCCAGCAGATGGTTTGACTTTTGCAATTGGCTCTCGGATCAGTGGTGTGTGTGTGTGGAGGGGGGGGTGTGTGTGTGTGTGTGGAGGGGGGGGGTGTGTGTGTGTGTGTGGAGGGGGGGGGGTGTGGGTGTGTGTGTGTGTGTGTGGAGGGGTGTGTGTGTGTGTGTGTGTGGAGAGGGGGGGGTGTGTGGGTGTGTGTGTGTGTGTGGAGGGGTGTGTGTGTGTGTGTGTGTGGAGAGGGGGGGGTGTGTGGGTGTGTGTGTGTGTGTGTGGAGGGGTGTGTGTGTGTGTGTGTGTGGAGAGGGGGGGGTGTGTGGGTGTGTGTGTGTGTGTGTGGAGGGGTGTGTGTGTGTGTGTGTGTGGAGAGGGGGGGGTGTGTGGGTGTGTGTGTGCAGGGGGTGGGGAGAGAGCTCTCTGTTCCTTCCCCAAATACCAGCCCCCAACCCAGACGCGGGGTTCACTTCCACAACAGACACACACACACACACACATATATATACACACACACAGTAACGAACTAACTAACCCACTCATTCACTCACTGTCTTCCTGGGACACACATCACATCACACACAGACAGACAGACACACACACACACACACAAGACACACAGCTTGACAAGTTCCTAACCAATTCCTGCATTGTTATTGTGATAGCGTCTTATAAAGCCTTTGTCGCTGATGTAAGTGGAGTGAACGCGGAAGCTCTTTGAAGTCGGTGAAAGTCAATGAATTTGGTTCAAACGTGTGGGTGGGCTCAGCCTTTTGCTGCCTTCGCCTTTTCATATAGAGTTTTTTTTTCAAGAACAATTCCCCCCAACCACCCAACAAACAAACAAAACACACACACATAGATATATACATACATAAACACACACACGTAAACACACACACACAAATAGATTCTGGCAACAAAGCAACGTGTCAAACACTTCAAACTGATGGCCCTGACTGACTGTAAGCCACAGGGTCTGTCTGTGTGTTGCCAAGAAACGTTACAGTTGGAACCGGCATGGGGTTAACCGGGTTGCATTTGGCGCATATATTTATTCCTTGTATTTGATCCTTACATTATATTTATGTACACACACAAATAGATATATATATATACACACACACAGTATATACATAAAAGGATCTCCTAGAGCCTCTTTTGTTTGTTTTTTCTCTCTTCCCTCCTCTTCTCTCTTCTCTTGTTTATTTACTTTCCCAGAAAGGATTTGGCTCCGTTCAATGAATGGGGACCAAGTTTGAGTGCAATTTAGTTGGGCTTTTTAAAATATAGATGTATATATATATATATACACACACACAGTGTGGATGAGATGGCATCCTTCATACTGGTCAAACGTCCTGGGTCAATATCAACTCCATCCACTCACTGGTTAGTCAGTCAAGGACCCACTTAAGTCACTGTGTGGCTTCTCTACATTTCCACCTGTCTTTCTGAGACCTCTCAGAGGCAACAGAGAACAACATGATCAACGTGGAGCCCTGGTGTCTATTTCGAGAGTCATCTGTTGCCAAGTTCTGTGCACATGAACCCAACTGCGCACTTTGTGTAAAAGACAGGATTTTTAAAAAATGTTATTTAAAACATTAAACACCCGACGTCTCTGGGCTGGGATCCAGTTTCCTAATCAACCCACCCCCCCAAAAAAAAAACAAGACTGGGGTCTCAACGTGGAAATGACTGAGTGCCTGGCACTTACCAAATTATGTATTTAGTGGGTAATAAATCCGCTGTGCTTTGAATGCAGCTTTTATGATATTAAAGCGTTTCTATTAAGCTGGGGGTGGGTGAGGGGAGTGGCATTAATAATGCCACTTTGCAGTATTCGCTGTCTAACCATCTCGCCAGACGATTGGGACCAATGTCACAGCTTTGTGCATAGTGTCACTAACTGTACACTCACTCCCGCTGAGATGACATGTGAGTGCCAAGTTAAGGAACCTGCAACTCTATATATAAACGCCTGTTTATTATACTGGGAGCATTGAAGGCGCACCCACTACCAGCAAATGCCCATCACATTCAATGGTGATTTATAAAGGTTGAATATGTTCCCTGGAGATCTATCTTGGTCTCAGCCAGATTCCTCTGGGAGTAAAAACAAATGACCAGAGACAGAAGAATAAAGCAAGAAGGACGTGACTTTTGTTTATATCAGAAATCTTGTCCTGTTCATAAAAAAAACATTTATTCAGCTCTGCATTGTAAATCCCCAAACACTCTCACTGACATGAAAGCGTGATCAGCAATTGTTGCTGGTACATGGACAGTGTTAAAAATCAAAGGTCTAGGGTAGGCTACCTAGAACCTCTGGTTGCTATTTTGCCCAGTTAACAATAGAATTCAATCTTAATAATCATAGCATTTTATACAATGCCTGTAACATCAGCGTGGTTCACAGTGGAGCTGTCACATGCTTTGTATTAGATGCAAGGATCATTAAACATATATAATGATAATCCTTGCACTTGATATAGCACTTTTCATGTCTTCTAGGCACCTCAAAACACTTCATAGAATATACTGTAAAGTCAATTAACTATATTTTGTGGGCGAAACACGACAGTCAATTGCGCACAGCAGTGATCCACAAACAGTTGTGGATTGAAATGACCTATTTATTATTGGTTTTTTGAGGGCTGATTATTAGGGATGTGGCATAAGGAAATATGGCCAAGGATTCGCCCTGCCTGGAATTGAACCCAGGTCTCTCGCTTGCTAGGCGAGTGCTCCAACTACTGAACTACAGGACTCCATATCTATTAAATAGAAATATATGTATTAATAGTCAGATCCAGATGATTATTTTCACTGGGCACTTATTCTTGCCCACCCATCAATATTGCCACATGTCTCTTGAGTAGATTAGTGATTAGATTCCTAATAGTTTCAGACTACCATACTTTGTAACCAAATTAAAACTTTCCTCAAAAAAATGGATTCAAGATGAGTAAGGAATACTTTAAAAATGTTTACAGCTCCTTTAATGTCATTATAGATGTAAAACAAAGTACTGTACTGGAATTATTGCACAGATTATCTTTCAAATTGGCCTCTCAAGGTCATAACGTTGGGTAGACATTGACAAATAGCTACATTCATATTTTATAGGGTACATTATAAATTAATGGGAAGTAAGAATCAAAGAACCATGCTGGATTATTGATTATACTTGCACAATGAATGTGTCAGCCTTCCCTATAGGCTTGATCATATTACAGGATTTAATGCATTGTTAACATTTAGAAATTCAAACCATGTTTTTTTTCTCATCCTGAGCTCTTTCATAAGCTAACGTGGTTGTTAATAATTTTTTCATAATAAATATTAGTTTACTTTTTTCTTACTTCAACAAAACCATTGGCACCGCATCTCTTAATAATTGAAACTTCATTTTCTATGAATTATAGGAACAGGTGTAGACTATTCGACTCTGTGGAGCCTTACACTATAGTTTTATTTGTTCGTAGCAATTCTTTATCTGTAAATGAATCTAATTTATAGGAAGGTTGGGATTGTGTGTCTAAATTACGAGCAGAAATTGAGCCAAATTCTTTGAGAATTATAAGGTATTTTATTGCTCCCAACTATGCCAAGTTGGACTGAATGGGGAGCACTGGGGTAGTGGTGGAACACCATTATTTATGTCCTCTCCAGGCAATATGGGCTGAGTCTAAATCCAATCCATTAAAATGAATACAATCATTTAAAGGAGATCGAAATTTAGACCTTAGTTCACAAAACACGCAAGAGGTAAAAGTAAAAAGAGGATGCATTATAAGCGGCAATGGCATTTAGATGTACACATTGGAAAGAACATTACACGATTGATGGTGTAAAGTATTCACCCACAAAAATACAGTCAGATCACTATGCAATGTGTTCTGTGAAGCGCTTTGAGACGTCAAAAAGACATGAAAAGTGCTGTATCAAATGCAAGGATCATTATTATCCTTACATTGATAGGCCAATGTGCAGCACCACCAAGTGGTGGAAGCCACTTTATCCTTCCCTAATTGGATGACTTACCAATGCTGGCTGTTATATGTAGACAAAGAGTTGACATGTATCCACAAGAACAGAATGGAAAATCAAACTTAGAATTAAAATATTATAATCAATTGTAATAAGTGTACGTTTCTCTACAGAAAAAAGTTACTGGAATCATTTGAATGGGTAGTAAACACAAAATTGTAAAGCACCTAGTTCCTTTTAACTTAATCATTATTCTTTCACTCAAGTTATACATTTCATCATGATTGGAATCACCATCAGTACACTACCACAATCATTAATGCACTGTGTAGATGCAGCTGTATTCGCTATGTCCTCAAGAGTATCACGTTCAATGAAGTGTGTCCTGGAGACAATGCTAATTCTGCAGAATATTTAACCAGCTGCAAAATAATATTCACTTTTCTTTTCTGTTTTGGACGTTGCTTGTCTATTTTCAGAGTACCTTTACAGAAAACATAAGAACATAAGAAGGCCATTCGACCCCCCCTAGCCTGCCCCACCATTTAATAAATTCATGGCTGATCTTCTATCCTAATTCCATTTACCCACTCTATCCCCATAGGTTTGTATAAGATCACCTCTCATTCGTCTATATTTTAGAGAATATAGGCCTAGTTTATTCAACCTCTCCTCAAACGTCAAACCCTCATCCCAGGAACCAACTTGGTGAATCTACGTTGCACCCTCTCTAAGGTGGTACATCCTTTTTTAAATAAGGAGATCAAAACTGCGCACAATATTCTCGGTGCAGTCTTACCAATGCCCTTTACAGTTGCAGCAGGACTTCCCTACTCTTGTATTCTAACCCCTTTGTAATGAATACCAACATGCCATTAGAACATAAGAACATAAGGATAAGGAGCAGGCCATTTGCCCCCTCGAGCCTGCCCCGCCATTCAATAAGATCATGGCTGATCTAATCTAACTCCACCTGCCCGCCTTATCCCCATATTCCTTTATCCCTTCATCCCTAAGAAATCTATCAATTTCAGATTTGAAAATGTTCAAGGACTGGGCTTCTACAGCCTTTTGGAGGTAGATAATTCCATAAACTCACTATCCTCTGAGTGAAGAAGTGTTTCCTCAACTCTGTGCAAAAAGGCTAACCCCTATTCTTAAGACCGTGACCAGCACATTGAATCATGTGCTACATAACATCACAAGTGAAACAAAAAAATACATAGCGAGATAAACACACTGCTGCTTGAATGGATGTTCAATTGTGAATTGCAATTCAATTAGTGTTCCAATAAGACAGCCTCTCAATAGAGGACCGTTGCTACCTATCCAAATGTAATTTGTGGATTTGTTCTCTTCAGATACTAAAATGCTCCAAGTGAAACAAGTTATGGTTGTTTGCATTGTGTGTGCAGGTTCATGATTCTAGTGATTCACACAACAATTCAGTTTTCTTTCCAGGTTATCTACAAATCTGCACTGCAATCACAACATTCAATATTTGTCCTACTTTGCACAACAATGTAGAAGCCACAATGTTAATACTATTCTATTATGTCAGTGAAACAAACACATCTCCCAAACCATTGTCAATAGACCTGCAAACATAAATAGCAAGGAACGAAAAACTACCACACTAAATACAACAACAAAATTACATTTGTATAGTGCCTTTCACATCAGGAGGACGTCACAAGGCGCTGGACAGTCATTGTTTCAGAATGCTAATAATGTTCAAAGATAAAATTCTAATGGATACTATGATGACAAAATACAATTTCATATCTTTCAAACTGAGTATCTCAAGCCAAACGAACAAAATATTTTTGAGTCAGCTGAAATTGTAAGTTAATATCATCAAAGACAACCATCTGGATGGAACGTTATGAACACTGCTGCCATTCAGATGGCAATTTTCAGATTATTTGAATGAGTTCTTGTTATTAATTTCCTGCTTCCCTACATCGCATGCTCTTACCAGGACAGCTTGAAATTCCGTTGGCAATTTCTACACCAATGCTGATGTTGCTTTATTAAAGCGAAGTAGATGAATCTATCAAAGGAACTGTAGAGAAACACATGCATATTTGGATAAATGGAACATGTTGATATTCTCTCAGAGCAATATTTTCTTTTATGAGATAGGTTTACAATAAACCAAATGTCTTGTTCAGGGTGGAGGCTACCCACAAAATACACAGTCAATCCTCTTTACAGTATATTCTGTGAAGCAGTTTGAGACGTCTCAAGGAAGTTAAAAGGCAATGATGATTATTATTATATTATATATTCATTTTGTCAGCAGATACACTTTATCTGGCTTTCAGTGATAATGTCTTGCTGGGGAGAAGCATCTCCTGGATTAATTACTTTTGTGTAGTTCAAAGGGGTTCCCCTCAGGAAGATATCAGTACTAATAATACAACATGACACCTTGTTAAACTACCACTGACAATTAAAGCGATTCAGGTAAAAATCACATGCTCTGCTGAATATTAAAATGGAGGCACTAAGTGAAATTCTTTTACCAAGTAGGTTTTACAAGATTGGAAAATCTGTGATTTTCGCCAACACTTTGGGACTCCACCATGATTTTCTCCAAGTCTTTCTACACTTCCAGCAAATTTTACCAGACACTTGCCTTACGTTATCTGCAGTTGCCCATCAGGAAGCTTGCGAGGAGTTCCTACCATCCAACTAGTGAGAGCTCATACCCACACTTGTCAGATATTGAACGACCAGCCAGTGACTATCCTCCTTGGGGGAGAGGTAAGCCGGGTCACCTCAGAGCTGAACTGGCTCCAAGGTGACATACCTTGTTTCCTACATTTTGGCTCACTCCTGATTCTGGGGCACTGCTGATCACAGCACAGCCAGCCTGGCTCAGCAGCAGAACCCAGAAATCAGACTGGTCACTGTGGGCAGCGAGTCATTCCACTCAGCTTGTGTTATCCCTGCAAGCCAAAACCCTAATTGGTCCTAGCTAGACAAATGTCGGAAAAGCTTGCCAGATAACAATATCAATTCAGGTTTAGCTGATTCGACTCTAGCAGTACCCAGCAGTAGTCCCAACGCGCATTCCGGAGACTCCAAGCCTTGAATCTTGCCAACCTGTACCTTAGGACGTCCTCCAGATGTGAAAGGCGCTATACAAATGTATTTTTGTTGTTGTAATTTTTTCCTGGAGTTAGGCAAGCAGGACGCATCGCTCCAGGGAGAGAGTGCATTTTCAATTCCAACAATTTGTCTCTGGGATTTCCATGTGTATATGCGACCCATGGAAATCTCATTTTAGTTTGGATAGTCTTAAGGACGGTGATGGGTTTGTGCTGGTGTTAGACACCCGGCTGACCCCCAGAGCCCTCCCGAAAATAATCTGTAGTTGCGTCTGAATGTAAACAAAACCACTCCTGCATCTGGTGCTGAACACTCTTGGATTATTATAATAATATATAATCCTTATATTTGATAGAACATGTTTCACATTGGGAGCACATCTCAAAATGCACCAGAGGATTTACTGTAAGGTGCAATTACTACGTATTTTATAGGCAAACATGCAGACAATTTGCACATAAATAGCCAAGAAGTGAATGACCAATCTTACATGGCTGATTGTTGGTCAGGACATTGAGAGAAACTCCCTTCTTTCAACAGTTTATCATGCTTTAAAATGACACCATAACATTTCTTTAAGAAATGTTTTTCCATTTAATATAAGTTTTAAAACACATACAGTCGTTGCACTGATGACAGGTTGATTCTCAAGGTCACTGTCAAAAACCACCGGTTCAAAAGAAATTGCTGTTTTAGAACTTTGTAACCTTTACTGATTACCATTGACTTATATGTTATTGTGTGAACACATGGCCATTGCTGCTTGGTTATGTTATTGTCATTGCCAGTGCTTTCGAATTCTATCCAGCAGGTGGCATCATAATATGGTGAAATATTTGTGGCGCCCTGAGTAATAATAATAATTCTCAATTTTAATAATAGCGCCTTATCACGTCAACAGAACTTCTCAATGAGTTTCACGGGATTTATTGTAACTAAATCTTCTTTGATTTTGCCCCCAACAATATTTCTCAGCTTCAGAAGTTCACGGCCTAGCTCATCTCTTAAAGATGAATGACTTAACAGTATATTCTTCGAAGTGTTTTGAGTCGTCTCAAAGACGTGATAAGGCACTATATTAAATACAAGGATTATTCATTTTATTTTTGCGGTGAATCATCGAGCTAGTTTTGATTGAATGGGTTTAATAATGATCTATGGTAAATGCAGCTGACTTTTAAGCAGATGTCACCATATGGTGTTACAATCCTGAGGAATTAAGCCATCAACCCAGGTATTGTAACGCATCAGGTCAGGCATGTTGTTTTTCAGGAGAAAAGGATGGAGGAAAGGTAGGCTGTGAGCTTGAAAGTTAATTGCCTTCTTTCAAAATAAATTGGAATGACTCATCCTTCTCTAATTCATCCCATATGTCTGGCCCTACACCAGAGTGCTAATACAGTACTGAATACACAGATTCCTTTATCAGTTGAGATAAACCCTTTACCTGGTTTGATAATGGTTTGCTATTTTCTCCTGTTGGCCAGTAGAATTTAAGATGATTTTTATCTGTGTTATCCTACACCATATGACTAGCAGTATCATTGAAGCATTATCTCAAGGTAAAATCCAAGGACAGTGCTGGCGCCTTCAATAAAAAGTAATAACTCTTTTTTTCCCTGGTAAGATGGTTACCGCTCGATAGTCCGAAGGTTTGTTAGTCCAAAGCTTCCCTAACCCTAACCCTTACCCTAACCCTAAACCTAACCCTAACCTTTGGACTAATGAACCTTTGGACTATCACACCAAATGTTCGGATTAACAAATCTTATTTCATTGTCGGTTCAGACTATCGAGCGGTAACCGCCCCGGGTATAGGAAATTTGTGTGTTCGGACTATCGAACCTTCGAACTATCGAACCTTCGGACTATCGAACCTTTGGACTATCGAGCGGACCCCATTAAGATCTCCCGAATTCCCTTTCAGGCTGACACTCCGAGCAGTAACGGGGGTGCTCTGCATTATTTCACGTGTCAGCCTTCAGATGAGACTTTAAACCAGGGCTCACTTGCCTGTTGAAGTCTATCTTAACGATCAGACCAACAGTCCCTCGAATAAAATTATCCATGTACTGCTAGCGGGACACGGCTGCGTGCAAATGCGCTGCCATGTTTGCCCACAAAAATGCAGCAACTGCACTTAAAGTGAATCCTGTGAAAAGCTTTGGAGACATTCTCCAAGTGTGAAAGGCGCTGTATTATCAAATGCAAGGGCTACTTATTAATCATCCCTGGTGGGGGGGGAGGGGTGGAGGGGTGTTAGGCTACCACCGTTCAGCAGCAAAAAAATATATATATATTTTGAAAGTGCTTTGATTATTTATGAATCTCATGCCCATTTAGCACAGTCATCACTGACCCCACCCCCACAGCCATGGGCTGATGTGAAATAACGAAACTCAAGTCTGTTTGTGTGTGTGAATGGTGCAGTAAAACTGTAGTCAATGAGTGGGAGTGAATGACAGAAGCAGTAACCAACCAAGGTTAACGACCTGCCCCAGGGAAAGGCTGTGAAACCAGTCAGCACAAGGGAGGAGGGGGGGATTTATCAAACCATGTCCTCTTCTGCAGGAAGAATGGGATAAAGAAAAACAACCAGCAAAAATGACAGAAGCAAAAAAGGTACACATTTACTATTCAAAGCCATAAGTAAACATGAGTTTTTTTTGAAATGTACAGTACTTTATAAAGGATTTTCTTTCTCAAAACAAACCCTATAATAAAGCCTTGGTTGCAATTATTCTACTGTTTGGAATTGAGAGTTGTTGGTAAAGTTAAGAACCTCCTCCCCCCCCCACCTCCCCACATTCACTTCCCTGTGAAATGTTTAGTGTGACTTGGGTTGACCACCGCACTTTACAAACAATCCCAAATAGAAAATGTACAGAGAGAGAGAGAGAGACAAAAAATACGATATTGTTAAAAATTGTTCTATTCTTTTGTGGCCACAGCTCAGCTCAGTGTAACAGGCAGTCAGTCCAGTCAGCATTGCTCACAGCCACTGTGGTGGGGTGGGGAGGGGAGACAGACAACATGGCATTAAAAAGCAGCAAATCTCAAATTTGCCCTTTGGCAGTTAACATGTTGCAACAACAAACAGCAATGCATGTGTTACAAATACATGCACCGCTTCCCAGTGACTGCTTTACACACAGAGTTAGCCTCTCGGGTTGGATTGCTTCAGAATATTATTAAATTGGGAGTTTTACATCTGGGCTTTTTTTTTTGGGGGGGGGGGGGGGGGGGAGGAGAAGCAAAGCCGATGCCTTTTGTCTGTGACTTTCATGTATTTATAGGACAGACACATTTGCTGGAGGTGACTTACTATATCTCTCTCTCTCTCTCTCACACACACAGTCACACTATGTAAATGAGGATTGCAGGATTTGCATTGGGAATTGCAGGATTTGCAATGGGAATTGCAGGATTTGCAATGAATCTCTCTTCCCCCCCCCCCCCACCACCACTACCATCTTTCCCAACCAGACACATTCACTCCAATCTGTGAGATTCTATATTCCCAATGCTGGAAATAAGATGGGTGTTTTCGCACACCCTCAAATGTCCCATTACAGTTCATGAATGAGCTCAGACTTAGCACCAAACAAGCTACGGATTGCTACGAGAAACCGTCTAGCCCGTTTGTCTATATTAGCATCAGGCTAATTATAATGAATTTCCCTGCATGTTAGTTAAATGGCAGTCATTATTTTATTTCTTGCCTCTCCAATCTTCTCGCCTCCTGGCCTGAAGGTATTTTGGTTCCCTTTCCTTTCCACTGGAGAGCAGTTCTGAATGCCAGATGTGCTAAGCACCCCATGAGTGAAGAGAGTTACAGCTGCTCTTATTTACGTAATTAAAAATCGGTGAAAAGGACTTCAGATTCATTGGTCATTAGTTGCATAAAGATAGCACCCACTAATTCCCTCTTTATGCATGCATTTCCAGATGGATAGTGCAACTCTCCTAATTAATTACACAGTAAACCAACGTGGGAATGTGGTTGAAAACCCTCAGCTGGAAATGGATTTCAAATCGTGTCACATTAGCTGAAAGTCTTGCTTCGTTGAGGTGCCAAGGGGAACATCTGGTTGTGTTTGTGTTACGCATTTGTAATGAGTGCTCAACTGTGTGTGCCATTTGTCTATGTCTCTTTAATTCATAAGATTGGTTTGGATGAAGAAGCCCCTCAGCCAGTTTGATTTAATCCTTCTGAGATTAAGTCTACCAGCTTTACCATCATACCATCAAAACTTTTTTGAGGGATCCAGTGACCTGGTTTCATCCACTTTTCTTGGCAAATTGTTCCAGTCATTACCTTCAATTAAGAAAAAACATTTTGATGTCTGTCTGAAATTGCTGTTTACTGCTCTAAACATATATCCTCTTATTCTACTGCCCTTGTTTATTATTAAAGTTATTAAAATGTTCTGGGTTTTTTCAATCAATTTTTAAAATTGCATACACTTCTATGGGACATCTTTTCTCAAGGCTGAATTGCTTTTTCTAATCATTAGTTGATTGATGGATTGCTTTGTAGGGGTAATGAT
Organism: Hydrolagus colliei; assembly: GCA_035084275.1. Classification (NCBI taxonomy): domain Eukaryota; kingdom Metazoa; phylum Chordata; class Chondrichthyes; order Chimaeriformes; family Chimaeridae; genus Hydrolagus; species Hydrolagus colliei. The sequence continues at coordinate 13,553,801 of CM068749.1, read as the reverse complement.
CCCTCAAAAATAAATTGGCCATTCAATTCACGACTATCGGGTACTGCGTTTCACTGCAAAAATATGGTCAATCCCCTTCACAATATAGTCTGTGAAGCTCTTTGAGACGACTCAACAACATGTTAAGGCACTATATCAAGTACTGTACAAGGATTATTATTATTATCATTGCTCATAGTCCTTACCTGCAATGTTACTACCAGAATATAATCTTTTTCATCATTTTAATAACAGTGAAAAATAGTGGAATTGGGTAAAACAAAGCAGGTGGATTAAGGTAACATTTAGTATTTTTTCCTCCAGGTGCCGTCTTATGCCGATCGGGCTATTGGTGCAATTATTGGATCAGCGGTAGCAGATGCAGCCTGTAAGATTATTGTACCTTTGTATGTGATTTTGGGAGTTCTGGTAAACGCCGCTACTTCTGTGTAAAAACACGATAAATGTGAAACCCGTTCAGGTTCCAACTACATTGCACAAAGTGCATCAGACACTCAAATTTCCAGCTAGTTTTAAGCTGTAAGACCATTTTGCCTTGAAACATTAAGATTGCACAGAACGGACTAAAAACCTATATGAAATGTTTTAATTTGGAAGCTTTTTTTTTGTAATGAGCTGCAGGAGAAAAAAGATTCTAAATTACGACAACAAATTAAGACTGAATTAAAGATTTGTTTCACAATTCTACGCAGTCGTGAGGTCTGCAATATAATTTACCTAAACATAGTGTTTTTCACCTCTAGAGGAATGCCTCAATGTTGTTGGTGCTTGATGTTGTTGGCTGTGCACCCGAGCTAGGGGGTGGGAGTGGGAGAGGGTCGGATGGGAATAACGGAAAGTTTAAAGTCCAAGATTTGAACTAGGTGCTGTTTCAGATCTCGGGTGCTCCTGTTGTGCAATCACTTTGAACATTTTGCTTTTAAATAGAAAACAAAAACGCTTTTATTTTAACTTTTCACTCTGTTTTTAAATAGAAAACAAACTAGCCAAAGAATGAAATCACTTTGAAATGCAGATCTGACTATTCACTGTTTCCCCTTTATCACCACGTATGTTCGTGTTGGTTTCATTGGGTATTTACAAAGGCACACAGGAAGACCCAAGAAAGTGCATGTGTGCTCTGGGTGCATTGCCTCTTTCAACTGCACTCCCATCCCCCACTAACCAAGCAGGAAACGAACAAACTAGCCCACTGGGGAAATCAGATACATTTGCCTTCAACAGAAATAGACAAAATGGAGCACCAGGGAGCTTGAACACATAACCACCACTAGGGCAACAGGAATCATTTAGCACCACCTGGAGATGGAGGATACAGAATTCACCTGTATCCAAATGAATCCAAATTCCTGCAAGGCTGTAATGTCATGTGCCAAAACAGAACATTAAGATTAATTTTGCTGCTTTATAAAAGAGTGTGCCAGAGGTTTCCTCTGTGAAACTCCATCCCACAGCCCCTCCGCCTCGCTTCCTCCCTTTCCTCCTTCAAGGCCAGTCTCAAGACCTTCCTTTTCGTCCGCGCCTTCGGCTGCCCCACCAACTCTTCCCCCTCTCCCACTCTCCTTCCCCTTCCCCCCTACCCCGACTCTCTCCCCCCTCCCCCCCTCAGGTCCCAACCTGACTGTTCAGCGCTTTGGGACGTCCTCCCGACGTGAAAGGCGCTACATAAGTGCAATTTTGTTGTTGTTGCTCCTGAAGGTTCCGGTGAACAACAGAGTACTCAAGCTTTGCCCTCATCCAAAGTGTTACAAAGTGTGGAAACAAGCAGCAGTGCTTACTGCATAGCCACAGAATATTTGTAGTTTGATCCTAAATGAAATTTCAACACACGTGCGTATTGAACCCAGTAAAAGGATGAAAGTGTTTATTGTATGAGGTGATTCGCTGTGGATGTTCAGTATTGATTTACTAAATTCATTGTTACATTTACCTGCGCAGGCCAACCTGTTCATTGGATTTATAACCTCGGGAAATTGGACAGTTTGCTGGCCGAAACACCTAACTTGGAGTTCAGACCTGAGTCGGCCAATCCTTTTTACATCCGTGAAACAGGACATCAAAGTTGCTATGGAGACCAAGCCTTTGTGTTGCTGGAATCCTTAGTGGAGCACAAAGGTAAAATCATGTGAATGTCAGTCAGTTTGAAAGATTATTCAATGTTGATTTCATCAGTTTCATTATTACTGAGGAGCATTTCTGTCTTAACAGGCCTGAATGTGAAAGATTTCACTGAACGTACTTATGCATTTTTCGGACCTGGAACCGAGTATGACACTCCAATAAATTCCCCTCACCGTACAAAAGAAGGTAAGTCACAGATACAATAACAATGTTTAAAAATAAAGCCAGAAAGCATTATCTTGATTTAACTGCAGTTGAAAATGTCAAAAGTTCTTATTATTTTATCCAACTGGATGCTGTGAGAGTGTGTGTGTGAGAGAGAGGTGGGGGGTGAGGCAATAGGGGAACTGGCATTAATGCCTCACTTTAATTTGAAAAATCCCACCATATTATTAAGGCAATACGTCAGTATTTTAAGTTACAGGCATGAACCACATACATACCTTTCCAGTTCCAGCACAATTGTGTAATTAGTGACAGGATTCACAGACACCCATTCCGCTCCAACATCGGCAGGCATGCTTTCAGTCACAGCTCCCCAAACCCCTGGAACTCCTTGCTTCAATCCCTCTACTATCCCCATCTTTGCCCGTCTTCAGATCACACTTGAAGACTTTCCTCATTGACCATGTCTACCATCACCTTTCTTTTCTTTCTGGTTCGCCCTCAAAATATGCCATTGTTCAGCAATCTCAACACAATACCTGCATGAAGAGCGCTTTACAAAACCAAGTTGTTGTTGAAAATCATAATGGAAAGTAATTTGCAAAACTGGTGACAAGTATTGCCTTGTTTGTTGTTGATCATAATAGAGTTGCCCACAGCTTAACTTGGTTTGAATTGGGAAACCAAAAAAAAAAGTTACCTTTTACAATAAATTCTTACTGATATCTTTATTCCTATTTGTAAACTAATTTGTAAACGAACTCGTTCTCAGAAGCTCTGTGTAATCGTGAAGTAGAAAATAGTGTTGTTCTCTATGGGAAAAAAAAGTGTTGTGTTTAATCAGAGACAGCCTTGCCTCTTACCAATTATAGTTTCAGTCATAGCACTAGCTCGTTTCAACCTGGCACTGCTACTGAAGGCTCAATTCCCCTTGGACAGCTACAGGTTAACCTTCTGAGGGCAACTTCACAGCACCAGTGTGCGTCTTTAGCAGTTGCATTTCTGCCCGATTTATACTGGAAATTAGTTTTAAAAGCACAGGGAAAGACTGATAAAGTCCTGAAGATAGATGTGAAACCTAAATATAATTAATCTGACTATGCACATTCTCCAGGTTGGTTTTGTGTGTTTTAGTGTGCCCACTAAAATTAACGCAGTCACACCACTTTACAGTTTATCTTGTGAAGCGTAACTTTGATATGTCTCAACAAAGTGACCAGCTACTATATGGAAGGCAAGGAATATGGAAGGCCCTGTATCAAATGGAAGGATTATCAATATTATTTTCACATTTACACATGCACACAGCTAGTGTCTTTAAATAATGCTGTTAATGTTTAATATTGTGATTGCAATGTGATGCATTTCTTTTTGTAAAACCTTTTAAAGGTCCTCGGTTCCAGCTTCCCGTCAAAGGTCCTTGGAGACAGGGCAGCATCAAGGAATTTCTGAAAAATGTTGAGGAAGGCACGATTCCGACAGGTAAATTTCTTAAAGAAAATGAAATCTGTTTGCCAGTGGTGTACTAGAGTTGTCCTCAGCATTTTCATTTGGACCAAGAATGTGGATAAAAGGAAGAAAAGATGGGTTTAGTAGCTATTAGGGACTGCAAAATTGTGTTAATTTAATGCAAGCAGATATTGTACCAAATTCAATTGACAAATAGTAAACAATAAAATGAAACATTGGCTGAAAGGGTCCTTGTTATCAATTTCCCTCCTCAAACAGTGCAATTCCCAATTCCACATCTTTCAGGCTGTTGTCTGACCTGAAGTTGAATTGGCCAAATTGTGTGAGATAATATTTAAAAGAGCAACAGCTGAGGCACTTTGAAATCAAGCGAGTATGTAAATTATTGTAATGCTATAGCAAATGCAAGGATTATTATTATGTTCAACATGGTTTATTGTACATAATGTGTTCAACAATTTCAAACGATCCAGTTTTAACATCAAAAAATGTTTTAACACAAACCATTGAAAGCCTGAGAGCCGAATATAACGGTTTACATAATGCTTTGAGGAACATGACAGCTGCCTGTAATCAAGAACAAACACGAATCTGCGAATCAATGATAAAACTAAATGTGATGAATAAATGACAGGCAATATCACCACTTGATTAGGTCCTCCCTTATCTTTAGTTTCCAGACCTGACATATAGTATCATTTGTTTCTGTCATCATAATTTTCCTGTTGTAACATTTACAGCACCTTGTGACGCTCTTCTGATGTGAAGAGTATGTAATTTTGTTGTTGGTTTAATTACCTGACATTAGTAATAATAGACTATATCTTTACACGATGAAAAAAACAAGGGAATGATAGTACACAACAGTTCCCTGTGACTAGATCTCCCCTGCTCAATAAACTAGGGTCCACGCAAGGCATTCCATACACATTTCCACTGGAGAGCAGAGACAATTCACATTGCCTAAACAATTATGATCTTGTGGGGTCTGTTGTCTTTCTTCTATCGTGTTTGAGATTAGCCTCAAACACTGCTGGCCGGTAGTGTTTGAGGCTCCTGGCACATGCACAAATACATGCTTTGCTCTGGAGGGAGTTTGACCAGGGAATCACATTATGCTACTTGCATTACATTGCATTTGGCTCTGATCCAGGATCGGAAGTGGAGTGTGAGTAATGTACAATTTAAAGAGGAAAAAATACTTGGCAATATGTCCGAGAACAGCATCTCGCTGAATGGGACTTTATCCTGGCCTTGCATCCCCCAGTGTTTTGGATTTGAGTGTGAGCTGAGTATGATTGGGTTAAGTAACATTTATTATTATGTACATCATGGTTTATTGTACCCAATATGTTCAACAATTTCAGGTCACTTGGTTAAAACTCATGTACTGTACTTGTAATAGTAAATAGTACCCAGAAACATTTTAAACCTCAATTGTAAACTGATACTGGAATGATTTTATATTTGAGCAAATTGTATCAGAACGAAATTCAGGTGCATGCTCTTCTCCCTTTGCAGCTGTTTGGGTTAGGATATATATTCTTATCTAAATTTTAAGTCACTTAGCTTCAGTTCTTAAAAAGTATTTGGAGAAAACAAGCTTCAGTATTAAGTTGGTATTTGCCAAATTCTGGAGGTCCAGACCCAATTGTTCCCAGCTGCATCAATAAATGCAATTGCTGGTGGCTATTGTTTTTTTTATTCATCTCACCTATTACATTTCCACTATTTTGAACAATGCTATCATAATCAGAAAACCAATAATAATATATTCTGCGTTGTAACTGCTTGTGTTTTTTAGAATGTGCACATTCAACAACAACAACAAAATTATAATCTTTCACATTGGGAGGCACCATTGTGTACTTTTTGTTCTTATAAAATGTGTGTACAGTTTATGACTAGATTAAAAGTTACCAAACCTATAAATATTTTCTGAGCGTGAGTATTAAGACAAAATCTTTCAGGCTAAGCAAGATCTGATTTGGAATCTTATATGAATGAAGCACATCCCAAATAATAATCAGAATTCTAATAATAATGTTCCTGCAGGATCAAAGGTTGACAAGCAAATGGACTGCATTGCCAAATTAGCCCCCCTTGTGGCATTGTATGCAGGAAAAGCAGAACTGCTGACGAAGGTTGAAGATGCCGTTCGAGTCACACAAACCACAGAGATGTGCGTGGCTCTAGCTTTGGCTGCAGCGAGGTAACAGGGACTTGGATTACTTAACAACACTTCCCCCCCCTTTTATTTAACCAGTTCAACAAGTCCATAGCTTGGTCCATAAACCTTAAAACAATTCAAATACAATTATTTGAAATCTGGAAACATTTACACTGAAGTGACAATAATATAGCTGAGGTACTAAGCACACATTTTATATAGAGGAACCTCAGGAATAACCTGTGTATTTGGGTTTGTTTTCTGCTATTTTTCATCAGCATGTAACTCACTATTATCAAAATGTGAGCAAGGCTTTTACCTTGTGGAATGATTTCAATACGCTTAAATGCCCTTGATTATTCACCTCATCTAAAGATGATTTGCTTAACACCAGGATTTAGTGCTCATTGAGTGAAGGTGAAATACCTTCTGCAGAAGAGTGAACAGCTGCATGTCCCCACTGAGCGTATTTTCTGGCTTAATTGTGCAGCTCAGTAATACTTTCTGTTGAATTCTTGGGGCAGGGATTCTTGCTCAACACAAGTAAACAGTGGAGAAAATGCAATTTATGACAAACAGCAAGCTGAAAATGATAGTTTGTAGAGGGGGAGAAATGAGCTGCATGTCTCTCTATGGTGATTTTAAAGAGTCAAGTGGTATGTTTTATCCTCAGGTTCCCTTTGTATCACTGAGAAGTGACCATGTGATGTCTCGAGTGTCAGCAAATATATTAAATGACGCAGAACACTACCATGCCCTGAATTGTAATCTTCAGTCACGTGTTTCAATTAGAATTAAGAGTTTGAAGCATCTGCTTGAACCTTTCACTTGTCCAGCCTATGGGGGTGATCTGTGGGCTGGTACTATTAAATAATGAAAGAGTATAGAGTGTAGCAGGCTTTCTGAGCCTCTAGGGACTTTTCTGGGAAGACAGATTCCTTGAATAATTAAGGGCATTCAGCTTAGAATGAGGTGGGTGATCATGCGCTCTGACCTTGTGTTCAGTATTGCCTTCCACTGTTACACAGCCTTTTTGTTTAGTATGAGCCATAATAGGCTACGGTCTACCCCGCGTACTTAACCATCATTTACAATTTGTATACTCTTACGTTAAAACACCAGCCATAAACATTTTACAGAAGTAAACAAACTGACAAATGAATTTCATAATGAGCACATCACAGAAAATGTTGATGTTACCAAAACATTAATGGGGAGGGGAACAGTTGGAACAAATTATTTCCCCGGTAAACCTTTTACGGGCTTTGCGATCTATACGATAAAAAATTGTCATGGAGGATGAGGTTTTGCAGGGATTATAAATTCATGAAGCTATGAATCATGTGTGATCTGAAAAAACAATGCTATCTCAAGAGAGAAAGCGAGAGAGAGAGAGACTAGCAGGATGGACAGGTGCAAGTTTGGTGCAAATAATGTTTTGTTGATGGATTCATTGCAACTTGTGTCTGGTTAGATTCTTGGAGTATTGCATATTAAATGGTCCAGATACTGATATGCTTAACGACATCATTGATGAGATTGGGAATCCAAAAAGAAGCAACCCTCAAGACATGGACAAAGTCATTACCAGTGAGTCCTTCAGCACAGATTGGCTGCCATGTTCACCTACATGTACAGTTTCTATTCTTAACATTAATTATTGTGAAGCATATTGAAACATTGCAATAGGATGCTATATCAAATGCAAGTATGCATTATTATTATTACTATTAACTACTTTATAATTTACACAAAAAGGGACTTTGATTTACTTAATGACACTTTTCCCTCCGTTTATTTACTAAACAAAACTAACTAAACAACACCATTGTTGAATTGCTTATACTTCCATTATCCTGATTGTGGTGAATTTATTTTTAAAAATTAAAAATCAAGTGTTGATTCTTTCAAAAGCAGATTAGATAAGGTTTATTTTAGGAAATAACATTACGGGATATAGTATACAGGAAGTTTGGAACATGTGCATGCGACCGCCAGGAAGGTGGAAGGCAAACCGAATGGACCTTGATTTTTTTTTGTCTAGCATTCCTTATTTACCAAATAGTTTAGCGCTTAACGTATGAATTCACTGTTGCAAAATAATGACTTTTTAAAAAAACAATTGTGAATTTCTGGCACATTAGGATATATAGAAAAGGTGAAGATAAATACTGAAAGGCCACACCGGGAGGTGGTAACTGGCGAGTTCGTCAATAGCTGAGGTAAGTTTGATCATCTGCTTTGCAAATCGCTAAAGATGTTCGACACTAACCAGGAAAAACCTGCGAAAACGTTTAAACTAACTTTGAGGTTTCTTTGACTTAAGTGTTACCCGGGGCATTCCAAGCAGCACTACATGGTGTCGTGACAGAAACTGAGTACGTACAAGCTATCCGTCGTACTATATCCTGTGGGGGATGCAGCTGTAGCCGAAGTTCATTTATCGGTGCCTGTTTGGGAGCTCAGGTAATGCAATGTGGACAGCTCTAATGTAATAAATTGGGTGTGATGAGTACTTCTTTACAGATAAGAAATACTCATCATGCCCAATTTATTCGATTTTTTTAAATGACAGGTTTCTTTGGGACACTGCTGTGCACAATTGGCTATTGCGTTGCATCCAAAAATAAGATACTGTACACAGTTAATCCACTTTACAACATAATCTATGAAGCCATTTGAGACATCTCAATGGCCAATAATCTCTCCCTCCTCCCAAATAAACATTAGTCAATTTACTTTGTGGCTATTTTGGGGGATTTGCTGTGCGGAACGTACCTGCAAAGTACACATTTATTACACTGTACATTCTGTGAAGCACTTTGAAATGTCTGAATGACATGATAAAGCAGCAAGTATTATTATTCTAACCAATATTAGTTTTTACTTTCCATGACAGAGATAACAAGATTTTCTTTTTCTCCTCAATAGGTGACATTATCAGGAATTCCAGATTCCTGGAAAGAAAAGACTATTAGATATCCTCAGTTATTGGACCTTGCTGAAAAGATTGTAAAACTGCATGATGATGCAGATACTTTAGAATAGTTATCTGCACTAAACTTTAAACAAGAGGAAGACAGACTGCTGCCACCCACAAACAGCTTTACATGTAGATCTTGCTTTGTTATTGCAATATTCATAGCGGCCATGGTCACTGGACAGGCTTGAATTTTACTAATTGATCAGCACAATACCTGTGCTTGTTATAAATTGCCCCCCCAAAAAAATTGCACCACTTTGTAGTCCAAAGGGACAGATCAGGATTACTTCTGTTAGATCATGTTTGCCAATGGGGAGACTTGATTGATATATTTTTGTTTTGAAATACTTTATAGCAATCTGAAATACCTTATCACAGCTTTCAGTGCAACTGGGTAATGTCATTTACAGTGATCTGTTTTATATGTGCCAGCTAGTGAACAGAATTGATGAAAGATCTCACCAAAAGCTCTGCCAGGTGAGAACTGGATGTAAAACATTCTGATCTCTGAAAGGTACATTTAAAAGCATTCACTGTAATCGCAAAGCTTTGAAATTATATTTTGCAGACCTGTCTAAAACATGTGATGCCTATTTGTGATAAAATGAGCTTTAGATGCAAATGAATACTAACACTTTACAATAGCAAAAGCAAACACTTCCAAGTAAGAAATGTACATTAATTTCTGAAAATATTGCTAGAATAAAGTTATTGTAACAACTTTAAAAAGAAACCAATTTGGAAATTTCAGTTACACATTTATTTAGGCCATTTATTTAGCTTTAGTCAAGCAGCGAAGGTGAATGAATCCACTGTTTTTTTTTTAAAAAAGACATTGGCTGAGTTAAGTTGATTTGAACTTTAATCTTAATTAAGTAAATGCAAGTTTAAAGACTGGAAAGCATGTAAATGCATTTCTAAAAATATTAATAAAAAATATGAATTTTGTTTTGGTTGTGGCTAGTTTTTTTTGTCAGGTCTGTCCTAACAACAAACAATAATTTGCATTTAGATATGAAGGGTAATATCTGAACACTTTACAAACACCATACAAGGGAGGGGAGGTGACCAGAGTCAAGGTCGAAGCAGTTGGTTTCAAGATGGAACTTATAGAGAGGGTGCAGGATGGAGAAATTTTTGAGGTTACTGGCATAGCTGATAGCTCAAAGTTCAGCCACTGATGGTGACTCAGAGGAGGGCAGGGCAACCTTGAGTTAGATGAGCAGAGGAGTGGGGGTAGGAGACCATGACTATGTAGAAATCTGTGTGTGAGTGATCGCTTAAATCTCTGGCAATACTATTGGCAATGGATTGGGTTCGTATCCCACCCAGGGATGAAGGGAAAACATCTCACCACCACTCGACATGTTTCTTTAAGAGAACAAGCCTGAATTCAGGGACTTGCAGGTAGATTGAAAGGAAGAATCCCACCATTCTGCATTAGGAAACAAACACTACAGTACTGGCTGGCACATATTCAAAGACCTAAATATTTTCCCGAGCAGCGTCCTATCATACAAATACAGTACCTCACACTGTTAGGACTGTTAGGAAGGTATTCCAAATCACTCAAAATGTAATTTTTAATAAAAAATACAAACATATGTAAAAAGGCAATACAAAACAAATGCTCACTGGTGGAGGCACAGAGACATGCTTACACATCTGTCCCGCATTTAACCACCCAATACAAATTACAAGCCAGCCATGCAGTTCACCACTGAAAGAACACTTTCTGCAGTTCTTTTCTCTGACCAACAACCCATTATTATTTAGCAGACATTTATAATCACCTGAGCTACATTAAGAGCAAAAAGCAAAGTTTGCCAAGTGATCCCACTCTCTTAACAGTAGGTTTCTCATCTTTTACACTGCCTGTTCTAGGTTGGTAGATTGACAGAAGACTAACATTAGAATACATATTATTGTATTATCAATGTGGTTGTACTGATTAAGAGATTGCAACACAATCACTGGCTCCATATCACTCATCGCATTTAAGTAATGCAAATTGTAGGATGCCATTTTAAAACGCAATAATTTTATTAAATAGAGAATTTTTTAAAAATTGCGTATTGTTTCGTTAATGTGCGTAAAATTATTTGAAATACATGTCGTGAAGTAACAAGTTAAAAGTGGTATGTTCAGATTATTCAAAAAATGTTTTGTCAATAAACATGTAAATGTTTTTAAACTTGGGGTCGCAACAAAGTAGGAATAAACACTTTAGTGGAAAAAGTGTAGGATTTTGAAGGCAGATTAGATTGGTGGTAATTTTGCTTTGCCATTCTGAAAAGGACTCCTTTCCATAAAAATGGCTATTAAGTGCAGAAATATTACTTTAGGGAGTTCTACAACATTGGATCATTACTGGTAATTCTTCATAATGATTGCTGAGTAGTTGTACTTAATATTTTACCTAATCATCATCCCAGCATTTAAAATAGCACCCTTCACATCAGTTAAAACAAAACATTTGGCTCACAATAGGTTACACACCTAAGAGGGGATGTTGTGGGTATCTCATGGCCAATAAACAGGATCCCTGTTCTGAACTACCAAGAATTACAATGGATCTTTGGGAGTTGGCTGTGATATACTACTGATTACTGGCCAGCTGTTATTTGTGAACTCTGTTGCCAAATAAATCCTTTTTAAAAAAAAATGTAACATCAAAAAGCATGAATCGGAACTTCTCAAAGTTCATAATGATTGTCCGAACAATGATTCACTTCAAATTATTGGATTTAAAAAATATATAATCTGCGAGCCTTCCAAGGAAGTCACCACTAGCTACAATAAAAATACAATTGGCATCAGTTTATCATTTTAATGGCACATGCCACAGAAGTAAGTTCATTAAGACGCCCACATAATAAACTTTAAGTGCCCCATTGCTCACTGGTCAGTGCAATACAAAGGTTCTTTCAGGTTTCAAAATATCAGAATCTATTTGGACTGATGACAATTGTGAATTATGAACACGGATGGTAAAAAAAATCAATTTGTGCTTTGGTCCTTGGCTCAACAAATCAGATAAACAGTTTTTTTTTAATTGTTCCAAATCAGGAGTTCCATTAGTATCTAGCAGAAGGAAGTCGAGAATTCTTATTGTTCCCTAGTTATTATGGAGGGATGGTTTTTCTACTTTGTTGGAATGGTCAAAAGAATTATACAAAACAAAGGTACATTTTTTACACCCATCTTTTTAATTTATCTCTTGTCCAAAGTACAAGTTCAGATAAGATTATAAAATGTCCTGTTAATCCAATCAGTTTCAAGCTGCACTTTGCCATTCACACAAAATAATGGGAAACATAAAAACAAAAATACCTAAGTGGGGAGTTTTCTGGATTCATATTTACAGTTACTCAACTAAATAAGCCATGTTTTGAAAGATACTAGATTGGCTAGATTTTTCCACATTATGAAAGCAGTTTTACAAGTCTCGCTTTAATTTGTGGGAGTTTGGCCACAAACTATACAGCCACTGAACTTTACAGTAGATCTTGTGTAGCACTTTGAGACGTCCTACTGATGTGAAAGGTGCTGTATGGATTATTATTATTTTATTGTTATTGTTTTCCCATGGAAATTAACTGCATATTGAATCTGCTATTATTATTTTCTCCCATTACATTCAACACCTGAGCATGTTCTTATCTGAACATGTGAAATTCTTGAACCTGTGATTAAAAAAAGGTTTTGATGGTTTGCGCCAACCTCACAAATGTAGCATCAAAATAAAGCCCCAAAAGCAGAAATAAAATGGCATTTAAAACTCATTCCCAAACCACTGAAGTAAAAAAAAATCTATGTTTTTGTAAACGCCCAATTATACTGCATTACATTCACCTGCAGCAACCAGGACATTTGTCACTGATGGTAGAAGCAAAAGTGTGCACCTGAAAATCTTAAAAGTTTTTGAATTCAATAGCACAATTGATAAATTGAAAGAGCGAAAAGTACAATCTCAGGATTTTACTCTTTGGAGAAGACAATTACAATCAGAAATAAACAGTCCTTAGAGAACTTTGTCCAAAAGACAAAGCTTTTTCAGAATCTTCGAGGAATGATGTTAAAATATATTCCTCCTGTGTTTCCACAGCAATGAATTGTCATGAGCAATATTTAGAAAATAGTGCTCCAGTTCATACCAACTATGCTGTTTCAAACTCCGTTCAGAGTTTGAAGAATTAATTTTAATTTGATAAACTGCTAAATTCATCCCCACAATCCCTCCCCTGTATCTCGCTGTAAGGAGCTAATCCATTTTATCTGGACACAATTCCCAAGGTAGACTTCATGTTCTCATAGACGACATAGCTGATGCATACAGCAGGAATAACCTTCATGAAATTAGGGGCCAGACCTCGGTAGAGTCCAAACACGCCCTCCTTAGCCACGATGCTTTTAAATAATTCAACCATGTTTTGCGGATGTCCCCCTCCTTCCAGTGATGCTGCAAAAATGAAATGGTATTTAATGTTTTATTATTACAGTATTATGCTGCACTGATTACTTTAAACAGCTAGGATTGTGCAGCAACTTGTACCTTTTTACTACTAATAAAGCATGAGTTTGAGTAGCCAGGCAAGAAGAAATTATTCATGCAGTCTACCTTGCCTGGAACACAAAAACGTCAAACCGCTCTTATGTACAGTATAAAGATTTTTTTATATATAGATAAACTGACCTCTCAATGCCCTAACAAAACACAAGAAATTGTAATATCATATCACCATTACAGATTACAATAATCCCATGGGTTGGTTATAAATTACTAATATTATATATATTATACATATATTTTATGACTGCATGAAAAGTCTATGAACTGAAGAAATTGTAAGCTTCATTTATGAGTGATGAAACAGTTTACTTACCCTGTGCTTGCATGCGTGTCCTGATCAGGGCTAAGGGATAGCTGGCAAGTTGACCACAGGTACTAGATACTGTACCACATCCTAGTAAAACCAGTACACCTGGGTCTGGAGAGTCCTTGGCATACTTATTTAACCAGGCGTTCTTCAACGTCTGAAAACAAATCAATGACATCACACAAACAGGATATGATAAACATGATAAATAAAAAATCTTGAAACCTCAATTCTTTACACATTGCTGGTATAGTCAGTTTTCACATGAAATTTCCATTCCAGACTGGGATTTTGCATGTGTAGGTGACGCATATGGAACGTCAAATTGATTTGAATATTCTTAAACAAAGTAATGGGTTTCTGCAAGACACCTGACTGACCAAAAAAAATTTGTTTACTTGCTTCAGTCTAACTATTTTAACATACTGAATAGTAACTTCTCAAACATAATAAATACAATAGTTTGTTTTTCAGAATGTTAAAAGATAAAAGGAATAATAGGATACAGTGTATTCCATTCATGATGGTTTATAACCCACCCATTTTAATCTGAACTCAACAGAAACATTATTTAGTGGTTAATGTTATCCGAATCCATGGATTGAAGAACAAAAACATGTTAAAATTACTGAATCTGTTTCAAATAAAAGCCAGCATGTTATTGTGCATTTTGTAATATCGGGACAAGTTTGGGTAAATGTTGAGGTAACCAAATTTATTAAACAATATGGCATACAGGGGTGTTTACTAAATTGTTAAACTCAGCAAAGAAGGAGATAATTGTGAAATGCTCTACCTCCAGTAGATAGATAATATTGACCCGATTGGAACCACTCCACAGACACGTGTAACATAGACACGTGGCTGAACCAATACCAATTATGCAATAACCCATGTCCTGAACAAGGCCAGAAGGGGGGGGAAAAAAATGGGAGTAAATCGTGGCACAAGTTAAGAGCTTCCATTTGCTCAAGACCAAAGGGGCCGAGGCCACATTTACAGCTACTAGAGAAAGAAAACGTGCACTGAACATTTAAAATTGAAGTCACACGTGATTCCATGTGTAGGTAGGACACATGGAATTCTCCATGCACGTGTAAGTGTGTGACACCATAAGAGACCAACGCACGGTCCACTAACTGGTCATGTTTGTCTGCTATGAATGGATTTCTGCTGCACACATAGAGATCGATTTAGTGGATATAGTGGCAAAGGAGCTGGTTACAAAATACGGTATACCAAGAATACACTTTCAGGTCAAGTTTTTTTTTCATTATCCTTCAGTTCTATAATCACAACCATCTCTAAAAGACGAGTATTAGAAGCTACTGCAATCATTTTACAAGTTATGTGCAAACCTCATAAATTGCCAGGTCAATACCAGCATAAGGAATAATGCCTAAAATATTTGGAATGTAGCCTTTGTAAAAGGCAATTAGGCCTTCCTTCTTCAAAATCCTCTTGGCACAATCGGTTATTCCTGCATATTGGCCAGTTTTACGTAAGGCGAGTCTGGTCTTCAGAACCTAACAAAGGCAAAGTTTGAGATAAAGGGAAGCAGCATGTCAAAATATTATTTTGTACAAGTAAAACTTTAGTAATCGCATTTCACACTACTCATACATCAAGAACAACAAAAAAAGGTGCTGCTTTTAAAAGTGATTCCATGTGCTAGAACGAGAGCTGTTTTGAGCAGGTCGCCTGCGGTGAATGTGGCAGAATATATGCCCCAATTCTGTAACCAGATAAATAATCTGGAATGAGATACGGGTGGACAGGAAATAAAACCTACATGTTCTCTGGGCCATGTGTGCTGAGCACTCCATATGCCCACAATCACTATCTGGAGACAACGACATGTATTGGGAAGGAATTATTCCAGGATCCAAATTTGCTCCATTTATTTAACATCACTTTGCGCTTGATGTTGAACGTGCTGCCGGACGAGCTTTTCAAGAGTGCTGAATCGTCCAGATTCTAAGCAATTTTGTAAGGATATATATATTTTTAAATGGTTTCACAGCCATGTTTGTAAACGACAATTTCAATGCAAAATTAGATTATACACATGGATGTTTTGGACGGTTCTCGAACGGAATAACCCCTGGCACGGGAATCCAATTATAAAGTTTACCTTTGCCTTTTGAGAAATAACATGGGTAATAGTGCAACCATTTCCCTAAGCTGTGCATTTCTTTTGGATGTGTATTTTAAGTTTACTTACCTCCATGGGGTAAATGATGGTTTGTGCTGTGGCACCAGCCAAAGAACCAGCCATAAACCTTTCATGTGGAGCTACAGTTTTTCTGTCTCCTGCAAACAGTTTTTTGTACTGCAAAGAAACAAAAAACCCAATAACGTTAACATGACATTTACTATTCAAATTCAGTCCAGCTCCACTCAATGGCTACGTGTGGATCCAACACATGTATGGCTGAATTGTACTAAAGGCACTATGTTGAACTTGTGCCTGTGACACAGCTATGCAAGATGACAGCTTAGGAGTTACACTGCCAGTTCTCAAATTCCTGCGCTGAGTTAAGCATGAATAAAGTGCAGTTCTGCTCAACTGCACAAACACGAGACTACTAAGCTCCATTAATCACATCCAAATTTTAATGATACTAAAGAACCAGCTGGACTGCTGGCTTCTCATCAATATTAAGTCAACCACTAAATACATTTTAAAAACTTGAATTTTGCATGGCAAATTTGCATAGAGTAAAAAAAAATAAAACCCTATGAAAAGTGGAAACAAGGTTGTGGAGTCCTCTAGCTCAGCGGTTGGAGCACTTGCCTAGCTAGCGAGAGACCTGGGTTTGATCCCCATCAGGGTGAAATGTTGGGCAAGTTTCCTTACTCCGTCCGCACACCTATGTTTTCCTAGAAGTAGGAATACGGTTGTTGGTTGATTGGTGGATTGCTTTTCTGGGGATAATGATCCTTTTAAAAAAACAATATGGTCACTCAATCCACGACTGTTTTGCACAGGTCGCCTGTGGTGCATTTGGCAGAATATGTTGCCAATTGCACACCTGTGTGCAATGGGCTGCTGCGTTTTCCCCACAAATATACAGTCAATTCCTTTCGCAATATGTTCTGCGAAGCGCTTTGAGATGTATAGAAGACGTGAAAAGTGCTATATCTAATGCAAAGATTATTATATTCATCAATAAAAATTTGCACAGTTTAATGAAAAATTATATTAGCCAGAGTGAAAAGATGGACAATCAGAGGCCCAGAGTGAGAAGATAGCAAAGTTAAGAAGGGAGAGTTCGACTGAAAGAAAGTGCCGTCAGTACCTGTTCGTATGTTGTGAACTTGAGTGCTGTTTCAGGTGCTATTTTGAAGACATTCATGCCATTTCCACGCCACAGGGAAATAATTCCACCTTCTTTCAGCATTTGTTTGAATCCATCGTACATATTCATCTTGTTCGTCTTAGAAGCATGCACCTAGTTTTAAAAGAATGAAGAGCTTGTCAAAATAAATTAGTGGCACAGATTCTTAGCTTATAGATTCCTCTAGAAAACTATTATTTTCACTGCAAATCTGCAGAGATGGATTCTATAAGAGACAGAAAATATATATCACCCACACATTCTCTAATATGCAAACGTACTACTCTACATTTCTGAAGGGTTAACACATTTAAGGCAATGTAATTTTAATTAAGAGAACTGGATGATACAATGAATCAGCACATTGGCCTTTCACTTCTGCATTAGAATTGAATCAAACCTTTGAGCTGTAATGTGAAGTGATTTTGTGCAGTCTCAACCCAGGCTTGGTGAACACGGCCTCACAGCATAAAACTGACCACAATTCATCACTTCATTGACATCTCACTCAGAGGTTAAAGAAACAGTATGTGTGTAAAATAAAATGGTGCGTAAAGGGGGTTTCTGTCAATATTCTGCACACATGCAATGCAACAAGAGACACATTTGGAGCAGTTTATTCATTGAAGATGGTCAAGTGTGATGTGTTGGATTGAATCCTTTTTACAACAATGATAACACAATTAGAGGACAGAACAAACATTCCCAATTTCAAGTTCAGAGGCTCTCAACGCTACTAACTGATGCATCTGCTCACGGAACAACTGGGACTTCTGTCTGTTCATCAAAATACAAAATAGTTTCTGTTACTTTAATCTGTCCTCAGGTGGAATGAGCATTTTGTGTTCTATACAAATCCCACATCTGTTAAATCACTAGGATCATTTTCTTTCACCTCTGCAATATTGCCATCTTATGCCCTCTTTTACCTCCATCACACTGACCATCAATACTGGTGTTTTCTTAGTATGGTTGCCCACCTATAATTTGCATAGCTAACTACTGTATTGTGTGCAAAGCTTCCAGGCAGCCATCCATCTATCTCTTTTTAAAAAATCCCACACTTTGAAAAACAAATTACAAGTGAATTCTAGACCTAGCTAAAGAGTGGATTGCAATCGAGTCCATCAGCCACGGAAATAACAGGCTGTAATGTGTCTTCATGTTGGCATCAATAAGCGTATTGTAGGCAGAATTCTTGCCATACAGGAATCTAAGAAAGCATGTGAGTTTTAACCCTATGAAGTGCTGTCATACATATCTCCACTGTGAAAGGGGCAATACCAAATGCAAGGATTATTTTTGTTATTTACTGGCATCGTCACATCCTTAGATTCTAGAGAGACTGCAGACTGTATTGTGCAGAATTCCTTGTGCTCCGGCTTGTACTACTATCAGATGTGTTGAACGCAAGGTTTCTTCTTCGAGAAAAGATAATCCTCTTAAACCTCTCCGGCAGCACAGGCTGTTCTATAGCAAGAACAAATAAAGTCATTCAGATTAGTACAACGAACATACAGCATTTACAAAAGAATAGAATACTAATTGCATAACATTAACAAGCATTTTATAATACTTTATACAAAGTGAATACATTGAAAAACAGTCAAATGCACTCACCAGAATGAGTAAGGTTTCAATTGAAGCACCATGGAGAGAGTATTTCCATTCCCCTTTTCTGTGTGTGGTTAACTCTATAGTGGTCAACACCATGGGTCTTCAGGATTAATTAGTTAGTTCTTGAAACTGACAGGTGAACATACATTTTTCCTTGATATTTTCATTAACATCAGGCAGGTGCTTCATTTTGATAGATTACTTCAACCATTCCACAATCTCTTGTGCCTTCCAGCACACATTGAAGAGGTATTGACGGTCCATTGTAGCGTCCCCTAATGCCACCCTGGCAGTGATCAGTTAATTCTACACAGAAAGGCGATCAGACCTGGAATGTGATCTGTGTGGCTCAGTTAAACGCTGGACAGTAAACACAACAGTGAAGTGAACTTACGAGAACTCATTTCTTAGATGCTAACAAAATCTTTGAAACCTCACAAAGCCATTTTACAAGAATTATTTTCACAGCCATTATTGAGAATGATTACGAAAGAATGCAATTATAAATAAAGTACAATTTTGTGTACATCTCCAATATGCAACACAAAATGTAGATAAAGTATTTTTGGCAGATATTAGAATTTTGAACTGGGGCATATTTTGAAAATCAGTAAAGGATACCTAAGAATTAAAAAGACACACATAATGCTGCATTATAAAGCACCAATATGTGAAAACGTACCTGCATCAGGACTTTAAGTCGATCGAGAGGCGCTGTACCAGTACGGGAAACAGCCCCAGCCATCCCCCCAGACACCAATTGTTTCCACCACATGCCAGTTTTTTTCTCCTCTTCCGTGAATTCGTCTGGTATAGTGAGACTATCACCTATATCTAAAACCTGAAAAAATGAAACACTGCATCTGTTAAGGTACTGTACCTGATGAGCATTTTAAAAACAATTCTACATTCGTAAATACATATATTTTTGCTGCACTTGTAATTCTTTCATTGATGCTTTTTTATTGTTGAAAATAAAATAGATGGCATATCTTTCGTTTCTGAAGTACTTTTTATGCAATAATATCCATTGACAGAATTTTAAAAGGGTAATCGGATACAGCAATCTGGATTTTTCTTCTTTTTTATAAAAGAAAAATGGGAGTTTATAGTCTCTACATAATAAGCTTTGCACTGTTGATAAGTTGATGCATTTCTAAAAAAACTAAACATCACTCGATTTTCTGCCAGAGCAACAGCACACAAAAGCCTTCCTTCCCTTCATTACGTATCTGTTGGTCCTATCAAATGAGTATCTGCACCTACCCATTCTGAGATTATGCCATCTTCGTCCACAGCAATCAGTAGCTTTCGCCTGCATCGTGGCTGAAATACTACCATTCTGATTTTGCCACAGCTCTTATTACCGTTACAGCCAGCCTGCTTCAGCTTCCCTTCACTGAACCAGAGCTGGCACTCGACTGCTCAGGCATCAGAGCACAAATGGCTTTGGGGTTTGTCGTCTGATTTAAGCAGCCTTTTAAAGACTGGGCAGATAATCCATCAAGGTGTTCGTAAGTGATTAACATAGCAAACATTAATACATTATATCAAAACCATTTCATGGACTCACCTTAATGTGAGCAGATACTTTTACAAAATAATGCAGTCAGTTCAAATAAGCTGCACTACGCAATTAGGATAAAGCAACTTTATTAAAAAAAAAGTGAATGTATATTTTATTGCATTGTACTCTAATACACTGATCACACTGTTATTTTTCCCTTCTGATACTATTTTTATTGCCCTGTTGTGTTCTACATCCTGTCATCAGATGACCTATCAATACAGCTCCACTGACAGCAGACTAAGTTACTGTAGGGAATAATAAAGAGAGACTTGCAGGGTTTTATTTGTGTGTTTTTTTAAAAAATAGGGATCTGATACCACAACTTCAAAACACCTCCTCAGTGAATTCCTTTGAGGATCTGCAGTGAGCACAAAGTCACAAGAAGCACCCCAATTTCAATGATCACCAGACCGCTAAATGGTTTGTAAACTATTTTGGGGATGCAAATTTTTAATCCATTACAATCCATATGCAGTGACGTTTGCTATGAACTGAATGACATATGAAAGATAAATTTAAATATTATCTGAATTTAATTATTTTTCTATTACCACATTCAGGGCAGAGGACTTCCGGGTTCCGCCACTGCTTATTAATTGTTCTGCTAAATGGAGAAGATCATTGCAAGCAGCAGATTTCTAGGTTGTCTATTATTGGAATGCCAAGCTGCTTACAGTAAGGTTATGGTTCAGTTACTCTATCATGTAGTGAAAAAAATGTTGTGATGTAATAGAAAGGCTTTGTTAACAGCAGGTGACTATGCTTAACATAGCACGTGGATCAATCTTTTCCAATTTACACACCTATATTTTTTCAGGAAATTGTATTCATTTAAGCTTTGTTAATGCAAGAATCATGATACGGTACTTCATTATCTTCTGAACAGATGTTCTGCTTGCTCAGTAATACGGCAACACATCCAAACAAGCTTCACATAAACGAACATGGCAGCATGATCTTTCTGAACAAAAATAACCATAGCAAAACAAAAACAAAACAAAAATAACCATAGCAAAACATATTGAACTGCATATTTAAAAAGTAGCAGGAGCCAAAAAAATTCTATATTTTAGAAAAATATTATACCAGGAGAATTCAAGCTAAAGAGAATTATAGTAATCAAGCCACCAGGAAAGACATAAAAACGGCAAAAAAAAGTAACATCATTTTAATAAAAAGGATTAGTAACCGTTATTATCATGCATGATACATGCAATTGAAGACAATGTTTGCTTGTGACCTTGTGCCACGTTCTTGCTACATTTAAAATGCTGATAAAATAAAACTAGGTTTTCATAATACAGTACAATGAAAACAAGTAAGGAGATCGATATCACCATCACAACAGGATGTAATTGTTAGCTGGGGAAATAGGGAATGCTATGTCAGATTCATTGCAACAAGAATAAATTAAAACTTATAAAGTGTAGTTTGAGTGCGTGATGTGAAAGTACTGGAAGTTTTCAAACTTCTCTAATTCTATTCAAAAAATTAAATTTTAGAATTATACAAAAAGCGTACTACTGCCCATAAAAGTGAGTCCAGGTTCATTTTGAATACTTGGCTAAATTTTGTCTGTGATTGCCATTGCACAAATTGGCACTGCTAAATTAAATTATTTAAATAGTAGATAAAGTTTAAATTAGAATAACAGCTTGGAAAACAATTAACATTTTATTTACAGAACAAAATACCTTACTACTAGCAAATGCACATTCTGCAAATTCCTTACAATCCCTTGAAAATACATCAGAATTTTAGCATGTTCACAGGGCCTTTGCTCACCGTAGAATGTTTCCAGAAATGAATGATTTCTTCAATGCTCGTAGCAGGGTTAAACATAAAATGGTCCCGCCATTCATTCCAATCCACTGTCATTGTCCCATCTGCATCTATGCTGCGAATAGAAGCAAGGCAGTCCGTTAGCAAAACATAATTTTCTTAATAACCCTAACTCTAGTGTATTTTATAGGAAACACAACAGCCATTTGCACACAGCAATATCCTACAAGCAACCATTGAAAGAGTGACTAATTTTATTTGGAGGGTTGTTGGCCAGGACAATGGTAGAAACTCATTTTTTTTGGTCTAATAGTGCTATGGGATTTTTAACATCCACCAGGCACAGAGGAAACTTCAGTTTATTTTCTCATCTGAAGGATGGTGCCACCAACAAGTGCAGCATTCTCCCAGCAATGCTGGAGCGTCAGCTGGACTGAATTCAGAGTCTGCAAGTGAGACTTGAACCCACAATCTGCTGACCCAGGAGGTGAAAGTGGTTCGCCCACCACCACTTTAAGGAGTAATACATAAGGCCAAGACGATTCCATCAATTTAAGGATTAATCCCCATTAAAGAAATTTGACAAATCATCCAGTTATCACCAAACAAAGACAAGGGGCTACTCATACATGGTACCTCCTATAATGCAACATGTTTTAATCCATAAAATTAGTCACTGCATTGTGCAGGTCCATGAAAACTGCTCCCATTTCTGGGGCAATTGGTTGCAGGTGAAATCATTTCTTGCACAGCAGTTACACAGTAAGTCTAAATTTAATAAATTCTTAAGCATCAAGTCTAAAATACTCTTGCGTGCACCTCCTTCCACCAACGCCATTATCAATGCCGAAGTCCACAAAGCTAAGCTACTCATCTGACTTCTAGATTGCAACTTTCCAATTCATAGGTCACAGCTTTTTGCTAAACAAAATCCTCAGACATTGCTTGATCCTGCTACCCAGAAATCAAATATATAATCCATGAGCAGGAGGATTGTGAATACAAGTCCTGGGTATTGTAAGATACTTGACTATCAATATTGAAGGAAGTTTTAAACTTAAACCAGAAATTACATCCCATTATCAATAACCAAAGTACTGTACCAGTTTAACCTTCAACGTTTTGGTTAGATACAACAACTGTTTGTTTTTGATCCCGACGTGAAAGGCGCTCTATAAATGTAATTTTGTTGTTGTTTATATTAAAAACAAAGCTTTCGCTGCTTTAAACTAACGAAGTAAACTCAACAGAATATTGACTTTTTTTTAATTTAAAAGCAATTAGGTTGAGGTTGATGTATGGAGATGTAAAGGAAATTTGTAGCAAATACAGTAATTAACAAACACACTATCTTCAAAAAAACAAACACTTTTGTGTAAAAAAAACACTGAAACATTTTACCTCAATCGCCATTTATATAGAGATGGGAAGCATGGTGCTCCGTATAGTAGCAAAGCTCCAGTGCAAACCTGAATGCTGTTCTTCAGACTTGTTTATTTGTAATATAAAGGCTCCTCATCCAACAAGAATATAAAACACAGGCAGAGCAAGGCAACTCCACTGCCCTCACTGCGCACTTTTGCTTCATGATACAGAATCCTCAATATCAAGTTTAATGCGCATGAGCATATTAACTTATCAGTGTACTAAAGCTGGATGGCAACAGTGAGATAAGGTCTTAGTACCCAAGTTCTCGGAATTGGTATCTTGGGGTGTAAACATAGGTGAGTAAAAGTATCACTTCCTAGTAAACGGGTATAAAACAAACCTTGTTAAGGAGTTACTGCAACCAAATAATAATAATAATCCTTGCATTTGATATAGTGCTTTTCACATCTTATCGATGTCTCAAAGGGCTTCACAGAATATACTGTAAAGTGAATTGACTGTATATTTGCGGGCGAAACGTGGCAGCCAATTGCGCACAGCAGTGTCCCACAAACTGTCATGGATTGAAATGACCAATTTTTATTACTGTGTTTTTTTTGGACGGATTATTATGAGGCATGTGGAGTAAGGAAACATGCCCACGGTTTTGCCCTGATCTGCCTGGATTCGAACACAGATCTCACGCTTGTAAGGCGAGTGCTCTAACCACTGAGCTACAGGAGCACACCAAATATTTGGAAAGCGCAAGAGAGATATAGATGAGGAAGGCTCTTCATCTTATTTCTTCTCAACTTTCCAAGCCATACCTACTCTACTATCTTCCCATTACAACATCAATTGGTTTTCTAAAGGATCCAGAATCCTGGCCGCCACAACCCTTCCTGACGACCTGGTCCATCTGTTAATTACCCTCTAGGAAAACAAATACTTCCTATTGGCAGTGGTAAAATTGAACTTCAGAAACCTGAACCTGTGTCCCCCTGTCTGGAGTTTTTGCATAAGCAAAAGTATTTTGGGGGGGTTTGTTCACATTTTCACTGTTCATACTCTACATAAAAAGTATTTTCTGTTAAACTCTTTTGGTCCTTAAAGTTCATCCCTACAATACCAGTTATTAGTCACAAAGCTTCTAGCTTACGAGGAGCTACGCCCTGAACATTCACACAAGTCTGGGTAAGTGTGTTTTCAGGTTTTTTTTCTTGATCGAATAATGCTTGATTTATCCCATAAATCCAACAATATTCAATTTAATTGCTGTGCGCAATTAGCTACTGCATTTCACCCACAGTCAATTCACTTTACAATCAGTGAAGCGCTTTGAGACATCTTGAAGAAATGTTAAGGTGCTGTATCAAAAAATGCAAAGATTTAATCAATTAATTTTGTTGGTCGATCATAAAGGTTGGCCACCACTGCTCTAGAGTCTGGGCTCCGTTATGTGATATCAACAATAACAGGCCTAACGAAGGGTCGTGGACCTGAAACGTTGACTCACTTTCCTTTCTCCATGGATGCTGCCTGACCTGCTGAGTTTTCCCAGCAATCTCTGTTTGGGTTTCAACAATAATAGCTTGCACTTATATAGTGCCCTCTACACAGGGTAGCGTCACAGACGCTTAATGGTGGCGGAGCCTGACTCCGACTCCGTGAATTGAGATTGGATTGTGGAGTAAGAAGGTCAGAGAGATAAGGAGGTGCGAGGGAGTGAATCAACCAGAGCAGTGCAAAGTCCTCCAGGTGAGGCCCAACTATCCTAAGAAAGATTATTTGGGACCTGACCTAAACTGATAAGGCATTGAGTCTGCAGTTCTAGAATCCCACTTCATGACTCAAGATACTTTCCCTTTCTGCTGCATCTAGAGTTTCCCTCAGTTTGCCTTTGAAATCATACAGCTTGTTAAAATCTCCAGACAATGCCTGCTCATACCATATCTCAATCATTCCATTTGCAAATTTTTCTCCCTCTTGCAGCACTAGACATCAAGCATCCTGACCCACCAGTGCTGTTGTCTGCTAAGATTTCCTTCCCTGGAACCCATCTTTTTACTTCAAATTCCACCAGCACATAATTACTAGTACTAATAATAATAATTAATAATAATCCTTGCTGTGCGCAATTTGGCTGCCACCTTTCACCCACAAATATAGTCGGTTTTCCTTCCCCCTACCCCAACCCCTCCCCTTTGCCATCTTCCCCCCCTTTCTCCTCTAATCCCACTTCCATGACTGTTTGTGGGACACTGCTGTGTGCAATTTGGCTGCCGTGTTTCGCCCACAAATATACAGTCAATTCTCCTACTCTCCTTCATCCTGCCCCGACCCCTCCCACCCTGCTCTTGTCCCTGCTTGACGCCTTGGGACGTCCCCTCAAGGTGAAAGGCGCTATATAAATGTAAGTTTTGATTTGTTTTGATTGGATTGATTTGATATAGTGCTTTTCACATCTTCTAGACGTCTCAAAGCGCTTCACAGAATATACTGTAAAGTGAATTGACTGTATATTTGTGGGCAAACAGTGGCAGCCAATTGCACACACTAGTGTCCCACAAAGAGTCGTGGATTGAAATGACCAATTTGTTATAGGTATTTTTTGGACTTATTATTATTATTCGGCATGTGGAGTAAGGAAACTTGCCCGGGTTTCGCCCTGACCTGGCCAGATTCGAAACACAGGCCTCATGCTTGTAAGGTGAGTGCTCTAACCACTGAGCTAAGGACTTCACATTGTATGTTAAGGCAATGAAGGACACACTTCAGCAGATTGATTTGTTGGACTTCTTAAATATGATTCCCCTTTGCGGCTTGCTCTTGAGTACAGAGTAAGCCATAATTTTTAGTGCTTCCGGCCTGATTTATTGCCAGAGAAGAACAAAGTGGCAGCAGACGATTAGAAGTGGGTTTCAGGAGGAAGGAAAAGGAGTGTTAATCTCAGGAGACAAAGTGAGCAGATGGGGAAAATAAATTAGCTTTTCAAACCCATAGTTCTAGGGCAAAGATTTTGGATATCTACTCGTTAGAGAATTTTTATTTTACATGCTCAAAATCGCTCATTATTTAGATAACTGTGGAGTCCTGTAGCTCAGTGATCACTCACTTTATGCGACCTGGGTTCAATTCCAGGCAGGGTGAAACCTTGGGCAAGTTTCCTTACTTCACACACCTAATCCCTCCAAAAAAATCAATAAATGAGTAATTTCAATCCACGACTGTTTGCAGGCCACTGCTGTGCGTAATTGGCTGCCATGTTTCACCTACATAATAATAATAATCATCCTTGCATTTGATATAGCATTATTCAGTATAATCTGTGAAGCGCTTTGAGATGTCTAGAAGATGTGAAAAGTGCTACATCAAGTGCAAGGATTGGTGTGCCTGACTCACCAGAACACTTGTCAATAAACGACCATCAAGAAATAGAATAGTTGCAAGTGACAATTTATTATAGCAACTAACCTCCGAAGGATCTTTTTTGCCTGGTGAATATCAATATGCATTCCCAGTCCTCTAAGCGATTCCACAATTTCAGAAGCATCAATGGTTCCTAAAAAAATAATAATTCAGCCAACAATAATTAGTGCATGATAACTTGCTATTCTGATAGGAAAGTACATTTTGTTGTCACAATACACTACGCCTAGAGTCTGCAACTTTCACACAATGTGGTTTCAATAACTTTCTAGGTTGAGAGATAAGGGGAGGACATTTTGTCACATACACTAATATACACACACAATATGCATTTTGAAACTCCTGGCCTTCCCGGCCAGGCAATGCTGTACGCTGTGGGGAGGAGGTAGACTAGAAATAAAAGGAAGACACAGCACTGGAGGAAAAAAGCTAATAACATCCAAGTCTCTGATACCCAAAAAAATTATTTTGTTGGCAACACAGGAAGAACAAGGAGTCAAACTGAACCAATCAGGTGTTGGAATCTGCGAGAAAGCTGCTGCTAAGTGACAAACCTTTAAACTTTTTAATCAATTTTAGATGGCCATTGAACTACAACTACACTGACAACTTACATTTATATAGCATCCCTCACACAGTATACACAACTAATATCTCATTTATTTGATACGGTCAGATGTCATCCTGCAGTTAGCAATCCAGGAACCAGCAGCCATATTAGCATTTTTAAATCACACATTTTAGTGAAGTTCTTGACGTACCATCATTATTTTTGTCCAAACTCTTGAAAGTAAGTTTTAGTTTCTTCTCCTGATCTCTGAGGTAGTTGGAAAACTCCTTGAAATCCAGCTGTGAATCCTTATCAGTCTTCTCAGCTTGAAAGATTTTCTGTTTTAAAAATTAAATAATTGTAAATTGTCAGTCAAAGCTTCATGACATGCAGTAGAAGATTAATTCTTACATTTCTTTCTCCAATAGCAAATGGAGAGTCATCCTATAAAACCATGGAGTGCTAACCCGTGTAAACATTCCTTAAAAAAAATTATTTCACTTAATCTAGTAACAGTCCTGACTTCAGCTGAGAGTTCTTCAGGCTCGAAATACTGATAATCTCGTTCTTTAGACTCTGATTTGGGCACCTAGAAATACATGTACAACATTCCGAACCCAAATCGCCTGTGCAGTCAAAGTAGCACTCAAACTGTTTTGCCGTGCTCAGTTAGCCTACAAAATCACCAGAACTAGATTTTTACTGTCAATTATGGCCTCGGCGGAAAAAATCCTTCTGAATTGGCTTCCAAAGGACATCCAGTTACAGTGTATTGTTTTCAGTTACTGATCTTCACTTATATCCCATTTATATTATATTCAGTCAGCTGTGTCGATCTAGCTTTGCTTGGGTATTACAAACCTTGCATAACAGCAAGAACTTCTCAACTCAATGTCCAAAGCTTTAAGTCTCTTCCATACTGGTTTAGAGCTGCATTAGCTAGGCAAACACAGTTATAACTGAGTACTGCCCTTGGGCTATAATGTGTTGGATTTCTGTGCTACAGATCAAAATGAGATATTTCAAGGCAGCATTTGCTTGAATTCAGCCAGAGAATAAATGACTTTTGATGGACACACACTTGCTTTCGTCAATTCAACATTTCATGTTTCGTTTTGTTTTTCTGCTGCTGTGACTGAAAAAACTGATATCTATTTATGGAAAGTAATGTAAAAAGAAATGGAGCAACATATAGTACAACTAAAACTTGTAAAAGGATTATGAAACATTATTTACTCAGCTAAAATTAATTTTCCTTCCAATTAATGGACACACTTTCCACAGCTGAAATTCTACTTGCTGAACTAGGTACAGGAGAAGCCCGTTTATCCGTGACCCGATCGATTGTAACTTCCGTATAACCGGCACCGCAAAAAAAAAGGTCCGCATTCGATTAACTGGAATTTATCCAGAAAAATGCATGTTTTTGGGTGTTTTGTGTTGCGACAGTATTTTGGAATGCTGCTACTAGGTGCCTGATGGTGGCGCTAGCTCCGAATGCTGCCGGTACAGCATTCTGCAGAGCGTACAGAGTTACTCTCTGGGGAGTGAGGAGGGAGAGCAAGGGTGAGTTCATTAATTTAGCCACATAGCAGCAAAACACACACAAGCAAATCTTGCAGATCAATGCATATCACAGCCTTAGCTTTTATTTTAGCAAATTTAATAAAATAATTTAAAAAAACATAAACCCCTGCAACACATCCCAAGTCTGGTTTATTTTACAAATACCTTGAAGCTTGGGAGGCTGCAGTGTACATCAGAAACACACTCAGCGAGGCCTCCCCTTACCCCAGAATGATGTTAAAAACAAATCTAACTTTCAAAGTGAAATGAAACGTTTGCTTTCAATGCCGATCCTTGGATCATTTGGAAGGAAAGTTAACTGAACAGTGACAGCGGCGGCTGCTTTCTCAAATAACACGTTTGCTTTCCTCTCTTCTGCCCCCAATGAGAACAGTGTCATTCGGACGTGTAACTTTTGCACCGGTTTAAAGATCTCTCTGAACTGCCTGGTCGCTCGGTGTAAAAGAATTATAATTATTATTTATATATTATATTATCATATAAATGATTATTTAGTCTATTATTAATATGCTATGTTTTAAAAAATATGTACCCACCCTACACATTCTTTAGTCGTATTAAGCATTCTGAGATTCCGCCTTTCATGAAGGGTGCTATATAAACACGAGTTGCTGTTTTCATACGAGCACCACCGATTTTAGTTTGGTTTATGTTTTTTCATAGAATTGATTGTAAACTGCTTAGGATTTATCGATCACATTCCTCAAAAAGGAGCAACTGGTACCTTTAACCCTTTTCTCAATTACTCTTCTCCCTTCCGAGTTATTCTGTGAAGCACTTTGAGACGTCTAGAAGGCGTATAAAGCCCTATATCAAATGCAAGAATTATTATAAGTGGTGATGATTATTTAATTTAATACAAATAGGTGTTCAAGTTTGAATGATAGTTTGAAAAAATTACAATAGGCCACATTTCTGGCTACTATTTTCCTTACATCGGTTATTAATAATTTAACACACACAATTGAATGTATACCACTCCTGTAAATCACATCTGTTTTTTCGAATATGGCTTTGCACAAAACAAAAATCAACTGGGTGATACCTACCCATATATGCCATCTTGTTCCTAAAGAGGCCAGCACGTGGAAACAAAATCATCCTCAAAATCAAGCTGAATTATTCCAATATATATATTAAAAAAACTGAAGATTCTAGAGCTGCATTTACTTGCTCATAAGCAGACTGTTCATTTGAAAATTGCAAAGGATGGATTTAAAATCCAGCCCAAGACCTAGAAGCATATTGCTGGCACTGGGGTGGAGTCCCGCAGCTCAGTGGTTAGAGCCACTCGCCAGATCTGTATTCAAATCCAGGCAGAGCGAAAGCTTGGGCCACTTTCCTTCCTCCACACGCTCAATAATCCCTCCAAAAAAAGTTATAAATTAGTCATCTCAATCCACGACTGTTTGTGGGACACTGCTGTGCGCAATTGGCTCCCGTGTTTTGCCCACAAATGTACAGTCGATTCACTTTACAGTATATTTTGTGAAAAGCTCAATTATTATTACTGGATAAAGTACTGACATCTATAATAGAATGTATTTTTACATAGAAATTTGATCATTTCGGTCTTTATTATGATTGCACTACACAGCAGCTGATCTCACATCAAAATAGACAAGCCAACACACGCAATCATATCACAATGGACTATAATTTTCATGATGAAATGATCATGTACAAGTCAGGAGTTCTGTCTTTTAAGTCTCACATTTGTTTGTACAATAATGTAATGCTTAACGTGTGAAGTGCTTAAGCAGACCAATAAGACCATTTTGGTTTTGAACCTGCCAGGCAATTACTATACTGAGATAGGCCACTAGGTGGAGTGAAAATATTTAGCATGTGTGAGCATATAGAGAGAACACAAATTGATCTACCTAGTGTATTTCCAGTTATTTGAAAGCAGCCTCAACTTGTAAAGTTACTTAACCAGAAGAACATGTAGTATGGGCTGGGTCTCAAACATGTAAATGAGAGCAGTCACATGCTGACATTGCAGATAATTGGAGATTATGATAAGGTACTATATCAAATATGAGGATCGTATCATTGGAGGGTATTATTATTATCATCATCATCATCATCCAAACTGGCCTGAGTGTGGCAGACGATGAAATCCAATCTGCAGACATCTAAACAAACAAGAAGACTGAAAGGATTAAGTACTTCAACCAAGACTGTTCAGATGCAGACCTACCGAGATAGCTAAGTAAGTTTTTTTTTGTTCAGCCGGGTGTCTGACACAATAGGGAGAGTATTAGTCGCAGGTTGGCAAGTGCCAAGGCTTGGGGACCCCAGAGTGTGCGTTGGGGTAACTGTTGGGAGTCTTAACCAGCTAAAACTCCGCAGCTTGCAAATGATATTGCTGTTGATCAAGTGAGTATGGGTAACTCACTTGATCAATAGTATGAGCAACTGATTTTTACTGATTTAGCCAATATTGACTTAGGTACGGTAACTATAAAAACATCACTAGTATCCGCAGTCCTTCGGGTTATGGAGGCGAAAAATAGGTTCCTATTCCTAATCACTATTCAGTAGGTGAAGGTACATGTTTGTGGATTTTGCATATGTTGCAGAACATATTAGTACAGATGTATCTCTCCAGAACAGTGTGTAATTTCCTCTGTCACAACTTTGTCGCATGCACGCCTCATATTTCGGGTCTTAATTGAAGCATTTTTAAAAATATAGCTCATCAACGGTAGATCACTGAAAAAAAACGTTCGACACTCGCACTTGCAAGACCTTTCTGATGAGGTATACAAGTCATGTCTCTAGGTAAATCAATTATTGAGATCTCACCCACACACATTGTCATCTTATTTGTATAGATTATGCAACCTATTCTGGAAACCACAATAACAGTGCAGTTTTATTTCCCCTCCAATTCTTTCTGTAATTTCCAAATATCCTACAGTTTCAAAATATGTGTTGCAAAGAAATTTTTGTTTCCCCACATAGTTAAGAGTTCCAATATGTTTGTTGCATAAATATAAAACAGTGCCATAGCAAAAAACGTTCGAACAAGTCACACTCAATTTGAATTAACATGAATTAATCACAGGTAAATGAAATATTTATGGCAAGAAAAACGGAACACATGTCATTTGTTGGCCTTCACAAACTGCAGATCATCCAAAACTCAGCAGCTCACTCCCGCACCAGGCTCTGTGACCTATCACCCCCACCCTTGCCCGGCTCCCCATTCCCTCAAAAGGATAGAATTCAAAATCCTCATCCTTGCTTTCAAGGTCCTCCAAGGCCTTGCCCCCTCCTACCTCTCTGACATGCTGACGGGGGGTCAGCATGTCAGAGTGTCAGCATATCAACCTGTCTGCTCTCTCCGTTCAGCAGGCTCTGGCTCTGCTCCTTATGTCCCGTCCAACCATCGGTGGCCGGGCTTTCAGCCTCTCGGCCCCTACACTTTGGAACTCCATCCCACAATCCATTCGCCTTGCTCCCTCCCATGCCTCCTTCAAGGCCTGACATATACACCAGCAAGGATCAACCCAGCTGTTTGTGATCTTAAAATACATCAAGAAATACACTCCCACAGAGACTGGATTCAGTTTATACGGATGAGTGTGCGTGTTTAATGCAGTCTGTAGGATTTATGGTACAGTGTAACTCCATTAAAACAAATGCTTGTTTTGGTCCAAGATAAGCCCTGTCATTTCACTAACCCGAAAAAATGACCAACTTCTATCAATTCAGGTTGCCGCTAACATTGCTTCCTGTGCATTGCGTGCATGGAGTGCCATTGATATATACATACATTTATTATGTATAATAATATAACAATTCTTACATTTACATAGCGCTTTCCACATCTTATGGATGTCTGATGTAGCAGATCAATAGGTCAAAAGATGCTACACACTGCTAAATGGGCACCCGAGCTGTAGGTTATTTGCTTATTTAGTCAGATTACATAAAACTAGAAAAACATAGGTTTTGTTTGGTACAGAACTTGGGACATCCTCCCGACGTGAAAAGCTCTCTACCAACGTAACTGTGTTGTCATTATAAAGTCACTAAAGTGTTTAGTCTTGTTTTAGGTTGTTTTGCTACAACAACAACAAATTACATTTATAGAGAGCCTTTGCAAACCCAACATAGGATATCCATTCATTCATTGCTCGTACAAAACAAAACCAAGCATCCACTCCCCTTAACGACAACAAATTACATTTGTATAGTGCCTTTCACGTCGGGAGAACGTCCCAAGGCGCTGGACAGTCAGGGATTTGGAACCCAAGCTGCGGGTTGGGATCAGTAAGGGGGTGGGAGGGTGACCGAAGGCACAGTCCAAGTGGAGGGTCTTGAGAATGCACTATAATGCACTCGCCTTAGAAGTGTGTTCGAATCCAGGCAGGGCAAAACCTTAGGCAAGTTTCCTTACTCCACACACCCAATAATAATCCCTCAAAAAAAAACAATAATAAATTGGTCATTTCAATCCGCGACTGCTTGTGGGGACACTGCCCTGCGCAATTGGCTGCCGCGATTCGCCCACAGATACGCAGTCACTTCATTTCACAGTATATTCTGCGAAGCGCTTTGAGACACAGCCTAGAAGACGTGAAAAGCTTGATATCAAAAAGGCAAGGAATTATTATATATTATTACGGTATTATTATAACCCAAATATTATCAATCCATTCCCCTTCATCCCTCCCTCCCCACCCCTCCTCCCAGCCCTTGTAACCCAACACCCCATGCAGCCAGCCATCTTTGCAGTTGCTTAAACACACACACAAAGACATACATATATATCAGTGAGGAGAGATGGAGGAGAGGGGGTGGTTGGGGGGTGGAGGAAGAGGAGGAGAGTGGGGGGGGGGGAGCTGGTAGACAGTTTAAAGCCTGCTCTCTGGTGGGTTAGTTACCCTAGAGAGAGACAGATCAGTGAAGAGGTGAGATTTGCACCTACCTGTTCAGTGGATGTGTCCAGGCTGACACCCATCGCCTGCAACCCCTGGCGCAGTTCCTTCACGTCCACTTGGCCGTCCTTGTTGGTGTCCAGCCTGGAGAACAGCTCGGCATAGTTCCTCTCTCTGTCATAGTCCTTGGCTTCCTTACAGCTGGCCTGAGCAAACACAAACCTCCTGACCAGCTCCATTCCTTCCTTCCTTCTCTCTCTCTCTCTCTCTACTCACCCACTGTGATATATGGCCGGTTGGCGTGTGTGTGTGTGTGTGTGTGTGGGGGGTTGGGTTGCAAAAAACAATGCACAACAGCCTACAATCAAGAGAGGGAAAGGGTGGGTGGAAGAGAGAGATAAAAAAGAGAGATAAATATGAGAGATGGAGAGAGATGGTCAGAGTCTCTCTCTCTCTCTCAAGTCAGGCTGAGGGAGGGAGGGAGGAATAGTAATTAAATAAACACAAACGCACTCACTCACTCTCTCTCTCACTCACAACGCCCTTTCAACACAGACAACCAAGAACCAGGAAGGATCAGTCGCCACGTTCACCATTTAACATCGAGCAAACCCAACTGGTGTGTGTGTGTGTGTTGTCTTTATGCAATTAAAAACAATAAAATAACAACAGACTGTACGCTATTACCTCTTATTTATCTATCTATATATCTATCTATAAAGTATATAGATATATATATATATATTCAAGTTACTTCTCGGTTTCTTCCTAACCGCAGTTGAAAGTTTTTTTTGGTGGGTGTGGGTGTGGGTTTGGTGGGAAGGAAGGAGAGAAAAAGGCGAGGGACCGTTGCTATTGGGTTTTTCCAAGCCTTCGGTCATAACGTGGGTGGGTTTTATTCCTTCCCTGTGAAGTAGGGAATGAGTTGTGATTTGCAAGAGACTACACCCATATACAAAGTAGGGGAGGGAGGGGGTTAGTTGCCATTTTGCTGTGCAGCTCATGTTTTCTGCTCAATGTTACACCAATCTTGGCGTTTGACATAGCGCTGTTCACGTCTTCCAGACTGCGCCTCAAAGCGCTTCACGGAATCTACTAACAACAGCAAAATTACATTTACAGAGCGCCTTTCACGGCGGGAGGACGTGACCAAGGCGTTGAACAGATGATAGGTCGAGACCTGAGCGGGGTGCGGGGGTTGGAGGGGAGGGTTCAGGGTCGGGGCAGGGGGACGGAGAGTAGGAAAGGGGGGGAAGAGTTAGGAGGGCAGCAGAAGCAGGAAAGGGAGGAAGTGAGGCGAAGGGATTGCGGGGTGGAGTTCCCGAGTGTGGGGGGCAGAGAGGCTAAACGCCCGGCCACCGATTGGGTTCAGGCGGGGGACAAGGAGCAGGTCAGAACCCGCTGAACAGAGGGGACGGGCAGGCTGATAGGGAGACAGCAGTTTAGGAGATAGGCGGGGGCAAGGCTGTGAATGGCCTTGAAAATGAGGACGAGGATCTTGAATTCTCATAATTGAGGGATTATTAGTAGGCGTGTGGAGTAAGGAAACTTGCCCAAGACCTGGCTGGATTCCAATACAGGTCTGACGCTTGTAAGGCGAGTGCTCTAGCCACTGAGCAACAGGATTCCTATTGAAGGGATCCTTCCTGTTGAAGGATTCTATAGACATAGAGAGAAAAAACACAGGAATTGAAGACACTGGTTTGACCTCGGGGAATAATGATGGTTCACGTACATCATCATCATTAATAATAATCCTAATAACAATCCTAGCATTGTTCACATCGGGAGGGAAACAACTTGCATTTGTATAGTGCCCTTCACGCTGGATAGTGCCTGGGAGCGCAGCTCAGTGGAGTCTGATAACGCTACTTCGCAAGCTTTGTTGTGAAGTGCTGAGTTTTACGATGTGATTTTAGTTTCAGTCAAGTTCTTGCAATGCCAAATAATGTTAAATAAGTCTACATTTTTCTTACATATAGTCCGAACTGGAACTGAACCCAGGTCTCTCGCTTGCAAGGCAAGTGTTCTAACCACTGAGCTACAGGACTCCACTACAACCTATGATGGGAATGCTAAAAACTCATTTAATATGGAATAAACTGAGGAGGCATTCAATGTATAAAAAGCGGTTGGATTTGAACACTAGGCCCCTTCCCCTCATTATAGCTCCATATTTTACCAGTCACATTTATTTTGTTCAACATAACAGTATTGAAAGTGTCTGGCCTGTAGATGGTGCTTTAACACCAAAGGCAAACTAACAGCTTCCACCA
This sequence comes from Hydrolagus colliei, assembly GCA_035084275.1. Taxonomy (NCBI): domain Eukaryota; kingdom Metazoa; phylum Chordata; class Chondrichthyes; order Chimaeriformes; family Chimaeridae; genus Hydrolagus; species Hydrolagus colliei. Next base: position 13,517,600 of record CM068749.1, on the reverse strand, counting down.
CAATGCCCTCACCAAATTTTTATCAGTTTAAATTACCAAGTTGGTTCTATTTTATATTTTTTAAAATACAACCAAGAAAATCTGTGAAAAGAAAAATAGTAAGGATTATACATTTATACTGAATTCCACAATCGAGCACTCAATGAGTGTTCATTTTAAGAGCTAGAGTCCCAACAACTTTTTATTAATAAAAACAAACACTTCAACGATGGTCCAAACTTCTAAAATTAAGTGTCTAATTTAATTTTTCATGTTGCATTAGCTAAAATTCGCCCACAAATATATATAGTCAATTCACTTTACAGTATATTCTGTGAAGCGCTTTGGGATGTCGATAAGATGTGAAAAGCGCTATATCAAATGCAAGGATTATTATTTTTTATTATAAATTAGACTAAAATTATAAAGCCAGCTGATGTGAAATTGAAGGAGAACGAGACAACTTCCCTCAAGTGATCTTGTGTCACTTGCCTAAATCAGGAGCTCTGTTCCCAAAACAGTGAACAATGTGTCTCCATTAAATGCACTGAAATAATACAAACTGTGTGGTGTAACTACAGTATTGTATAGGCTATTTTCTCTGGAACAGAAACAGCAACTGGCAAGGCATCCACCAGTGCATTCACGGATGAAATATTTTAAGTATCTTATTGTATATTGTGTGTCTCGGTTAATCCCCCAGCTCAAATGCAAAATAGCAAAATAGCAATCTAATCTGCAAAGTATCAACGTTATATGTTCTATCAATTTAACTATACTGCATGAAACAATATTGTGGAGAGCCTGCTTAATCCCCATGGTTCATGTAGTTATTTTATTTTGATGCCATGCATTATTATATTTTATTTTAATGCAGTGCATTTAATCTTCCATTAACAATTCTAAATCCAAACCAATGCGTGTTTGTATGTCTCACTTTGTCACAAATAATCTGTTTAATTTTTTTAAATACCTTCATATTCAGAGTTGGGATTTGGGTTTGTTCAATTGTAGAATTTGAATATTTGTAAGGTCCAAAGCTATTTCTGCTTGCTGAACAACAACAACAACAACAAAATGATACTTGTATTGTGCCTTTTATGTCAGGAGGGTGTCCCAAGGCGCTAAAAAAGCAGAAAGCAACACAGATGTTTAGAATAATTCAAAATGATAATTCAATGCTTATGAATTATCTATGGGCAAAGCATGAAGTCATATTAATTGACATTTTACAATATCAACATTCCAGAAGGTTATTTGAAATGATAAAGAAGCAGACACTAAATATTACACATGGAAAAGAAGACTGTCCATTAGTTTGTTTCAATAGAGGAATTTAAATGAAGAATCGTTAAATTCACATTTAACATTAGATTTGTTACAGGTGGTATATTTAATTTTTAAAAGATATTCTCAGTTTGCATGTATCGCATAATTTAACTGGAACTCCAGGTCTAGTATTACAATCTAGACCTTCCCGTACCCCCCACAATCCGGCCTATGAGTTTGTAGCCCCAGTAAATCCTGTAAAAATGAATCAACGTTTAGTCAGATGATCTGCTTTAACATAAGCAGCGAGTAACTGCAATCCTGGAGGACAGCATTCTGAACAGAGTTCAAATTCCAGTCTTGATTGGCATTCATGTTCCATCCTCCTATTGGGAGATGCGATCTCCTGCCTCAGCCAAACCATTCCTGGCAAGAATGATAGCTGTGAGGGACCCCTTCCTGCATTTCTCCCGTGGAGACATACCGGTATACGCTTGGAGGTTTGCATAAGATATCCCAGCTCATTTTTCCAAACAAGGTTATTATGAAAGCAGGGGGCTGGGGAAGCGAAAAGTCATCAAGTAAAAATAGATGTTGCTGTATATATTGGTCTTACTGTGTCATGAATGTGAGACTATAAGATTAACGCCTTTACTGGTACCATATGGCTACATTCTGTCAGATCAAAAAATAATGCGTAATAGTCATCCATCCCCTAATTTTTACTGCCCAAACCTGGCCTCCTTCAGGTCTACAACCAGATCCAAGGAGCTTAAAAATATTCTGTCCTTTGTAGTATTTTTTTTCATTTATCATTACAGTCTTCAAAACTGTTTCCAAACTGATCTAGTACAGTCCTGTAACAAAACACTCATTGATGTCTATAATATTTCAACATGCCTGACAGTGGATTGGGAACAAGATGAGCCACTGTTCAGTTCACTGCATGGGTCCACTAAGCTGTCTGTCCACTAGTTCATTGGGTCATGGTTGTGGTCACTATAGTTGGTAGTACTCATGCCTCTAAGACAGATATTTGTGGGTTCGGGATCTATGTCAGGACTTTGAACTCACAGTCTAGCATGACACTTTAAGGTAGTGCTGGGGGACTGCTGCATTTCAGAGATGCGTTCCATTAACTTAGATACAGTATTAAACAAAGGTTCTGTCTACCTGTTCAGGTGGATATTAAAAATCCCATGCCATTAGTCAAAAAAGAGAAGAGAGTTTCTCCTGGTATCCTGACTAACAATCCTCCAGATAAACTTGGACACTTACATTGTCACTGTTTGTAGGTCAGTCCTGTGCATCAATTGGCTTTCATCAATGTACTTTACGTAAATCCTCAAAACCTACCAAGTCATTGAGCACCTGCCTGTTCATGTTCCCGGCCTATCCATCCTACCATCAGCAGGCGAGCTTTCAGCCATTTTGCCCCCATCCTCCATCCCTCCGACTCCCTCCCTCATCTCATTCAAGGTCCACCTCAACTCCTACCTTCACAGAATGTACTGTGAAGCGAATTGACTGTATAATTGTGGGCGAAACGCGGCAGCCAATTATGCACAGCAGTGTCCTACAAACAGTCGCGGATTGAAAATGACCAATTTTTTTTATTATTGTGGTTTTTTTTGACGGAGTATTATTATTAGGCGTGTGGAGTTTAACCCGGCAAAGCCCAGGGGAAATAAGGTCGATTCTAACATCCAAATCTATATATACACACACACTTTTTTTTAAATCGGTCGTTATCATGACTATCATCGGTTGTTATCGTGTTATCATCGGTCAGCTCTTGACCCAGCTCATCAATCGATCAAAACCCAAATTAAAATGCGGACATTTGATATGGCACTATATCAAATTCAAAGATTTCATAAATGTACATCGTAAAATGCTATGAACATGTAAGCTTTTGAGCACATTCCAAATTGAATCCAAGGAAGACTGAGAACATTCAACTGGAAACTGAATCAATGAATCGACATATTTTGTGAGCTGCGTGCCTCAGGTTTATTTGTTTAATATTTTTTATTTATTTAAATTTTTTTAAAAACCGAGGCACGGCTCAGCGAGGAGGAGAAATCTGGCGAGAAAAAAATCCGGTTGAAGTCAAGTTGAAAAATAAATAATAAATGGGTCGTTTCCACCCGCGACTGTTTGTGGGACGCCCCTGTGCGCTTGCCGCGTTTCGCCCACAAATATACAGTCAATTCCCTTTACAGTGTATTCCTGCTGAGCGCTTTGAGGCGTCTGGAAGACGTGAAAAGCGCTACAGCAAATGCCAGCATTATTACTATTATTATTATTAATAAATTGGATTCCCCCCAAAAGAAGCAACTGTCTCTTTAAGTGAGGCTGACCAGGGCCAGTTCTTTTGCAATCTGCGCTGACACTTTGCTCCCACTAACAGCCCACTGACGCTGCAACGCACATCTAGACACACACACACACAAATACTAAATCTATTCCAGTGCACAAAGCAGGCGAGGTTGGCTTCACAGCTGCAAAGACACTCAGGCAACACACACACACACAGTCAGACACACAGACCACACACACACACAGACGTCCTTTGCTGGAACAGGTTTCTTTCTGTGAGCGGATGTGATTGATTGATGTTGGGTGAAATTGCAATGATGTCAGTAATATTACCTGGTTGAAAGTAGCAACAACACAGTGAGTGAATGAGAGAGAGTGAGTGAGTGAGACAGAGACAGAGAGAGTGAGTGAGTGAGTGAGAGAGACCTGTTGGTGGCTTATCTGTCTCTGTCTGTGTGTCTGTCTATCTTGTAGTTAAGTCAGTTACATTAGACCAGCCCAGCTCAGCCACCTCCCCCTCCTCCTCACTGGCCATGGGATCAACTTAAAGGCTTCCCCTCCCCTCCCTCCCTCCCCTCTCCTGAGAGACTGGCCTTCCTTCCCCTACCCCCCCCCCCCCCCTCACCCCCCTGTGTGAGGCGGGAGGAGGGTAACCGATGGCTTTCAAGATGACGAAGAAAAAGAAATTCAAGTTTCGGGTCGGCTTCGAGCTGGAGGAACTCTCCTCCGTCCCGTTCGTCAACGGCATCCTCTTCTGCAAAGTGAGGCTCCTGGACGGCGGCAGCTTCACCGAGGAATCCTCCAGGTACAGACAGCAACACACACAGACAGACACAGACACAGACACACACAGACAGCAACACACACACAGACAGACACACACACACACAGACAGACACACACACACACAGACAGACACACACAGACAGCAACACACACAGACAGACACAGACAGCAACACACACACAGACAGACACACACACAGACAGACACACACACAGACAGACACAGACAGCAACACACACAGACAGACACACACACATGCATTGTCTGCATTAACTCTCCACTGGACAAGGACGTGTTATATTATTGTGTGTGTGTGGGGGGGGGGGGTGATTACTATTTCAGTGGGGATTTTTTTTACTTGCCCAAATTCCAGTTGTACAACTCATACTCTCACTCTCTCACACACACACACAGAGAGAGTGTATAGCGACATGAAAACACAGTAAAGTTGTTTGGGCTGATTTTGAATTGAGCCGCCCTTTTGAGCCTGCAGGGTACTGCAGAGCTTTCTGCAGCCGAGTAAATCATTTGGGAAAAGTCAAATTGGTTGGGAAACTGTGTTTCGGGGGCGGTTTCCCCAAACCCAGATTTGTGTGTGTGTTTTTTTTTTAAAAAAGCACCTCAAAGTAGAAAAGTTGGATTGGGTTAGATTGGTTTAGATTAGATGAAAGGTTTATGGAGGTATAGTAGAAGTAGCAAAACTAACAACAAAATTCCCTTTTACATTGTGGCAAATATATATATATCTTATCCCCAAATTGAAACCTGATCTCAACTTTAATACTTGAAATAATCTTCACCTTATAGACAGGGGAATTGTCTTAAATTCTTATTCTCAAATTCATTCTTATTTGGTGTTTATTGCAGTGAAAGTTACATTCCACTCATGTTATGGGGTGAGGATTGGTTTCCTCCCATTTTTTATACATATATATATATCTATCAAGTTTCTAAATCATTTGCACCAGTTGATAAGAACCATCCTTTTAAGTCCAATGATGCGCTGCAGTGCTGCATAATGGGGTAACTGATCTGTTTGACTTTACTGCATTACTTCAGACTGCATTAGGGTAATGTGAATTGAAATGTATTGAGAGAAGAAGAATGATTTTCAAATTGGGGGATTGAAAACAAAGCTGGACACTAGTCTTGCCCGTACGTTTACCAGGGTATTGTTGTTCGTTTTTATTTTTGAGTTTTTAACCATCTGGTTTGCAAGATACTATATTTCCATTTACTTTTTTGCTGCAGCACACATTGTTTCCAATCATGCATGCAATGAGCCATCTGATACCATTTCTTTGCCAATAATAGCCCATAAAGTGGTTGATCTAAAACATTTTTGGGATTGACGCATCCTCTGGGGAGAACTGTTTTTCTCATTCGTTCAAAGGAGGACATCATTTTACTTAGAACTCCATCAATAGGAGATGTGATGGAAAAACTAGATAATAATAATAATCCTTGCATTTGATATTGAGCTTTTCACGTCTTCTAGTCGTCTCAAAGCGCTTTACAGAATACTGTATACTGTAGAGTGAATTGATTGTATCTATGTGGGCGAAATGCAGCAGCCAATTGCGCACAGCAGTGGATTGTGTGGCCAAACTATTATTTTACTGGATCCTGTGCAGCAATGTGTTATTGGTCCAAATAGTGTTGTTCAGTCGCCATACACTTTATCCCCACTTAAAGGTTACCATAAAGCTGTTAATAATAAAATACAGAACCATTTGTAACGCAGTCCTTTTCTTGGATGAGATCGAGTTTTAAATACTTGTCTCAAACTCTGCTCTTACCCACTCCATGCACGTTTTATCTAGAATCTTACCTACGCCTTCCCTTTTGCTGTCTTCTGGATATAGTTTCATTACTATTCGAGTTTAAAATTCTTGTCCTCGCCTTTAAAAACTCTCCACGGTCTACTTCTGCCGTACCTCTGCCAAGTTGTCCTCTCCCTCTGCTTGGCGGGTACTGGCCTGCTCCACGTCCCCCGCCCTGCCTGCTCCAACAGAGGTCAGGCCTTTAACATTCTTGCCCTCTGGAACTCCATCCCGGAGTCCCTCCGCCTTCCCTTCGTTTAGGTTCGTATCAATACCTTCCTCTTCGACCATGTTTGGTCAAGTTCCAGACTCCTATCCCTCTTGCCCTTCAATGACAACTTGAACAACAACTTGCATTACTATACATATAATATATATATATATATAGATACTATATATATATGTATATATACACAATAACTATATAGCACCCTCCCTGTGGGGTAACTTCTCAGAGTGCTCAACACTCTTGACTCCAACTCTCGACTGTCCAACATCTTGGGATGTCCTCCCAAAGTGAAAGGCACTGAACAACTGCAATTTGTTGTTGTTTGTTATTATTGATCGATTTCCAGTCTCGCAACCAAGAGATCCATATTCATGTTTGAGCCTTGGCAGAGAATCTACTATCATGTTTGACATTGGAGCATCATACTATCTTCACAAAATATATGTACAGTGTTTGAGGAGGGTCACAGTATCAGGAATCCCAGCTAATTTCTAATCTTCATTTCCTAATCCATGGTAACAGTATTAATTAGTTGTCCTCCAGCTAAAATCAGCTAACTGAGCACAGATTGATGATCAAATGTGGAGTCCTTCCAATCAACACAAACTCTTACTGGATAAACCCACTGACCCATCAGGAATGGAGCATTGTTGATTATATTGATTCAATTTGCACATGTTGCATAGTCACTGATTTCAATCTTTCTGCGAAAAAGGAAATCCACTCACAAATGGCTGATATTAACAACCATGCCAAATTACACAAGCAACATAAATATGTCATTGTGGAAGGGGACCACAAAATGCTAAGTCAATCCACTTTACAGTATATTTTATGAAGCGCTTTGAGACATCTCAATGATGCCTCCATCAAAATACAAGGATTACTATTATTTACGTTGCTATTTTACACTTTTGGGACATTGTACTCTTGCAAAAGATTAATGGCCACCATTTGTTGTGTTTGTAAAAAAGAAAGTAGCCAATTGATCAAAATTATATTGTCTATATAGGGTGGAGGGGGGAGAGAGAGAGAGAAAGGAACAAGAGTAGGCCCAAATCTCAAAAGCAAGTAGCTTGGAGCTGCTCAGTGATATGTTGATCCCACCCTCTTTACTTAATTAAGTTTCATTGTTTATCCAATTTGTTTTTCAGTTGTGAAACTGTGTTTAAACTATTCATTAAGATACTTGGCAAGTGATGAGAAGGTTTCATTAACTGGACCCCATTATTAGCTAGGACCCAGCTGCTATCTTAAATGCTGTCATTTCTGTTATTCATTCTTTGTGGAGTTTTGAGTGCTTAAAGCAATGCTGTTAAATTTGGCATGAATTTTAAGAAAACGGTCTTGCGCCCATTTTCTTCCTGGTAGAGTGTAAATTATTTTCTAGATGGAATTTTGCTCAGCCAATTAAATGAAACATTGAAACTATTCAATGCCTTAAATATTGTGATTTATTTAACCTGCTCAATTTCATTGAGCTGGACAGAGTTATTTGAATTGTAGTGCTATTCATGGTACAGTACTGTACTCCATTGCTGAAACGTCGCTAACTCTGCAATGTCCTCTCTGTTTTAGGTCAACTCCAAGCTTTTTAGTTTCATACTTAATCACATGGTATCATCAACTGCTCTCCAGTTTATCCAATTAAGTGAGAATCCAAAAACTCTGGTTAGTCAGAAATTACCATGTGATGTGCAGAAATGCCCTGTGAAACCAGCAGTCGAAATCTGATACCGTGCTGTGAGGATGTGGTCAACAGCAATCAATCAGTGATCCCAGTGCTGATCTGCACAATACAGTCACTATACTTTACAGGAAATCCTGTGAAGCACTTTGAGACAGTTTCTCAACATGAAGAGTGCTACATTAAATGCGAAGATTGTGATTATTTTAATCTCAGAATTTATCAATTCCAGCAAATGAAAAATTCAGCAAATACACCACTAATGTTTTCCACTGAGACTATATCATATTGTTACAGCTTTTAAAAAAACACTCCGAAGAATAGAGGTTTCAAAAATATAATCAAATTCAAAAAAACATAGTTAATCCGCCAGCTGCATTGGAATTGATATACTGTATAAAGTAATAATGTGTATTAAGCACAGTTTTTATTTAATTGATTTTATTATTTATTTACCCAATTCATTTTCCAGCCAGGTAGAAACAAAAGTATGTGCCAAAGAACCATAAGATTTGATTTATGTCCTACTTGTGATGCTGACAATAATTTTCATGTCAGCACAGTCTAGGCTATAAATAATTATGCCATGGGACTCCACTATAAATTCTCAACTGTTTAGATACCTCAGTGAAAACCAAACCAGGAGTCTGTATTTGCAGACCTATAAAGTTATTTATTCACTTCGCTTTCACACCCTCTGTTTTTTGTGTTTTGTTTTTAAAGCATTGTTTACATGCTCCGGCTAAAACAATGTAGTGTGGCAGGTGTTTCTGGGCCTATTTCATTTAAAAGAATCTAAGAATTGTTCACATTGACACTCATTTGAGTCAAGATTAAGTCTTCCCTCTCCTTCAACGTCTTTCCTCCCACCTCAACCTTCAAGGCACAGTCCTTGACTGGTTCCACTCTTATTTGACCCACCGTTTACATTTTGTTTCTTCCAATGGTTTTTCTTCAAACCCCCGCACAGTTTTCCACGGCGTCCCTTAGGGCTCTGTCCTCGGTCCACTCCTTTTCACCCTTTACACGCTCCCTCTGGGCGACGTCATCCACAGACATGGGGTAAATTTCCACATGTATGCGGATGACACCCAGTTGTACCTTTCTGCCTCATCCCTCAACCCCCAGACGATCGATGTTCTGACAGCATGTCTGTCCGACATCGAGTCGTGGACGAGGGACAACTTTTTGCAATTGAACGTGAATAAGACCGAGGCCCTCTGATTGGCTCAAGCCAGCACCTCCGCACATCGGGCGCTGCCAGCCTCAACATCCAAGGCTGCACTCTCCACCTCACAAAGCCAATCAGGAACCTTGGCATCATGTTCGATCAAAAACTTTCCTTCCTCCCCCACATCCGCGCCTTGACCGGCACCGCCTATTTCCATCTGCGCAACATTCCCAGGCTCCGTAATTATCTTAACCCCAGCGCTGCCGAAACACTCGTGCATGCGTACATCACCTCACGGCTGGACTATGGAAATTCTCTCCTAGTCGGCCTCCCCAGTTCCTCCATTCATAGGCTGCAGGCCATCCAAAACTCTGCAGCCCGTGTACTATCCCGCACCCGCCTCCGCGACCACATAACCCCCGTCTCCACTGGCTCCCCATCCTCCAGAGGATCGAGTTTAAGATCCTCGTCCTCACCTACAAGGCCTTACACGGCCTTGCCCCGCCCTACGTAACCGATCTACTCTCCCCCTACACGCCCACCCGGACCCTCCGTTCAACAGGACTTGGCCTGCTCCAAGCCCCCCGCCTGAACCGCCCCACCATCGGAGGCCGGGCCTTCAGTTTCTCCGCTCCCACCTTATGGAATGCCATCCCTCAATCCCTCCATTTCGTCTCTTCCCTTTCCTCTTTCAAGGCCGGTTTGAAGACTTTCCTCTTCGATCGTGCCTTTTGTTCCACCCCAAACTCTTTTACCTCCCCTTCGTGTTTCACCCCTTCCCAAACACTCCCCTCCCAGCTCGGGTCACACGCCTCCTGTGCAGCGCCTTGGGACGTCCTCCCGACGTGAAAGGCGCTCTATAAATGTAAATTGTTGTTGTTGTAGTAACCTGGTGTTGAGGTCCAAAGTGCAGTGTTCACAAAACAGATTGGTTCAGAAACTCATCTAAAACACAGCACTCTCATTGATGCTTGTTCTCTACGTCAGCCTAGGTTATGAACTCAAATCCGATTATTATTATAATAAGAACAATCCCTGTGCCTTATGTCGTAGAGACGTCTAAGTGTTTCACAGAATAAACTGTAAAATGAATTGACCGTACATTTTTGGGGTGAAAGCCAATTGTGCACAACAGTGTCCCACAAACAATCGTGGACTGAGTGATCAAATGATGATTATTATGTTTTTTGAAGGGATTATTACGCCCGGAAAAACGGTTTGTCTGACAACCGGGTTCCAACTCACTGCTAGGTAAACAGAAGCGCATGGAGTGAGGAAACTCGCCCAGCGTTTCACCTTGCCCGGGAATTGAACCGAAGATCCTCTCGCTTGCGAGGCGAGTGCTCTAACCACTCAGGTGCAGGACTCCACTAGAAGCAAGAATAGCAGAGATCAGTTGGTGGGGGAGTGGAATCGAGCAAACTGACTGGGGAACTATAGAGAAAGGTATTAACTCCGTTCATTACCCTTTCTACAGGATGATTGCATGTGTCAAATCAGGCACAACTATTTTTGCCAATTTTCTCCCTTTCTAATCCCACCTTACCTCCCCCCACACTTTTTTTTTACTCCTTTTTCTTTCTATGGCTGCAGTTATTTTACTTTGCACAGATGACTGGTTTTCACTTGTAAACCTTGATGGCAATTCCTGACACATAGTACTACTGCATTGTTTTGGCATTTCTGCTGGCGATAGCTGGCCATCAAAGATCTAGTGTTTTGGGGTCGTATGTAAAGCAGAAAAACCACAAACCTATCTTTCTACAGTATTTTGTGCAGACTGAGTACAATGCAGCTGCATGTCCCCACCCAACTGCACCACAATCTTATTTCACAGGCAACCTCTATCATAGTGTTGTACGGTTAGCTATTGCATCACATTCCAATTAGACCCAGCAAATTTAATTATTTTAATTGGGTTTTCTTTGCCTGCCCTTTCGAGGAATCACTGCATTAAATTAACTGTCAGGTCACCGGGAATTAATTGTAGCGACGTCTAAGCGCCACCACAGAAATCTGTATTTAATTGCCCTGAGATTAACATAAAGGCACAAAGTACCTTTTTAAGAGCGAATGTATAATGTATGACAGCCGTTCACCGAAAGAGAAATATTTTTGACTGAAAAATATATTGAAGTATTTTTAATAGAATTCCAATAAGAAATTGAAGGGCAAAACTCTTTACTGCTAAATTAATTTTAAAAAAACAACCGTGATCCATACTATTATGTCTCATTAAAGACCTGATGAGTGGAAACAGACAGCCATTGCTTGTTGATTACTCCTAATGTTTTGCTTTATTTTCAAATCAGTCATGATACTGGCTATCCAGCTTTGTAAGGCATTGAAAGATACAGTATCTTAATTAACTCCCAGTATAAATCGAAGTTGCGCCTTGGGACGTCCTCCCGACGTGAAAGGCGCTCTATAAATGTAATTTGTTGTTGTTGTTGAAGTTGTTGTTGTATATGGGCTATGTACTGTACTTCATTTTGTGAAATTCTGTGGCTGAATAGAATTTCAGCAAAACGTTCTGTTGCTGTGTTATTTAAACCAAACTTGCATTTCAAGTTACTCTATTTGGATATGATGCCAATTTGAGATTGCAGTGTTTGTATAATGAGCTGATGAACTAGATTTCGTCTTTATTACTTTCAGTGTAAAGATTAGATATGGAATCTGAGATCTGTCGAGAAATACACCATATGATTTATGACAAACTTCCACCCGGTTGGTCACTGCTTTGCTTTATATAATTACCACTCTTCACATAATTAATTCCTAAGGAACATTATTCTCTTTTGTGACTAACAGGTTTTAAATAGAAAGCTTTTGAGAATGTTCAAACTCTTTTAAAATCATAATATAATTCAACGCAAGCACTAAGAGAGAAAAACACATTTTAATGAAGATAAAGATCACGTTGGAAATGTTATTGTCAGAAGCAAAGTTAGGTGTCTTAATTATTATTAATTCTTATGGTTCAGCAACCTAACTTCTTTGTCAATCCATCTAGTACCTTTTTTTAAAAAAAATCTGGAATTATTTCTTTTCTCTGGGTTATGATGAAGTGTCATGGACCCGAAACATTGACTCACTTTCCTTTCTCCACAGATGAGGCCTGACCTGCTGAGTGTTCCCAGCAACATCTGTTTTTGTTTCAGATTTCCAGCATCTGCATTACAGTATTTTGAGTATTGTCTCCTTTCTCTCTCTCTCTGTACACAGTGAGAAATACTGTAGAATTATTTTTCTCTTCAAAGTACTGTACAGAATACTGGTTTAAAGCAGTATCGTACATGTTAGCCTAATGTTAAGGTGACCAAATTAGACAGATTTCCAAGTGCAGTTGCACACTCCACCTCACCAAGCCCGTCAGGAACCTAGTCGTCTTGTTCCATCCTCAACTGCCTTTCCTCCCCCACATCCATGCCATCACCCGCTCCACTTTCCCTCACCTCTGCAATATTGCCCAACTCCGCCACTACCTCACCCCTCAGGCCACTGAAACTCTCATAACATTGTCACGTCCAGGCTCGACAATGCCGGGCTTGTCGGCCTTCCCAACTCTATAGGCTGCAGATCATCCAGAACTTTGCTTCCCACGTCCTCTCATGCAACAAGGTCTGAGACCCTATCTCCCCCATTCTTGCCTGACTCCATTGACATCATTCAGAGGATTCATTCCAGATCCTGGTCCTCACCTTTAAAGATCTCCATGGCCATGCGCTACCCTACCTCTGAAATTTCCTAACCTCCTACCAACCTGTCCAGTCCCTCCGCTCAGCGCGCTCTGCTCCATGTCCCCTGACCAACCTGCCCCACTATCAGCGGGCGAGCCTTCAGCCACTCTGCCCCCAACCTTTGGAATTCCATCCTGCATTTCCTCCGCCTTGCCCATCCCCTCCTTCAAGTCCCGTCTCAAGACCTTCCTTTTTGACTGTGCCATCACTCACCCCCTTTCCATACCATCTTATGCAATTTTTACTCTATAGATCTAGGCATACGTTCGTTTAGCCTTGTTAGTTACTATTTCTGTTGTGCAATGCAACAGCGCAGACATGCTTTGGTCACCTGGAGGGTTTAAATATTTTCTGTGTTTTACTTTATTGGATTACATCAGGGTTTTTCATTTTTACATCATATTTTTCTACTAATATATGATAACATCTCAAGTACTTCTGAATATTGAGTTCATGTTGTTTTATTGTTGTTTGTGTATGGAAGCGGGACTTATACATTAAACAAACTAGAATAAATGGACCATTTTGCAAACTGAAAGAGTGAAATGGAAGTTTATACAGTTACGTTGTTTCATGCCAAGGGTGATTTAAATTTATTGAGAACAAATTCAATACTCATTCTGTTTACAGCGCATATAGTTTCATGAATCCTCAATGAGTACCACTAAGGCGCTGTTTAGTTTGTATTAAAGCAAGATTCTGGGTTTCACCTGAATTATTTCACAGCAAAACAAATAAAATGTACACTAATGTTATCATTCACACTGTTCTTTTCTTTCCAACCCCACTCTATACTAACTATCATCACAACAGTGGGATAATGTTGCCTGTTATCATCCCCCCAGAACAGTTAATGTCACTCTTTGATTATCGCATTAAAAAGTGTTATTGGGCCATTATAAGAAGAGCTCCTTTTCTCCAAGCATTTGTCTCTCCCTCCCAATACAGTTGGAGCAAAATTCACTTTCGTGCACTGTGATAATCCTTGTACAGTATATGATATAGCTGTTTTCATATTGGAAAGATGTTTCAGTGTACAGTACTTCACAATCAGGATTTACTGTTGCTAACCTGAAGTGTAGCAGCTGCATATTTTTGGGTGAAACAGAGCTGCCAATTTGATCACAGCAAACAGCCATGAAGTGAAAAAAGTATCTGGAGGATTGAATGTTGGGCAGAAACTCCCTCCTCATTTTGAGTAGTACCTTGGGATTTTTAAATGTCCATCTGAACAGACAGATGGTACCTCAGCTTATCAAAAAAAAAAGCAGTGCTCCCACACCATTGCCAAAACTCTATGTCAGCCTAGACTATCAATTCAAAGTCTCAACAGGGGATTTGCACCCACAACTTTCTGACTCACAGGCAGGAGTGATCCCAACTGAGCCAGGCAAGCAATGGGTTTGCATTCTGTCGTAGTTGAGTACTATCCTGTTCTTTTCCTGTTTTTTTATTACATTGGCTTTGCAATATTTTCAGCAGAATTATTTGTTGAAAGTTTGAAGCTGAAACAGATGGAGTTGTTAAGAAACTTATGCCTGACTGTGATATCATTGGATTGCATGCCAGCAAAATACAGTATTATCAAAAAAAACATGTTTTTGAAACATTAAATAAATAATGGGTTTATTTGCTCAATCATCCTAACTATTTTGTAATATCAAATTATTATCCTTGTCCCCTGAATACTCCGTTCCATCGTCAGCAGTCGTGCCTTCAGCCACTATGTCCCAAAGCTCTGGAACTCCCTCCCTCACTCCCTTCGCCCCTCTTTTCCCATTTTCAGGTCCCGCCTGAAGACCTTTCTGTTTGACCACGCCTTTTGGTCACCATATCCCCCACCCCGTGGCTCGGCTCTGAGCTCCGCTTTGTGAAGCGCTCTGAGGCGCCGTCTGGTGTGGAGTGCGCTATATAAATCCAAGTTGTTGTTGTTCTTGTTTATGGCCAGAAAATTGGAAACCATCGAAATGATCTTAGCATTCCACCAACCACCCAGTGCTTTTGATCTGGAGAGAACACTACCGATCAGAGAACTATACATCCACTTCTGAGATGTAACTGGATCAAAGAATAATGTTTATTTAAGAGCATCTTCAAAAGTAGCTTAGTTTTCTATTTGATGTTGACATTTGAAGTGTTTCATGTGTTGCAGAACAGAATCAAAATGTCGATGCTGATGTGTAGCTTTGAATTGACGTCAATAAATTTCTTTATAGTGATAACCTGCCTGAATTTCAGTGGCATAGCCAGTTTGTGATCAGATCTTCACACCAAAGCTAAGCAGTATTTGGCCAGAAGCTGATGTGCAGTATTGTCATAGTTTGGCATGTTGTGTAACAATTATTGCTGAGTCGTATTTCTCATTTTTAGAAACATTAATTGCATAAGAGATTAGGTGGAGGTTATTCGTGATTTTTTTTCTATTAAACAACAAAAAAAAAAAAAAACTTCGATTTATATAGCACCCTCCATGCCGGATAGCGTCTTAGAGCGCCAGTTTAAATAATCTAGCCCCAAGTTAATTTCAAGAAAAATTTATGATTTATTCTTTTGATGTTTTTGTCAAAGCCTTTGTGAAAAATAGATGACGTTACTGAATGCAAATTTTGTGCGATACATAATTGTTTGTGGTTGCTGTATTGGGACATTCCCTTCTGGCAGAACAGGCTTTTTCTAGTGAAAGAAGCTGCTGTCAGCACAGATTGTACATAAAAGATTCACACATTAATTGAAGCAAGCCTTCAACATTATTTAAAGGAGCTTTTATTTTCACACATTGAATTTATCCTGTTAAAGCATTGAGTCCTACATCATACAATATTGATCTGCAGTTGCTGTGGGTGAAAGGAGCCTAACTCTCATTGAGTTTTTAAAAATTGTTTAGAGCCTTGTTAGTTGCATGTAACCAATAATTACATGTATCTAATGTGGAGTCCTGTAGGTGGGTGATTAGAGCACTATCCTTGCAAGTGAGAGACCTGGGTTCAATTCCAGGCAAGGCGAAACCTTGGCCAAATTTCCTTACTCCACACGCATAATATTAATTTCTTGAATAAAACAAAAAAAATGAAATTCACGATTGTTTGTGGGACACTACTGTGTACAATTAGCTGCCATGTTATGCCCCTATTCACTTAACAGTATATCCTGTCAAGTGCTTTAAGAAGTCTAGATGTGAAAATACTATATCTAATGCAAGGATTAGTATTATTACAGTAATTAGCAATACAACTATTCCTGTTAATATCATTTTACAGTCTGAGGCTGATTTAACTGAAGATGTAATCTCTTATGATTTGAATTCAGTACAAAAACATTTTTAGGATGAGCAACCCCAGAGTAAATAATTGTCAGTACTGTACTTGATTCAAATAAACACAAATGTATACAGTATGTGAATAACTATGTGGTTTTAAGACAAACAGCACTGTACCAGCCCCACCCAGTTCTGTTGGCTTATTCTCGAGTAACAATGGTAACCACTGTGAAGCTGTTCATAGCCAAAGAGGAAAAGGATAGTTAGGGAGAGAAAGGAATGGACTGAGTTAGAGCAGCACGAAAGGGAGATTTAAAAACAAACCTTGCCAATTTTCTCTTCATTCTTCTTCCAAGTGTGTTTCGCTCTTCAATAAGCAAATCCTACAGTAGCAATTATTATTATTAAAAATCCATACTGGGACCTCACTAATTTCTTGTTTCTAGCTACTGTACATAGTAATTGTAGTGTACTGTGATCAATCAAAAATTTGGGAATGGGGTTAACAGTAAATGACACTGTTTCCATTAAAATGTAGTGTTAGGTAGAGTTTCTGTATAAGATGTACAGTAGGGAAAATCAGCAGTACATTTACACAACACATACCACATATATTTCTTTCCATAGACACAGACTTTGTTGTTCTTGCTTAGTTTGTTCCCTTAAGTATTTAATTTGTATGATTTGGATCACAGTAATATATACATTCCCAGAATATCTCTTTGTAAACATATTTACAGTGTCTCCTTGCTCATGTAGATAGTGGCTTACATTTAAAAATATATATTTATTTGTTCTTTGCATTTCCCATCTCTATATATATTACTCTGCACTGAACCTGTGCTCATATTGGGTGATTTCAACATCCACCTGAACTCCTCTGTATCATCTCCTTGGATTTCACTACCTTCCTCTCCTCCCGAAACCTCACCCTCCACACTAACTCACCGACCCATAACCATGGCCATTCCCTCGACCTCGTCATCATACGTGGCCTTGACATTTCCGACCTGTCTTGTCATAGACAAGGCCACCTCCTCGGACCAGTTCCTCATCTCCCTCTCCTCCCACACCCCCCTCCCCTCTTCCAAGCATTCCACCATTTTTTTTCTTCCCCTGGAAGAAGCTTCCCCTTGAGTCCCTCATAAATGCCCTTTCTTCCTCAGACCTCCTCGCCCTCTGGCCCTAGACCCGAAGTGATCCTGATGTAGTCATCGAGCTGCTGAATGACTCCACAGCCTTCAGTTCCTTGGCTCCCCTGAAATCCATGGTTGTTTCCAACCCTCCCACTCCCAGTGGTACCACAGTCATCTCCACTCACTCAAAATCCAAACCCAGACGCTTGAGCGCAGATGGCAGAAATTCAGCCTCACAATTGACCACCAGCTGATCCTCGAGTACCTACACACTTACCGCGTCTCCCGTTCACAGGCCCAAACTGACTTTTACTTCAAGGTCATCCTGGAGGCAAACAACAATCCAAAGACACTGTTTTCCACTGTCCATCACCTTGTTTGTGCTCCCCGTCAAGCCCCTCTATCCTCACATCAAACGCCAAGTGTGAAGAGGTCCCAGACTTCTTTGCCTCAAAGGTAGAAATCATCCGCATGGCCTCATTGTCCTTTCCACTTCCCCCACCCATTTCTGACTAGCACCAGCCTCCTGCTCATCCCTCACACCCTACGCCGCACCATTGGAGGTTGCGCTTTCAGCCACTATGCCCCGAAACTCAGAAACACTCTCCCTCCTCCTTGACCCCTCCCCCTTTTCAAGTACTGCCTGAAAATCTTCCTCTTTGACCATGCTTGTAGCCAACTATCTCCCCCGCCCTACTCCCCCCGGCTCGGAGTCAGGCTCCACCGCTGTTAAGTGTTATGAGACGTTACGCTACGTGGAGGGTGCTATGTAAGTGCAAGTTACATTGTTATATAATATCTCACTGGAGAGATAAGATAGCGCCTGCTTATGGTTTGAAACTGGTCGAAAATAACTCCCGAAACTGCCCCATACCCCGACGTTAGGAAGCACTTCTGCTCAATCCTCTTATTTCTCTGCCCCTCCATTTTTAGTGTCACTTCCTGACATTTGAATTAATTCAGTCCGTGGCTGTTGGTGCGATCTGTAATCAACAACAGGCAGCAATCATTGCTCCTCTCTGCCTTACTCTCACCCATTCAAAAGAGGATGAAGTGTGCTGTCTTCTGCAGCAAACAAATGGTTGATATAAAGCGGAATCCAATTTCTTTTACAGTACTGTATTACATAGTCTTGCATATACAGCTGTGTAGTGCATAATTCAGCTTTGTCATTGTGGCGAAGGAAATCCAGTAGGGGGTGGGAGTGAAGTGGGGCCGAGAGGATGAGAATCATTCTGAGGCATGATCACCTGCCTTTTTAGTACACCGTTACGCATATGGTGTGTGTCTTTTTTTAAACATGTGTTCATTGTGCACGCCGATAAAATCTAATTAAAAGTTTACCCCAAATTATAGTCGCAACCGAGTGGGTTCGGTTAATTTTGTAAATTATTTATTGCCTATTTCTGAGCATCATTGACCCTTCTGTTAAATGTTCTTTTTATTTTACTGTGTGTGTGTTAACTTGCAAAGTGAAAGTGACACGAACAGGAAACCCAAGACCACAGTTGCACTGCACCACAGTGCCTCTAATGGATGGCACGATGGTTGACCATCATTGCTGTTAAAAGAATGAATGGCCATTGATTGAAACATTAACACGGGTTTTCTCTCTTTGCAGGGAGCTGGTGCTGGCAAATTGTGTGCGCTGGAGGAAGAAGTTTTCCTTTTTATGTAAATTGAGTTTAAACAGCACCACAGGTGTCCTTGACCCATGTATCTGCCGAGTGTCAGTGAGGAAGGTATGAGCTGGATTTGAAAATGGATTGTTTTTAACGTCAAATCAAATGTAAATAGTTTCTGACGTGGAAGCATTATGTTTGCCAGCTGACCTGTGACAATGTTTGCATATATGAGCATGTCTTTGAAGCAGATGAAAACAGCAACTCAATGCTCAAGATAGCGCACATTGTCGTGGAGTCCTGTAACTCACTGGTTAGAGCACTTGTCTTACATCAAGCACAAATCGTGTGTTCGAATCCAGGCGGGTCAGAGCGAAACTTTGGACAAGTTTCCTTACTCCGCATGCCCCCCAAAAAGCCTATACTAAATTGGGCAATTCAATCCATGACTATTTGTGGGACACTGCTGTGTGCAATTGGCTGCCATGTTTCGCCCACAAATATACAATCAATTCACTTGACAATGTACAGTATTCTGTGAAATGCTTTGAAATGTCTGGAAGACGTAAAAAGAGCTATATCAAATACAAGGATTATTTTTATTATTGATTATTATTATTATAAGAGAAAGAATAGCCTAAAGCTTATGGTAAATGTTGGCAGGCATCATTGAAGATCTTCAGTAATTTTATTCTATGTAAATTTCAAGCAAACAAAAATAAGTAGCTTTAAACCATAACTGCATCAAGAGTATACTAGCAGTCTTGTATTTCCTGCTTTATTCTGAATAAGCAAATAATGATGACATATATTTGTATCTCTGTAGGAACTGAAGGGTGGGAAAGCATTCGCAAAGGTAGCCTATTCATTTTTATTATTTTTTTCTCCCTTTACATAGAACTTGCAAAAATTATAATCTTGATATGTTCCAACTAACAATACTTTTCCATGTATAAAAGAAGTATTACTAAGATAATTACATCAATTATTTACTGCTGCTTCCAACTTCTTAAATATTCTGACGAACAAGCACTTCTGGTCGTCTCACCTCCGCTTCACTTACTGCTATGATTGTCTTTAGCGCCTTGGGGCGTCTTCCCGATGTGAAAGGGGTTCTATAAATGTAATTTTTGTGTTTTTATGTGTTGCTTAGGCAGCACGTCATCTCTAACGTCAGCAAACCTGTACACATTGTGATTTTTGTTCAGGAATGTGGCTCACTGGCCAAATAATATTTGGGGTATTTTGGTTTCTTCCCCACTATACAGCAGTAAATTATTTTATTTTTCAGCTTGGCTTCGCAGATCTGAATCTGGCTGAGTTTGCAGGTTCTGGAAGCACAACTCGACGCTGCTTACTAGAAGGCTATGACACTAAAAACACCAGACAAGATAATTCCATTCTTAAGGTGAGAGATAGGACTTGAGCTCAGCACACTCTATAGTGGTGACCAGAAGTGTATCCAGTTTTGATACGAACTGATCAATCATACCCCACAATGTTTGTGTGCGGAAATAGTCGATTTTTAACCAGGCTTATTGTGGGATGCCCTGCATCGAAGGTCGGGAGAGAAATGACCATTTCCTGGTAACAAGTGTTGAAGTGAAACAAACATTGCAGCTGATAAAATTGTTGAAAGGCTGCCCTTTTACGAGGCTGCAAATCCCATGGAACAAACAGACTCAAGGGAAGCAAGTCCATTCCAATTCATTTAATTATTAAAATAATTGTTCAGATGATCTATCAAGTGAATTGTCCAGCTCTTTGTAAGTTGATGAACGGTTTCATCCACAATTACGCTAACCTATCATTTTCAAGCAATTATATATTTTTTAGCATTTTGTATCTTATTTGATAGACCAGTAAATAGCCCATGCAGGATACACGAGAAGGGGAGATGACTTGTTCAAAAACTTTTTTTTAAAAAACTTTTAAAAAAAACTGCATTAGACAGACATTACTAGTTATACTTCTCATTAACAATGAACTTTTTGTCCCCGTGGTGCAGGTTGTGATCAACATGCAGCTTATGTGGGGAGATCCTTGCTTCAAAACGTAAGCCAGTGCAATTTATTTCAGTTCAGCTTTAATAGTCTATGGTTAAATAGTCTCTCAGTTGCTGAAACTTCAGGAACTTTATGTGCTTCCAGCCCAAAGGATACAATACTGGTGAGAACTGTTTGTTAAAGTTTTAAAATATATATAATTAGATAAACTAAACTATTTTTTAAAAATTCAAAATATTTGTGTTATTTGTCCTCGGTTATTTTTCAATGTTTTCATTGTAATAATAGTAATAATAATAATCCTTAGTGTTTTTCACGTCTTCTAGACGTCTGAAAGCACTTCACAGAATATACTGTAAAGTGAGTTGACTGTACATATGTGGGTGAAATGCTGCATCCAATTGCGCAAGCAGTGTCCCACAAACAGTCACGGATTGAAAATGACCAATTTATTATTGGTTTTTTTTGAGGGATTATTATCAGGCATGTGGTGTAAAGAAACTTACCCAAGGTTTCGTCCTGCCTGGAATTGAACCAGGTCTCTTGCTTGAAAGACGAGTGCTCTAACGAGCTACAGGATTCCACATTGTACTTCGATCTGTAGTCTCTCATTCCTCTTGATTAATTTTAAAGTATAGATGAAATGTTGTGCTTGGTTTATGTTGCTTCATTTCAGTGCGTTGCCCATTTCGAGATGGTTTTATGTCAAAGCCAAATGGACAAAGCTTGAGACAAGTGTTAGAATCATTTCAAATCCTATTTCAATCAACGCATGCAGTAAGATTTTATGGAGTCTGCATTTATACTCTGCTCTTTCCTCATAATAATTATTTTGTAGCTGCTTTATGGAAAGGCCAAATACTGTATGTAATAAACCACTATGAATTTTGTTTATATGTAAACAGTTTTAGATGTTGCTAATCTGCCTTCCAAAGGCACTGAAGTGGGTTTCTAGAAAAATTCTTAATATCCCCTTGTTCCGGATATAAATACTTAAATCCATCCTGCCTGCGCGTTATGTGCTTATATACATATCAAATGGTTTTAATGCACTATAAAAATTGTGTCAGGAGAACCATTTTAACAAATCAGAATGTGATTTTCAAAGGCAATAGTTATTGCTTGTGATTATGAAAATTAATATTAATGAAAAGCTATGACTCAAGTTATCCTCTTCTTTGGTAATCTGATTACAGATTCTAGTCTTCATAATAATAATCCTTGCATTTGATATAGCTTTTTATCACATCTCTAGACATCTCAAAGCACTTCACAGAATATACTGTAAAGTGAATCAACTGTATTTGTGGGCGAATCATGCCAGCCAATTGCGCAGCTGTGTCCCACAAGCAGCCGCGGATTGAATTAACTAATTTTGGGGGAGGGGAGATTATTATCAATAGTGTAGAGTAAGGAAACTTGCCCAAGGTTTCGCCCTGCTTGGAATGAACCCAGATATTTCGCTTGTAATGTGAGTGCTCTAACCAATGAGCTAAAGGACTCCATAATATCGTGTGGCACAAATGGCTTACGAGGTTTATTAGGTTAGTAAATCAAGGGACTCACAGTGACCCAGGGTGTTGACGAGATCCATGTCTCACCAAGTGTCATTGCCAGAAAGTCATAACTATCAGAGGTAAAATTACGACTATGGAACATCGATGGCAAAGGGTCAAGTTACCACACCTGTTGCAGCACAACTTCCCGCTCGTAGCCAAACCTAATCCAGACAGTCTCGTGCTCAATTAACATTTTCTTGTGTTGCACAATTTATAGAGATGTGCTCAATACCTACAATACATACATTTTTGCCCATAAATATACTATCAAATTCATTTTACAGTATATTCTGTGAAACACTGCAACACCTGGAAGACGTGAAAAGCAAGGATTATTATTTTAAATTATCTTATTTGTTTATTGGAATACAATTTTTAAAAAATGTACGTGTGTAATCACTCAAAGAGAGCACGGTAGAAAAGATAGTGTAGGGATTAGGGGATTTAACTGAGATTGGGGACAGGTGAGGCAGGGGGACACCAGGATGGAGTTCCAGAGAGCTGAAGGTAGGAGGTATTGAAAGCTCACCCACCGATGGGGCTAATTGAGGAGAAGACTTGAAGTAGGCCAGTGTTAACTGAGTGGAGGGTGAGGCCGGATGGAGATCAAAGATAGCTTTGAGATTATAAATAGAGGGGTGAGATGCCACAATCTGTAACAGAGAGTAACTCAAGAGTTAAAAAACATCAAAAAGAGAAGTTGATTCCTGTAACTAGGATGAAATCATTAGCAAACAATAATATTGAGACTGTGGTTGTTTGTTTAAATGTTTTCATGGCTACAAGATTGTTAGGCTGTCTGGTTGCTTTATTCTCTGGTAGATTCCTATACAGTTAACCCTCATCGAAGGCGACTTTATCAATTGCAAATTAAAGTATACGCGACGAAAAAAAAGCGTCACTTTCTTGCGCAGGGCGCGTAAAACTTGTGTGTACACTGTGCCTGGAGGCTTGAGTTGGGTAGCTTGTGGCTGGATTCCCCTAACCCCCTCCTTTCCCATTACTTGTTAACCCTATCCAATGCGATTTTATCGATTGCGCAGTTTTCCAGGAATGTAACCCCCGTGATCGACGAGGGTTAACTGTAGTGTCAAAGTGGGCATTACACTTGTGAATAATAATTGGGGAGTTGGGCGGTGGGGTGGGGGGAGGAATCAAATAGTTTACAAATGTTTTCTGGCAACTATTATTGGAATAAACAATAAAGTTTCAAATCCAGTTTCAACACTTGTGGAAAAAGTGTCTAACATGTGTTTGCTGTCATTTTTTCCATTTCAAACCCCTTTTGCTGTCAGTGTTGCATTTCAAAAAATGCTAATACATTTGCAAATGAAAATGTTTTAAACTAGTGCAGTAGTTGTTTTTGTTGACTGTTGCATTGATGACTTCCTGCCAACATCCAATCCCCTTAGCAATATCCTAAACAGATTTAATTAAATTGGAGAATGGGAGAGGGTTTCTCCCTTTTCTTTCCTGCTCTTCAAAAGTGGTGACTAATAACAGTTTCCTGGTTACCAGAATGCTGTGGAAACATATTTTAGCATAATTGCAATATTTCTGGTATGAGTCATGAGTGCGCCTTTTGGGGGATTGAAAAGGAGTGTCAACACAGGGAAACTGTTGTAGTTACCATATTACCACACAAGAGCTATTAGTTTAGTTGTTATGGGCTGGGGGGGTTTGGTTTCAAGCTACACCCATTCACCTTCTTTTGATGTTGCACTGTGAATCTGTAGAATTTGCAAATTAGCATTAGTTCTCTTTTTAAACTGCGTCTGGTCTTTAGACTTCAGTGCCTTATTGAAGTAGAATTTCTGTGGAAAATGGGTTCTGCGTGATGCAGTAATTGTTTTGTTGACAACCAAAATAAAACTGGACATTGTGCCGCTCATTTTTGCGAGCGACAATTTTGTTTCTAAAATACAAGCAGAATCCTTTTTGCTGCTACATTCAAATTGTGAATACAGAGTTGAAGACGGGTGGCTGAGTATTGGCCGATTCAAATTAAGTATGTTTGTTACTTAATGTACAGTATTACTTTTTGGTTAGGTCTAAACAATAGGTGAGCAATTACTTGCAATTTCAAATTGTGTACCAGATTCCCTTGCGGTATACAATTTGAGGTGTCCAAGCTGCAGCAGATTTGAGCGACGTAAACCTGAATTCCACACAATAAATTCCCAAGTAACTATCTATCTTTCATCTATCTGATGTTGGGTGAATTCTAAGATGTAAACTGTGCCCTATAAAGAGAACGTGCAGACTGAAGGTTAACAAAAATCCTATTTTTTAAAAAATGTTGTAGCAATATATAGTACCCTTTTAAATGAACACGTTCCAGTGTGAGCCAGTATTATACATTCTGAATGATTCAATTTTTTTTGAATCTGAGAGATTTTTACAGTATAATAAAAAGCAAATATGGAAGAGTGCTCTTTTGGTTCTGAAAAAAAAACCCTGGCAGTTTGTCCAAGGATTCTCCTGCAAAGGGGAGGGGATGGGAGAACTTATGAGAGTGATGTTCCATGCCTCCTAATGGTTTGCATTAGGACCACAAGTGAAGAGAGCGATTCATAGAAACATTCAGCCCCTCATGCATGTTCTGCCATTCTATAAGTTCATGGCTGATCTGTACCTCAAGTCCAATTACCATATACAGTATGCCTTAATAACCTGACTTAACGAATATCTATCTACCTCAGTATTAAAGAGTATAATATAAAATCCTGTCTGAGGTTACTCTGCAGCCACACATAATTCCCAATGACACCAAGAGTCACACCTTTTCTCTCGGTTGTAATTTGTATTAGACTCAGGGAAACAGCATTGATATCAAACCAGATCAGATCACCACAAATGAAGTTTTGTTGGGTGGGACATGAAGGGAACTATTCTGTAAGTCATGTTTTAACTTGCCTGGTTTGGATTCTTTTGATGTCATTGGGATTTACGTGTTGCTGCAGAGTAACCTCGGTCAGGATTTTATATAATATTCTTTAATACAGAAAAGGAATAAAATCAGATCCAATCCAGATACTTAATCCAGTTACAACTGCAGTTATTTGGGTATTTATTGCAAGATTTTGATCAGTGGCAAGCTGGTAAAGTAAATGTTGGGAAACATTGACAATTATCCTTCACTGTAAACCATAATATAAACATTTAACTCGTTTCCAAGTGCTGCTGACAGAAACACTGCACCCTATTGCTTTGAAGAAGTTACCAAACAAATAGTGACTGAACTCTTGAGGATTTCAAACAAAATACGAATCCACTTGCAATTTACTGACATGTCATAATTTTTTATCCTTTGTGACTGCCACATCTAAAACCCTTGATTTTTAAAAAATGTTGATTGGTATGCAGAGAGACAGTTAAAGTATCAAATGCTTGTCAAGTGTCCAATGACTAACTAATTACTAACCTTGGGGAGGAGGATAAGTGGATCTTTTTGAGGCTAATTTGACTCCCAAGATGACACATCTGGCAATGTAACATTGCAATCCAGTCTATATTCATATCTACATCCAGTCTATATATAATCTATATCCTGCGTAGTCTGATATCTGAGCAGGACATGTGGCAGTACCCCAGGTTAGGGCACTCTTGGTATTGGACTACCAGTATTGGACTGCCAATCTTAGAGACCAAATTGGAGTCAACGTGAGTGGGGAGGAGTAGGGTAGGAGTTATAGGCATAGTTTTGAACTCAGGGGTGTTAAAAGCAGGCAGTATGCAAAGTGGAGAGATTTTAGAATATAGTTCCAGAGAAAGCGAGAAAGACAGCAAAGTGGCTGAAATCTTGCTGAAGGGTGCAGACAGGACAATGCGTAAGAAGCAGGCCTGAGTTAGCAAGTGGTGGGAGTGAGTTAAAGTATAATGAAGGAAACAGCGTGAGTATGTGTGCAGTGGACTTTCCAGCAGGAATCATAGGACAATGGGAACCTACACACATTTGTCTTCCTCTAGTCCAAAGGTGTTCAGTTATCTTAGCTGAGATTAGCTACCTCGGCATTGTCCAGGAATTGTGCCTGCAACCTTCTGATCTGTGTGCTTAAGTCTATAATACAACAACAAAATTACATTTATAGAGCGCCTTTCACATCGGGAGGACGCCCCAAGGCGCTGAAATATTAGGTAGTGACCTTTTAACAACAGTGTGAGAAAAGCCCTGCAGGTTGTTTTTTTTACAACCGTGTAAAATATTTGTCCAACCACACTCCCTTTGCCATTTACAAATCTAATTAATCTCCTATGACGAATCACCAGATTAATAAAGTTAGTTCTCTTGAGTTCTGCAATGTGAATCAAATACAAATTCAGTGGGTGGAGAGCAGTAAAATGGAACGTTTATTTTGTTTCCTAGGACAAGTATTCATAATAATAATCCTTGCATTTGTTATAGCACTTCTCACATTTTCTAGACATCTCAATGCGATTCACAGATTATACTGTAAAGAAAATTGACTGTATATTTGTGGGCGAAACATGGCAGCCAATTGCGCACAGCATTGTCCCACAAGCAATTGTGGATTAAGTGACCAAATTATTATTGTTTTTCTTTGGAGGGATTATTATTAGGCATATGGAGTAAGGAAACTTGCCCACGGTTTTGCCCAGCCTGGAATCAAACCCAGGTCTCTAACCTGCAAAGTGAGTGCTCTAACCACTGAGCTACAGGACTCCACAAGTACAACGTGAGTAGTATAGTACTAGAGTAGTGAGACATTCCTTCCAATATGTGAAGATAGTAGACTTAATTTCTGTTATGCTTCAGTATGTAGTACCTCACAGTGTGGTTGTGCAGTAATGGTACTATTCTGTCCTGTCAGTGTGTCCTTGAGTAGCTGAATACTCTAATTTCAGCCCCTGTATGCAAGGACACAATGTCTGCAGATAATCTTCCTGTTGCAGTCTTGCGCAAAGTTGTGTAAATGAACAGCTATCCATTTTGGTTTGTATCATGTTGCTTGAGGAACCGAGTTTGCACTTTCGAAATGAAAGTAAGTTGTTGTTCTGCATTGATCTTACAAAACACTTGTGTTTCATTATAGCTGTGTATTGAAATTACTGAAAGGAAATCTGACATTCCACACTTGAATTCAATGATACATTTGCAGTATAATAACAACAACAACTTGCATTTATATAGCGCCCTTCACTTAGGCTAGCATACTGTCAGAGAGTATAACCAAGAGTCTTTCAAGGTCAACATTCATTTTTGACAATTTAGCATTCATTTTCAACAATACCAAGGGCAACACCAACCTATTGAATGTAGAAACCATTAACTTGCTGAAAGGCGAAAGGAACAGCGATGCAAAGTAACCTGTGGGTTTTGTTGTTTACAGACCTCCATCTACAGCTACGTCCATGGTAATTACTGGCGAGTCGGAATCCTTGCATGAAGATCGAAAGGGTGGAGACTGTTCAAAGAGTCATCTTGGTGTCTCGGGTATATGTTTTTCTTTTGCAGTTTAGTATTTTAATAGCAGCATTGAACAGGTATACAGTGGAGGGAATTGCAGGCCAATATGTTATGACCACACTTAATATTTACTACTTGATTTTGATTCTGTTTGGGATTATTAAATAACCCTCCCGTGTCATCTACACCCTCATGAAAATTTACAAGTACAGTCCTTAGCTTTTAACCAGAAGAAACCGGATTCATTTCAAAATAAAACCCTTTTCGAATTAAGCGATTCTAGAGTGTACAAAAATACAACAGAAAAGTGGAATAACAGCCTTCAAAGAAGTACTGATGTATTGGTCTGTTGCAGAGCATTGCAAGCATGGCATCCTATGATGTATTAACAAAATTATTTTACACTAAACCAACCTCTGCCGTGCTTTGTGCTTCAGATGAATGTGATTGGGACACACCTAATTAAGATCCTTGGAATGGGTGTCTTTCTGGGTTGAACTATTATGGACCAGATTAGCTTTTTTTACTAGCAGGAGGTTTACTTTTTTTCATTTTTACTTTTTGACAGATCTGTCAGTAAAGAGCACCTCTCTGCCTGATGAGCTCGGGGCTTGTGGACATTCCAGAACATCCATTCATGCCTTTCTGAAGTCAAAAGCATCAGGTATAGAGCTGAATGGTACATATAATAAAATCCTTGCGTTCACAGGATATATTGTAAAGTGAATTGACTGTATATTTTGTGGGCAAAACATAGTCCTCATTCATATTATAAAGATAATAATAATATCTACATTTAGTAGGATATAGTGGAAGTGCAGAAACTGTTTTCCAAGTGATTCGGGAACAAAAAATAAATCTGCCTCTGTCATAATAATAATAATGATCCTTGCATTTGACATAGCGTTTTTCACGTCTTCTAGACGTCTCAAAGTGCTTCACAGAATATACTGTAAAGTGAATTGACTGTATATTTTGTGGGTGAAACACGGCAGCCAGCAGTGTCCACAAACAGTCGTGGAGGATTCAAGTGACCAATTTATGATTCTGTTTTTTTTGAGGGATTATTATCAGGTGTGTGGAGTAAGAAAACTTGCCCAAGGTTTCGCCCTGCCGGGAAGTGAGCCCAAATCTCTCGCTTGCAGGCCATGTGCTCAAACCACTGAGCTCCACAATGCCAAATATGCTGCTGGTATCCCTTAGCAACGTGACTTTACGACGAATCATTTTGCTGTGATTCTTTTTCCTCTTTAGAGTGACTGATCAGTGAATGATTTCTGAGGGTGGGATTTTTTTTTTCTATGTAGATTTCTCACACTTATACATCAGAAAAAAGCCACAGTAAAACAGGGTTCTCTCCTTTTTTTTAAAACAAACAATATTTCCCAATGAGATGAACAGTTTGGTGGACCATCTGCAGGCACTCCGGCTGTCGTTTTGGGGTCATTCTACACAGAATTATAAATGTGCATTGGAACAAATGAATCTGGTAAATTAGGTCAGTGTGACAGCTTGCCCTATTGTACAATGAGAAAGTCTCGCTTCCTAATTTTCTCTCACACTTGCAAGCCGTTCAAAAATATGACCATTTATCATTGCGACACTTCAAGGGTATAAGGTATAAGTATAAGGTGAAGGTATATTAGAGTTACATTAGACTACATGTTTTAATACATCACAATAATCGGCGAAACTGCAGATTGGATATTTTTTGAGATTACATCATTTTAAATTATAACTTTTATATTATTATAAATAATAAAATTGATCATTCTCCTAATGCCTCCAAAATCTTTTTGTCCAGTTTGCAGACTCACCTGAGTTTTTGTCCCATTCTCCCCCAAAATCCCCTCCCTCTGTTTGTTGTCAATTCATCAAAAAGCTATGTCTATTATGAGAGTATTCCATTTTAATAGGTAGATGGTAAAACTAATTGATATTATTTCAGTCACTGACTATCATTTGTTTTTCGTTCTTTTTAACGTCTTCCACTAAACAGAATGAATGTGTGGTTTTTAATTCTATTTTCAGTTGAGGCCCAATATGAAAGTTTCTTGTTTTTTTGAGGTGCCATCCCTCCCTTGTCGTTTCTGATTTATTTTCATTGCCATGTGCTATTTATTTTATATTTTGTTTGCCATTTTTGCCATGTTTACCTTGTCACGTCTAACTTTGAAATGGTTATAATGAGCAGTAAAGGATCTACTTACTGAATGACAACCACTTTTGACACACACACTACTTGATAATCCTTTATTTTACTTTACTCTGTTATTTCTTTCTTCTGTTTGTTTTTTGTTTCCTCTGACACTGGGTTCTTGATTTGCTTCATCTTTTCTTGCCCACATTATTCTCCTCCACCACCAATTTGCTATTAGCATCACTTTGCATTTCAGTGTGATTGATCAAACCAAGCTGCTGAGAGGGAATGTTTCAGGACTACAGCTCGACATAAATGTTTTCACTGCAACCACTGGTGGTGGTGGTGGATTAAATAATGCATTATACTGAAATCATTGCTATAAATTTCATTCGGTGCTGCTTATTCCTTCTATCCGTTCCCTATAGCAGATCACCAAACCACCGCCCAATATTAGTCATTTTAATTGTTATTTTTCTTCAAAGGTTATAGCAGCACAGGTCATTCCAGGTCTTCAAGCTTCTCTGAGCAAAGACATAGAAGGAACGTGTCTATCGGAAGTTTATCAACTGGAATCGTAAACCTTCCGGAAAGATGTGTCCCAGATGCTACCAGCATCACCACACCAATGCCAAGTGCTCCATCATCAGAGAAATTGAACAGGTAAGTCACAAGGGATGTTTGAATGAAGACGTTCCTTCAACTTATTTGATCTAAATCTTCCAGAATACTCATCCTACCTTTCTCCCATCACAGCTTCAAGTCTTTTTTGAACTGACCTCAATCACCTTCCTGGTAACATGTCCAGTTGTTAATTGTTCCCCGTATATAAAACAAATACTTCCAGTGGAGAGAAATTCCACCTTGAACTATGTATGCAGTTTGTGCCATAGAAACACAAAACCTCCACATTCCACAGTTGCTCAACCACCTCTGTTAGAGATTATACTATCAGTAATTTACTAGGAAGTGCATTTTTTTTAGTTAAAGACAGGTCTAGTGTACACCGTGTTCGGCTAACTGCTTTTCTATAGAACCTTTGTTGAAAATGGGTGTGTTGTACAAGAAAGTTGAGAAACAGGCTAAATTTGTTTTGTTTCCTCTAGAATCCTTGTAGTTCAGCCAAAATTAGTGGAGCTCCTGTAGCTCAGTGGTTAGAGCACTCGCCTTACAAGTGTGAGACCTGTGTTTGAATTCAGGCAGATCAGGGCAAAACTTTGGGCAAGTTTCCTTACTCCACATGCCTAATAATAATCCATCCAAAAAAAAACACAATAGTAAAATTGGTTATTTCAATCCACGACTGTTTAAGGGACACTGCTGCTGCGTTTCGCCCACAAATATATAGTCAATTCACTTTACAGTATATTCTGTGAAGCACTTTGAGACATCGATAAAATGTGAAAAGCACTATATCAAATGCAGGGATTATAATTATTATTATCCAGTAACAGTTGCCATGTAGAACTTCAATATATATTGGGCTCATTGTGGCTAGAAAAATTGGTATGACTCAAACCTAGAAATTTTTAAGATAATCATTGTTTATTAAAGAAAATTATTTGAGTACAGCTTTCATGCAAGCTTAGTTCCTAATGTGAATAACTGTCTTGGGAAATTAGATTTGCTTGACTGATCATCACCTGGTCATGTTCAAATTATTCACCTATCTCTTCAAATGCAACATCGGCCTTGGGATAATACGAATTGAAGAGTGTTTTCTTATTGTCAGTCCACCAGTAGTATTGTGCTATATAGGGTTTACTTTCAACGTACAGTAAATTGGGATGATTGTAAAAATAACACTCTTGGTTCTGTTCAGATGTATTTATTGCATAGGAAATGCATTGTATATTTGATTTTGTTTCCACCTGAAACCTTTCAGTTTCCAGTTCTGGTAATGATTCTAGCATTGATTTATGTTTCTAGGCATCCTGTAAAACAGGACTCAGTGGAGTTTCAGCTCAAACGGGTCGATGCTACTAGAGTTGATGCAGATGACATTGTTAACGAACTCTTGCAAAGTCAAGACTTTTCTGGAAGCCTGCTCGATTCAAGCACAGAAGGTAACATTATAATGAAACAATCATTTTATAATTGTTGTGGGGGAGTTGGGGGGAGAAAGGGAACAGAAATTGCACCGGGTCTCGATTCACACTTTTTATGCAGCATTTTTAGAGTGTCAAGAATTTGCCCACCTGTTGAATTCCGCCTTAACTTTTATGTAGTTTTAAAATAAACTCACAAAAAACCTACTTCCAGAATGAAGGCTGTATTTAAGAATTTGCCAAATTCTGGAAGCTCTAAAATGCTATCGGGACAAAGTAAATCTATAAACGGCCAAGGTGGAATTTCTCTTTTCTTGATTTTGTGTCATGCTTTCTGCTCTGGACTAACAGACAAAACTGGTAGTTTGGGTTCCAACTCTTTCTGACGTTTAAAACATCAATGAAGTACAAAACCACAAACTTTTGCATGGCTCACTTATGTCTTCGTTCTTTTTGCAAGTAAACCTTGAAGCGCTCCGAGACGCCGTCCGGCATGGAGGGCGCTATATAAATCATTGTTGTTGTTGTTGTTAAACATTTCTGAAAGCTTTTCACTTGGCTCTTGCTAAATAGTTTCTGGAAATAGGTCAGCAGATTGCGCATTCCACTCCAACAATCTATCTCTGGGATTTCCATGTGCAGTTGGGATGCGTAGAATTCTCAACTTGGTTTGGATACTTTTAAGTATCTGGTTTCCATCTGGTTGACCAAAACAAAACCTCTAAAAGCTCAAAAACTGGTAGAAAATGTTGCAAATTGAATTGAATGTAATAATAGATCTTTACAGCAATTTGATATACAACATTTTTATAACTTTGAATATAATGCAACAAAGCTTAAACTGTTTCATTTATAATAAGGCATTGTTTGCATTCACTGGAATATTTGGCAAAATGCTTGTGAAAAGTAACTGGCCACAGAAGTACAGAACTTAGAAAATTACTATATACATTAAAAAGTGTGTGTGTGTGTCTTTGTATAATTGGGGTTTCCGTTTCTCTGGAAATTCAGATTCTCCCGATATCTCACCTGTACCTTTTACATAATAAGATTTTAACTTGTAGAATTTATACTGTAAAACTGATCCAAATATTGTTCTCTGCCAGAAGAGGGACTCAGACTCTTTGTTGGGCCTGGTGGAAGCACAGCACTTGGAAGTCATCATTTACCTACCAGGTATGATCACAGATAGAGTTTTATGACTTTCATACGTTTCAGAGCCGTGGGTCGTCCCAAAGTTATTTTGACTATGTTTTCTGGGCCTAAGCTGTTTTAGATGCAGGCCACTAACCCCAAACATTGGGTAAAAGGTTTCTTTCACAATATGACTTAACTGGGGCTCTTCAATCCTAATCATTGAAATAACCTTCACACAAGCATATAAGATATGAAACCCAAGATGGAGTTTGTCCTAGTGCTGTTTTGGAATACAGTACTAGATATTATAATATCTCAAAGCTAGAACTTTACTGAAAGGAGTTGGCAGGATGAAGAATGGAATGTTGTCCATTTCAGATGCAATATTTTCCACTGTTTGCATAAACAATGTATCAAGGCTTAATAAAAATACTCTTCCCTTAACTGCTTTGTTTGACTTTATATGATGTGCTGCTGCTGCTGCTTCACTTGATGTGAAGGTGAGCAGTTTGCTTTGCCATCTAGTGGTCGGCAATATTCAAAGCAATACTGTAGTATTTGTGATCTCTTTAGAAAAGGTACTGTATACATTTTTATTCATGAAGAGCTTTGAGGAAAATATTTAGTATCAAAGTTTTTGGGTTTATTGATGTGTTAAGTTTTGATAAAAGGCAATGATTTAAATCATTAATTAACAATTATTCGGTTCTTAATAGGTTTACATTCAAGTGGATTTGTCTAGTTGAATCGGGAAAAAAAATCCCAGATGTACTGTATACAAATTTTTGTTTATTGGCGCCCTTTTTCTCCTCTAATGGGTCTCTTAATGGGTCTGATTCTTGCATCACAGCCGTATATTTTCACACAATCATTAAGAATTGTGTTGATCTGTTCATTTATACTGAATGTAAAAAATTATAATTTTTATGGCTGGCTGTCTGTGTGCAAAAAAAAGCTCAAAGAGTGAATATAGTAAAATAACATGAATCAGGAAGATTCCCGGTTTTAAAATGTACACATTTTATAGCAATACCCATTATCCTCTATTGAGGATGTCCATAATATATCTTTACAAGTACTGCACGCTTGGGAAAGGATCAAGAGGGGCTGTATTAAATGCTTCAGTGTGTAGGGTTTAATGTTTACTTTCTTTTTCCTACATAAATTACAAATAAGTTTTCAAGAAGGGTGAACAATACTCTTTGTTTCTGAAAAACAAAAGAAACGGACGTTAGGTTAGGCAGGAAGTAGCCAAAAGAAAACTGAACACAGTCATTTGACAGCTGCTAAACAAAAGGGTGAACAATGGGATTCTAACTAAGAAAATGCCCTTGGTGAGCAGGCAGTGTACAGTGATGCTACTTTCAATGCAAACATTTCATTGCAGCTCTCTGTAAATAATTTTATAAATGCTGTTTTAAAACAAAATGTAAATTGTGCTTTTTTTTTAATAAGTTGGTATCAGTTAAAATTTTGACTTCCATTTCATAAGTTACTTCCAATGTTTAGATTGTTTAAAATGCAAATTAATATGCAGTTTACTCACCAGATTTGACTGTATTTTGGTCTTCAATGATTTTTCTTTAAATTCTTATCCCCTGTTTTTCTAGAGTGGGAGCTGGTGCATATGAACAAGTGGTGATCAAACGCTAGGCTGCAATGTTGGAGGAATGGCTGACATTCATTCAGACAGTATGGACATGCTGCCAAACAGATGAATTATCTTTATTCAGAAATGAATGAAACAGATTTTTGTGGGTATGAAACTATTGTCCAAAGAATACTTTTGCTTCACTTTTTATAGGTACTATTTTCAGGCCATACGATTGACATTGTTGTGTGCTCTTTGTATGATATATTGACCCACTTCACTCTAAACGGCTGGAGGAGGGGAGATAGAGAGAGGTTAGAGGACTGGTTTCCTTGAAACATTCTGGAACTGAATAGGTTCGCTAGGCATATCAAGAATGCAGAGGTCACCAACGTTTGAGCGATTAGTAAGTCCAATATTGCTTTTAACAATGAAAATTGTAAGGGAAATAAAGTATTTTATTAATGCACCTTCCTCGATAATCACATTTATTATGAGTGTCCATTGGAAAATGCATAGAACCATCTACAAAGATCTCATTAATCCCTGAGATTGATTTAGTGGAGTTTCAGTCTTTGTTCTGACAGTTCAGTTCCGGAAAGGTTGAAGGAAATTTCACGGGAATAGTAACAACCATCTTACGTTTTATTAACATGCAGCTGAATATTGTACAACATAATGTAGTTTGTGTGTGTATAATGTGAGGAGCCCCATAATGGACACACTTGTGGCTTTTACAGTATATAAAGCTATTTTGTGTTATGATGGTGACATGTGTTACTGTATGCTGAATTATAATAGTGTACAGTAAATGTGAAATGTAAATTAAATGTTGCAAATTAGAACATAAACAATTTCAAATGGTGCCAATTAGCATTTCAGTCATAATAATGAAAACCGGGAATGTAGACACAAGTGGAAATATTAGAATTTTCTCTATCTTTAGATGTTGCATTTCCAACATTTTCTAAATTAGGGCAGGTTTCCTCAAAAATGATGTGATTTGTCAGCTAAATATTAGTAATTGATTCAAATTAGGAACAGTTTATTACAGGAAACCACCCTGTGCTTTGGTCAACTGTACACTATCTACCAAACAAGTAGCTATTGAATTCATTTCATATCTATTTTCTGAGCTGCTAAAACAGAGCTTATAGTAATGAATTGAAGTACATGTATTTGCTTTCATAAACAAATACTTATGCCCCCAGATTATTTTCACAGTAGTGTTGAGGTGCTGTTTTAGAGGACCTCAACCAATATTCACTTAACGTATTGTGAATTGAGAATAGGTCATACATTCTGGATATCTTTGCTGAATTTAGATGATACATTGTGTTGATGATGTTCTGAAGGAAATGAATAGTACGGATAGAATTTTGTAAATATTGTTTTGGAAACTTAAATATTTTGCAGTTACTTTTAACTTTACTATTTTGCTGATAAAACTGTGAGATCAGTTGTCAGAGACATAATTTTTCCAATCAGTTTATGAGCCCAAGGTCTAAAAGCAGTAATTGATTTTGTTCAACAATTCAAGCCCTACTTGTAGCTAAACTGATCTTCAATTCTTTAAGCCATTCAAGATGTTATTTCAGAGATTAAATCATATCAGACTTATTTTTCCCTCTGAAATTCACTTGTACAACCATTCCAAGCACATTTTGCATCACACTAGATTAATTTCCACATATAATGTCTACACTACCTTGAAACCAATTTTTTTAAGAAAAACTTGCTACATTTAAAGAAACACAATTTATTGAATTAACTTTGTCTGATTCATTGTCAATATTATTGAAATGTGATTCAAACAGAACACGTTACGAAAACACTATCCCATTTGTATCATTGGCCATTAACTCACTTGCAAACCTGATCAATCAAATTATTGGACTAATCCACTCAGGATATAAATCGGGCTGTACGGATCTCAATAATGTGTCCAATGTTTAGTATCGCCTAAGATGTCTTCAGATCATTAACACCCAATGGATATTTTGATGGTATGTTTTTCAGGATAGTATAGATTTATTGTTCTGTGATTGCTCCAAATGATATACTCCAAATGAGAATATAGATTAGTTTAATGTTGGACTTGCATGTGGTGGTTCATATTTTATATAAGGAAATGCAATTGTAGAGAGTTGTCAAACTTGGAACAATCCGACCTACAGTGGTTGCCAATTTCGGAATTAAATTTTAGAACCAAAAAGTCTTCACTTGCCAATAGCAAAGAATATGTCAGTTTCAACAAATGTTAGTTCATACAGCGAACAGAATTCTTGCACTTTTTTATTGACAAATTAATTGAATAAGACTGAAATATGGTTAGATGTGTTGTGAAGGATTGTGCAATGTAAGTTGATCAATAATTGTGCTGTGAGGCAGTCAGTTTGTTGTAACTGAAAGCTGCTCTATTTGTTTCTGATGCACCTTTCCTTGAATTCTTTTTGATGCATTATCGATCAAGAACACTGTAAATACTGGCTAGCTTTTTTTTTACCCAAACGTACTGTTTTTTTTTTCCAATCATAAGCCTTCTCCACTACTCAACAAATTGCATTTATAGAGTGCCCTCCACACAAGATAGCATCTCAGAGCGACAATACACAGTACTTGTGTCTCTGATGGGCAACTCTTCATAGTACTAATGCAGTATATAGTTCCCATTGCATAAATGTTCCACCTTAATGACATTTTGAATTGATGCATCATCATTTTGTGTATTCCTGTTGCACCTGAAACTGTTAGGAGGATGGTAGAGAGGACGGCTTTATTTGTTTTACTATACTAGCTTAGAATTAAGTGATTTTTCTCCCCGTGTATGATCCCCAATCTGAAATGGTCTATAGTTTATTTTGATTTAATTCATAGTGTCAACTTGCAACAAAATACTATTTGGGCAACCAAAAACTTTGGGAGATCTTGCTGTAACCAGTAAATATTTATTTTAAAATACATACAATTTCCTTGTGTTTTGAAGATTCAGTTTCCTTCAAGTGAAGTTCTCAATTTCTGAGTGATAGGCAGGGGAATTACTGTAGTTGGATTGTTACTTTTATTCTCAAGTTTATGATTCAGCACAACACATTGACCCAGTCCTTTACATTGAAAGGAAATAACTCATTTACTGATATTCATCAATTAGGGTTGGGTCATTATATTGACTTTAGCATTGAAATGATCAACTTTTATGTTTATGTACTCACAATAAAAGAATTACCAAGATTGATTAACCCCCCACCCTCCCCCACCACCACCTCTTCCGCATTAGACAATGTAATAAATTATTTGGCAGACTCAAAGTGGGGAGTTCACCTGCATTTGTTGATTTCGGATTTACTGGTTTATGTAAGGTGGACTAGGTCAAACTGAATGCTGAACCTGTATTTTGGCGGTGTCATACATTGTGAAATGAATTCTAAATTGGTGCCTAAGAGTAGAAAGGGAAGTGTCCTAAACCAAATGTACATGTGCAACACAGATCTGTGAAATATGGAACATCAATTTTAAAATGACTACACTGTTAATTAAACCCCTACACTCACTTTATATTTCAGAGGTCCATTTCAACACAAAAGCACATATAAGCTCAACAATGTAAGATGTTAAGTGTTTTTTTTCTGCTTCATGCTATGCTGTAAAACAACTTGAAATATTGCCATACCAATTTCAGTCTACTAGTTAAATTTTTGTGTCACTTTGTTTTCTCTTTGCATCTATATCATGCCATTGCTACTGCACTTAATATATGCATACATTAATGGTAATGACACTTTTAAGCATGATAGAATTAACTTATTGCTGGCAATGAGTTAAAGGTATCTTATTTCCGAGGTTTTGTTTTTATAAGTCTGGAGCTTCACTCTTACGCTACAAGATCAGACCACTTGATATTAATTACTGCCTTGTTGATTGCCATTAATTATCATTTAATACTGAAAAGACTTGAGTAACTTTTATATCTATGGGCTACATAGCTTTCCACATACAAAATAAAAATCCTATATTGCAGTGCTGATTTATCAATTACACAAAGAATCACAATCATGTATTTTCTGTTTATATATTTGTCACCTGATAATGTATAGATATATGTCAGTGTATGGATATTTATTCACTACATGAAGTGACTAACTGCAATGTATACTTGTGGATAGAATGAACTTCATTGTTAAAAAGTATTGAGCTAGTTTCAAAATTTAATTACTGATTATGTCACGTAAGTGGTAACCAATAGATGTTTGTAATTATGCTATCGTTTGACATTGTTACGGTGAAAGTTATGTATAACTGCAATCAATGACTTTGGATGGTCTTGGCCTTGCAGCTTCAAGTTTGAAATGTATTCATACTTAAAACTTGAAATCAATGGTCATTCTACATAATCTACATTTAAATGCCAGTACAGTATTTCAAAATAAATATCAATTTGTAAAGTATCTACATACATAGCTACATAATGAATACTTTGTTCTAATTTTGAAACTAATGTGCTTAGAATCGCCTTATGTTTTTAGGTTAAAATATGAAAACTGAATGAATGCTTGGGCACATCTGTGATGTGTTTTGTTAAGTTAATAAATATTTTTTTAAACCACACTCAGTGTTTTGTCCTTGAATGCATGTAAAAACATTAATATAGAGTTTGAATTGAAGCATGGAATTTCAAAACATTCTGATCCAATCTTTTCAAAGCTGTCACGTTTTACTTTTTAAGGAAAGATGATGCCTCTACAAAATACAGCACACGTTTATTTGATACAGAGCTCAATGCTGATGTACAACATTCTCTACACTTGAAGATTAGTCCCATTTTGTACAACTTAGGCTCAGGTCAAGGTCACATAGTTTTGAATGAAATTAAACATTAATGACTTAACATGTAGTACATTTCTTTAAAACTTCAGATTTTTCTTGTAAACAAATGTAGCTTATATAAACATTTTCATAAGTTATAAAATACATAGAGTTACTATGGAAGAATTAGTTACTATGGAAAAAGAGCAAACAAAAACTAATATACAAATATTACAACAGGACACCCTGCTGCCTTGTGTGAATATTTTGATTTCACAACTATAGTTATTGTAGAAACCATTATTTTGTAATAAAATGCTATGATATATTTGGAAATAAATGTTATATTCAATTATTATCTTCTACCAGCTGTTTATAGTTTCCGGATAAATTGTCTTGGAAGTTATCAGCAGGTCTTTCTTCTCTCTATGGCAGCAATATTTTGGGAGTAAGGTGCAGCAGATTAATTAGGGCAGATGAAAAGTTCAACATCTTGAACTGCAAAGTAACCTTCAAACAATTACTTGTAGAATGCTATATTAAATGGCTGAACGTTGTTTAGATTTACAGGTCTTAAAACTAGGTTAAGTAAACCTTTATTGATGCAAACAGACACCCAGTTGAATGAAAGTAATACAGCTTCACAATTGTGAAACACAAATTTTTTAGATGAAAACTGATAGATATCTAGGTCTTATCCCTACTAAGACACAAGTAAAAATAACTTACTGAGGTTTATAGGTTTTTCCCTTAGCTGTGTCAAAAATAAGCAATTTCTTCCCAAGTTTTCATCAAACACAAAAGTGTTTCAGACCACTGGAAAGAACTGAAACCACATATTGAACTTTAGTGCATTCACTTAAAATATCAAAATAATCAAAAAATAAATGCAGTATATGTACATTGGCAGAAATATTCAAGTAAAACCCATCTTTAACCTCAGCAGGTTTCCACTATTCCATTAAAATATTTCTCAACCATTAAACTCCAAACACAAAATTGCCAGTTTGGAAAATGGACTATAATAATAATAATAATCCTTGCATTTAATATAACGCCTTTTCACATCTTTGAGACATCTCAAAGTGTTTCACAGAATATGTGATGTATTTGTCAATTTTTAACGTCTTAATTTCTACAGCTTTTTG
The DNA here is from genome assembly GCA_035084275.1 of Hydrolagus colliei. Taxonomy (NCBI): domain Eukaryota; kingdom Metazoa; phylum Chordata; class Chondrichthyes; order Chimaeriformes; family Chimaeridae; genus Hydrolagus; species Hydrolagus colliei. The sequence continues at coordinate 13,476,717 of CM068749.1, read as the reverse complement.
CATTATTCAAACTTTCAGGAGGTTCAAAAAGAATCTTGCTCCTTAACACAATGCCAATTCAGATTTGAGAAATGCAGGAATAGTCATCTCGTCATAGATTAGAGGCATTGTCAATCTGTAAAACTAAAGTGATGAAGGGTGAACAGTAATAGAAACAAGTCAGAAAGGATAGAAGTAATAAAGCCAAAATTACATTTGTATAGCGCCTTTCATGTCAGAAGGATGTCCCAAGGTGCTAGTAATATAAACTCAAAAGCATTTTGTTCTGCAGTCTAATTCCCACTGCTTTATTCCCTTTTCTCCCCATGCCCTGTAAAAGAAATCATGTAATTTTCTCCTCTATTACTAGGAATTTAACAGATCCACTAAAATCCTTTTACTTCAACAATCCAATTCTGAACAAAGATCTCTAGCAGCAATGCGTCATATACTTCCTCTTTATACCTTTATAAAGTTCACCTTCATTGTAAACTTCGCTTTGAAATGCAATACAGCACAAAATACAACACCATAAGGATGCAGCCAAAGTCTGGTAGCTTTATAACCAAGTGTTGTAACTGAAAGCTATACGATGGCAATACAGTAGTTATGTATATATATTTTGTGTAAATATATATATATTCTGACATGACTGCTTCAAAACAAACTGGTAAACACTACATTACTGACCAACGTGTCACACTCATTCAAAAGGACCTATATTCACAACTGTCTGTATTTCTCTGGGCACATTCTATTGTGCATAAGTGTGAATATGACTGGATTCGTTGCACCTTTATTCTACTATATTTTCAATGCTTTCTTGTCTTTTCATGACTGCTACTCAATTGGTTCTGAAATGCTGTTTAGTCTTCTTCACAGTCAACTTCACTATTAACCTCATGGTAATATAATGGATAGACAACTGCAGAACCACTGGAGTTGAGAGCAATTCGGTCAGTAGCTTTGAGTATTTCCTGTAGTTGTTGGAGGGATCCAATAAGCTGCTGTACTTTAGGAATGCAGAATAGTTTTGTCAACGGAATGTGAATACTGTTGCCAACTCTGTACACTTCCATTGCCACATTTTCTTTAGCCCTAAAATTAGTTGCTGAAAATTCGCCACCTGATTGAAAATATTCATGCTCTTTCTGTTTGCAATTCTCTTCTTTACTTTGACTGTCTTGACAGTTGTCTATTAGGCGTTTCCTTAAAGTTTCGGCTGTAAAGATGATTTCGTTGAGCAGAATATCATGCAAGATTTTCTTATCCTTCAAACTAGGGTAAACAACCTCATATACCTTGAGAAAAAAAAGAAAAACAGTGCAGTTGTTCACTTTTCAAATCCTGCTGATATATAGAATTACTGCGATGGCTTTTACCAAGCGAGAGACGGGAAGAGTCAAACCCGTTTATCCATGACCCGATCAACTGTAACCACCGTATAACCGGCACCTCCAAAAAAAGGTCCCCATTCAAATAACCGGATCTTATCTGTCACAATCGTGGTAGTGCATTTAATTAGTCGATCGTCTCACAAAAGTACAGTACGATTAGTTCTGAATGCTGCCAGTAGTGGCACTTCCGGGTTTTCATCTTAAACGTGCACTTCCCCTTTCTTTCTTTCCCTCGCTCTCTGATGGATACTACATATTGCCTGTGTAGCCTGACTGTATCGTGGGTTTATACACTGTTTGGGTGGGGGGGAGGGGCGGGGTGGAGAAGGAAAGAGAGGCAGGGAGAGAGGTTGTGGGGGAAAGAGAGGGAATGGGGGGGGGGGGAGAAAGAGGTGGGACAGAGGAGGGGAGAGAGAGGGGATGAGTTGATTAATTTAGATGGAAAATGAGAGTAGAGGGGGTTTGGAGCCATTGAGATGCCAGACTGACTGAGTATGTATGTGCCCCTTTAAGAAGCATAAAAAAAACTCTTCCATCTGCCATTGTAGAAGTTTGCTTTGTGATTGTGTGCTGTGTTTATAGACTGTAATCAATATTCATTGCATTATTGGTAAGTATTCATACAATATTCTGTAATTATTTAGTCTATTATTAGTATGTTGTTTAAAAAAGTTAATTTTTTTGGTATTGGGTTTTCGGCAGCTGGCCGCCTGAATATCCGGCACGCAGTTCAACCGGCACTGGCCAGGTCCCAAGGGTGCAGGATAAACAAGCTTTTATTGTATTAGAAAATCTAGGTTTTCACTCTTTATAGTCAATTAATTAAAAACATTTCGAAAGATAAAAGCGCGCTACTGTAACAAAGCATATTACTGCATTCAGAAAAACATTATCCTGTCCGTTGAAAAGTTTATATGATGTGTCACCTTCAAAATGGATGCAAAATAGATATGAGAATTTAAAGCTTAATTGCTCAATGTCGCATGCTTTCATTAAATGTACACACCCACCAGTTTATATGATCGCTCTGCATCTTTAGTTTCAGTTGGCAGCATGGTCTTAGGAAAATTTCTCAGAAATGTCGCTATTTGAGTGCAATATCCCAGTCTTTCTGTACCAGGAGGTCCTCTTCCAACACCAGTAAACTCTACTGCATAACCATATTTGTTGGCTGCATCTAATGACCTAAAACAGAACAGGATTTATAGAATATTGCAGAATATCCAAAGGTTCCACCACTTCACATTATAAAAATCCATTAATACCAAAATATTAATCATTTAAATAAACAAAAGTTTTATTCACTCAATAATTAACGAGTGTGTATCAACAACAAAATTACATTTGTATAGTGCCTTTCACATCGGGAGGACGATTCAGTGTTTCGGACCAGAGCGAGGTTCAAGATCGGGGAGGGTGGAGGGAAGAGAGGGGAAGGGAGGTGACTGACTGATGGCATGGTTGAAGAGGAGGGTCTTGAGGCAGGACTTAAAGGAGGCTAATCAAATACTAGTTGAACAAAAACGTTCCTTTAAACAAGTTTCTGGGACAAAGCAGCTCTGATCATCACAAGCACTTGCTGATAAGGATTGTGAAAGAGGCCTGAGATAATTCAATATCTAATTTGTTCTCTCTTTCTCTCTCTGGATGAATACTTTTTTTCATCTGGAACTTCCCAGTAGTATAGTGAAGACCAGGATTTTAACAGGGAAACCTCACATTCTATTCTTTCCCATTATCCTTTCAATATCAATAGCCTTCAAATTTTATTAGCAATATTAGCATTATGGCAGTAAAATACATATATCAACCAGGGTTAATATCATCTGCCTGTTTTGGGGCAGCTTGATATCAATATTAAAAATGTTCTTCATGCCTATCTGAACAATAATAATAATCCTTGGATTTTGTATAGTGCTTTTCATGTTGGGAAGACATCCCAAAGCCCTTCACGGGATTTACCGTGAAGTGAAGTGACTGTATTTGTGGGCGACACAGCAGCCAATTTAGTATTAGTACCTGATAGACAAAACTGGCATTGATGTAAGAGACAACATGAGAAGAGCATTGGTACGATTAACCTACTAATATAACTAATGGCATCTAGGACTACATCTACATGTACTCACTGAAGATGAAAACATAAACATTGGATGGGGAAGAAAGCAAAAGCATTGGATGGGGAAAAATGATGTTTTTTTCCCCCCCCACTTAAACAAAAAGACTTATGGTAGATGAAAAACAAAATTGATGCACTTACCAAGCTTGAAACTCTTCTCTGCTCCATTCAAATCTATGGTCCCAATGTCGAAAACCCATTAGGCCTGGAAGCAAAGGGTTAAAATCGGCATTTGGGGTACTAACTACTACTATAGCAGGATTCATGTAACCAAATACTACCTCTGGAAACTTCTCTAATACTGGTGGGTCTAGATGTTCTATCCTGAAAAGTAAACAAGAGAAGATATAAAATCAATCTGAAACAATTACACATAAAATTGAAAGTACTCTAAGACTGGGATCTGTTTTAACAGTATTTTTAAAAGAATCCCCCAAAGCACTATAAAACAACCTTGTAAAAAAACAATTACAATTCTGAAAGTATATTTTGCAGTCTAATGTGACACTATTCTGTTTATGCAAGGGAGTTTGTAGTTCATTGTTTTTAGACAATGAAAACCTCCAGATAATTGTTCTGTATTCAGCATTGTAATCATATTCAGCTGAACTTCAACACTGTATCACTGTTTGAACACTCTCACTAGATTTTTGAAAAAAATGTTAAAATAATTGATATGGTATAAATAAGGTTTATTACTCAGCATCATTTAATAATGCTGGTTCCTGGGATGAGGGGACTGACCTATGAGGATAGGTTGAATAAACTAGGGCTGTATTCTCTAGAGTACAGAAGAATTAGGGGAGATCTTATTGAAACATATAAGATTCTTAAAGGGCTGGATAAAGTAGACTGTGAGGGACTGTTTCCCCTGGTCGGAGAATCTATAACCAGGGGTCATAATCTTAAAATTAAGGGTCAGCCTTTTAGAACAGAGTTGAGGAAACATTTCTTCACTCAGAGGGTAGTAAAATAAATTTATGGAATTTATGGAATTCACTACCCCAGAAGGCTTCAGATGCTCAGTCCTTGAACATTTTCAAGGCTGAGTGATATATTTTTTGTTTAAAAATAGATGGATTAGGAGATATGGGGATAGGGCAGGTAATTAGAGTTAGGTTAGAAGATCAGCCATGATCTTATCAAATGGCGGGATAGGCTCGAGGGGCCGAATGACCTACTCCTGCTCCTAATTCTTATGTTCTTAATAATAATAATCCTTACATTTGATATAGTCCTTCAAAACCCTTGGTTCGTATAAATACTTACAATTCAATGCAAGAAACAAAGTCAAAGTCCAGCATATAGGGATCCTTCACAGCCACTGACCCTTGATACAATCTCACTGTTAATGGAGATCCTCTTGGCTGCAAGTACTCACAAGGCAGGGGTGACAACCGGTACCTGTCACAGAACACGAATACAAAATAACTTTGTCATTCTCCCGTTGAAGAGCATAACAGCACTTAAGGATCTGACACAAAATATCACATTTGTTACATTTTAAATTCTATTATATTTAATCAACAATAGTTTTGTAATTCCATAATCTTTTGCAAGCTTTTTTTTCTCGTAGTCATTCCATCAGATTTTTTTATAGGATGTATGATTGGATCTAACATGTGGTAATTTATAACTGGAAACAAATAATAGGGGCTCCCAAGTCACAAATGAGAACTCTTGAATCTAACCAGAAGTGGATCCCCCAAATTCTGGGTACTTCATTCTGGTGGGGCATAGTGACAAAGGGAAGATGATACTGGTGCTACAATTCCTGTTCTATGAATTGTTAGTTTGCAGGCAGAATTTTCCACATGCTGAGTACAAAATCTCAATTGTGATTTCAGAGAAGGTAGATCTCCAGCAAAGGCTAAACATTTCTGATTAGGAGGTAAAGGAAAGAGCACAAACACAAGGCTCAATCATCAGCACAAATAGCACAGGCCTGAGACTAATTTACATAGGAATAGGAATCAGTGGCAGTCCTGGGATCTGAAATAATTGGTGAAAATTATGTTTTAAGCAATTTTGTTGACGGGTTAATTTTCTTTTGGGAATTGTCCAAATAACAGCAATAATTCTTAATTCTAATGCTCCTGAAAATGTTCTGGTACATTACATTTTTTCCCTCAGTAGATCCAAGTCTGTATCCACTCCAGCAAGAACTTCTATGCAATTGCAGAATTTCAGCCTTGATAGAAGTGTGCATTCAGCACATCCCAAATCTACTACCTAAAAATATCAAGCATAATTTCTAATTAATGATCTGCCTACATCTAAATACATTCTATAGAGAGCTGATAACCCATTGTTAAATTGGGCTGGAATGGTCCTGTATTTCACTGCAGTTTTTAAATCCTCCCATATCACAAAGTCAGTAATCATATGGAACATTCATAAAACAAACATACCGGTAATTATGTCTGCATAAATGAACTAATATTTGTCTTATTCTACTGCTTTTTTATTTTAATGTGAAATAATCCTAAAATATTTCTAATGTTTACTCCATGTCACCAGTTCTGGCCAAGCTCACTGGCTCCCTATCACTGAATGGATCAACTTCAAGATCCTCATACTCATGTGCAAATCCATTCACTCCCTGTCATCTCCTTACCTCTCTGACCTCCTCACTCCCCAATCCACTTCCGCTCGTCTGGCACCAGTCTCCTGCTTGTCCCTCGCACCCTCCGCTCCAACATTGGAAGTCGTGCTTTCAGCCATTACACCCCAAAACTCTGGAACACTCTCCCTCAATTCCTCTGCTTTGCCCTCTCTCTCAAATCTCACCTGAAAACTTTACTTTTTGACCGTGCTTACTATAGTCACCCAGCCCCTCTCCCACCCGCCCTACAGCTCACAGTCAAGCTCTGCCACCGTTAACCGTTATGAGATGCTAACCTACGTGGAGGATGCTACATAAGTGCAAGTTGTTGTTGTAAGATGTTACCAGAATGCTGACATCATTCATATCCCCCCAGACATCAAACTGAGGATTGTTCTCAAAGACAAGTCAAGTACATTTAAGGGATGATTTGTATGTAATTCAGCACATTACACAGAATTCAGCTAATGGCCTGCAACTTTCCTTCATACAGTACCCAGATTCATAGATCATCATTAAATTGATAGAAAAAACAATTAAAAGCAGTTACATTTGCATCTTTGCCCTCCGGGAAACTAAAATCATCATTTTTTAATAACATAAAATGGTCTCAAGAGAAGAATAAAAATAGTAGTATTTAAAGGAATTATCCTCAACATATTTAGCCATAAGATTTTTAAACACTGCTTTCATATCTTTTCAAAATTGAAAGGGCTGGTATAAAAAGCTTTACATTAAAATATCCATATGCTGTTACATCCATAATTTAAAATACAGTAATAGTCATCCTCCCATTCCACACACATATACATATAAACAATTAAAAATAGCTATAATTTTGTTAAGTGGTGTTAAATTATTGCAGTAGTGATGTAAGAACAGGAAACCAGCTGAAATCTAGTGCTGAGTTTCCATTTATCATGTTTTGATTAGTGTAGATTTGATTTATTTGTTTTATTTGTTATTTATAGCAGTGAGCAGGAGCTAAACTTACTCGTTCATTTATCCTCTGATTGTTGCTATGAGTAATGGAGATGATAGGTTACAGCAAGTTAAACAGCTTCACAACCACATTCAGGGAGGACATCTAACACCTGGTTTAATTTCCGTCAGTCTATCTTGCCACCAAATGCGATACAACCATAAAAATGTATGATACGATTGGAGACCATTGGGTCACCTGACCCATTATATTAATGCCCATTTGATCTTTCAACCAACCATCTAATCTTAATCCCAATTCAATGTTCTTTCCCCCCCCCCAAGTACTATTCTTCTGTATGTGCTTATAAAATTCTATTTTAAAAGCCTAAATTGACTCTACTTCAACAGCCACCCATGGAAATCCATTCCATATTCTGATAATCCTCAAAGCCACCGCTGTAAATTAATCAAGGCTGATCTTATGCTGCCCAAAATATCACACCACATCGTATAATTGTGTACACTGGATTTTCCACTTACCTTCTTTGCTTTAAATTTTTCTACAAGCTCTAATACAATCTGGTATCTCTGTTTGTACAATGGCGGTGTGAACGTGAGAACCTCCATGGGTTCTGCCCTTTCAGTGCCAGCGTCTTTCAAAAACCTGTTCAATGATAACAGAGCTGTTAACGCCTCAACAAAAGCACATACAGTAAAAGCCAGTTTATCCGGCACCCGATCAACCATAACTTCCATATAACTGGCACCTCAAAAAAAAAGTCTGCATTCAATTGACCGGAATTTATCTGGAATATTTTTTTGAATATTCCTGAATTATTAATTTTTTTTTGCGTTTTTGTCCGAATATCCGGCACACACTTTAACCGGCATTGGCCAGGTCCCGAGGGTGCCGGATAAATGGGCTTTCACTGTATTTTGAATACAAATCCTTTCTCCAACTGTGTGAGTACGGTACAATACCTGAAACCTGTAGAACAGAAATGTTCTTGAACAATTTGGAAAGCTTCTGTTCTGAAATGCTGAGAATTGAAAAGAAAGTGTAATTTATTAATGATATACATTAAATATTTCCAATCAGAAATATCTAACATCAGTTCATATGAAAAAATTAATACAATTTACAGTACAGTATTTCCTTCTTTTCCCTCCTCCACACGACTTAGGCATGGGATCTCTCTATTCTGTTTCCGGTTCAACTAATGGAAGGCAGATTTCATGTACAGCAGGATAACATCAACAAAATTACATTTATAAAGCTCCTTTTACGTCGGGAGGACGTCCCAAGGCGCTGAACAGTCAGGATGGGACCCGAGCAAGGGAGAGGGGCAGAGTAGGAACGGGAGAGAGTTAGAAGGTGAGGGAGAGAATTGGGAGAGTAGAAGGCATGGTCGAAGAGGAGGGTCTTGAGACCGGCCTTGAAGGAGGAGAGGGAGGGAGCGAGACGAAGGGACTGTGGGATGGAGTTCCAGAGTGTGGGGGCAGAGAGGCTGAAAGCCTGTCCGCCGACGGTAGGTTGGAGGGGGCAGGGAGATTTATAGGGGGACAGCAGGTTGGAGAGGTGGTGGGGGCCAAGGCCGTGAATGGCCTTGAAGGCGGAGACAAGGATCCTGAATTCGAACCTCTGGGGAATGGGGAGCCAATGGAGCTGGGCGAGGTGGGACAAGCATACAGATCCCACAGCACAAATCTATAAACCATAATTTCCATCCCACAGTACAGAAAACTGAATAATTGCAAGTGGCAAATTCACCAGCAAATTATGATCTTTTCTCCTCTAAATAAAAAAGATTATATTCCATTTATATGTTTAGTTGAAAAAATTAAAATGCATTCATTAATAACTGAATTTTGATGGTGATTAAATGTTTTAACATTTCCCAGTTATGTAAGCCATCCCACCCTCTTCACAAGTAATAAGGGATATAGGTTAACAACATTTAGTCTTTTAATAGAACCATGTTTGTACCGTTGGTCTTGAAGGTTATATTTGTTTCTCAGCATAATACCTCTCACTTTCTTTTGAGAATGTGAGCAATGTATATGTTACCATTAATTTGTCTGCTGCCATTTGTGATTAACCCATTTCAGAGCAAAATCTACAAATACACAAGCAAATTGTTCACCATGCAACAATTTGAAAATAGTATGCAAATTGTTGTATGCTGAAGTATTATTGATTCTTCATCATCATATCGCGGCCTCCACACCCTAACAATTTTGGGGGTAACAAAATTCTTCCTTACCCCCTCATTTACTCCTTGCCTCAATGATTCTTTTAGTACCACGTAATCATTTAAACCTTGATTTCAATTTATGAATGATACTGTACCTTACCCCAAATGCAGCTGAATCCCTCATGCCTCTGTTTGCCACCTCCCGCTTGGATTACTCAAATTCATTCATCGTTGTTCTCCCCAGTTCCACCATCCAAAAGATGCAGCTTATTCAGAACTCTGCCGCCCACATACTGACCCGGACCAAACTCCATACCCACATCTCGCAGGTCTGGCCAGGCTCCACTGGCTCCCCATCAACAAAAGGATCGATCCTCACACTCGTGTTTAAATCCATTCATTCCCTGCCACCTCTCTACCTCCTCACTCCCCAATCCACCTTGCTCGACTAGCACCAGCCTCCGACTCATCTCTCGCACCCTCTGCTTCCACCATCAGAGGTTGTGCTTTCAGCCATTACGAAATCCCCCAAACTCTGGAACATTCTCCCTCAGTGCCTTTGCCTTGGCCCTCTCTCCCCTTTTCAACTCCCAACTGAGAGCCTTCCTCTTCGACACTGCTTATGGGCACCACTCCCCTGGCTCGGAATCAGGCTGCGCCACTCTTGAGCACTCTGAAACAATGCTACCCTGTGCATAGGGCGCATTATAAGTGCAAGTTGTTGTTGTTGCTATACAATAAAGGCATGTACAATGGGAACAGTGCCATAGAGTTTCTTCGAGAAGTAAAAATAGATTGCTAAAGATTTTGCTCGAGTGAAATTAGTTTACATTGCTAATGTTGGTTCACCAACAGTGGTTACAGGTTTCATGTATCTATGAACTACTGGAACCAATTTCAAATGCAGTATCACTGCAAATGCTGCGGTGCCCCAACTTTATGCCTTCCTCTCTTTAGCGTGGTGTCTCACTCTTCATGATGTTTCCCTATCCCGACTCTTCTTTATTGCTATAAATGTTTCAAACCAAACCAATGACAGAAAAGGCAGGAGGCGTGTTCAACACAGTGGTAAATTTCAGAAAATAAGTCACAAGACGTGCATCCACATCATTTACACCTGTTGTTTTTGACTATGTACTATCTTTAATCTGATGTCATTACAGTATTTTGCTCTGTAAAACTCTCCATAGCCAACTTCTGTATTCCCATCATATATTTTTATTTTGTACAGGTTAACAATATACACCATTTTCTCATTATCCAAGTTACCCATTCAGTCTCACTACTACCGAAAACATTACAAATATAGTGTTATTGCATTGCAGAGTTATCCATTATTCATCTTTCTATCACCTCTGACATCAATTCTGACAGCTATAGGTGATCACTCTCTGGAATACAAGCTACAGCTGCATGTTATTTCATTTTTGATTTTCAGATGGTTGATATCCTACTATTGATTTTTAATCCCTGTTGAAGTCCCTTTAAAAACAGCATAGCAAAAAATATTCAAAAAGGTGTAGTTGTTTTTTTCCTAAGGAGTACATCTACAAATCTATTACAAATCTTAATTGAACTACATTAAATTAACAAAATAATAATATTTCCCCAAATCCCAAATGAACTTTAGAGAATCAAAAGAAGCTGAATAGGACGATAACAAACACATCAGTATTCTGTGAAAAAAAGAAAATCAGTGTACATATTACAATGGTATAACACTGCAGCATGAAATTCTGAAATAATTTTGATTCAAGCTGCGTATGATTTATACAGGGGCTGTAATAAAACAGGGCTAAGGAAATGTTTTCATTATGCATTATGACAACTGTTATTTAAACGTTGTATGGCAACAGATGTTACTTTTCTGCATTGTAAATATTATTTGAAAAACATCTGAGGTTGTGCTAAAATTCACAAGGAAATAATATTCATCTTCTTCTGGACACATTGACTTTTGCACACGTACTGGTGCTCCTGGTGCACCTAAATACCTAACTGGTATACCTAAAGGGTACACCTCCCCAAAAATATGAAAATTAAATTCACATGTCATCATTCATAAATCACTTACTTGTATGAAACATTTAAAATACGATGCATCACAAAATAAATTACTGACCACTAATGTTTTACAGGAGGTTGACGGAAGGACCTTACTGCGTTTGGTCTTTTACATCCAGGATCCCTCCCTTAGTCCCAAACCTAGTTATACATTAGTGGTTCTGGCACATCGAAATAGTCCATCATTTTAAAAAGATTTTCTCATCCAAAAAAAGGACAAAAACAAAGCTGCATTTTTTTTTTTAATCGTTTTTTTAAAAACAAAACAATCAGGAGTACTTACCAAAAGAAAGAGATCCTCCAACAAATATAATCACTATTACATTCTGTGCAATCTTGGTGGTGAAGACTCTGTGTTAAGCAGGCAATGGTGATGGCGTTGCTTGGTGCAGCCTCAGGAACTGCGTGCCAATCATTGACCAAGTGCAGAGCGTTTGTATCATCACGCTGCGACGTGAAGGGCGGCGCCAGAACTGCAACAATGCGGGGCAGAACAGGCGCTCTTCCAGGACCTGTGTTCTTTACACGTGCGTTAGGGTCGCCTAGGAGAAAATGTTGGGATTAATTTTCGTTCAACGAGATCGCTCGACAATGCACGAATGTGTTTTAAAATGTTTTGAAGACTCAACCATCAGGCTGGGGACAAAGTTGCCCGTCACTTGTTTTCTTTTCTAAATATTCACCGTTCTGTTCAGATAATTAACCTCAGGAGTTATTGCATTAAAAAAAAGTTATTTACGATACATATCAAATGTTTAAATAATCCAATTCAAGAAGTGAATAGTCTCTTGATAGTTGAGAAGGCAGCAAAGGCTACTTGTTATTTATATTGTCTCTACGTTGATTAAACAGTATATTAGTATGAGAAGCTGTCCGGGGTGGAGAGCGCTATATAATTCTAAGTTGTTGTATAGTATACTATTTTATTCATACAGTATATTAATAATGCTTGCATTTGATGTAGCGCTATTCATGTCTTCAAGACATCCCAAAGCGCTTCACTGAATATACTATAAAGAGAATTGACTATATTTGTAAGCGAAACGTGGCAGACATTGTGTACAGCAGTTTCCCACAAACAGTTGTTGATTGAAATGAGCAATTTATTATTGCTTTTTTTTAAAAAGGGATTATTAGGCATGTGGAGTAAGGAGACTTGCCCAAGGTTTTGCCCTGCCTGGAATTGAACCCAGGACTCATGCTTGCAAGGCAAGTGCTGTAACCACTGAACTACAGGACTCATAATATATCATAGTATATAATATTTTGCCCACAAATTATAGTCAATTCACTTTAGGTGTATTCTGTAAAGCACTTTGAGACGTATCAAAGACGTGCTCTACCAAATGTAAGGATTATTATTTATTATTATAAGGTTCATATGAGTGAAAGCATATGCCATATAATTCTAATTAACTTCTAGAATTAAAAAAATTACATTTGTATAGCGCCTTTCAAAATGTAATTTTGTTGTCGTTGTTCCCAACATGGAGAAATATGCTGTAATGTGCAACTTGCTGGAATACCTCCCATTTTGTCCTTCTAAAGCTCTGAGTTCTGACACAGGAAGCGCAAACCAGGCTTTCCATTGCATATCACAATACTACAAAGAACAAAGCGATTTTATTTTCAACATGTAAACACATGTTTCATTTTATTTAAATGTAATTTGGGATTACTTTACCAGGCTGTGGTTAATATATTAATGACATTTGGGAAGCTTTATTGGTGTAACATGGGACGGGAGGAACAACATTTTATTATGCAAGCTATAAAAGTACAGAATCAGTTGGCTCCAAAACAACAGTCCTTATTCACCTATAAGCAGTCCAAGGGTTAAAGAGAACATATGAGGGGGGAATCTTGACAATCACTCTGGAGAAGATGCTCTGTAATCATTACGGAGTGGTAAGAAGTTGTGCTTTGGAGAAAATCAGAAAAGTAATCCGGTAGTTCACTTCATCAGCACCTATAACTAATGAATGATAGATTATACCTTTTTTTAATTGGTTAGGATACATCAGTTGCATATATACCATAGATCCACACATGCATTTAAAAAAGTTGATCGAGAGCTTCTTGATAATAATCCTTACATATGATATACTGTAGTGCTTTTTACATGTTCTAGACATCTCAAAGTGCTTCACAGAATATACTGTAGTGAATTAACTGTATAATTGTGGGAGAAAAGCAGCAGCCAATTGCACACAGCAGTGTCCCACAAACAGTCATGGATTGAAATGACTAATTAATTATTGCTCTTTTTCTTTAGGCACGCATGAGCTACGGGACTCCATGATACAGTCAGTAACTCTGTTGTTAAAGCAAATGTCCTGTGTAAAACTTTGTCATGATGACCAGAAAGGTCCATTGGACGTCCTCCCGATGTGAAAAGACACTCTATAAATTTAATTTGGTTGTTGTCCCAGATTCGATCTGTTGAATGTTCCCAGCCAGTAAGTAGCGCAGTGCAACGATTGCAACTACCCATAGACCAACCGAGGTGGGCTCCTGATAGGTTTCAATTGACTGGTGGATATTTGGTGAAAAGAGAATTCGATTGGTTGTGCTTTCTATTTGGTGAAATGCCTTGCTAATTTATCATATGGGATCAAACATGAAAACTGCAGATGCTGCACTGGCTGCTCGTCAGGATGGTCTACGAAACAAGTCCTTGCCCTTAGGATATTGCTGATTGAAAATGCTTTTTACATGTTGACTGAAATAATGATTGTTGCATTCATTTTTCTGCCTGTTTACATGATCTTTAAATATCCCAGGCTCTATTCAGAAAGAGCAGTTTCTCACAAGCCAGTAAATCTCCAGATAAAATTTTACTACAAGGCTGTTTGTAGAAACAGCACGGCTAGACATTATCCTAAGAGCACTATATATTGTTGTTGGGAATGCAACCTGCCTAGAAAACACAGAATCATTTCCTGACAGCAAATTACTTACTTCAACATCCTATGCACAAGCTCCCAAGAATTGTTTGGATGAGGCCCATCTCATCGTTCCCCGACCCCTCCCCTCAAACAACAACTTGCTTTTATATTTGCATCATGTGGTAGGGAAGTGCCTTTGAGCTCAAGCTGCTTTTAAAACGCATCTCCTAGCCTCAACCACCCTTCCTGGCAAACCCTTATCCAACCATTGATTAGACACGGTGGCTTCTGTGCTGTAAGATTCTGTGATTCCCTTGGAGTAATTAATGACTATTATTAAGTCTCGATTACCAACCTCACCTCAGGTGCATATCATTACCATATCCTCACACTCATTTTCCAATCCCTTCATGCCCTGGCACCTCCCTATCCTCTCTCACCTGCTTACTCCCCAAACCCACTGCCTCCGCTCAAATGGCTTCGGCCTTCTGCACGTCCCCGTTGCCCTCCATGGGTGGCCACACTGTCAGCCACAATTCCCTGAAACTCTGGAACATTCATTCAATCTCTCCGCCTTGCTAAGATCTTTCTATTCCACCATTCCAAGTCACCTCTCCTGGCCCGGCTGGCCCAGCATCGTGCACTGCCACTGTCAAGCTTTTTGGGACGCAATATTAAATATAAATTGTTGTTAACTGTCCAGTGCTTTGGGGGCGCCTGATGGTTGTAATTTGTTGCAGTTGATGAATAAAGAGGAAGACCAAAAAAAATCCTGCATATCCGTCTGCGCTGACATTTGACCTTTGCAACTTATTGCAACCTACGTCCTCTTGTCCTGCTGTCTTGACAGGTCCTAATATATTGAATATATCGTCAAATAATGTTGATGGTCATGATATTATTCGTTATTAAACAGTGATGAAAAGAAGCTGAATTCCGAGAGAGCACCAAATTAAACCCACAGAAGATGGCCGCCAGAGCTGATACCTGTCATTGACGGCTCAGGGACGGGCTCGCGGTTCCCGCACGCTCTACAGACGTTGACGCCGCCGCGCGGCCCTCATGACGGGTACGATTTTTTTCAAAAAAAACACACACACCCCTCTATGCGCGCCCCGCCTATCCTGTTCGACCTCCTGCTCCTCTCTCATTGGTCGGGCTGCAAGTCAGCTGACTGTCTTGGCGCTTCTCGTTGGTCCGTTCTAGCTGCCTGTCATCTGACGTCACTGCTCTCCCGTTTGCCGGTGGGGAGCGGCGGGCGCCATTTTGTATCAGTTTTTAACTCGACGAGGGCGCGTGTAGCACCGTCCTTTTCGTTCCTCACAGTGGACCAGTGACCTCGTCAGACGGTTAGCTATGCGTAATTAACAACATTAGGGTGCTTTAATTTCATTAGAACTGTTAGTTTTTTTTCAAAAATCCACCGGGGCCCTCACCCCTTCTCTCTGCGTTGGTTATATATGAACAGTTAATGTCCGACCATTCTGTCGTGAAGCGGAACTAAAAGCAACAACGACATGGCTAACAACACGGCGGCCGGGATCCAGCCCCCGCCGCAGCAGCAGCAAGCGGGAGGCAGCGTCAAACCATCCGCATCGGGAAAACAGGGTAATGTACTGCCGCTCTGGGGTAACGAGAAAACCATGAACCTGAACCCGCTCATCCTCACCAACATCCTGTCGTCTCCTTACTTCAAAGTGCAGCTCTACGAACTGAAGACGTACCACGAGGTGGTGGACGAGATCTACTTCAAGGTAAGGGGGCGCGAGGGGCACCGGGTCGGATGGAGGAGGGGGATTATTAACCTTACAATCATTGCCGGAACGGCTGAGACATCGGCTTTGGGCCAGCCCTTTTTTTTCCTTAAGAAGAGGAAATAACGTTGAAAGTTTGTTTCAAATCAATTAAGCACGATTGGGTCCACTTTAAGCCGCCCCCCACACCCTTCAACACCCGGGTTCTGAATTCATCTACAACAATTAGATTACACTTATAAAGCAGAGTGCCTTTCACGTCGGGAGGACGTCCCAAGGCGCTGCATTTATGGGTTATGCTATATAGATATTGTATATATGAAACACCATATAGATCGAGGTCAGAGGCTTCCACTGGCTTGTGCTGCTTCGTCGTCCATACACGCCTGTGAGATAATAATAATCGTGCATTTGATATAGCGCTTTTCACGTCTTCTAGACGTCTCGGATATACTCCAGAAACTCGTTTTCATTTGACTTCCTCTGTTTAAAAAGAGTTAACAGCTACAAACGGTAGATATTTAAATCGGGTTGGTCTCGGAAGTGGACAGGACAGCCTGACCTGGGACTTCACTGGGCAGTAATTCTCTACTCCGTTTGGCTTTGTGATTTGATTGGAAGTATTGGGCGCCATTTGCAAACAGAACTTGTGGTTCAAGGAGTTCTCTTTGGCAGGACAGACAAAATGCAGCCAACCTATTTTTCCTTCTTCGCTCTTCTCCCCGCCCATGTTTTTGCTTGCTCTTTGAGGTGTTGATGATGTTTCTTGCAACGCCTGTCTTGTCCATCTTGCTTTAGTGAGGTTTCAGTATTTATATGTAAAGTGGTGTGAGGATATTTGTGGACAAAATATGTTAATTATTCAAGGGGGTGTTCACAAACTGCTGCTGCTCTGTTCCACTTCACTGTTTCTTTGTAATCAATTACAGATCAAAAGTGGCACAAATTCAAGATCATTCTGTGATTCATAATTCCATAATTGATTTTTTTTGAAGATGTGACTATTTTAATAACAAAAATTTGCTCCAGAATAAAAAAAGAATCACAAAATAATTTTAATAGGTGCAAGGACAGTAAAAGACAAATTATGGTTTTATACAGCTTTAACTTTTGTGATCTGGGATTAACCTAAATTGAATAGCTTGTCTTTGTTGGTTGTAAGATCGATTGCATGGACCTACTTTTTAATTTTGATCTTTTCATCGGGTGTCTCTTTTTTAAAAAGAGAATTAGGTGTTTATTTAGGAAGAACAGGTCTGTTAGGTTATGGGGAGAGATCTGGGCAGTGGGATTGAGTTGCTCTTTTCAAAGAGCCGGCACAGACTAGATGGGACGAATGGCCTTTTGTGCCGTAAAATTCTATGAGGTGTCAATACAAAAAATTTATCTTGAATCGAAATGCACCACTATAGATTGAATCAATTGTATGTAAAAGTTTTTAAAATGGAGATTGCTTTTAATTTTTGCTTTTATGAATGGATCATGCTATTCCTTAATGTTTCACGACAAGTGCTTTGTAACTAAACAATTTTACAACTCTGCTCGTGTTTTTAATTTTTTTTAATTCCCAAGAATTGTAAAAATGGTAATTATGTAATCAAAAAGTGGTTGTTTCTGTTCAGGTAGAAGTTAATCTTCTGAAGTAGTATACAGAATACATATGTAGCAATCTAGCATTGACTTGTTTCCTGTTTGGTTGAATGACCAAACTAGTGAATGTAAGTGGGATCCCTTTGCTAAGTTGGCTTGAAGCTGATGTGCCTGACAATGGAAAACTGGAATCAAGGTGATCCTCTGTGGCAGGTTCACCAATGTAATACCTACCTAAGATAGGCAGGTGTGTCACTCTGGAGGAGAAGTGCACATTCCATTATCAGATAAACTGAAACCATATGTGTGGTAACTTGTACTTTTGTTAAGTACTGTAGTTTGGTTTGGAGAGACTCACTAACTAAATGCAAGTAGGGTGCCCAGTTGCCACTGCCCCTTCCCAACCCCCAAGAAATCTTCAATTTGTTTCATCTATAGTTGTTTCAGATTCAGTTATGTTATTTATAGGAATGAGGCCTTCCAAAAAATTACAATTCAGTTAAATTGTATTTGGATCAAGATAAGAATGGATCAATCTAATCTTCCTTTATATAATTTCCTTCATATCATTTTCTCATTTCCATTTTTGGTTAGCGCCTAAAAAGTATCCACCTGCCAATGGTACGATGTTAATCTACTGGCAAACTTGAGTAATGAATATAAACATCCCAAGATATACGTGGAAAAATTGCCTAAATTAGCACACCCATGTAAAGGGTATTTGTTGTATTAATTGGTTTGAGGTTTCAGATATTATAGGTGGTTTGGAAACAAGTAAAATTCTGTGCTAGTTCACCCGATATATTTGAATGGTGTTGCAGTGAACTATTTACTTTGCAGATCTGTAAAATGAACTGTGCTGATTTAATGTCTTCCCAATCCCAGGAAAGTTTTAATATCATCTGATACTATTATACTATTCAGCATTGGCTTTTTTTGGTCTTCTGAAACATTCTATCTGAGCAATATCAAAGGATAGCTTTGAGCTGACGTGGCTCGTCATAATGAAGTAATCACAGTGAAGTTATCCTGCCCTGACCCCTCCCCTCCTGCTCTTGTCACTACTTAACTTGGGACATCCTCTCGACGTGAAAGGCGCTATATAAATGTAAGTTTTGATTGATTGATTGATTGATTGATGTAATTTTAAAATTGATTCAGATTTCACCGGAAAGTTTTATTGCTTTAATAAGATTTAATCAATAATTGTTTTCTTTCATTGTTGCCATTGCCTAATTATTTATTAATAATTTATCTTAATTCTGTTCTAGAGATATAGCTGTTGAAATGACTAAGAATGCACAAATTTTCTTCCAGTGTGCAGTGTTTCATATAAAAACTTTTTTTTCCAAAGGTTACTCATATCGAGCCATGGGAAAAGGGGAGTAGAAAGACTTCAGGCCAGACAGGCATGTGCGGAGGGGTAAGTAGAAGTACGTGCTTTATTTTCTTCTTTAATCTGTCATAAACTATTCAGTCCACCAATAGATCATTGTATTCAATAAACATTCTGAATAAGGCATTAGTTGCAGTGAAGTTTAATGCTTCTGAGATGTATCTATTCAAAGAATTTACATAGTAACAGTCACAATAAGTTTTGAAGTAATCAAATGGCTATGCAAACTTTCTTCTAAATTCATTCAATCCTGCCAGAGAAATGTTTGTACATTAAAACAAGGAGTTGCATTATGCACAGTAACTGTTCATAAAAAGCTATATCTAACTTTTAACTGAGTAAATCTTGGCAAATTGACAGATCCTCCTGATCACGGTGAAGCATTAGGAGTAGTAACCTATATGTTTTATCTGCCTTTGATCACACTTATCATAGCATGTCATCATTGTTATGTTTAAAACTTGAGTAACTGTGATCGTAAAGAACTGGATCTTTTAGCAGATGTGGGAAAGTGACAAATGTGAAAGCTCAAAAAGCAATGATTTAGCTGGTTTTGCTATTTGGTGTGTTTCACTAACCTCTCAGATCAGCATTTAGATTATCAAACAAAGTGGCTGTGACTCTTGAAGAGGGAAAGTGCATCCACTACAACATTTAGAGGCAAAGAAATACAAGATGGGGGAAGCATTGGAAAAAAAATCTTAGTTCTACATTAGTGTAAGACATGAAAGTTTTGTTAAGTTATTCTTTCTGCTGACTAATTTTTGTGGTTGTATAATGAAATTTTGAGAGTAATTTTTAGACGCTTTCTTTTATTTCAGGTACGTGGTGTTGGTACAGGAGGAATTGTTTCTACTGCCTTCTGTCTGCTATATAAACTATTTACCCTCAAGTTAACCCGAAAGCAAGTGATGGGACTAATAACACACACAGATTCGCCATACATCAGAGGTTTAGGATTCATGTATATTAGGTATGGATATGCTCTTTAAATACCTTGATAATTAAATGTTATTCAATTTATGTTCAATTCTCAACGGGTTTGGTTTTCTTTTGCAGGTACACACAGCCTCCAGCAGACCTGTGGGATTGGTATGAATCATTTTTAGATGATGAGGAGGTATGTTGGCACGGGATATTGTTTAATTTTCATGATTTGTACAAAATTGTTTCAATGAAGTGGTGTTCTAAATATCTGCAGTGTGACAATTTTCTTAGATAAATCTTTGTACATCTGATCTATTAGGGGCTCTCCCAAGCATTTTTACCATTTTCAATATCCGTTCCATTCTGGGTCATTGTTAGTTTAGGATTACGAATACCAACTCCATAACCTGGTGAACAGGTTACCTCCAGTCCATTTTAATTTCCCTGAAATAGCTTTGGATATTTTTTTGGGTCTCTACTCCAGTTTGAATGGGAAGCTTTGAAATAAACTTATTCAACTGATGGGGAAAGATGTAGCATTTTCACAATGGAGGTGCTTTTAGATTTATGGCACTTAGCTTGTTTTTAACTTTTTAACAATGAACCTCCCATTTTAAGTTTATTTTGAAATTCTTGATCTTAGAACTGGATTCAATATTGTTTCTAGAGATTTAAAAGCTGTATTATCTATTGGGGCTTCAAGGATGAGTGTTTGAGAAGGAACCATATTAAATGTTACATAATTTTAATTTATCTATTTAACAGAAGGATATCTTAATACTGCTGTGTGCAATTGGCTGCTGTGTTATGTCCACAAATATACAGTCAATTCACTTTACAGTGCATTATTAAATGTTTTGAGACGTCTAGAGGATGTGAAAAGCGCTATATCAAATGCAAGGATTATTATTAATACTTGCAAGGAATTGAATGATTTCTAACTGTTTCTATTCCATGGGGGATGTTACAGAATTGTTGGTGCACTGCCTTTTCAAGTTAATGACATAAGAACTTGCAAAACCAAGGTCCATCTAGTTTGCCTTCCACCATTCTGGCAGTTGTTTTACATGTTGTGTTCTAAATTATGTCCAGAGATACTATTTTCATTCTGGCAGTTGTTTTACATGTTGTGTTCTAAATTATGTCCAGAGATACTATTTTCTAGCAGAAATCTATCTAATTTATTCTTGAAACAAACAACATTTTCTGCTTCCTGTCTCCGAAGGAAGCCTGCTCCATAAGATTTGTTTTTAAAAGTTAGCCCCCTTTGATCACTGGCTGAGTCCTCAGATTCTACTTTTCGTTTCAAGATGAAACATCTTATCATAGTCTACATTATCTTATTTCCTTCTGAACCTTTAGATCATAATTATCGCTTCGCAACTTTCTCTGTTCCAATGCAAACATGCTCCTTTTATCTAATCACTCCTTGTAATCCAGTCCCTCTATCCCCTCAAATCATTTTGGCTGCTCTCCACTGCATCGTCTCAATTGCTGCAATATCCTTTGATATTATATAAGAGGAAACAAGGAACTGATGTAACTTTGTTAAAAGAATACTGATTTGTTACAAGGCTCATAGTGAATACCTTGCTACAAAGCATTTGGCAATGATATTCCCATCATTATTGGAAGTGATTTTTGTATCAAATGATTGCTGCTTTAAAAATGTGACGTTTCATATTCTGGAATGGATGTGACTCTTAATCCGAGTGTAATTTATGGTGGCTAATTGTAAGATATGTAACAATTTAGTTTGTTCAGTACCTTTTCCGCTCCCCAACACACCTGGAAAAAAATTGAATAATATGCAAGCACAATAAACAATTTGTCTACCACTGTGAAAGGAAAATTAGATTATACCCTGTCCCAATTGTCTATTTTGCGATGATTTGAGTGGTGTGTGAGACCTTTATGCCACATCTTCAGTTTGATTTATAATCTTTTCCATTCACAAAGAAATACTGACAAATCTCATTTTACAGATATATAAATAATCAGTTTCTTGATCTTTGCAGAAGTACATTTTTAAAGTTTAACCTTCAAATTTTGTACTGCTTCCTCCCTATGGTAATGAAAAAAAATCAGATTGGTGGGCATGCAGCTTGATTGTTTTCTGTTTTCAGGTGCACAATGGGAAGAATATACTAACCTAAAGGCATCCAATGATGGTTCACAAAGTAAACGTAATTGGGATGAGAGATTAAGTTATCAAAGGGGTGGTCATCTATCATGAGTCTTTGAATGAATTTAGGTTATATTCTGCAAAGCTCAAGGTAAAAAGGTGATTTGATTGAGCTGCATTGTTATGGGAAGTGGAAGGTTGCTTTCCCTTTAGTAAAAGGGATCCAAAACAAACAGCACTTAATTTTTAAATACAACTTAACCAAGATATAAATGAGATCAGAAAAACCTTCATTTAAATGATTGAGACTGAATACTCTGCCACAGAATGTCATGAACACAGAATCAATTCTTAATTGTAATGTAAGGATTTTCTTGTTTGAAAATTTATGGGGGGGAATGGGATTAAATGGCATTTCATCCTTGACCATGTAATTGACCTATATTCCTACGAACTCAAAATAATCCTATTGTAGTTTTTTGTGTTTGCAATAGCAGTTATGTTATGGTTTTGTCCTTTGGGGTTTGCAGTGCTAGTGACAATGCAGTATAGTCTTATGATGAGGAATAAAGTCTAGTATCCCACTTTCTTGCCTGTAACACATTTTCTTCAATATGCATAGGTCCTGAGAAATTTTGGATTACTCTCTCATCCCCTGCATGGGATTCATCTAAGAAATGTTTTGTTTTTATGGCAATTTGCCATTTATACCCTGGACCGTAATATTCTAATGGGCTGATTTTTTTAAAAAAACACAAGAAACTATTGTTTCATCATAAATTTTCATCAATCTAATGGATTTTGTGTTTATGTGCCCTTTGATTTCAGTCATAGTGCTTGTAGTCTACTTTTACTTAAGGCAAACAATAAACAAACAAAGTTGCAGTTCTGCCTGTGTTTGCATCTATCTATTCCTCAGAATTTTAGATCTGAACCTGAGTTGAATGAAGCTCTGAGACTGCCTGCATTTAAGCTAATTGCCCTGTTTTCTTCTTTAGATCTTCATTGGGCAGCAGGTGAATTTGGAAATGTAGCTGAGCAACACTGTTGATTAATGTGTGTGAGTGCAAGCGCTTATTTTATGTTTAGACTGTTTTTTTGTTTTTCTAGCTTAATAACAAAATCTGATTTTCCTGTGTGCTTGCACTGTAGGTTGGGGACTGACAATAGCTGACCAACATGTCCTGAGCTGTGAGAGGGCATGGCAAGAAGGCAATCATGCGGTAATGACCCTTTTCCACAGACAATGGTCATCGTGGATTATGCAGTTTCAAACTATTTTGTTCTCAAATGTTAACTCATAATACCTCACTGCTTCAAGGCAGTTGGTTTGCTATTGTTTCAAAAAGTTGCCTTAATGTTAAACATGGTATATTTCAGATATGAGGGTCACAAGGATCAAATATAGAAGAAAGTGTAACTGCTTTCCAATAGTTTTCAAGTGTAGCTGTACTTTTCTAGCTGCATATTGAAATCATTGGTTGATAGTTCGTGATCTGTTTTAAGATTCTTAAATTACCAAATTTAAAGAGATTTAGATGTGGGAATTTTTTTTAAAAAAAACAGGGCAATTAGAATGCAGTTTTAGATCACACAACGACGGGGTCAGATTACATTGTATTTGCCTGTTCTAGGAGGAATTGTGCAGGTTATCTTGCAGATACTTGCACAAATTAGTGGTATTATCAAAGTTGTATCAATCTAATTTTAACCATTTTTTACAGGCTTCACTGCATTAATTTGGGATAGTCTTGAGAGTCTTGCAGGTTGAGCTGCATGCCTTTCAAATACACATTCCTTAGGTTACTTCAATGTAGCTCATTGGGGCTTTTTAAAAATATATATATACTAACACAAATGTGAAGAACATTCCTTAAAATCATTTTTTGAGGATGTTATACTTGTGTTTTTCAGGAACTAGATGTAAAGGCTGGAGGAGGTTGTGTCATGACAATAGGAGAGATGATTCGTTCTTTCCTCACAAAACTTGAATGGTTCTCCACTTTATTCCCAAGAATTCCAGTCCCAGTTCAAAAGAATTTGGACCAATTGCTGAAATCTCGACCAAGGAAAATTGTCAAGAAGGACGGTATGGAAGAGGCAGAGCGTCCTCCAGAACGTAGACATTCACGGTAACTTAAGGCATTCTATTTATTTTTAAAAATGAGATGTGAAAGTATTTTAGAATTTACAGCATCTTACTGTTTTTATTTTAAGGTCACCGAGAAGATCACTTAGTCCACGCAAGTCACCCAGGCGATCCAGGAGCAGAAGTCGCCACAGAGATGGTCATGGATCTTTTGGTTTTGAGAAAGAATTAGAAAGAGAGAGGGAGCGACAGAAAAGAGAAAGAGAGCAGATTCGAGATCGAAGTGAAAAGGATAGGCATAGATCTCGAAGCTTAGACCGTAGGCGAAGTAGAAGTAGAGACCGACACCGAAGTCGAAGCAGAGATCAAAGGAGTGATAAGAGGGATAAGGACCGAGAGAAGGAAAATGAGCGAAGCAGAAAGCGAGACAAAGACCATGACAGAGACAAGGAAAGGGCAAGTGAGAGAGACCGAGAGAGAAATTTTGAGAAAGAACCAGAGAGATCAAAAGACAGGGAAAAAAGAAGCCGTTCAGAATTGGAAGACAGGAAGCATAAGGATGACAAAAGAGAGAAGGATGAAAGGAGACACAAAGAAGATAAAAAAGAATCCAAGAAGGACAAAAGGCATAGTAGAAGCAGAAGCCGAGACAAAAGACATAGAAGTGGCAGTCCTGGTAGGGGTCGTAGAAGCAAAAGCAAAGAGAAGTCTAAACACCGAAATGAACATAAGGAGAAATCAAACAAAAGGAGCATTAGTAGAGAAAGGACTAGTGTGAATGATGGGGAACGAATAAAGAAACGACGTAGTGATAGCAAAGAACGTGCCCGTAAACGCAGTCGGAGCACAGAACGATCTCACAAGCAAAGCCACAGCGACGGCAAGGACCACTCAAGTAAACAAGGCCATGGAAGAAGCCAGAGTACAGAAAGAGAGAACAAAAGTAATGTGGAGGAACAGTTGGAAGGCAGTGCAACAGATGAGGACTGAGAGTTTGAATCTTTAATTGTACAGTGAATAAATTGCTTGAATTGAACATTTTTCTTTAAACAATTTTAAAAATTATGCTATGGCTAGGATAAATGCGTCTTCAGATCCCTGTAGCCTGCAGATATTTCCTGTTTGTAGGGAAGTGCCTTTGGTAACCAGCTGTTCAACTTACCATTGTAATTCAAAACCAACTTTATTCTGTACAATGTAGTTGATGATACAAGATTTGTTTTTGTTTGAAATTATGTTTTTGCAAGTACACTATGTACATATGTTCTAAGAGTTTTAATCCATGGCGCAACTGCCATGTTGGTTCATTTTGTATGATGGGCAATAAACTGCCAGTACTTCAACTGTTCAAGTGTGGTGTGTTGATATTGTACAGAGACGATTGATATGGTGAGGAGATGTATTAGCCTGATGTTAAAATTTTATTTGTTAAATTCTTGTAATGTGGAAAATTTTAGGGAGAGGTGTTCATTGTAACAGTCTTTCCTTTATTATTTGGCTTTCAATTATTTTCTGATAGGGGGAAAGTTATGATGACAAATGGGATGTAAATTGAATCTCAAAATCAGCAATTCATCTGGAATTTTACTGTATGAAAATAGAAGAGTTAGATTTCATAGTCCATCCATGCATAACAGTATACTTGTAATAGTGCAAGCTACAAGATATTTTCTTTAATCAGTAACACTTTGTATTATTCGGTTCTTACAATTTTGCCTGCACTCTGCTCAATGAATATTTAGAAGTTTAGAATGTATTAAACAGAAAGATGACCTCCTCACTAGTACAACTGTTCAGAATTTTCACAATCCATTTTTGTATAATTTATATTTCAAGGGACATCTGTAATTGAGGGCTGGAAAGCAAGCATGAGGGCAATTTGCGTGTCTGGTTCTCCAATCTTGTATTATGACGTGAATTGCTTTTTTAAAAATATGCATAATTAAGTAATATAAAGTGCTTTGTTGTAATGTTTAACGGTAATTTTAAGGTGTTTATTTGTTACTATTATAGACACGGGCAACACATTGGCTGGTGTATAATTAACAATTCTAAGTAAAGCTGTAAATCATAAGTGAAATTTGGAACCTGTCAAATTGAATAATAGGCACAATTGAAGGCACAATTTCTTTGTGGAATTCTGATGAGTTCACACAGGAATGTTTGAAATTGAAACAAATTTCACAAAAAAGCTGAATTTCAAACAATTTATTAGGTAGGTTGTGGTTATAATTTTTAACTTTAGAACTTCAATCTGACTAAATTTGTTTTTCGTGTGTGCAAACTAATTGAACCAGTAACATTGCATGAACAGCAATGGACTGCCAAATCAGAATTACCATCCTCTCGATGATACTGGTTGATCCTATCTGCCTGTTAAATTGGGGGCATTAAAGATCCCATTACACTATTCAAAAGGCTTTTTATAATGAAACCCCATATTTTATTTCAAACAGGCAGAGGCTGAGGGACATTGTTATCTGTACTTTGTTTAGTATGTTCAACATACTTATTAATTAAAAACAAGCTGTTTAAGATCAAAATTGATAAGTCTTGTGTTGAGGCCATTTGGAAATTATATCAAAATTTGTAAATTTTGAGGTATTACAGCCATGTAATTCACTAGTGCAAACTAAACAGAGTTTAATGCAAATATTAAAGTCCAAGATAGTTTAGTGCACTTCAAATGTACTCTTGACTTTTTACAGAATATTTCTGTACTTTGGTATAGTTCCAACGATTCTTATACTAATGTATTCTAACTAAAATGTCAGTTTCACCTGCACTAATGTTTTTAAATTGTTGATGAATATTCTGCAGTAGTAAACCATATACATTAGTCTCCCTCTGCAGCAAAATGAAAGTTTACTGATCTATATCCCAAGTTTAGCAACTAATTGATATACAACTTCCAATATGTGTTAGATTTGTTTTCACAAATTGCTGAATATCTAAGGAGTTTCGGTAATTATAAAGGAAAATAGTTGACAAACAACTGAGCTATATAGCTTGTTCTAAGAATGTGTCATGCTCATTAAAATACATGTTCATAGCAAACTGCGAGTATAACTATTAAAATGGAGGTTACGGGTTTGTTCCATACTCACACCTGGACACTTTGTTCCTTGTACTGTATAAATGTTATTACCTATTTATAACTTTTTAAGGCAAACGTTATTTGTGAACAGAATAATTCCACAAGTTACTAAAATGCTGAGATTTTTATTTCATCAAATACAGGAACAATATTTTACAATGAAGCCAGTAAAAATATAATTTTATACAGACCACAAAGCTTGTTTTAGAAATCACTAATTAGCATCAACAATTAAATTGCACATTTTCTTTGTATACCACAAAGACTAAATAAAATCAGTATTATTATTACAGTATATTGAGATGTACAGTACTCAATAATTTGAATGAACAGGACAATTCATTAGACATCGCATGTAAAGAAAACATAATGGAATAATCTGATTTGATTCATCTCACATTATATCGGCATATAGTAATTTAACAATAAAATTTATATTAGAAATCTCATGTATAAAGTGTAATGGAAAAATCTGACAGAGGCTTGCAATTTATATTAATGTGTCATTGCAAGATATGCTGGACCGTAATTGTTCCTCTAAGAATTTCTAATTGCTAAAAAAATTACATTTTTGTTTTTAAATTGTGATTTACCAGCCTTTGTTAAAAATGTACTTGATATTTTATCCCAGGTAGATAAACAAAATGTAGGATGCAAGTATAAAATTCAGCTCAAGAGTTATGCACTTTCATTCATCACTTGTTACAAAATTAACCTCAGAGCATTGACTGCTTTCAGCTGAGTTTTTAGCTGATATCAGAACGATGTATTGTGTTTCAGGTGAAAGGTTGTTCACTTGGACGTAGTTTGTTTGAACTGATTTTACAATGGGTTTAAATGGTTTTGAAATCACAGTGGTATCTTCTTTCACTATCACAGTATAATACTCTGCACCATCTACCGGGAACCATTTCACATGCACCGAGTCACTTGTGGCTTCAATGAAATACAATTGTGGAGGGGAAAGATGCTCTGGAAAAAAAATTCAACGATTACCATCTGAACTTTTTTTAAAAAAAATTCCAACTTAAAATGCATTTTCTCTCCAATTGGCAAAATTATTGTTCCAAAAGCATCTTTGTGAACTCATATTAATTAGGATGGCTCAGAAGGCAAACAACTTAGATCATGCTCTATTATATTGTTGGAGGTCCTGAGGACAATAGAACGATTCAAGATTAGCCTCTACCATAATAATAACACTACTGATGTATATTCCCCATTTTGGAGTCCTGTAGCTCAGTGATTAAAAGCACTTGCTTTGCAAGCGAGAGACCTGGGTTCGATTCCAGGCAGGGCAAAATCTTGGGTAAGTTTCCTTACTCCACACCTAATAATAATCCCTCAAAACAAAATTGGTCATTTCAATTCATGACTGGTTGTGGCACACTGCTGTACGCAATTGGCTGCTGCATTTCACCCGTAAATATGCATTTCACCCGTAAATATTACAAGATATTTTGTGAAGCGCTTTGAGATGTTTAGAAGATGTGTGCTATATATCAAATGCAAAGATTATTAACTGACAATTTAGCACTAAATATTGGCGATCACACCTATGTTAGTTGGTATGGATAATCAAGAGATTCAAATTGGGTGCTTTTATGTGATTATTTTTTTAAATGGTGCTTTGAACTTTTCTCTGCCCTGTAAAAATTTGGAGCTTGTAATTACAATATGTGGCTTGTGATTGCTTCGATGCCAAATGTACAAAATTGTTCTATTTCTCAGCAGTGAAGTTTACCAAAAATTAAAAATGTTGAGATATAAAGCTAATTTATACGTGTTTCCTTATAAATTCTCATTTATGAAAATGAATTACCTTCGTTGTTCAAAGAGGCATTGTATAATTTGTTCCTCGGCCTCAAAATTATAATGATAATATGATGTCTCCCTGTATTATTAAAACAAAGTAAACATTTGCTTAAAAACACAAATCAATATTATGGTTAGCAATCGTGAATGTCCTCAGACAACTTGTGAAACAGTGCTTGATAATTAAAACATTACATGATAGTGTTATACATGCAGTGTCTTTATAAATAAATGTTCAATTTCCTAGGAAAACACATTGCCTTTGCTTATCATGTCTAGAAATAACTTGTGCTACTTTAGAATCTACTTTAAAGTTCAATTACTATAAGAAAAATTGTTTGGTAGTGGAATAGAGTTGAGGTGTTCATCATATCACTTGCAAGTAATATTTTGGCAACTGCTCTTCCATTTTCAAACTCAAGATTTGACAAACATTCAGGAAGATAAAGCCTCTAGAATGTTTTGGAACATGTGTTTTGCCATTAATTTCTATTGATTGCTAAGACAAAATTAATTTCAGAATATATTTCATTAGAAATTTTTCTGATTTTTATTCTTACAAATTTCAGTTAATTGTCCTTCCCGGGCTCTGTTGGCTACCTGTTTCTCAATGATCAACTGCACGATTCTTGATCTTCAAATTTCTCTACACTATGGCTTCTCACTACCTCTGTAATTTCCCCCAGTCCCACATTCCTGCCTAATTCCTTATCTCTGCAAATTTAGGAATGTGTGTATGCCCACCAATGGTAGCTCTTTGGAACTCTCCAAAATCTCAGCCTCCCATCCTCCCATTTTCAAAACTTCTGAAAATGTACCTTTTCAATCCTTTAAAATCACTTCACTGGGCTTTTGATTTCCTTCAAGTCTGTCCATTTCGCTTTTGCTCAGATATATCCACTATCTGTGTTTTTTTGCTTATTGCTTATGTGAACGGTGCTGGGGAATGTGACTCATTCTCTCCTTGAGTCAGAAGGTAAGAGTATTCAAATTCCACATTGGGACTTGAACTCATATAGCCTAAAAATAACATTCCAAATTTAGTGCTGGGTGTGTTGGATTTTTGGAGGTGCCGTCTCTTCTGATGAGATATTAAATTTAAGTTTTTGCCGGTTCAGGTAGACGTTAAATATCCCATTGCACTATTTGAAAAGAGAAGAGATTTTCTTCTGGCCTACAATCCCCCAAATAAAATTGTTAATTGTTTTATCACTATAGGACATTCCTGTGCCATTTGCTGCGATATTTACTTACAAATACAGTGATTCTATTTACAGTAATACCTATGAAGTGCTGAGAATTATCCTCCTGATAACTCAGTTGTCTTTAGTGCAGGAAAACTTACCTTGCAAGACATTGATAACGCTGGGTTCACTTTCACCAACAGAATTTGATGCAATAATTTCAACATTATTTGTGTTGTAACTATTTGCTTCAGCTTCACAATACAGCTGTGGTGTTCTGCATATTTGAATATTAGCTGAACTAGAGACGGCATACACAATATATTCTGTAGCATTGATTGACTCCATCCATGACAATGATAGAGTGTTGTTTTCTGCAACTGCAGTGAAGTTCTTTGGAGGACAAGGAACTGAAACAAGATTTAAAAATGTATACAATTAAAGTTTTGTACTATTAAGGTACACAAAGCCTTTAAAAAAAGATTGTAATCCAATCCATTTGATGACTAGTACTCTGTCTGTCATAAGTTTTAATTTCAAGGATAAAAATGTCTGAATATGCAGATGACAAGTCCTGATGTCAAAACCTGAAAATTTCTTGAATGCCTTATTTAATTAAATTGTTTTCTAACCCCAAACTTATTTTTTGGACTGATAAGGCATTTCACCTGCTTGTTTAGATATATTCAAACATGTCCATCAAAGATATTTGGTGCAGGATACAGAATGATGAATTAAGTGAAAATCTGTTCATGGCATTAAGATTGTATAATTGAAAACAATATGGTATCAGAATCATTCTTACAGCTGAAATGAATAGGCTAAAAGAAAACATCAAAGAGGAAGTATGTTAAATAAAAGTTTGACATATTGATTAGGGAAGGGGAATCAAAGGGGGAAGAGTTAGTGGGGCAGCCGAAGGCGCGGTTGAAGAGGAAGGTCTTGAGACTGGCCTTGAAGGAGGAAAGGGAGGAGGCAAGGTGGAGGGGCTGCGGGATGGAGTTCCACAGTGTGGGAGCAGAGAGGCTGAAAGCCCGGCCGTCGATGTTTGGGCAGTTAGGGCGGTGGAAGCGGAGCAGACCTGAGTCTGCTGAACAGAGGGGGCAGGCAGGCTGATAGGGAGACAACAGGTCAGAGAGATAGGCGGAGGCAAGGCCGTGAATGGCCTTGAAAGTGACGACGAGGATCTTGAATTCGATTCTCTGGGGGATGGGGATCCAGTGGAGACGCGTGAGGGTGGGAGTGATGTGGTCACGAAGTCTGGTACAGGAAAGTAGAATTCTGAGCTGCAGGGTTCTGAATGATCTGCAGCCTGTGAAGGGAGGAGCTAGGAAGGCCGATGAGGAGAGAGTTCCTGTAGTCAAGCCTGGAAGTGATAAAGGCGTGGATGAGAGTTTTGGCGGCATGGGGGGTGAGGTAGTGGCGGAGTCTGGCAATATTGCGGAGGTGGTGGAAGGCTGTGCCGGTCATGGAGTGGGTGTGGGGGAGGAAGGGTAGTTTGGGGTCGAACAAGATGCCCAGATTCCTGATTGGCTTCGAGAGGTTGAGAGAGCAGCCTTGAACGCTGATGTTGTCAGCGCCCGAGGTGCGGAGGCACTGACGTGAGCCAATCAGGAGTGCCTCTGTCTTATTGACTTTGAGCTGTAGGAAATTTGCCCTCATCCAGGACTCAATGTCAGGAGAGAAGAGATACTATGTTCAAATTGTGCTGTTTTCTCAAATATATGGAGCTCCTGTAGCTCGATGGTTAGAGTACTCGCCTTACAAGCATGAGACCTGTGTTTGAATTCAGGCAGATGAAGGCGAAACCTTGGGCAATTTTCCTTACTCCACACACCTAGTAATAATCTGTCCCTCCAAAAACCATTAAAATGGATCATTTTTCAATCCACGACTGTTTGTGGGACACTGCTGTGCTCACTTGGCTGCTGTGTTTCGCCCACAAATATACAGTCAATTCACTTTACCATACATTCTGTGAAGCACTTTGAGACGTCGATAAGATGTGAAAAGCACTATATCAAATGTGAACAACTGAAGGAGTGTTGCTCCTGTTTTTCCTCAATGCACCAAGAGGGATTATTGCCTTGAAAAATAACTAAATAGTTTAAACTGTAGTAAACAGTACAACTCCAAGGCATTTAATATAGACAAGCTGTTAAAACCAAAATTAGATTACAAGGCAGATGATTTTTATTTCCATGCCATTCCAGAAGACCTGTTAAAACTGGCTGTAATCATTCACTTTTTACACACATTAAATTGTCTTATACTGTACTGTATTTGGTCACTTACCAGTAACACCAATCCAAAGAAAACTAGGGCTGCTGATTCCTGCTGAATTTCTAGCTGTGACAAACACTTTGTATGAGGAACTGCAAGGAACTGGTATAATGAAGTTATCTGTAGGAGTCCAGTATGATTGTAAGATATACATGGAATTTGGATCCAGTTCAATGTATCCTTCTATAGTTACTTGATAAACTTCAGCACAGCTACTGTCACTCCAGAAGACCTCTACCTCCTGTAGACCATCACCAGGAGGGTTTAAACTAACTTGTAAAATTTGTGGTGCACAAGGAACTAGACAATACAAAAAAGAAAATCAGTTATGATATAAAATACTTCAGCTTGTTATTACTATTTCAATTAATGTTTTGACTTCCTATAAAGCAAATTAATTGACTTAGTGTAGTAGAACATGTCTAATCAATATTTTGATCTACTTTTAAATGTTAATATTACACTTAATGATTTAATGGCAGAATTTTTTTTAATTGAATAACTGAGGGAGAATACTAATCTGTATTATCATTAACTTTCTCATGGATCAATTTGAGCAAAATATAATAATTGATATTAAAGATAATTTTTACCTGCTCCGACTTCATGAGATGCATTGGATATACTATTGCAATTTCCATCCACAGACGCTACATCAATTATGTATTTGACACCGCATACCAGATTATTGATTTCGCAGCTTCTGTTTGTTGTGATACAAGTGAATAAGGCTCCATCACTGCCATTTACAGATGCTACGTATGATAGTGCTGTGTCACTATCACCCCATGACAGTAGCATTGTGTTATTTTCACATTCCACATCAACATCGACATAGTATGGAGGACATGGTGCTAAAAAGGTAAAATATGTCAAAAAAAAACTACCGTACAGGAATCTAAAAGCAAAATGTATATAAGCTGTAGAGTTTTTTTTTAAAAGACTGGTTAAAAAAAATGTGGATGTATGAAGCAGAATGCATAAGAAGATAAGAAAACAGGAAAAAGAGGAGGCATTCAGTCCATCTAGGCAATTGCACCAGTTTATTAGATTTAAAGAAAATCTCAATCCCCTTTCTCAGCCCTTTAAGCAAAAGCCCTAAATACAGAAAATGTCATGCTTCTTGGTTCCCATATAAAAAAAATGAATTATGTTCAGAAAAAAAATGAAGTCAACTCCTGCCCTGGACATATTTATTCACTTCCTAACACACTTATAGATATTTTTTTTCTTATATAACAGGAATATTTTAGCAGAATATTGCTTGTACAGTACAGTATTTGAAGCCTTCCAACAAGTGTTCTGTCATGTGTGAAATCAAATACAATTGTTTTAAATTTCATACCACATACAATAGCACTTACCAGATATAATATCCAAGTGAGAGTTGTGGGAAATGTCACATACTGCATCCATTGTTGTCACAGTCAAATTATATATATCTCCACAAGGTAGATTATATAGTTCACAATATATGTCGCTTGTGTAGCATGATATTGTTTTCCCATTTCTTCCCTCTGCTGTTATAAAGTATGTCTCTGTACCTTTCGCGTCTGCCCATGATACGAGAGCATCATTGGTGTCACAGTCCAGATGAGCACTGACATTTTGTGGGGCACACGAGGCTAAAAACAAAGAAAATAAAGTCAGATGATGCATGTGAATCTAGCAGTTAATCTGGATCTGATAAGAATACAAGAGTGATCAGGATAGTAATATCAGCAGGAAAGTTACAACAGAAACTAATGTTTTATATTAACATTTGCAACTTTAAAAAAAGTCATTTAATATCTCATTTTGTATTGGTGTGTAATCTGATTACTAGGTCAGAGGTGAAAACACATACATTGGTATTAGGATATAAATCCTTATTCGAACTGCCCATTTTGGTATGGGTCTCCAATTACCTGTTTTCAGCGTGATACGAGGACTTTCAAGACTGACGCACAAATCGGCATGAGCATAAACTGTTATATTATAGATCTCTCCACACTCAAAATCAGTGATTTCACACATCGTGCTGTTAGAGGTACATGATGATATAGATACACTGCTCCCTTCTGCACGTGCAGTAAATGATACTGCGCCTTCACTTGGTTGCCACGAGACTGACAGAAATCCAGTGTTACAGTCCATGTGAGCATCCACATCCTGTGGGCAACATGGTGCTGTGTGTAAAGAAAATGTGCAAGTTATGACCCACTGCAAAAAGATCAAAGGCTTACAGTTGTCCACAAGAAGAGCTGCAATACACCATCAATTATAGGAATAGTTCACAATATTTTATTCCTTGCTACCTGATCTGACGTCAACAGCAGAGCTTACTAAGCTGTTGCACTGGGAGCTGATTGCCTGTACACGTATATAATATGTCTGTCCACAAGGCAGATTGGAAATTGTAGTATTAGCTTCTGTTTCATTGAATGACGTAAATGACCCATCATTTCCTTCTGTTGTTATTACGTATGTCTCTGTGATATTACCAGGATTCCATAAAACTAACAAATCGTTAGTATCACAGTTGAGGGAAGCGGTTACATTCTGTGGGGTGCATGGAACTGTAAACAGAAGAAATCACATGAGAGAACTGTGAATAAAAAATACATTTATTACCACAGGTGACTAAAGTTGCATTTCTTTGATAGTAACATGGTCCCTTATTATTAAAACAATGACGATTGCAACACAAGAAGGCAGTATTAAAATTTTAAATACAGTTTTTTATTAAATAATTAATTACATCTATTTGCAACTTAAATTCCTTTAGCAAAATTAGCAGTCACAACATCAATTATTAAAACCTCATCGCAACAAATGTTTCTTTTGATCCCAGAAGACTTTTCAAAGCAGTAAATAGAGAAACTAAAAATTCGATCAGAATCAAATAAAAGTTATTTTTTTAAAACTGATATTTCAATAGAACATTTATTTAATTACAAACTAATGATTCATTTCTAATATGTAGCATCATTACGAACACCTCTGCCTTTCTGTTAATTTTCCGAAGAATAAACATAGTTTTACCTGTTTCAACATCAATAGCAGAACTTGGTAAACTGCTACCTTGGTCATTGATCGCAAAAACAGTTATGCTGTAAATCTCTCCACACAGGAGTCCTGTGAGTGCACAAAATGAGTGTTCTGCTTCACATGAAACTTTGTCTCCTTCCATTCCTTCGGCAAATGCAGTATAAAATATTGCTCTCTCACTTTCCACCCAATTTACTAAGATTGAATTATTGTGACAGTCAACGGAAGCACTTACATTCTGGGGCCTGCATAGAGCTGAAAGTTCAGAAACAGGAGACATAAATTAAGACATATTCAGCATTTACTTTAAATGCAAACATTTATACAAATGTGACATGAAAGCTAAAAATAAAATATGCATCCTCTATTTTTTAGTATTGAAAATGTTGGACAGTAAATGTATAATAGTGATCTATTGAAAACTTAAAACCACTTCTCTGGTCATTTTTTACTTGGTCAATTCAAAAAAAAAAATATTCTATTGTTGCTTCTAATGCAGTTCATCTTGCTTACCTGGAGTCAGGGATATGGCGAAAAGACAGATAAGTAGGACTAAAAGGATTGTTCAAGGGGCCTGGCACAGACATAGTGGGCTGAATGGCCTTCTTCTGTGCTTTACATTATACTGATTCTAAACTGGGATTCTACTTGATTAACATACTAATTTAATCACCGAAAAGTGATGTTACCTGAACTGATTGTAACTGCTGTACTCTGCGACTCATTGCATTTGTTGTTAGATGCATAGACAAGCACAGAATAAATCATGCCACAAGATAACACGGGTAGTGTGCAGGATGTTTCTGAGGTACGGCATGAAAGAAAGTCCCAGTTATCTCCTAAAGCGGTTGCAAAGTACGATTTAGCACCTTTACTTTGATTCCAGGACACTTGGGCAGTGTTTAGCTCATAATCCACAATTACATTTATCATCTGTGGACCGCATGGGACTAGAATTAAACAAAGGAAATGGAAGTTTAAAATGCATAGAAGACCACAGATTTCAAATATACAATACTGTACAGTGGTAAATTTATCTGATAGTCAAGGACAGTAGAGCATATCTGTCATATTTGAGTTTCTAAACAAAAGAGAAAGTGAATGGCAAATAAAACCTGCACTATATCACTTAATATATTAAACATTATGGATATGGAAAAATACTTGATAACTTGTAGTGCTGTAGGGTTTCCATTCTGTAATAGCATCCTGTGGGAGGTGACTCTTTCAAAGAGGTTGTATGCATTTGGAGAAGCTTTTTTGTTTCAAAATGTCGAACTGGATGTGGCTCTAATTTGAATCTGTGCCGTTTACAACATCAGTTTACAACACTGATTAAATGCAATATTTGTTTCACCAACATTTACTCGTATTTGACTGGTCTTACTCTACAATATGTTGCTTTATTTAGGAAGTACAAGTACTGTCCAGTTTCTCAAATTATTTAGAATTTTCTATTCAGCAGTGCTTTTGCTTCTTCAGATGGACACAAGCCTTTATCAAGAGTAATGGATGCTACTTTCAATCAGAACATCTGTGAAATAAATTGTTTACCTGTCTCTATGTCAACATTTGAGCCCTTCGGAGAGTCACATGTCTCACCCTGTGCTGTTACACTTAAAGTAAATGTCTCTCCACATTCTAAATTTTCAACTTCAAAGGGTATGCTTGTTACTGTGTCCACAGAAATGGTGCCATTGCGTCCTTCAGTTGTGACAAGGTATGAATTTGCACCTTTAGTCCGTATCCAATGAAGTGAAACAACATTGGTAAAACAGTTCACAAAGGCTTCTGTCGCTTCAGGGATACAAGGAACTAGAAAGAAAATTAAATCATAAACATGTTATTAACAAGACAGGGATCATATTACCTTTATTTCAATATTGTTTAATTGCTTATTGTTTAATACGCCTCTCCTCTCAGTTAAATTTTCGAGGACCTTGCCTAGTTCGGCTCTTATATTATAATGACTAAATAATTCACATATGCAGATATATATCTTACATAAGCACAGATGTTTCCATTCATTAGAAAATATAATTGTATCATGGGGCCTCTTTCTCAAACCAACTCTATATTTTCACCAAGCAAATGGAAAACATAGCAAAAACAATATGCCGTTCACAAAGTGCCTCTTGAATACGTTGTGTGTTAAGAGACATAAAAATGCTTAATGAATATGAATTTTACCTGTGTACATGTTAATTGCTGCACTTTGGGAACTGTTGCATGTGTTATCTGTGGCCAGCACAGAAATGGCATACTTCTCACCGCACTCCAAGTTTGAAATTTGAGCTTCTGTAGCTGATGTGCTGAATGAAGTTAGAATTCCGCTTCTGTCCTCAGCAATCACACTGTATAATTGTGCTCTAATGTTTGGATCCCATATGATTATTACAGTATTTGTGTCACAGTTCAGCTGAGCTACTACATTCTCAGGAATGCATGGTGCTGGTGAAGATAAATAGGAATGAATATCAGTTCAGGTAATGTCCTGTAAATACATTAATTGAACAATGGGAATATATTTTTCATAGTTATAAATCACTTTAGGAATTGAAGAAATTATTACCAGCTGTGATTTCAACAAATGATCTTGTAGTACTGTTACATTTTTCACTTAGTGTAGTGATAGTTATAGTATAAGTCTGTCCACAGTGCAGGTCGAAAATTTCACAGCTTAGCCCTGTTGTTTGGCATGAATGAGTATGTCCATCATATCCTTCTGCAGTTGCAACATATGATTCTGTCCTATTATTTTGCACCCATGAGATTATTGCTGTGTTAGAATTACACTCCAGGTGAGCAGTAAACTCTTCTGGCATACATGGTGCTGAAGAAAGGAAATAAGAGGGGAAAAAATACAACAACAATTTGAATTAATACAACAACAATTTGAATTTATATAGCGCCCCTTGTCCAGGGTAGTGCCCAGGGTGCATTTAATCATATCTAATAAAAATGATAGGTTGCGCTGATTATTTAATTAAATGAATACAGTTGACTTGGAATATATTAACTGCATATTTCCTTATTTCCCTATTGTCTGCTATTGTTCTGTAACTTTTCCAATTTGTGGAATTTAATTATTTTACTGTATAATTTCAGTTTCAGTTTGCTCTCAGTTGTTTTTCAGGAAATGTGACCACTCGAACATTACACCTTAATGTGATGCACATGAATCACCTTGGGTCAATTGGTAGCTGCTTGGTCAGAAGATTGTACTTGGTTTAAAACTCTGACGGTAGGAAGGTGGGAGTTGCGATGTTGGGAGCGCTGTCTTTTGAATATGATTTTAAGCCATCTGGCCGCTAAAGATAATTTGACACTAATCAGAAAGCAGAAACACGTTTGTTTTTGACAACAGCCCTCCGGATTAATTGGTCTTTCACCTATTGGATGGTTGCGGGAACCTTGTAGAATTGGCATACAAAAACAGTCACTCCACTTGATGTGACTTACCAGTGAAATATTTGTTGATGTTTTGATGTGATAAGCCACTGTAAAACAATTCTTTCTACTTTTTGCTATGTGGATCTTTCCACAAAACATTAAAATAACTGTATTATATCATTACCATCTTTTCAAAACAATTTTAAGATTTGATACCATTTGTACACCTCGTTTACGTCCTCCTGAAGTGAAAGGCGCTGTACAAGTGTAATTTTGTTGTTGTTGTTATCTTTAACTCCCCCACTGATCGAGCATCTAATCTATACAAAACTGGTGCCTTCTAAGGTATTTCCCATCACAATATCATATGCTTTTTCTCTCATTTATGCAATGTGTCCAGTGCAATACATGGGGTATAAATCATTCCAATGAACATATATTTACCTGTCTGAATTTCATAAATCATGCTTTCACTTCCATTGCAGTTGTCGTCAAAGGCTTGTACAGTGATACTATACATTAGTCCACAATGAAGATCTGATATTTCACAATATGCATCGGATGTGGTACATAGAGCTGTGTGTCCATCACTCCCTTTTGCTAATGCAGTGTACATCACTGTTTTATTACATGGATCCCACACTACCAAGGCAGTGTTGTTCTCACATTCCAAAACAACTTCCACATTCTGAGGCGGACAGGGTACTTTTGGGAAGAGTAAAAATGAAAGTGAACGAAACTAACATCAGTGGACTTTGTTAAATAATCATTTAATCTAGACATTCCCATAACGTCTAATGTATTCAACTCCCATTGAAAAGATTGAAATTTGAATCTTGACCTAATTTTGACCCTTTGCTTCAGAAGTGAATTGCCATCAACCGAGAGCCAGACTTCCAGATAAGTCATGTCATATTGGTAGTGACCTATCTTTAAGGAGGAGGCAAACATTTTAGAAGAGTGTTTTTCATCCTACAAGGTTGCCAATGTTAATTAGGACACAGAACAGCATGGGTCATTGAAATTCTAGAACTTGTACGTTTCCAGATCCATCTGAATTTTTCAACACCTTTAATGATTTTGATGCATGATATTTGATGCTGAGGTTCCATGAGCTGCTTCACCCTATATTAATCCACATCATCAAATAGAAAAACAATTTATTGTAAGTGTTTTAACACATTCACCTATGCATTGAATGATATAACAGTAATGAATAACTCAGTTACAAGCTCACCAGAGATGTTTGGTTGAAGAAGGCCTTTCTGTACATTTGATTTCCAAAACATCAGACCTATCCTCTTCTCGTTACAGCATCTAACTGTTTCTTAAATGATCAATCCTTCCTACTTGACTCAGCATCACCCAATATTATTTTGTAAAATGCATTGCTTTGTGTAATTTGTTTTGCATCTACTTCAGATGATCACAGTCAGATTGAAATTGAGGATAATAATACCTGATTTAATTTCTAATTCCGAAGATTGTAAACTGTTACAGTGATCAGCCAGCGCTTTGACAATCACCATGTGATACTCGCCACATGGCAGATCTGGAATTTCGCAGTTTATTTCTGTTGTGTTACATGACAATCTCTGGCCACTGCTTCCATTTACAGTTGCAACATATGAATCAGCTCCAGGACTTGGATCCCATGACAGTATTGCAACATTGGATGCACAGTCTACAAAAGCCGTAACGTTCTCTGGGATACAGGGTTCTGCAATGATATAAAAGCAAAAACAGATGCAATTCCAACTGTGAGTCACAATATAATGGTTTAGGTTTTGCAATTTAATAATAATAATAATCCTTGCATTTGATAGAGCGCTTTGCACATCCTCTAAATGGTTCAAATCACTTCACAGAATATGCAGTACTGTAAAGTAAATTGATTGTATATTTGTGGGTGAAAAACGCAGCAGCCAATTGCGTACAGCAATGTCTCTCAAACAGTCACAAGTTGAGTGACCAATTTATTATATAAGGAAGCCACTTTGTAGAAAAACAAGTTTTATCTGCATCAAATATTAAAATTAAAGTGGAATATATGACATTATACATAATGGGCAAAAGGATAACTACAGTACAGTTACCTGTTTCTATTGTCACAACAACAGTAGAAGTACGTGAAGAGTTACACTTCTCATCCTGTCCTATCATGGATATGTTGTATATCTGGCCACATGGCAAGTTGGTGAGC
The DNA here is from genome assembly GCA_035084275.1 of Hydrolagus colliei. Taxonomy (NCBI): domain Eukaryota; kingdom Metazoa; phylum Chordata; class Chondrichthyes; order Chimaeriformes; family Chimaeridae; genus Hydrolagus; species Hydrolagus colliei. Next base: position 13,435,660 of record CM068749.1, on the reverse strand, counting down.
TCACACTCTGTGCCATTTGCACTACACGAATGTGAGGACGATCCATCATTATTTTCTGCAGTCACAATGTATGACTTTGCTCCATCACTGCTCTGCCAGTACACGCTTATATAGTTAGCCCCACAGTTCAGATACGCCTCGAGGTTGGTTGGCTCACACGGTGCTAAATTTTTGATGGATCACAAAAGGAAATGATCAATCTGTTATCCGTAAATGCATTCAAATCAATTACTGTTACTTAAAAAGCAACAATAGCACTACTTGAGCCTCATTCAAAGACAGCCAACTTGGTGGGTCTTCAAAGTTGCTTTTAGTAGGAATAAAATAAAACACAGAGTAAAAAGGCCATTAAGCTTGTCAGTCTCGACTTCTTCACAAAGCTACAGCCAACACAGTAATGGAATCTATCCCATGTTTTAAAATAACTTTGGGGAAGATATGGCTGACTATTTATCAAACATCATCAAACATACAAAACTCTGCCACAGACATGAAACCTGCCCGATTGTTTCTGTTGACTGAAAGCACATATAATATTCCCATCTCAGAGAGAACAATATGGTTCATGAGAATGGATTACTGTAAATAGAAAAACTATTTATTGTAAGTGTTTATTGTAATCTGAATGGATTACTTTATACCAAAAAAAACTTCTTCCAATGAAGCATATTGGGGCTGAAAAGTTTCAAGTGAAATTGCATCAAACTTGATGGCAACATTGGAATTTTCACATGCAAGTCAAACGAGGAGATACATTCATGAAAATTAAATGAATTGACATCGTCCATATACCTAATCTAAAAACTCACCCGTGTGGATTTTTTCCACTAAATGTTGTGAGTTGTTGCATTTGTGGTTTTGCGCTGTCACCATCACACTGTATGACTCGCCACAGTGCAGATCATTAAATTCACAGCTTGTACTCTCTGTGTCACAAGTGTGCTGATGCCCATCAATGCCCTGCATGATTGCGGTGTACAACTTTGCACTCTCACTGGAGTCCCATGACACCAAACCCCAATTATCGGTACAGTCCACTTCAGCGTAAATATTCTGTGGAGCACACGGTTCTGAAAACACATTAACAAATATTAATATAAATCTGAAATTTTCCTCCCGCTAAATATTCTATCCAGCTCGAAACATTACCCATTACTTTATGAGTGCTGAGGTGAATGAATGTTTAGATTTGGGATCCTACCTGTTGTCAGTTTCACTAATCTTCACCCAATAATAAAAGATTCAGTTGTTTTATCATTTGATGACATTTCTCAAATAATTTACTATAAAATGTATCATGACTATGTATGTGCAGGCAAATACTAGCCATCTTGCAAGTAGTAATGTCACTCCAACAGTCATTGAGCAAATCAACTTTTTCTGGAGGATTGTTGTTCAGTGGCTGGTTCAGGTATTGTCATTGGATCTCTAACATCCCTTGTATAGAGAAGCCCTCAATTTAACATTTCATTACAAAAATGGCACATCTGACAATTTAGCCCCCCACCCCAGGACTGCATTGAAGCGTCAGCCTCGACTATGATCTTAAAGTCCTGCCTTGAACACACAACTTTCTGACAGAAGAAACCCACTGAGCCAGGCTGACACCTAAACTCAAGTGATATTGCATTTCAGTTGCAGCCAATAGAAAAAAAATCATTTTGTGCATAATTCACCAGATTGCATTTGTTCTTCAGAGTATCTGCTGGTCTGCCACCTATACTTATTCTTTTAACCTTCAGTCTGATCGTTGATCAAATATTCACCCAGTTTTTGAAACAAAAATAGGAGTTAATCAACAGAGCTTTAACTTTGTGAGATATACAAGATGAAAATGTACCTGTGTGGATTTCAAAACTGGTACTCGGGTAACTTGTGCATATGATGTCTTGTGCTGTTACAATTATCTTGTACACCTGACCACAGTTTAGGTCTGATAATTCACAGGTTGTTCCCGCTGCTGTGCACAAGTCGGTGTGGCCAGTGGATCCTTGGGCAACTGCACTGTATATTGATGACCCATTGCTTTGATTCCATGATACTGACACAGTTTTAGTTGTACAGTCCAGATGGGCTTCAACGTTTTCTGGAGTACATGGCGCTGAACAGTATAAACAAACACAATCAGTTTACTTTTTATTATCACTAACCTTCATGATAATGTTGTGGTGGCTGAAATACAAATGGAAAATTCCTGAAAAAAAACTCACCGTGTGAATATTTGCAGCAAATAACACTGTTTCTAAGACAAGGTGATGTGAAGTTCAAATTCAATCAGTAAACAAGATAACGTAACTACTTTGAAAGTTCTATGCTATAGTAACTGAGCCACTAGACTGTGCCAATCTAAACCAAGACCTCTACAATAAGCATCCACTACCAAGATTTGGGAGTAGAAAATCAGTAAGGTTACCTACTCCTGACTTGCTACGTATAGGTAAGGGTGAAGTTTGGCTTGGCTGTGCTGCCTCATCCCATTGAAATGATATAATGAATTTGTGTCAGCCAGTATTTTGTTCATATTAATTAAAAAATGAGACAAAAATCTAGCATGACTTGCTCATCCTTTCAGTCACTGGGAGAATGATCATCAAGCTTTTCTTTCTGTCTGTACTTTTCGATTTACCCAAGCTAAATATTTATTTATATATATATATATAGAGAGAGAGAGAGAGAGAAAAGAGTGCATACCTGTTCGGATGTCATCACCGAAGCCTGTCGAACTATGACATTCTTCATTTGATGCTTCCACTATTACATTATAAACCCCGCCACAGTGAAGATTTTCCACCTCGCAGCTGTTGTTGGCTGACATGCAGGAGTGCAAGTGTCCATCGCTCCCTTCTGCTGTTGCTGTGTACAAGGCTGTCCCAGCACTTTCTTCCCATGACACAGATAGACTATTTGTAGTGCAGTCGAGATGTACTTCAATATTTTGTGGGATACAGGGTGCTAAATATTAAGGGAAATGTATCGCATTATTTGACCCATTCTTAACAATGCATTGAATTTACTCCCGGCTCTGATTATACCTAGGAACACTTTATGGTGACAAAGAGCACACAATTCATCATTGACATTTTGAAAATAATCTATAGCTATTTGAAAGATAGCATAACTTTCTAAATTTAAATGACTAAATAAATATTCTTTGTCATATTATATACCTGTTTGCATTTCAAAAGAGTCACTTTGTGCATTATGGCAGTTTTCATCTTGTCCCATTACAGTAACGTTATATATCTGGCCACATTGCAGTTCTGTAATTTCACACGCTGTATTTGTTGTGTTGCACCAATATACATCTCCAACCTGCGATGTTGCTGTTGCAACGTAAGAGCTTGTTCCTCCACTCTTCTCCCACGATATGGTGGCAGAGTTACTATTGCAGTTCTGAACCGCAGTGACATTGAGTGGGGTGCAGGGTGCTGCATGTTTGAAAACACAAATGTAGAAACAATTTAGACATCTCCTGTTAACCTCAAGCATATTTAATTTTGCTTCATTAAATGTCCCTGCTCTTTCAGGTGGCTGAGCCGATTCACATACAAGTCTACCTGGGAGATCAAAGCATCTCCCAACTATGTGACTACCATGACTTCACTTCATAGCAGGAAGCTTGAACTGAGTCAGCTCAACAGGATATTGTTAGTTTTTGTCAACACATGGTAAAGTACTGACTAAAATCACAGCTGTATAAAGCAATGACCATAAGTAAACTGTAATTTTGCATTAACTGCTATATCCTGAACTCTTTATTTCTAAAGAATGCTGCTCTTTTGCCATTACATTCAAGTGCCCTAGAACACAGTAAATTGAGTAATTGTAAATCACAATCAATTATAGTAAATTATTGTTTCTCATTCATTACAGTGAACTATGTTCTGTACATGAAAATGGCTAATAAATTTATTGGTGATCATTTCCATGATGTGAAACATACTTCATGTAGGTTGGGCAAGAGCATGCAAAAGAGTAAGCTCAAATAAAACATTAACCATGTCATCTTTTAAAAGAATATCAAGAATTACGATGTAAAAATATAGCATATATTTTACTTTAGCAAAGTATAACTTATCAACTGTACAATCCAAATTAAAAACTACTTCTCCAATTACCGGTATATGGTCTTCATTCTTTTTTTAAAAACAACTTGCTCCAAAATTTATACGTTTATCTTTTACTTAGGGACATTACAATAAGTTAGTTGAATGTGTGTAAAAATATTAAGCTAAGTGAGGTGAGTTAAATTTGCTTCACCTGCATTTATAAAGAAATAATTATTATGTGTAAAAAGAGTCAGGACTGAAACAGTCCTGCACAAGCAGGGGAATAAATGATTAGATTAAATCTCATATATGGCCTGTAGTTTTGCAAACATTACACTGAGGAATGAGATTTTAAGCATTGAATTTTACAATTGATTCATACTAAAGTGTTACCTGAATTAACGTTCGAGCTGGAATTCTGTGGACTTTCACAATACTGATTAATAGCTTTTACTTTGATGATATACTCTTGGCCACAGTGTAGCTCTTGAATGTCACAGAATGCCTGGCTTGAATTGCATGACACTAAATGCCCATCGTTCCCTTCAGCAGTTACAGAATACATCTCTGCTCCATCAGCAGGTCTCCAATGAATCAAAGCACTGTTGATTTCACAGTCCAGAGTAGCTTCAACATTCTGTGGAATACACGGTGCTGAAAAAACCCACACAAAATGTATTAAATGTATGTGCAAAATGTGCGCTTTGAGATGTCCTCCTAGTGTGAAATTTGCTTCATCAAAGAAAGGATTATTTTAATTATTATTGTCATTTGTTTCAACTTTGTTTGAATGTGGAACACAACAACAACAAAAAACAAAAATTACCTACGTATATCACCTTTCACATCAGGAAGACGTCCCAAGGACACCTTCATTAATAGGACATATTGCTCTATACAGGATAGTACGTCTCAACGTAGTACAACTTGTTGAATTATCTGGTTAATTATTTACGTTTATTTCAGAATAATACCCACCTGTTTGAAGTTGAATGCTCATACTGTCGCTACTTCCGCAGTTCTCTTTCAGCGCCTTAACAGATACGTCGTACGTCCGCCCGCATTGTAACTCTTTAATATCACAAGACGTTCCTGTTGTGTTGCACCACATTTTGTGCCTTTTATTTGAAACTGCTGTTGCGATGTACATTTCCGCTCCATCACTCGGTTTCCAAGTCACTGATGCCTCATTCACTTCACACTTTATATTTGCTGTCACGTCCATCGGAGCACAAGGTGCTTCAGAAAGAAAAAGAGCAAAATAATAATTTTGTGGTCAAAATAATAATTGATTCGCAACACAACATTCAAAAACACTTTTGTCTATATCAAGCTGAAAATTTTCTTTCATGCCTAGATCTCATTCAGAAACTATTATGGGACAAATCATTATATCAAAGCATTAATCCTCATATACAAACTATTATATTAAAGCATTAATGCTGATGCTACCACCTCAAAATTAGTTATTCACATAACTAATTTACAACCACCCTGCACAGTACTTTAATTGGTATATAAAAAGATTCTATAAATAGTATTTATCATTTAACCACCCACCCCACACCAGTTTGGAAAATATAATCCCTTCAAAAGAATTTCAAAGAAAAATCCATGACTGTTTGTGGGACACTGCTGTGTGCAACTGACTGCCACATTTCACCCACAAAATGCACAGTTATTACACTTTACAGTATATTGTTCAGCGCCTTGAGACACCTCGAAGACATGATAAGGCGCTCTATCGAATGCAAGGATTATTTATATTATTATAAAACTTGTTTTCATAGCTCTGAATGGATTGTAGACTTTCAGAATTACCTGATTCCATATACCCAGACTCAGAGCTGTTGCACCTGTCATTCTGGGCTGTGACAGTGACATTGTACTTCTGGCCACAGGGTAGAGTTGTGAATTCGCATCTCTCGTCAGTCGTGACACAGAAATCGCTGAACCCATTGCCTGCTTCAACGGTTGCTACATACGTCACTGCACCTTCGCTGGCATCCCACGATACCATTGCAGTTTGTGTCTTGCAGTCACGATGAGTTGTGACATTCTGAAGTTTGCATGGTGCTGAAATGTGAATAAAAAGTGTCAGGATCTGTAATTCAGAATAAAAAATCCAACCCATAGTTTATTCTCAAAGTATCAAAAAGGCTGCATTTGATTGTTGTGTGTCCTGGCTTATTAGTGATTCAGTGATCTAACTTTTGGAAATTCTCAAGTGTCTTGAAAAGGAATAATCTTTATATCTGTGTATGTTACATTTGTGGGCCAACGAAGACAGAAGCCTATAGTAGCTTTTTGATTAATTGATGCTTCTCCAATGACTGATGTTTCTCCTGCTCACTCTTTGGATCTCACTATTCCTTTTTAAATCATCATGCTCTAATTGACTTTTTAAACTTACTGACCAGTTGCTACTGTTGGCTACAGAGTATTTTCCGCTCATTCATCCCAGCCTTTGATTGTTAAAGCGATTAGTGAGTTGGAATATCTCTTCACATCCTCACATCGATCAGCGTCAAATATGATGTAAATCCTACGCAAGATTCAACTCAATTTTGACTTTTAATTTCACAATTGATAGAGAAAAACATCAGAGTTTATTTCTTGCTAAATCTTGATTTGGGCTCAATTCCACTCCAGTTTAGATGTGACTTCAGGTCTGGATTGAACTAATGCATACAGTGTCAGCTTTATGATTACCACATATTAGTTTCCATGGATCCTGAAAAACAACTGTACATGTGAATAAATGCACGCATTCAACATTGTGCTAAATGCAAACTACCTATTGCAGTACTGTGTTAACATTTGTTATGTTTTATTTTTTATCTTATTATTTATGATATATCATGCGCATAGCTCCGTGCTATTTTAACACTTCGGTGGAATTTACATTGAATAGTAAAGTGAACAAAGTTACCTGTTTTGATTTCAAAACTTGAACTCGGGACACTTTTGCACATCCCATCCACAGCCATGACCGTTATGTTGTAAGACTGCCCACAGCCTAGCTCTGTAATGTCACAGTCAGCGCTGGATGAATTGCACAATGCTTGATAACCATCCAATCCTTTCGCTGTTGCAATGTATGATGTTGCACCGATGCTACGATACCATTGCACCGACACTGAATTATCCTGGCAATCGAGGAGAGCATCGACATTCTGGGGAGCACATGGCTCTAGGGCAGGAAATAGAAATTGTTACGGAAGAGAGGGAAGGACAAGAACTGCTAAGAAGGAGATTTTCTAATTGTATGAAATTTGGTCCCGTTTTTCACTCATCTGCCACCATCTGGCAAAAGGACACCGAATGACCTGCTCTACAGTTTCCACAGATGTTACTCCCAAAACAAACCCAATCCTCACACCAGTGTTTGGCAAGTTGTTGAATTCGGTTGTAACTTTGATGTCAGTTTTCTGTAGTTCTTATCAGTAGGAGTTTGTAGACTGCCTACAAAATGTACAGTCACTACTGTAAATGTACAGGAACTACTGTATATCAAATGCCATGGATTGTTGTTGTTATTATTGTAAAAGAAATACAGTATATAGAAATTAGTCTCTAAAATACTACAGTAATTGAGTAGATCTAAAAGTTGGGGAATTTCCCCCCCAAATTGTTTTCTTACATCAAATGTGTTCCTGGTGATTCTACCAAAAAGGACACACGACTCCTTTGCCACAAAAAATATTCTGTGAAGTGCTATGTGATTACTTCAGCTCGTGAAATGTACATTATATGAAAGGATTATTATTATTTATTATTATTGTGATAAATCATGTTAGGCATCAGGAGAGTATATCTTAGGCCAGGTGCACTCTCACTAGATTCACATGAAGTCAAATTGTAGGAATATTTCTCTGAATTGATCTGGCAGTTTCTACTCAAAACGCGTTCCAAACGGACACTCGGTTTACCTGTACTGAACTGCAAACCGGAGGATTGTGAACTGTTGCATTTGTCACTCATTGCCGCTGCTGTGATGGTGTAAATGTGGCCACATTGCAGCTGTGGGAATTCACACTCTGTGTTTCTCGTGCTACAGAATGCCGTGTTCCCATCACTTGATTCCGCTCTTGTAAAATAAGACACTGCTCCAGCACTTGGAGCCCACGATACTGACAGAGGCTGGCACACTGAGCTGCTAATAAGATTCTCAGGGGGGCATGGAACTGTTCGTTTCAGAGAAAGAAAGAAAATGTTCAACTTTCATTGTTTAATCATTCAAATTATAACAAAAAATTGCAGCAGCAATTTAAAAATTACCCAAATGAAATCTCACTGCAAAAAGATTGTGATATATTTTTTAACCATCGCACAGCGTGCAGCTGTGCGATGGTTAAATAATGTTGAATAATATGAATTATAGCATTAAACTGCTTTCTCAGAATTCATCCTGTACCTGTTTGAAAGTAGAAGGCAGAGCTTTTTTCACTCCTACACTTTCCATCGAATGCTGTTATAGCTACAGAATATTCCCAGCCACATTGTAAGTTTGTGATTTCACAGGCAGTGCCTGTGGCGTTACATGAATGCATCACTCCATCGCTGCCTTCTGCCACTGCTGTATACGACTGAGCTCCATCACTGGAATGCCACGACACCAAAGTTGTCCCACTAGTGCAGTCCAACTGGGCGTTCACGTTCTGCGGAGGGCATGGCACTGCAAACAGACGGAAGAATCAAGCCATGTTTTTAAATTGGCAATAGATTGTTTTGTCACCAACAAGGTTTCAGTGGCAAGTGAGCTCTGTACCAATTACTCCAAATCCTGTTGTGATCAGCTGTGACCCTTCTCTCTTGATACAGTAGGTTTGGCAGGAGCCATGGAATAGTTCATGAAAACACATCACTCCGCCTTTCAATGTGGGTAAACGATTATAGAGTGAACAGGCTGTGAAAATTATTTACAGAGAAAGACGAAGAACTAATAATGGGTTTTATTTGTATCTTTGCTATGGGTGCAAACAAGGGATGCCTAGAACGGATAGAACTGTAAACTGACGAACTGATGTGCGTTCACTGTGTTTATTGTGTATAATAAAAACGGAAACAATTGAAACAGTAATTAAACATTTGACGATATTAAAAGCTTAAATGTTGTTACAGTACCTGTCTCAATATGAAACTCTGAACCCTGAGACATGTGGCATGCCACACTGGCTGATTTTATGATTATATTGTAATTCTGACCACAATGCAGGCCTGTGATCTCAGGATTTGTCTTTGATGTGTTAAGTGAAGTTGTGTGTCCATGATTTCCTTCTGCCGTTACCGTGAATGAGGGAATTCCATTACTGTTTTCCCACGACATGGAGACAGTATTACTGTCACAGCTCAAATAGCCGGTTACGTCTTGTGGCATGCAATCCATGACTGTTTCAGTGTGACACAGGGAGTGAGAAATACACAAAACAATGAGAAATAAACAAAATATTGATAAATAATTCCATTGAGCATTTCCTAAACGAGCTGATTGTCACAATAGCATTTTTTTGTATTAAGCTACACTTTGCTTGCTCGATTAAAAAAAAATGGAGTCAGGTTTTCCATTACAGTGTTGAACATTGTGTGGAAGAAATCTATGAAACCATTGAACATGGCATTTTATTACTATGGGCCTGATAATAAATAACATAATTACACTCACAAAAATACTTGTTTTCTCATTTTAAATGCCGTACCTGTTTTAATGTGGATGGCAGAGCTTATGTTGCTTGAACACTTTGCACCAAATGCTCTTACTGTTACAGAAAATTCATATCCACAGTGTAGATTTGTCATTTTGCAGTTATTGTTTGAGGTATTACATGAATACTTCACTCCATCAATATCTTCTGCAATTGCTGTGTATGACAGTGGCCAGGCACTGGAATTCCATGATACTGACATAGTATTAGTGACACAGTCCTGATGAGCTATCACGTGCTGAGGAGCGCATGGCACTGAAAGCAGACAGAGAAAATAAAGCAAGCATTATACTGTATAATGGAAGTAAAGCTAAAACAAGTGATCATTTCCAGCGAGAATGGCTTCAGTAGCTCTGTAACCTCATGTAATACAATGCATTCACAACCTGACTGTTCAAATCAATTGGCTACCTTTTCACATAATATCTAATTCCTCGTTTGATCAATTCTTACCATGCATTCACGAGGGGAGTGTCAGCACTGAATCCCAGTGTTAGAGCCACAAGTTCGGCGAAATCTCAAGATAAGCTATCATTCTTGAAAATAGACATATTTTCAGAGAAAGTATGGAAGTTTATAGAATGCCAAATGAGAAAAAGAACTAAAACAAAAAGTACTTTCGGATGAACCCTTGCATTTGCATTTGAAACACTAAGATAGGAGGGTAAGAGGGCACACACAGGTTCAGATTTGTGGAAGGTAATTTTGGCAACAAATACACAGCTAGCTGGTTTACTGATTATTAGGAGGTTGGGTGAGACCAGGAATCTGAAAATCAGATGCGATTGATAGGAGAGACACAGATATACAGATCCTCCTAATTTGGCTTTCCAAATGCAGAAGCATTTATAGAGGCAATGGTTCCCAAAGGTGAATGGAATGAATAATATCAATTTGGGATTTAAGCTTTCAGATGTTTGGAAATCTACTACATTGACAAACAATTAACTGCAATTATACACCTCATTATACACAGATTGAATGTACCAAAATAGTAGTTACATCATTAGGAAAATCAGTGTAGATTACTGGAACCAATAGTTATTGTTTTGCAATGAATGTTGCTAAAAACAAGTCACAGCACTTTCTGTGAGGACTATTGTCATTTTTATTATTATTATTATTATTATTTATTTTGGTTAATAAAAGTTTAGGTGTTACTACAATACCTGTCTTAATCATGATCTGTGAGCCTTGAGAGTTGTTGCATGCTGCATTGGCTGATCTTATGGTTACATTATACTTCTGGCCACACTGCAGACCTGCGATGTCAGTGTTTATCTCTGCGGTAGTGAGTGAAGTTCTGTTTCCAAGATTCCCTACTGCTGTTACCACGAATAATGCAATTCCATTATTGTTTGCCCATGACACGGAGATAGTATTACCGTCACAGTTCAAATAACCGGACACATCCTGCGGCAGGCAATCCAAGGCTGATTCAGTGTGACACACGGAGAGGAGAAAAAAGTACACAAAGGCAAGAAATAATTATATTGAATGCTCATAAAGGGGTGGAAACATTTCAGAATAACAAACTAACCTAAAAAAAAATAGGATGTAAACTCCCTATGTTTTCCTCAACAGCAGTTTTGTATATTATCTAAAGTACAACTTACAGCAATCAGAGACTCTAGCCCCAAATAAGGAGCGCCATATCAAGGTATGTCACTCTGGCTCAGTGGTGGCAATCCCGCCTCTGAGTATGAAGGCTTTGTGTGCAAGCCCTACATTGGAACTTGGAATCACATAGTCTAAGTTCATCTCCAATGCAATTTGGTGAGTGGGAGGGGGATTGTCGGAAGTGCCATCCGTCAGTGCAACTGGCTCCCAACAAGATAGAGTCAAATCACTTTCCAGAAATTCCTGTGAAGCACTGTGAAGATCCGATAAGGCCATATATCTGATGCAAGTGTTCAATCAATCAAATCAAAACTTACATTTATATAGCGCCTTTCACATCGAGAGGACATCCCAAGGCGCTGTACAGTTAAGTAGAGACAAGAACAGGGAGGGAGGGGCCGGGGCAGGATGAAGAAGAGTAGGAAAATTGACCGTATATTTGTGGGCGAAAGTGTTGTTATTTTAAAGTTGCTGAAACATGAAAATAGTTTTTGTTATTCTATTGGACTTGAATAATAACACCAATAAGTTCTCAGAAATACTTGCTTTTCAGTATTAGTATCTTACCTGTCTCAAGGTGGAAGACAGAGCTTGGCATACTCCCATATCTTTCACCAAATGCTTTCACTGTTACAGAATATGCCTGGTTACAAGGTACATTTGCGATTTCACAGTTTACACCTGTGGTGTTACAGAGAAGGATTACACCATCGCTCCTTTTTATCATTGCCGTGTATGACAGAGCCCCAGCACTGGAATTCCACGATACTGAAGCAGTATTAATGGCACAGTCCTGATGAGCTCTAACATTCTGGGGAACACAAGGCACTGGAAATAGACAGAGGAAAAACAAAGAGGCCAGTTAGATAGGTCATAAACTCAAACAATTAAAAGATTGTTATTGAAAATAGCTGCTGCGGAAAATGATATGATTATTAGGTATAACAGCATAGAGTACATAACTTTACAAAGTCATATATCTGATGCCTTTTGCAAGTTTGATATCATTCATACTTTGTCTAAGCCATATTAAATATATGGTCCCAACTGATATGACTCCAGTGAGGTTTACTGTGCATCAAATAAGATTGCTGATCTAAACAAAATGCTCCTGTCTCTTTGAGTGTGTTAATGTCGTACCTGTTTGAAGGTGGAAGTCAGAGCTTTTGCTGCTTCCACACTTTTCACCAAACGCTCTTACAGTTATCAAATAATCCTGGCCACAGTGTAGATCTGTGATTTCACAGTTAGTGTTTGGTGTGTGACATGAATGCATGTGTTCATCACTCCCCTGTGCCACTGCTGTGTATGACAGAGCCTCAGCCCCACGATTCCACGATATTGAAGCATCATTAGTGGCATAGTCCAGATCAACGTTCACGTTCAGGGGAACACATGGCACTGCGAATGGACAGAGGAAAGTTAAACAATTATCTTTGGGAAATAAATCTTTGAGAAATAAACTAAAACAAATCATCCTTTCCAGTGAACATGGCTTCAGTAGGAGTTGATTTCTGCGCGCACAAAATTATAACATTCATTTCTCAAGTTTATCTAAATCCACAAGCTACTTTCACTCATATCAACTGTGTAGTTCGATTAGTTTTGTTGAGGTCCTTGTGACTATGCAGAGGAGAGCAGCAAACTTTATGTTAGATGGATGAGCTTTGAGGAACAACTAGATCAATAGGGCTTTTTATCCATGAAAACAGAAATCTGACGACCTTATAGATGAAAATAAAATAAAATAGGATTGAGAAAGTAACCACAGAACAATTTATTCAAATACTGCACTATAATTGGACTCGAAGATAGATTATTATAGATTCAGGTTTGTGAAGAGCAATTTAGGACAGATATCAGGAAGGTCACAGAGCAAAATGTACTGCTGAAACAGGTTAACAGATGGGATGGATGAGTCCAGCTTGATGGACTATTTAATGAAACAGCTTGAAACTGTAACAGTAAGAGTGTAGGTTTGACATTCCGGAAACAAGATATCAAATGGGCTGCAAGTCTTTATTCATCTGATAGTCTGGTCTGACCTTGTGATCCTCATCTCTTGGTTAGTAAAATATTATGTCAATGTCTAATTCTCACCTCCGCAGGTGCTCCTGTCAACTGCTGACAGGATGCGAGCAGCACGACCCAAAGAAAGGTAAGTGATATGGCTCAGCTACCTTCCCGAATTCAGGTGGAATTACAAATGGAAAAGGCTGGGTAAAATGTGTGGTGGACAAGGGTTGTGTTTATTGTCAGGTTTTATTTACACGTTTGCTGTAAGTGCACGCAACAGAAATGTTCGTAAAAGGAGAGGTTGCAGCACAAATATATACATACCTGTCTGTCTGAAATCACCACATTTTCAAGACTCATGTTCATTGATATGTACCAAACATTAAGTTTAAGAAAATACCAAAACAGCAAGTGCACGATTGATGAGGTGAACGGTTCTACATTGAAGAATAATAGTCAATGAATTTGTATGTGCTTTGCGAAGTGTTTCAAGGTTGTTACAGTACCTGTTTTAGTCATAATCTCTGAGCCTTGAGAGTTGCTGCATGCTGCATTGTCTGATTTTACGGTTAGGTGATACTCTTGGCCACACTGCAGGTCTGTGAATTCAACGCTTGTCCCCACTGTGCTCAGTGAGCTTGTGTGTCCGAGATTCCCTTCTGCTCTTATCATGTATGATTTGATTCCATTATTCTTTTCCCATGACATGAAGACAGTATTGTTGTCACAGTTCAAATAGCTGGACACCTTCTGTGTCATGCAATTCAAATCTGATTCAATGTGACACACGGGGAGAGAAATTAACAAATGTAAGAATAATTGCATTGCGTTCTAATAAAAGGGTGGAAGCTTTACACAATAAAGTTTTCTGACGCTAAAAAATACAAGTGTAAGCTTCCTAACTTCATAGAGTGTTTCTCAACAGCAGCTTTGTGTTTTGCCTAAAGTACAGTGTAAAGTACTCAGATACTCTACCCCGCATCAAGAGTGCTATGTAAACATGCATCAGTCTGGCCCAGCGGCAAAGCTCTCAGTCATAGGATTGTAGGTTCAAGCCCGACACGGAATCACAATGTCTAAGCTGAAACTCTAATGCAGTTCGTGACGGGGTGGGGTGCATTGTTGTACGTGCCATCCCTCAGATGCCCTGGCACTATTCAAAAAGAAACGGGAGTTTTTCCCGGTGTCCAGGCCGACATTCCCCCAAATAAAATCCCTCAAATGCGTCACTGACTCCATGGCTGTTTTGGGACATTGCTGTGTGGTAGCCGTGTTTCAACAGCAAAACACAGTCAATTCACTTTACAGTTTATCCTGTGAAGTGCTTTGAAATGTCTTGAATACATGATAAGGCGTTATACTGAATGGAAGCATTTATAAAATATAAAAAATATAAACTGTTATTGTAAAGTTGCTAAAACATGAAAATAGTTTTTGTTATTCTATTGGACTTGAATAATAACACCAATAAGTTCTCAGAAATACTTGCTTTTCAGTATTAGTATCTTACCTGTCTCAAGGTGGAAGACAGAGCTTGGCATACTCCCATATCTTTCACCAAATGCTTTCACTGTTACAGAATATGCCTGGTTACAAGGTACATTTGCGATTTCACAGTTTACGCCTGTGGTGTTACAGAGAAGGATTACACCATCGCTCCTTTTTATCATTGCCGTGTATGACAGAGCCCCCGCACTGGAATTCCACGATACTGAAGCAGTATTAATGGCACAGTCCTGATGAGCTCTAACATTCTGGGGAACACAAGGCACTGGAAATAGACAGAGGAAAAACAAAGAGGCCAGTTAGATAGGTCATAAACTCAAACAATTAAAAGATTGTTATTGAAAATAGCTGCTGCGGAAGATGATATGATTATTAGGTATAACAGCATAGAGTACATAACTTTACAAAATCATATATCTGATGCCTTTTGCAAGTTTGATATCATTCATACTTTGTTCATGCCATATTAAATATATGGTCCCAACTGATATGACTCCAGTGAGGTTTACTGTGCATCAAATAAGATTGCTGATCTAAACAAAATGCTCCTGTCTCTTTGAGTGTGTTAATGTCGTACCTGTTTGAAGGTGGAAGTCAGAGCTTTTGCTGCTTCCACACTTTTCACCAAACGCTCTTACAGTTATCGAATAATCCTGGCCACAGTGTAGATCTGTGATTTCACAGTTAGTGTTTGGTGTGTGACATGAATGCATGTGTTCATCACTCCCCTGTGCCACTGCTGTGTATGACAGAGCCTCAGCCCTCAGATTCCACGATACAGAGGCATCATTAGTGGCATAGTCCAGATCAGCATTCACATTCAGGGGAACACATGGCACTGCGAATGGACAGAGGAAAGTTAAACAAACATTATCTTTGGGAAATAAATTAAAACAAATGATCCTTTTGAACAAAAATAGCTGCAAGCGAACACACGGCTGTAATCCCCAAATTTTCAAAATTCTAATTCGCTGTATGTGAATTTTCCATACCACACGTTAAGTATAAGAAAATATCAAAACAGTAGGTGCACAAAGACAAGGTGAATTGTTCTACGTTTAAGGTT
Source organism: Hydrolagus colliei (assembly GCA_035084275.1). NCBI lineage: Eukaryota > Metazoa > Chordata > Chondrichthyes > Chimaeriformes > Chimaeridae > Hydrolagus > Hydrolagus colliei. The sequence goes on along the minus strand of CM068749.1, from coordinate 13,419,698 downwards.
AATGGTTATTGAATTTGTAATGAACTTGGGCTAAATGTTTTGAGATTGTTACAGTACCTGTCTCAGTCATAAATTCTGAGCCTTGAGAATTCCTGCATGCCAGATTAGCTGATTTTATGGTTACATTATATTTCTGGCCACACTGCAGGCCTGTGATTTCAGCGTGTGTCCCTGTCGTATTGAATGAAGTTGTATGTCCGAGATTCCCTTCTACCATAATCTTGTATGATTCAATTCCATTAGTCTCTGACCACCACGTGTAGACGGTATTATTGTCACAGTTCAAATAGCTGGAAACGTTCTGTGGCTTGCATTCCAAGACTGATTCAACGCGATAGACAGAGAGAGAAATTCACAAAGGTAAAAATAATGATTGTGTGTTCCAAAATAAGAATAAAGAGAACAACAACAAAATGACATTTGCAGAGCGCCTTTTATGTCAGGAGGACATCCCAAGGTGTTGAATAGTCAGGGTTCTGGACCCAAACATGGGGATATGGGGGTGAGGTAGAAGGGTAACTGAAGGCATGGTCAAAGAGTAGGGTATTCAGACCAGGCTTGTAAAGGGCAAGGGAGGGAGCAAGGCAAAGGGATTGTGGGATGGAATTCCAACATATTCGGTGGGTGGGGGGGAAGGCATTGAAGAGCCCCCCCACCCATGAGTCTAACAAAGAATGTCACAATCGCATTTTTACAAAATTCAATACAATGTTAAGACAGCAATTGTGACTAGTCATTCCTGAACTATTCATCCAGATTTTCACATTGGTGTTGAATATCTGCTAATGAAAATCTAGTAAACCATAAAAGCTACTTTTTATTATTTTTGGATATAATAATAAATAACGTCATACATGTCACCAAAGATATATATTTCTCAGTGTTAATACTGTACCTGTTTTTAAAGTAAAGGCGGAACTCCTGTTGCTTGAACACTTTGCATTGATTGCTGTTACGGTTACAGAATAATTACGGCCGCATGGTAAATTTGTGATTTCACAGTTAGTGTTCGGTGCATCACAGAAATGTATTGCTTTATCAATGCCTGTGGCCACTGCCTGGTATGATAATGCCCCATCACTAGATATCCATGATACTGGGACAGATTTAGAGACACAGTCCTGCTGAGCTGTGACATTCTGAGGAATGCATGGCACTGTAAACAGACAAAGATTTTTTTAAAAATGGGTAAAGAATTAATTTTAGCTTTTCAGACTGCACTTATTTGAAGTGTTTAGTAAAATACAGTATAATACAATACAACACAATTTATATGTATATGCACTGTTCACATTGGGACAATGTATCAAAAAGCTAAAGGTGGGAGTTGAGTGGTGTGCGGTGGAGAATAATGACCAAATCCAAGGTCATAGAGATATATTTTGAAATGTGCCTTGAATAGAGGGAGGGACTCCAGGATAGAGTTCCTTATCATAAAAAATGCTAACAAATAAAAATTAAATCATAAAACCATCATTAATCTCACAGAAATACTTTATAACACAGTGCATTGTAAACAATGGCATTAAAGTATATCCTGGGAAGCTCTTTGAGATGTTCACCCAATGTGAAAGAAGTGAATACTGAATGCAAAGATTATTATTTAATGTTTCTCATTAATAACCAAATGATAAATTTGCAGCAGCATATGGAAGCATGAATTCCTTAAGTGTCATGTTCGGTATATTTACTGAGTGTAAAAAATAGGCAAATTACTGAATCTGCAGTTATCAGCCTGGTGGTCATTTGTTCTGTTACTAAGGCTCTCAGTGAAAACATGTGTAATGGACATTATTGAAGGTGTAAACATACCTGTCTTGGTCACAAACTGTGAGCATTTACATTGTATTTATAAGCAAGTGAAAAATGTTCAATATACTTTAAATGTTCAATCTTAAAATGGGCAAGTTTGTCACAATAGCAATTTTTACTACGATGCAAAGCAAATCTGTTAAATTGTCAATATTAGACCTAACAGTAAATAATAAATAGCATCATTCAACTCAAAGAAATACTTTCTTAGTGTTAGTACTGTACCTGTTTCAAGAAGGAAGGCAGAGCTTTTGTGGCTCCCACACTTTTCACCAAACGCTCTCACAGTTACAGAATATTCTTGGCCGCAGTGAAGATTTGCAAATTCACACTTGGGGTTTGTTGTGTTACATGAATGAATCACTCCATATCTCCCTTCTGCCACTGCTGTGTACGACACAGCGCCGGCACTGGAATTCCATGATATTGTGGCATCAGTGTTGGGACACTCTGGATGCATCATCACATTCTGGGGTGCGCACGGCTCTACAGACCAAAGGAGGAGAACCAAAAGGGAGACATTTTAAAATGGGAAAAAGATTAAAAGAAATTGCCAAAGAAATGGTTGCGAAGGGCAGAGCCGTGGCAATAATTCTACACTTTCACATCCAACACATTCTCTGTGCATAACAAATACGGAAATGTAAATGACATGAATGAAAAAGTGACAAATTATTTAGCTATTAGGACTATTAATTATTCCTTTTGAAACAAATGCTTGTGAATACTTAAATGCTGTTACAGTATCTGTTTCAGTCATAAACTCTGAGCCCTGAAAGCTGTCGCATGCCACACTGGCTGATTTTATGATTATATTGTACTTTTGACCACACTGCAGGCCTGTCATCTCAGCGTGTGTCTTTGTCGTGATGAGTGAAGCCGTGTGTCCGAGATTCCCTTCTGCCTTTACCGTGTATGATGCAATGTCATTATTGTTTGCCCACAACACAAAGACCGTATCACTGTCACAGCTCAAATAGCCAGACTTCATATTGTGGCATGCATTCCAAGACTGATTTAGTGCAACAGAAAGGGAGAAATTAACAGAGGCAAAAAAAAATTACATGGAAGCTCTTTGCAATAGCACGTCCACAGCCTGGAAAAATAGAAGTTAAATTTTAGTTGCTGTTGCTTTCTCAAATTATCCAGGTACTCCACTACAAAAGCTTTCACGTCGTCTTAACAAAATCTATCAAATCTATCTCTCGCTCACTTCCTGCCCCACCATCAGCAGTCGGGCCTTCAGCCTTTTCTATCCCACCCTATGGAACTTCATCCCTTCCTCTCGCACCCTCCATTGTCTTCATCAAAGCCCATCTCAGGCCTTACTCTTTGCTTATGTTGTCAGCCACTTTCACACCTCAACTGCTCCTTGCCCTCCAACCCTCTTAATTCCAACACCCAGCTCAGCTGCAAACTTTTGACTGTCCAGAGCCTTGGAACATCTTTATCTAGCGTGAAAGGCCACAATATAAATGTAATTTGATGTTGTTGTTAAATCACTGATTCTATATTTTTGCATTATATTGAACCTAATAATAAACAATACCATTAATCTCATTGAAATACGTATTTTTCCAAGGTAATGTTGTACCTGTTTTAAGTTGGTAGATGTTGCTTTGGTTGCTTGTGCACTTTTCACCGAATGCTCTTACAGTTATAATATATTCATGGCCACAATGTAGATTTGGGATATTACAGTTTGTGTCTGTTGTGTTACACCAATGCATTGTTCCATCACTCCCTTCTGCCACTGCTCTATAAGACACTGCCTCATCACTGAGATCCCACAATACAGAGGTAATCTTAGTGGCACAGTCCTGTCGAGCTGACACATTCTTGGGAGGGCACGGGACTGCTCAAACACACAGAAAAATCAAAGAGACATTTGGGATAAGAAATACATCACACTACATTCTGTATCTGAGTGTAAATATTTTCACTGGGACATGAGTTCTGCCAGCCCAAGGTTACAAAACATGTTCACAAGCAGACAATTCATATCAATTCAAAGGGCTATCTTTCATACACCTATGCTTGCCATGTACCATTTGCAAAAGGATCATGAGTTCACAAAAGTTTAAATGCCTTTTGGCCTTTAACCTTCCTGAATTGCAACTTAACTTTTGTTTTAGCATTCGGTATTACATCTGTGTCTTGAATGAGTTCACTATCCTGGCCTCAACCACCCCTCCTCATAACTTGTTCTAACTAAATGTTCAGAGGATGTTGCAGTACCTGTCTCAGTCATAAACGCTGAGCCTCTTGAGTTGTCGCATGCCACATCGTCTGATTTTATGATTACATTATACTTCTGACCACACTTCAGGCCTGTGATCTCAGCGTGTGTCTCTGCCGTGCTGAGTGAAGTTGTGTGTCCGTGATTTCCTTCTACCGTTAGTATGAATAAGTTGATTCCATTATTGTTTGCCCATGACATGGAGACAGTATTATTGCCACAGTTCAAATAACCATATACATTCTGTGCCATGCAACCCGTGGCTGGTTCACCTTGATGCAAGGAGAGGAAAATAAACCAAGACAAGAAATAATTACATTGAATGCTCCTGAAGAGATAAACATTTTTCCAAATAGCATATTTTACAGAGCTAGACAAATTACACTGCAAACATTCATGTGTTATATATTTTTTAAAGTTTATTAAGATCGCATATTATCTGAAGAAAATAGATGAAATTATAAACCGTAGTTTTTTTTAATGTTGTCTCCAACAACAAAATAATAAATACTGTCATTCACCTCGCAGAATTACTTCTGCTTCCCAGAGCTAATTCAATACCTGTTTCAATGTGGATGGCAGGGCTATTACCGCTACGACACTGTTCATCAGACGCTGTTACAGTAATAGAGTATTCCTGGCCACATGGGAGATTTGTAATTTCACAGTTATCTTGTGTTGTGTTACATGAATATTTCACTCCATCACTTTCGGGTGCTGCAGCTGCTGCTGTGTATGTCACTGCCCCAGCACTGGAACTCCACGATACTGAAACAGTGTTTGCAGTACAGTCCTGATGTGCTATCACATTCTGTGGAACACATGGCACTGCGATACAGAGAGAGGAATGTTAATGAAACCTTTTTAAATAGACAGCAAAGCGGAATTATTACCGCAGTTAATGTAAGCATCTATGTCTTGGGGATAATATGGAGCTAAGAGATAGCTTTTTGTACAAACGTTTCTTGAGTGGAAAATCAATCACTGTCCCCATTTAATATTGAATTAAATATTGAAGTAAACAACAACTGTGTAATGAAGCTCGGGCAGAAGTACAGTCTCTATGATGTAACACTCTTCTTTCTATTCTTTAGCACTTAGGGATTCTGAGGTAGGCTGGCCAGTCGAATTTATACAATAATAATAATCCTTGCATTTGATATAGCGCTTTTCACATCTTCTAGACTTCTCAAAGTGCTTCACAGAATATACTCTAAAGTTAATTGACTGAATATATGTGGGCGAAATGCGGCAGCCAATTCCGCACTGCAGTGTCCCACAAACAGTCACAGATTAAAATTACAAATTTATTATTGTTTTTTTTCAAATGAGGGATTATTATTAGGTGTGTGGAGTAAGGAAATTTGCAAAAAGTTTCTCCCTGCCTGGAATTGAACCCAAGGACTTGAATTTGTGGCATAAATCCTCCTCTCATTCTAACAATTCAGTGCACGTTTCAAGCCATTTTGTACTGAGTTACAGATTTCGGTTGGGGTGAGGTGGTATGGGGGGAGGGGGAGGAGTGTTTGAAATATTAAAGAATGGCTAAAACAGAACTAAATTACTCTATTGAAATCAGTGCAGATAAAAAGCCAATCTAAAGATTGTTGCAAAGAACCTTTGCTACAAAGTAATAAAATATTTAAAACTCTTTGGGCTGAGATTCCATTTGGCAATGCACTTAATGCTTTTAGTAGTGCTCAATTAAGGATCAAACCAGAATTTTCAATGCTGGAATCCCATTTGCAACCAATATTATAACAACAACAAGAACTTGCATTTATATACCGCTCCTCATGCAAGGTAGCTTCCCAGAGCACTCGACAGTGGCAGAGCACAATGCCCAGTCGGGTGGAAGCAGGAGGTGGCCATAGACATGGTCAAAGATGAAGGCCTTTAGGCGTGATCTGAAAATGGGGAAGGAGGGACAAAGTAGAGGGATAGAGGGAAAGTATTCCAGAGTTTTGGGGCATAGTGGCTCAAAGTGCAGCCCACAGATGGTGGAATGGAGGGCACAAGGGAGAAGCAGGAGGCCTATTGATCTAGGTAAAGCTGAACAGAATTTCAGTCCATCTGCATCCGACTATTCTATGTTTTTTTAAACTCCAAATACGATTTTCCCATCTCTGATCACAGAATGAATGGGATATTCAGCCTCTTCAGAACAAATGTAGATTTTCATTTTTAACTTGCAGGAGAGAATCACCTGTTTGAATATTGACAGGAGCACTTTGGGAACTGTTGCAATTCAAATTAACAGCAATGACTGTAGCAACGTATATCTCGCCACAGCTCAGTCCTTGTAGCTGGCAGGTCGTATCACCTCCCAAACACGTAAATTGATCTCCATTAATTCCCTCAGCAACGACCGAGTGAATGAATGCACCATCATACTTTCTCCATAGAACAGTTGCTATGTTAGTATTACAGTTCATCTGAGCAGTGACACTCTCAGGGGTGCAGGGCTCTGTAGAAGAGGAAAACACATGTTTGGAATGATATAAAAACAGACAAGGCTTTCAAATCTAAATCTGTAAATGCCAAACAACGGCAACTGCTAGTCAAATGGGACAAAAATCATCTATGCTGTACTGTACCTGTTTCTGCAATGGCATAATAAGATTTACCACTGTTGCATTCATTATTGTTAGCACTAACAAATATAACAAAACCAGTCCCACATGGCAAATTGTGGAGTGCAAAAGCGTTGGTAGAAGTGGTGAAGTTGTATTTCATATGATTAGTTCCGATGACCTCAATTTCATACTGCAGGGCTCCTTCTGCTGTCTCCCACAAAATGTTTACGTTCGACTTGCAATCAGTGGTAGCTTTCAATTGCTGGGGTACACAGGGACCTGGAAAGCAAGCAAAATAGGTGAGTCGACCAACGTGCTTGTACATAAAGAATCTTTAATAAAACATAATGTCTGGATCTGCTGTTCAATAGAAACTAGTCTCTCTGACAGCAGGAACACCAGAAAAAGACAACTTATAGACCTCAAGATCTCACTTCAGTTATTATACCGTGATTTGGGCTAGCATTTTGTGTTGGGAGAATGAAAACAGAGCTCCAAAATACTGTATCTAATGTAGTTATATATAAATCTATTTTCTTGCTCTACTGAGTTGCCAATCTCAGCTTTGAGGATGTACCCAGAAGCCCCATAGTCTTTGTTTTCAAATTATAATTGTGCAAAAGTGCAGTAGTTCTTTAATCAGTTCTTAATTTGGAAGTTGACTGCTTTCCACCAATCTGCACCAGATTGCAGATTGGGACAGCATTTAAAATAGTCTTATAGGTTGAGGTAGAGCTTTACACTGCAGGTGCCTTCCCAGAACAACGATGGAGAAGTTAGGAGAATCACTGTGAGGGCACCTTGGGGGCTGGTTGAGAAGTAACTTGAGCACATCTCTAAGTTGATGGAAGATCATGATGATTCCATCTCTAAGATGGAATCTTACTTATTAAATAGTTGTCCGGCGCAAATTAACCTAACTCAGTTTTGAAGTGAGGCTCCACCATGAAATCCCAAACTTTACATGAACTGCTTGCTGTGGGTTGGTTATTACCTGTGTTTATTTCAACTGTGTCACTGACGTTGCTGTGACAGCTGCTGCTTGATATGGCCAATGCATTCAATTTGAAATTCCGTCCACACGGTAGAGAGGGAAATAAACAGGAGATCCCCCTTGTGTGACACTGATCTTTTATTCCGTCAGATGACCATAGATTTACTCGGTAAAAGAGGGCACCCATGCTGGCAGTCCAGGAGATTTGCACACTGTTAACGTGGCAGTCACGAGATATTTGCAAACTCTGAGGAGCACAAGGTTCTGTAAGAATGACAAAGGAAAATAATAGTTATCAATCAGGTACAAAATAAACTTCAATTAGTCAAATCACCCATACATGAAGTGAGAAGAGAATAGGGATGTACGAGAGTGAAGTATAAACATTCTAACCAGCATGGATCAGTTGTGGTAAATGCCCTAGTTCTATGCTCTCGTCACAGTGTTTCATATAAAATATATGAAGGTTACCAACTTGAAGCGTTATGGGGATAAGGTAGGGCAGTGGGATTGATTGATTACCTTCCTGTGAAAGTCGGTGTGGTCTCATGGGCCACATGGCCTCCTACAGTTCTGTATATTTCTACGATTCTACAATAATTACAAATTATTACAAATATCAATATTTTGCTTTTAATCGCCTGAAGCAATAGACTGGAGCTGAAACAATGCTCTGCCACCAACAAACCAGCTCTACTGTTTGAGCCATGGTAGAATCACCAAACTTTGAGAGCATTATTGAGATTCGATGAAACTGTGCCAAATTGTTCATGCTGAAATGTGACTGTGATGGACGACGTGATGTATTAAAACACACTACCGCTTGTTGTGGGCTCACACAATGTCCACAAATGGAAGAAATAAACCATTGTTTCAAAATTGTGGGTAGTACCTCCCGTAAGAAAACAAGCATGCTTCCACAAAACAATTAGTGTACAGGTTAACTTGCTAAAAAATAAGTACAACATAATGAAACATCTGCTGATTGAATAAAACATACCAGTATCAAATGCAACACTGTGACTTTCGGCACCAGTGCAGTCGTGGTTCTCTGCCACAACTGTTACGGCATATTTTTCGTGGCAATGGAGGCCATTTATTCTACAGTTGGTTGTTGATGATGTACAATGCTTAGTGACACCTCTTTCGCTTCTAGCAATTGCTTTGTAAGATGTTGCCAGGGGATTTGCATGCCATGATACTTCCACTAAACCCCCAGTGCAATTGTAAACTGCTTCCAGATTAACTACTGGTTTCAAGGCTGTGGAGAAAGAAATTCACAAAGAAATCGATCATTTATTTTGATCTCAAATTAAAATCATCTGATTAAGAAGTGAAACTGACAATATATGAAACACCTGAGTTCAGCAAACTGCATATCAAAATCAGGCATTCCTGTCCAGCCTGGAGGTCAATAGAGGCAAATAAAAAAATGTCTGAGGAGACCTCTGTATGTTTGAGTCAGTAAATGGTGTGGTCACAGTAAATTTCACAGCTCATTAGCTCCAGGATAGCAAATGTAGACTGTGTTGCTTTGAGGAACATTAACTAAGTTTGAATAATACATTCCAATATATTATTCAATATATAATGCAATAAAGTCACTTCATCATAGAGTGCAAAACAAATTGTACATATTACTTACTTTCAGTTGCATAATATAGTGAAGTGCCTTCACCAAAAAGGCCAAAATCATTCATTGACTTCAGTGTAATGGTGTATTGGGTACAGAGTTCAAGTCCTGATAGTTGTATGAAATTATTAAATGTTTCTTTTGATATTATGGCCACTTCTTTGGAATTTGTGTACACAGTGATGCCAAATTTCAATGCTCTAGGCAATGGATCCCATTCTAGGTTGACAGTTCTTTGGTTAACAGCTGTAGCTCTGAAGTCATTTGGAGGTCTTATCACTGTAACGAGAAAAGTGAAATCATATTTAATTGTTCAAACTATAATATGTTTTCACTAAATAATAAACATATAGTAAATAATATTATAGAAGCTTTGTTATTCCCAATGGTTTAATGGATACATTTTGCTTACACATGCCTCTAATGTTAAATTGTAAACTAAGCAAAGTAAAGTACAGTACTGTACATGCAAGTCTTATAGCATTTGGGCTGGATTTTATTTTTAACTGGAGTTTTTGTTTAAATCTGGAAGAAGTGAATGGAACTTACTCGTAACAACTTGCTTCATTCTGCTAGGATAGCTAACACCAGCTGAATTTGCTGCAAAGACGACAACATTGTAGATAGTGGCTGAGTGCAACTTTGTGGCAATTCCCTCGGTATCATAAAAAGAAAAATTATATTCGCTGGCCTTGGATTTCAAATTCAGAATGTAATAATCTGCTCCCACTACACTTGTCCATTCAGCAGTGATAAATGAACTTGCATTTGATGCCAAACTGACGATCGTTGGTCCTCTCGGCACTTTACAAATAAAAAGATTTTAAAAAGTTAGTCAACAGACAATTGCTAACGCGTAGGCATAATGTAACTGTAGGATACGATTTTCATATTTTGCGCTAAAAATTAATTTAAAATGATGAGGTTAAATCTTTAATGTGCTAACTACTGCCAGACACAAGTATGACAGGATTGAATTTGCAATCATTTGACATTTAACACAACAACAAAATAAAATTTATAGGGCATCTTTCATGTCGGGAGGACGTCCCAAGGGGCTGAACAGTCAGGTCGGGACCCGAGCAAGGGAGAGGGGCAGGGTAGGGGGGAGAGGGGTGGAAGAGAGTTAGGAGTGGAGGGAAAGATTTGGGAGGGCAGCAGAAGGCACAATTGAAGAGGAGGGTCTCGAGACCAATCTTGAAGGAGGCAAGGGAGGGAGCGAGGCAAAGGGACTGTGGGATGGAGTTCCAGAGTGTGGGGGTAGAGAGGCTGAAAGTCCATCTGCTGATGCTAGGGTGGGTCGGGTGGGGGACATGGAGCAGGCCGGAGCCCACTGAATGGAGGGGGTGTGGAGGATAATAGGGGCACATTAGGTCAGAAAGGTAGGAGAGGGCAAGGCCGTGAATGGCCTTGAAAGTAAGGATGAGGATCTTGAATTTGATCCCCTGGGGGATCGGGAGCCAATGCAGCCTGGCGAGGGTGGGAGTGATGTGGTCGCGGAACTTGGTACGGGTGAGGACGCAAGCTGTTGAGTTCACCAGCACACTGCTCCTGCAAAGTGGTGTCACCCTTCTTTTGGATCACATCTGATGCCTGATGTTTTTGAAGCCTGGTGTATTTGTATTGTAAATTGTAGCTGTGGGAGCAATATTGTTTTGTTTAATACTTATTTTCTAGGCTTGATTCGTTTTTGCCCAATGGGTGTCTGAAAAGTCATCAGAGGTAATGCTCCACTGATAGCACATACCCTATCAGACTGGTCTTTATTTTGGAAACAAATTGATCCAGCATGACTCAGTTTTGTTGGCCAACTATTTTTTTGCACCTGTCCGGAATATTGAAAGTATTTCAGGTTCTTTGGCGCTATTTCTCCAGTGTTGTAACCAACGATCTTGCAAGTTTCCACAGGAAATCGCAATCACCCAGAACTTGCGAACTTCTGCCAATAGAGAGCTGCCCTTAGAGCCTGTTGGGCAAGCTTCAGTAAAATACACGAGTCATCACTGCATGGCGGTCACCTTGTCATTAGAGAGTTAAGACAGTCTTACACAAAAGACAGATGTGTGGAGTGTACTCATCTCTAATACAAATGATGGGGATTCTTTTCTTTTCATTCTTTTCCTAAACGCTTTTAAGAACGTGAAGATCTTATTACCTGTTCTTCCTGTCTTCCAAGCAATGGCAACCACAGGGAAGGATCTGAAAGCTTTGATTGTCACATTATAGAGCATTCCAGATCGTAACCCATAAATATTTCGAGATGTTTGAAATGAATATGCCACCCTCGTAACCGGTGGAATACTGGTGTTATTCACAATCCTCAAGTCAAGAATATAACTGGTAATTTTGGGAAAAGGTGTCCATGAAACAGTTAACTCAGTTGATGATATTGACGATATCTTTGTGATGGCAAACTCTGTAAAACAACAAGACAAATTTGACGTGACTTGTAATTTGCACACCTTGTATATTAACGTCTCACATGTTGTACACCAATACAATGGTGTTATAATTCAACGATTATATTTGAGTATAGTCTAAATAGATTATTTTCACCTAAGGTTGTGTTAAAACTTCAACGCCACAAACTGTGAGATTGGTAAGAAACTGAATAGATTGTGACCCAGATGTCTTGTTTAACTACAGTTCCAGTATTCTTTCACTGTCCTTACAAAGCAATGTGGTGAAAGAACTCCTAAAGCAAAGGATAATCCTGACTTAAAATTCTGTTGAATGCAGAATGAAAAATGACCAATAGCATACTTTAAATAAAAAGACCCACTTTTTCAAAATAAATCACGGCAATTATATATACAACAGGGTATAGGAAAATGGGCACAGAAGTCGGACTAAATGGGCTGGGTATTCTGAAAGGAGATCAAATGGGCCGAGCATCTTTTATTATCTTGTGATACCTGTTTCAAGCGCTCTGAGATGCTGTCTGGCATGGAGGGCGCTATATAAATCCAAGTTGTTGTTTCAGAGAAAGTAAGTACAATAGGCAAAATGCTCCTCCTCTACACTGTAGAATTCTATAAGTCTAACATTAGGTGGCACTACAGCTCTATTTTTTAAGAAGCCTTTAATTACATCGAAATATGAACAGTATAGGCAAATCATTCTCCATAATGGTTAGCCAACACTGTGCATGGAATTATATGTTACATGCGCAGAGGTATTGTTACTATTTGCTAGAAAATAGTGGTAAAAGATTCATTGAATAATGCTCTTCAATTAATATGAACACTCCGACACATTCATTTATGTTCAGGGCACTATTTAAATGCAAATAGTTTTTGTCACATTGGTTCACACTGAAGTCAAGGTGTCATTTTTCTTTTTATTGCTGCATAAAAATCCACCACAGTTGAGGAGACAGGACATGAGTGAATTTGAGAAGAAATAGCAACCCAGATGACACAGTGGTTCTTTATAAATAGGGCTTATATGGTTTCATAGAATCATAGAATTTTACGGCACAAAAGGAGGCCATTTGTCGCATCTCGTCTGTGCCAGTTCTTTGAAAAGAGCAACTCAATCCCACTGTACTGCTCTCTCCCCATAACCTAACAGACCTGTTCTCCCTAAATAAAGATCTAATTCTCTTTTAAAAGTTGTTATCGAATCGATAACATGTTTGCAACCATACATTCTTATTACAGGTCAGTAGGAATTAAAGACAAGAAAATCCTTCAAGTATAGTGACGGTGTATAACAATTGTTTCTATGGCTGTCCCTTTACTGTATGTAATCTGTTCAGAATACAAAGTATTATCAAAGGAAAGTGGCTACAGGAAGACAAGGGAGAGGGGATTTCACACCATTGTTCTCAGGAGACAGTGGGATAGGAAGATTTTCTACATGTCCACAGTCAATCCATTTAGCAACTCATCTCATGGTTTGCAGGCAAATGCAATATCCTTTCGTGCTTTTGGAAAATATGTCAGGTTTTGCCAAACACTCTCTTTTTTTATAAAAAGGTTAGCTATTACAAAATTGTAAAAATGATTTAGGAAAAATCAAACAATGGTAAGTTAATAAGGGTCAGTAGTTAATAAGACAATTGGAAAGTTAAAATAGTGGTTAGGTAATGCAATTGGAAGCTGTACTCCAATCATATGAACACACTAAAACCAGGGAAACAACTAAATCCAGGATCTTGTTTGATAAACTAAGGAGTAGAATCCTGAGGTCAGAGATAAGAAAGGACAAGTAACTCGTTAATACAGCACTATAATGAACTGAAAGCCTTAAAAACCATCATTAGTAAGAGGTCCTATTGGGTATGCATAGTGGATACAGGTTATACAGCCGCTGCAAAGAGGGATCTTATCAGGACCTGAACTAATAGCAGGTCCTTTATTTATGCAATACATTAGTAATTTATATAAAAAGTAATTAAAACTTCAGTATCTCCAAACACTTGCTCTGGAATTACTAACACTGATTTTTTTAAAATGAGAAATAAAACAGTGAAAAGGTAATTTTTTTTAGAAATAAACTCAAAGTTTTAACAGTAAATGTATCAAAATATCAACGTTTGAACAATTCATGTTAAAATAAAAAAGGACATAGGCGAAAAGTGAGTGGAATATAGTTTTGAAAGCTTGTTTTCTTAATAATACTTCAACTGTATGACGCCTATTTGGCAGGATGGGGGGGTGGGTGTGGAGGGGTGGGGGTGGTGGCAAGGGGAGTTACATAGTCTTTCACCGGTAAATTCCTAGAATTGATTTAATTTAATCTATTCCTTTTCATGAGTGACCGGCCACCCAGGCGAGATGTGAAACTTTTATTTGGGGTGGATTTGCTATTTTGGGTATATTTGAGCCTGAGCATTGCAGCTTCTACCATAAAGTCTGACCCTCTCTAGAACTCCACAGTCCGCAGACACACAAGCGATCACAGCAACAACCTTAGCAACCAGGAGGTATTTCTTACCCTCTGGTAACAAACGACTTCAAAGAAACAATTGCATGTGCAGCACTGTATATATGGGAAATATCCAATGAAATATTCTGTTTCACAAACGAAAACGAATGAGTTTTAATGCAGTCCACTGTCAGACCATTTGATCAGCTCTCAATAAGTTTACAAACTCATGTGCAGGGAGCTACAGTAATATTCTTTCGGGAAGGTGTGTTTCTTGTATCTGAATACAGTCCCGTACAGAAGAGATAAATTAGGCAATTTAAACTTACCATGTTGACTGTGTGACCCCTGAAACAGAAAGAGAAAAGGCAGTGTTTAAATCAATAACAGTCTTACAATTTTACTTTTACACTACCAATGCCATTTGTCATTGTGTTCATAAAACGTATAATCTATTTTACACACAGCTACCAGAACATAATTTCTCTCATATTATTTCTTGAACTAATCGAGTACATTTATTTACCTGATACAAAGTTGTCAATGTTAACCATATTTTCAACGCCTCTAGAAACCCCATTGCAAACTTTTCACATGGAGCTCCAAAAAAATAACAACAAGCTGGGATCCTAGACGTTTGAATAAAAGTAAACCCCCAAAGGACACAAGAGGATTCTTTTCAAGAGTTTGGGAGAGGAATTTTTTACAGACAAAGTCTACATGATCCAATCAGAAGCATCAGGAACCTCCAGTGGGATCCACCTTTTTACAATCACCTAAGGTTACCAGTTAGACAGTACTGTATTACACAAGTCATTTTCATTTGGGCAGCACCCAACACTAACTCTAGCACCTGTCCAACATTGATAGGCCTTGAATACCTGTCTTCAGGGAACAAATGAATAATCACAACAGAAATAAAAGAAAAGTAGATTATTTTCCCCTCCATACTTAGAGATCGGGGTTCAAATATACTGCCTCATGCTTAGTCAGGGCTGTTTCATATACTCTTAGTCAGAACATTAGTGGAGGCAGGTTTTGAACAGTGCGTATTGTTCCGTTGATGCTTGGGAAAGTAATAAATTGAGCCACTATGATTTCTCCTATGCTCCTTCTACCACTGATTCCTCTCCTTTGTCTTAGATTCTGATTATTAATAAGAATAATTCTTGCATTTGTTATAGTGCCTTATTATTTTGAAACGTCTCAAAGCGCTGCACAGTAAACCATTTTTAATTGTACTGACTCTGTGATTGTAATGCAAACATGGCAGCCAACATAATTTTTTCGGACTTTGATCTTTTTCACTTGTATATTCATCACACTTTGCTCTTCACCACAAATTCCGACCGCTTTAGTGGATCATTTTTAATGTGTGCAATGGTGAGGGCAGATTTGAGTGATGCCACCGATTGTTGCAAATCCCAAAAAACAACAACAATAACAACTTGCATTTAAATAATACCCTTCACAGAGGATACCTTCTTCCTATTTCACACAAATATGATCTGGGTGAAGCCAAGCTTTAATTGTTCACATATGGAGCACTCAAATGTTAGACAATAGAACCGTCAAAAGTACAACCTAGTTTTTAAGGTTTGACCAGAATCAGGGATCCCAAAGGGACCACAAATAAAAGGACCAAAACTAAGAGCTATCTGAACAATGGCAGGGCAGTGAGGTGGGGGAGACGGAGGTGATTAAAGGCGCCATCCCAGTTGTAATGCTATTAAGTTACTGTCATTATTTTTCTCATTGCTGTTCTACAATAGTACTCAAAATATACCAACATGAATTACATGAAAGCTTATATTTTGTTTCAAGTGCCATGTCATCAGCTGCAGATTTAGAGCCATTTGTTGCTATAGATCAGAACGCAAAATACTGCAGATACTGGAAATCTAAAACAAAAACAGAACTTGCTGGGAACATTCAACAGGTCAGGCAGCATCTATGGAGAAAGGAAAGTGAATCAATGTTTCGGGTCCACGACCCTTCATCAGAACCCAAAACGTTGACTCACTTTCCTTTCTCCATAGATGTTGCCTGACCCAGCAACTTTTGTTTTCCTGTAGATCAGAATTTGATATTAACAAATTGTCTGTTCAGAATGAGATTGTAGGCCACTACTTTTGTATTACTCAGCCTGCAATGTGTGACTACTTGCTGAATATGTGATTATTGCACTGGTATGGCTTGGGCCGTTGTAATAATATACACACCAGCTCGGAGCCAGGCTCCGCCAACGTTGTGCTCTGAGACGCTGCCTGGTGTGGAGGGCACAAAAGTGCAACTTACTGTTGTTGTTGATGGATTGCCTCAGTATGAGGGATCCCAAACTGACCATAGATAAAGTACCCAAACTAAGAGCTGTACTTGATTTTGTGAATTTCACACATTTTTTCTATTGTGTTAACATAATCCTAAACTTTCTTTTCCTTCGCTTATTTAAGGGAGTGGCTTACTTTGTTGTTATTGATAATGCAACTTCAGAAGGCAACTTTTCTAAAGCGGCTCAAAACTCTTTGAAAACTGTTTCAAGAACCAGTGTTCTCATGCAGTCATAAAAGACACTTTGGACGGTGTCACAATGTTGCAAAACATCATTATGTCGCTTTTCTTCACCAATAATTCAGACCAGTTCTTCGTTTGCTGGTTTTAATTATTTTTACCTGACAAATACCCAGATTTTATTTTTTAAACATCTGAAATTATTCTGCTTTTTTGTTGGTTGTCATTTAGAAAATTAATTTTTTCTAAATCCCTACAGATCTATTTATTGAAACAACTGGTGTGGAGAGCTATGTTTCGTTTCATCCGGAAATAATTTTAGCCTTTAATTTTGAAATGTTGAGATTGATAGAACATTGTTAGTTTGACCTATTTTGTTCATAGACTCAAAAAAATTGGGGTTAATAATCTGACTTTGATCGAGAAAACAGTCAGTGTCAGAGAATAATCTTGAGAAACACTTCTTTGCTTGTTTCAAATGATTTGATCCTTATACCTGTAGGCTGTTAAAACATAAAGGAAGAAGCAATGAATATTGTAAATGATTCACTTTACCGTGTAAGATATATGTTACATGATCAATTAATTAATATGTTCCTTGAAATTCAATCATATCATTGTTTAATATTTTTGTGACCTTAAAATGTCATAAAACAAGTGCTTACAAATAAAGGAAAATTTATTGAAATTTTGAGTTCCAAATCCTGACTGTCAGGTGTTTTTTTTATCTCTTTACGATTACAGTTTTTAGTAGTTACGGTAACAATTCATTATAACAATTAATGCACTTGATATACTGTAGTTCCTTATCATGTCACAATCACCTCAACACACTTCACAGGATTAGGGTGACTATGTTTTTGAAGGTGAATGAATGCAGCAGCCAATTTGCACATGGCAGGGTCCCACAGACAGCCATGAAGTGAATTGCCAATTGTGTTTGTGGGATTCTTGGCAAAGATCCGAGAAGAAACCTCCTCTCTTTTCAAATAATGCCATGGGATCTTTAACATTAGTTAGTTAGGAAGCTGGTTGGTTAGTCAGTCAGTCAGTCAGTTGGTTGGTTGTATGATACCAACATTAAAAATTATTGTTTTTTAAAAATGGCCTCAAATCGAACAGTGTAATATTTTGTTCATTTATATAACCATACAGTAAGGAATAGAATTATTGTTAGTCATTGTCAATCATTGTTAGTAAATGATTGAGTGGGTTAGAAAAATATCTCTTCATTTCTGGAAGGTGACTTCAAATCCTACCCAGACTGATAGGATGAATGTTTCTTCTCTCTGCCTGTAGTAGAGAGATTGATCATATTCATTTGAATCCAGTTCCTAGAGGGCATGATTTGACAGCAAAACCCGAACACAATTAGTCACTGTAGGCATAGTCTCACTCAGGAAAGCTAGAGGAATAGTTAATTATGTAAAAAAAAATTCATTAGAAGATTGCCTTCTCAGTACAAAATACCATCCAAAATTACATTACATAAATGCCTATCACGTAGGGAGGAAGTCCTGAGGTGCTGCAAGCTTAAATTAGGTTATATTATTTGGACAGACTGTAGGGAACTTAATGATGTCCTATGTTGAATGTGTAATGTATTACACTGACATTAAGCACCAAAAGCACAGAAATGAGTTCCATTCCTAGCGCAGCATCACTCACCCCTGTGAAATACCAAAAAGAGATATATTACAGGAGATGAATGATCGGATTAGCAAAATATCTCAACATGCTTGCAATCACAGTGGGAGATAACAATCAGATCATTTTATTCCTGGTAATGTAACTCTACACAATTATAAAGGCATTATTCTGTGCTTCTTTGAACTTCCAATTCTTATACTAGTACTGTACTTCACCACACCCCAACCTCATTGTAAAGGTCCTTAACTATAGCATCAGAAAGTAGCACTTTGTTTCAGGTTGCATCAGTTCTATGTTATGAGATAGGCGTCTCATTATAACCCACAAAATATTCGAGTCTCATAGATAACGTGAGAATACAGGTATCGTCTTTCCAGTTATGGTGACTCACTCTCTCCTTAGTTTCTTACCGCGACATCATCATTTCAATTATGTAAGACTGAGAGTAGTTTGGAGCAGCTTCATTATTTTTGGAATTGTTTTAAAATATTTTTTGTGTCAGCCAAAAATCTGAAACCTATCGCTTCCTATCGATACTCTTTGTACTTCATCGGCCATATTTTCTATGTGAGAACCCAACTCATTGGATTCTGGATGAATTTTCATTCTTGGCACTAGCGACAAGTAGAGGAAGGTATAGATGAGCCCAAAGCAGCTTATCCTTCTTAAAATAATAGCTCGATATTGTTAGATTGTTAGAATTCACCTTTTCTAATAAGAATCATAATAAGTAAGCGACATTTCTTCTCCCAGCGATTGGATAAGCAAGGTACATTTCTATCTGTCAGTTGATATCTATGATATATATATATGTATATATATAAACAAACATATATGTATAGGGTTTCTGAAACACCAGTGTAGCCCCCAACAACTTTACAGAACAGAAACTAGCCATTTCAATCACTTGTTTTGTATATTTTATTAAAAAAAGAAATTAATGCAAAAGTACAGGTAAAATGGAGATCACTATTGTTTGTTATGTGTACATTTACTTTCAGACAGTAAATTAGTTCTACTGGCTTACTCTTCCCTTCATCATCTTACCCTCCCCTTCTCCATCTTCAAACCCCGCCTTAAAATGTATTTTTTCACCCAGCCTTTGACTCCCTTCAGCTCCCCCATTGGTCTCTGTTCCCCCTCCCTCCCTACTTCCACAGCTGGCTTGAACACTATACAAATGTGTTGCCTTAAATTATAAATATTAAAGAAGGGATTAAATATGTGCCTCCATATTGCAATCACAAAAATATTGTATTATTTTCAGCAATAAGGTTTCAAACTCTTCAAAGAAATATCTTTGGAGACAATATGGAGTTGGCCATTTGCTCACATATAATCTTCTGCCCATTTTAAGACACGAGGAGACAGACAGAAGTATCCTAGGAATTCGCTAAATGATCATTATGCTGACGAAGAAAGTCAGACAAGCTGAGTCTATGTCATTTTTCCCATTCAGTGTAATTATTGTTGCTTGTCAGAACTCAGCATGTTTATGCTTCTTTATATTTGTTGGGTTATGTTGGTAATCTTTAATGCTAGAACATTCTGTTATCTGAATTGCTGGATTCATTGGATTTTACGCAGCAAACATTAATCATTAAAGGTTGGTAGAAACCTCAAATTGTAAATCTGAAGTGTGTGGAAATATATCCCCAAATATGTTCTTCTGCTGTGTGAAATCCATCAACATATGTTGATCTCAGCAAACCATTCATTTTAAACCTTAATCAAACTTCCACATTTCTTCATGCAAGTGCGGGAATTTTCAACTGTACCCTGCTGTACATGTATTCTCTAATCAACTTTCTTCAGAGTTATTTTGCTTCCACAGACTAAGCGCTTTTACATAACCCTGCCTATTTTGGCACTTGCCATGTATTTACCACCACAATTTCTTTCCTAATGTGTATCATAGGGTCCTTTTTACTGGACCATTATTTTCAGAACAAAACTTGAGGACAAGATTATAATAGAGGCTCATCTTGATGTGTTCTTTTTTCATACAAATATTTGTTTTCTAATATGATAATCTCCTGTGGGAGGCAATAAACCTATTTAGGCCACTTAGAACAATACTTCACCCTGAGTTTATCTGGCTCAGATCACCACTGAATACGATACATGATCCGACCTATTTAACTTTAGAGGCACGCTAAGTCTTCACAATCTAGGGCTTTGAGTTACCTTCGTCTTTGTCACTAGTCACAATTAATCCTGTCAGATAACTAATTGTACTGATTTAATTCATGTTACAAAGTTTCTATTTTAATCACTGTACTTAGGAAAAGTGGTACAGTCAGATATAAAAGGCAGGGTAAAAAAAACTTAATATTCTGCTGCCTTCCAATAATAATTAATAATTTTATGTCAAGTTTGGGAAAAATATTTGTTGTTATTCTTCCATTGTGATTTCCTGTGCTATCTCTTTCCTTACACCTAAAATAGCGAAACTCCTTATCTCAGTCATCCCTTCCTCATTCAATCCATTCAACATCCAAACAGAGATCAACTCACCACTTCTTGTTTTCTCTACTCTTCTTTTGAACCATGGAGGTGACGTGAACGACAAGTGTCAGGCCTACACATAGGTTCTCAGGAACATACTATCATATAATAATCCTTGCATTTAATTGGGAGCCTCATCACATCATCAAGATATCTGAAAGCGCTTCACAGAATATACTGTAAAGTGAATTGACTGTATATTTTGTGGACAGCCCAAACGTGCACAACCAATTGTGCACAGCAGTGTCTGACAAACAGTCGTGGATTGATTAATCAATTTATACTGTGCTGATGGTGCCCTTTTCATTTCAAATGTATCCTAACTACGTTCTATTGATAACAGAACAGATTAGATACAATCTCCAAATGAAAGTCTTGATCAATATGTTGGCAGATTACGTGGAAACTATTGCAACTATTGCAAGTGGTGCGCGATGATCCCTTTTATATGAGCAAAGATATTCTAGTTATTCAAAGAGAGTTGTCATTACTCAGGCTGGGTTTTCTTTCTTTGGGGAAACCGGGACTGTTGTGAATGCAATAGTTTGGAAATGCTTCATATTGAGTGTACTTTTTACCTGCCTTGTACCAATATCTCTAACAATTAACTACTGCTCCATGAACAGCCTCCACAGGCATAAATTATGTTTATTTCTCTCCCGCTTTTGTGTCCAAGTCCCTTCTTTTTTTAATGTGAACTATTTCCATATCTGTTGGATTAGGCAACAGTGTGAAAAAACGAGGCAGACAAATTGGTCAGAAAGTGTTCTCTCTAAATTAACTCTTAAGTAATTTTTCCTGAAATAGTCTTTAGAGCCTTTTTTCAGTGATTATTGTTTTAATTCCCATAGGGATTTGCATGAAAATAGTGTCTCTCCATGAACCCATTTATCCATTGAATGATTCCTAAACTGTCCCACTCCTATTTATTACCTCTGCTAAAAGTTCCATGTGGATCTCAGACAGGATAAGGCTCAGCTTTGATGTCCCTACGTTTATCAAATGACGGTTTGGGTAAAACTTACTATTGGACTGACATAATTTAAAATATAAATGACAACAAATCGTGATAATATGCAATGCATGTTATTTATATACATGCAAGCTTCATTTTGCAATTACTGGATAGAGTTTCTAATTAGAGTTTGTAACAAGTTCAGAGATCTAGAAGTGTCATTAATATCCGAAGACCATATATTGAGCCTCGTCAGACTCTCCAAAGGCACGAACAGTGCTGAAATCTCTGTTGAATATACAGCTCTCATTTGCCAAGTGTTTTGGTTTGCCCAAATTAACTGTTTTAACTATCGTAACTTGCTTGTCGTACAATAACCGGGGAAAATAAATTCTAAATTGGAGTAAAATGTGCCTTTAGTGGAGGATGTGGCTGTTCAGTAGGATTGAGATGAATCTCAGGAGACGATTGTAGACTATGAAATGTTGAACTAAACACACTTACAAACTGGTAATTTGCACCGTTGTCAAACTTGCCAAAACTGAAAAGTAACCTGGCCAGGCAGGTTGTGGTCTTTTGTGTTGATGCTGGAGTGTTTTGCTGTTTAATTGCCACAAGTTGCAAGTGTCTATTGTGTAGCGCATACCACAAATGTAGCAACATAAAAATCAAATACACATACATGATGGAGAAGAATAACTATTTACGTTTGCTTTTTATTTGTATCACATAACCAAGCAAAAAAGAAAATTCTGCGTAATATTTATTCTTTGCAATGATATTTCTGCAAAAAACATAGCACAGAACACACCAAATTCAAACAAGGAAAGTGCAATGGAACAGAAACTGTTTAATTAGTACAATTGCTATTTCTCAGACATGTTTTAAGCAAATCACGATCGTTTTAATATGAATACGATAACATTATCTTTGTTGTTCAATCAGTGAACAATGATAAGTCTCGAAAAAATCTTTTACAATCAAATTTATTGTTTCCCAGCATTTAAGAACAGGAAGCATCTAAGTAATTTGCATAAGTCCATAGTCTAAAGTAAGTATATTGTGAAGAAAATCATTTCAGTTTGATTTCTGTGGGAATAATCTTGTTTTGTTCATCTGTAATCCTAATCCTGTTAAAATAAACATCTATTAGAAAATATTACATTTTAGTTTAATACTTAAAAAACTGTTATGTACCAAATAATTCTTTCAAATTTTTTTTAGTTTTACCTTACTTATCTGGGTTTTTCTAGGATGACAAGCTCCTCTTTCCTCGATAAATTACTGAATAAATAAAATGGTTTAAATAACATTTCAAACAAAAATGAATTTTATTTCTGGAAAATATAATGTGTTCACAAACTAGTTCTTACCCATTGCTCCTGAATTCATGGAACAAGAAACTAGAAAAAGAATAAAAAGCAAATTATGGTTAAAATATAGTACAGTACTGAATTTAACATTCATATATACAGTAACTGGAAATTTATTTATTAGATCTATATTAGCAAAGCATTTATGAGAATTTGGATGAGAGATCAGGACTCAGACTTTTATATCATCTAATTTACCTGAAAATGTTTTCCTCGAACAAAATGTGGCCACTGATCCATCCATAGAAACTGGAGAGACAATCACATTATATATGTCCCCACAGGAAATCCCAGTTACGTCACAGTATGTGTAGCCCGGTGTTGGGGTACAGGTGAAGTTTGAGTTTGATCCAGTAACATTTGCAATGTAATTTTTTGAGCCAGGGGTAGCTCGCCAGTAAACTCTCAAAGCATTGTTTGCAAGATTGTAAAGTCTAACCCCAGATGGGCAGCAAGCACCTGGTGTGAAATAGAAATGATTTTTTGTTAAAGGACTTCCATCTTATAAAAGATCAATTAAAATGTACATGACAATTTGTTATGTTTAACACTGATATGTTACCTGCAATGGTAGAAATGCAACTTTGATTTACTATAACCACCCCCCACCAAATTCTATGTGTTTGCTTCGCACACATTGATTCATATTTTAAACTTGCAAAGGAGTGCTATCGTCAACTACCCAGATGTTTTCCTTTACTTACTGGATGAATAGCCTTGATATTTGCAGACTGATGATAGGCCAGTGACACTAATGGCATTTAAAGACACTGTGTAGTTGGTGCTACACGTCATACAACCAAGAAGGCAGTGAGTTTCTCCTGTATGGCATTTGGCCTCTCCTTTAGAAGACTTGAGGAGTGTGGTATAAGACGATCCTCCAACTGCATCAGACCAACTTACATTGGTCATTGATTGAGTGATCGGTGTAACTGTGAAGCTTTCAGGACAACAGGGTGCTTGGAAAGAAAATACAGTATTTATTCTTAAATGTTCTTTAAAACAGTTGAGAGCATTCTTAAAAAAAAGAAACAGCCTTAAGCCTTAAATCCTTTCAAGATTTAAAAATCTGTCATTTAACATTGTGAAGCTTTAAGACATATTTTAAGAATAGAAATAAATTGTGTGACTATTAAATTAATAAGATAACTGGCACCATATTTCAAAATATATAAGCATTCCACACATTATACTAATTTTGCTCCATTTATATAAGATTGAACCATAAGCCAGTTTGTCAATCCCAGTTAAAGATAGATTTTCTACCAAAATCATTTTCTACATTTCTTATCACATTGGATAATATCTTACCTGTTTCTAAAGGCAGGCTGTAACTGGGTAAACTCTTTCCTTCTGGAGTTGTAGCCACTACACTGACAGAGACGGTTGATCCACAGGGGAGATTGTCGATATGGCAAGAAAATTCTGAGCTATTGCAAGACCAAACACCACTGTCTCCCGCGGCAAACACGGTGTAGCTGGCATATTCATTATTGGGCTGCCAAAGTACAGTAATAGAGGATGGAGACACCTTTGTAATGTCCAAAATGATAGGAGTGCATGGTCCTGCAAAATTGAAATGATAAATTATTCAACTAAGTTTTAGATTTAGCATGCTTTGCTTCAAGTCTTCGTAGTTAATTGTGTATGAATTAGAAGTGTGAGGCTGATTCAATTGGGAGCTCCCATTCCACAGAGTCTGAAGATGTGTTCAAGCCCCATGTTAAGATTTTTAATGCGCAGTCCTGGCTAAATTGGCATTTTGGTGGTGGAAGAGTACTGTATTATCAAAGTCTTGGCTTTTGGATAAGAAGTCTGCCTATTGAGGTGGATTTTAAAGATGTCGTAACAGGATTCAAAAAGAGAAGGGAGTTTCTCCTGGTGTCCTGGCCAAACAAACCTCCACATAAACTGGTCATTTTCTTCATAGCTGTTCATGGGACATTAACTGCTGAGAAGATTAACTGCTGTGTTCACCAACAGAGATATAATCACCGCACTTTACAGCAACTAGCTTTGAGACGCTTAACACTATAAGTGGTGTAACGATTGCAATGATTTTTTATTTACTTAACCTACACACTAATTGTTTTCTATTCTACCCCAGCGATCCATTTTACATTAACTGTGATGCACCAAAAATTTTATCTGAAAAATTGTAGTCACGAAAATAACGTTGAGAAATGATAATACAGTAATAGTGTTTGACGGTACCTCAGGCTTCCGTTTCTGAATGTGTTTTTACCTGTTGTGATCTCCTTTTTCCCACATGAGGAATTGTACCCTCTGACATCACTGTATGAATATACAGTAATATTGTAGAGCGTGTTACAGTTCAAACCAGATAATGTACAGACTGAGGAAGTGTCATTACAGAGCACCACAGTACTCTCATCTTGTGCCTTTGTTTCGTAAATTTCAGCTCCACGTACTGGACTCCACTCCACTTCAATGGTGTCACTTGAGAGGTACACAGCTTTCACATCTTCTGGGCAACAAGGAGCTAGGACACAAAGAATATGGATGACAATAAGAATAACTGTGTGCTGATCACGTTTCCATTGAGTCATGTTCACAACTATAAATTGCGAATGTATTATTTAGATACAAATATCAGGATTAATTTAACTCCGGCATATCATTACGTACAACAAGCGCAAAAGGTCTCTGTGTCCAGGAGCACTTATATATCTGTGTATTACATTATAAACATGATTCTGTTCATTTTTCAGAGACTAATCAAGGTTGGGAATGCAAAACTATCACAAGTCAAACATACCCACCATCTTTGTCAAGGAATATACCAACACAAGGTCTTCTCTGGAAATGTAAACGTCATATTTATTCAGAAAAAAAATCAATCACTAGACAGATGTGTGGGGCAATTTCCGTGTAGAAGTCAACTGAGGGTTGAACACATTGCATCTCATTCTCTCAGCATCTCTGATGTCTGTTATTCTGTTGTTCTTGATCTTTAATGAGCAATTGAGCACATTAAAAAGCTATATTTCTCCTCAAATTGTTGTTTACAAAATAGCCACAAATCCAACACTTGCCTGTTATATAATTTAACACTTCGCCTGCAAGACTCTGGCCAGCTTTGTTGTATGCAAAAACAGTGATAAGGTAAGTGAACCCGCATTGCGATTGGAAATCACAGCTCCTTGATGTAGTGTTGCACATAACCTCCAGGCCATCATCTCTTTTCACAAACGTCATGTAGTAGTCAGCCAGGATGACTTGGTCCCAAGACACTGTCAGATTACCCATGTGCACCTCCTGGATTTTTATCAACTGTGGACAACAAGGGACTAAAAATAACAAAATGGATAAAGTTATTATTGAAAATTCTTATTCATGGAGAGCCATTGCATTCTGTCGATATACTCGATTTTTTTTAAAACAACCACCTATAATAATTCAGCACAAATGCTTTTAAGATTCAAATTGTTGTTTGCAGAAAGACTACCTAAGTTGATTGTTTACCATTGAAGTCATAATCCCCTGAAGGAACTGCACTTTTTTAAAAAATGGTTCCAATCCTTTCTGCCACAATGCAATCAGTAGATCTTCTACGGCTTCCCATTCCATACCCACGCTGTCATCTCTAGGCATGGCCAAGGCTCCATTCTTAGTCTTCATTCATACGCATATCCTGGTTGCAGCAACATTAGCTTCCATATATTTGCTGATCATCCCCAGACATTCTCTGTCACTTCTCCTCCCAAACATTTATTGCTCTGACTAATTATTTGACTCACACTGAGACTTGAGCAACTTGTCCGGATTTCACCAGAGCCTATATGTGTCTGATTCTTATTCCCCCTTGTCTGCTGCTTACTGTAATAAGGCTGCAATAATTGCTTACAGGCCTACAGAATAACATTAATAATAATGAAATAAGCTACTTGAATGATTACTTGAACAAATCAAAGAATAAAGTAGAATTTAAAGTTGAATATCAGTAAAAAGTCAATACTGACTTATTGGCGCGTTTATGTTCAACTTCATACAAACCAGTTGTCAATTCGGTGGCATTTGCAGGCAGAGAAGGACCTGCATCATTGATGGCAATTACTGTGATGTTGTACGTTTTGCTGCAGTCGACCGGCGAGATAGTGCAGGACGTAGAAGGTGATGTACAGTTCTGGACTGTGTTGCGATTTTTTTCAGTGGGTGAAGCAGTGTAATTCTGCGAGCCTTTCACATGACTCCACGAGACCAAAACCTCCAGAGGTCCACCGGTTGAATTACTAGTCAGAGAAGCTCGGACCGATTGCGGAGGAAGCGGCCCTGAAACAAGGACATTTTCAAAATAAGTTGCGCATTGTCTGAAAAGTGCAGAGGAGAGCAACTAGATTGATCTCCAGCGTCTGTGAGATCAGTTAGATAAATTAGGACTCATCTTGAAAAGGTAGACCTCAACTTTTATAGAGTTATACAAGAGGCAAAAAATGGGATAAGAGAAAATAAACCTGGAACAATACTTCACATACTCCAAGACAACAGGAAAATATTTGAAACTGTTCACCAAAATAAAAACTGCCTCCAGAATATATAAAAATATGTTCAAGATTAGGCTATAATGACAACAAAACATTCAATTTAATTTGCAGTTATCATTCAGTAAATCCTGCTCTACATATTCTGCTAAACATCTAAATCTTACTTGTTAATTGGTTGATCATGCTGCCATCCCCAGGCACACCGTTGGCATCCAAAGCATGAGCTACTATATTGTATGTAACACCTGCATCCAGGTTCATGAAGATCAGGTGAGTGAAGGATGTGTTCTTTTTTATTTTGTTCCCCACACCGTCTATCCTCATGATGGTAATGGAGTATTCGTTTGCGTTGTCAATTGAGTCCCAACGAATATCTATAGTGTGGCTATCTGGTGAGATTGCAATGATTCCAGGTGCAGACAAAACTACAAAAATATAAAATTGTGGTCACCTAATTGAATTAATAAGCAGCTACAACAATATGTTCTGATGTAAACCAAATAGCAATCTGGAATTATTGATCTTTACCGGTGAAATAGTAATGAATAATGAACATTTTGGTGTATATAACTGAAGCCTATATTCTGAATGACAATGCAAACAATCTATCAGATACATATAAATACTGTACTGTACTTCCAAAATTTGGAGTGATTATTGATGACCTAATTCAAGTAAATTTTACAAGTATGTTCTTATCATCATCTTTTTCTTTGGGTTCATTGTAATAAAAAAAACTAACAGTTTAAAAAGACAAGTGTTGGGAATACTATAGAAGGTGTTTCAGATCAAACAGTCCAGATCTCTATCTTCCAAGGAAATTACTCTTAGATTTTATAGAAATGTGTGGGACTAGTTTGCAAACTTTTAAATAAGGTTTAAAAACCTTATTCAAGATTTTTAAATAGAAAACCTTGAGCCCAAATCTGTACTAGGTTAGCTCACTAAAAAAATAATTACACCTTATTGTAAGTTGTATTACTGTACCTGTTCTTGCATTTACACGTACTGAAGCCTGACTGCTTCCTCCAGCATTGGAAGACCGTACAGAGATGGTGTATGATGTAGATGGCTTCAGGCCTGTCAGGGTCCCTGTTTCTCCGATGACAGTTCTTTCAATGATTTTATCGCCGGCCTTTGCTTTCAGTATATAGCTGTTTGCATTGGGAACTGCTGACCAGTCCACAGTGATGCTGCTGCTGGTCTTTGAATAAGCGTGAACTTGAGATGGGATCTCTGGAGCTAAAATAAATTTAAAAACAAAAGTTGCCTCACAGTCCCTAAAACAATGAATTATTGCCAAAGTATCTTGAACGTGGAAAACTACAGGGTCTATTCGAGATTATGATTTCAGTGAATTTCAACAACAACTTGCATTCATACAGCACCCTTCACATTGGGTTAGCGCCTTGGGACATCCTCACAAAGTGAAAGGTGCTCTATATATGTAATATTGTTGTTGTTGTTGTCGCAAAGTATTTCAGAGCACGTAACAATGGCATGGTTTGATGACGGGCTGGGAAGACAGGGAAGGTGACTCGAGGCATGGTGAAAATTATTTTTGATGCTCATAACATTTCAAACAATTTGAAGGTAGGTGGGTGAGTTGTTGGTATGGACAACTCACCTGTTAGGTGTTGTGTTTGTGTTTGGGAGAGTATACTTCCTCTCCAGTTCAGGGCCTCAACTTTGATGGTATACATGGTGGCTGGTATCAAGCCAATGACAGTTCCAAGGATGATGCCATCGTTGAAGGTTACGAACACGGTTTCTCCTAATGCTGAATTGGGGGTTGCACTGATCTCATAAGAATGAGCGTCCATGTGTCTGCTCCAACGGACTGAAATACTCCTGGATGTCACAGTGAAAATGGACATGGAAATATCTTGAAAGGAAAACAAAGAGTAGTTACAGTTAGAATTTCAAATGTGTTATTTCTGATGACCATATTTTTTCCTCCATGTTAAATTGTTTTGTTTGTTCTGAGTCTATGAATGAGTGAGATCTGTTCTGCTGTGTTGCTGCAGTATTTTCTGTAAAAATTATGACATGCTTTGCCAACAGTAATACGGGGACTATATTTTGGTGAAATTCTACTCACCTGAGCTTGCCAAAGATACCTGAAAAATAAAGCATTGAAAGAATAAACATATTGGATTAATTCCTGATCACTTAATTACATGATGCATTGGGTACATGGCATTTAACGTTCACACATTGCATTAATATCCCAAATATTTGAATGATACTTTTTGTTAAATATAACATAATAACATTATTTCACCCTGCCGCTTGTGAATGTTACAAACCACTATTGATAAAGTAGATAGCAATGCACTATTATAAGGTTGATAAAACAAAGCTTTTTTTACGTTTAATAAACAATTACATTAGTATTTACATGACTGCATATTACAGCACAGCCAGGCAAGTAAGACAGAATAAGCACTGTGAAGAACTGTACCATATCAGCAATGCCAGGTGGCCAGTCTTACTCCTCAGATTTTCATCTTCTTCGGCGGGTTAGAAGGGGCACTAAGATCACATTTCTATTACAGTTTGCCGTTTTTGAATCTCTCTATTGATTCAGAGCAAAGAAGTTGGAGTCGTTGACAGCTATTGAAAGAGCCAGTGTTCTATTACTGAGCATGCCTGACCCTGCACTGCAGAACAGCTCCCTTTATGATGGCCAAAATGCACAAACCTTCTGAATATTATCATAATTTGGTCATTTTGGATCTTAAAATATGAAATATGCTATGAAATATGTAATGTATTTAAGGCATACGCCTGGATTTAAACAGTGTCATGAATAAAATAAAAGACCTCTCCACTGTGTGTGTGTAAATAATAATAATCCTTGCATTCGATATAGCGTTTCACCTCTTCTAAATGTCTCAAAGCGTTTCACAGAATATACTGAAAAGTGAATTGACTGTATATTTGTGGACGAAACGCGGCAGCCAATTGTTCAAACAGTCACGGATTGAAATGACCAATTTATTATTGTTATTTTTGAGGAATTATTAGTAGGCATCTGGAGTAAGGAAACTTTCCTAAGGTTTCGCTCTGCCTGGAATCGAACCCAGGTCTCTCACTTGTAAGGCGAGTGCTCTAACCACTGAGCTACAGGAGCTACAGAACCTATGCTGCCAGAAGGGTAAGTCGCCTAGTTAAGAGACTTCTGACGTTTGTGTATTATTTTGTATGGGGTAAGAATTTGCTTCAACTCACGTTTGCAATGCAGGTGCTGGTTAAAACGAGCAGCAAGTAAGTTAGTCCTCTGTTGTCCATGGTCTGTTGCAGAGATCTTCACCATCAAACAGTAGCTGGTCTTGCAGCAGACAGTCCTGGGGTTTATACAGGGCAAAAGCACAGAGAGGGAGAGAGAAAAGTTCCCAGATGTCAGTTTCTTCAGTTCCCTTTTCCAGCTAGAAACAATATAAATCCCGAGGTTTGACACCGCCTCTTTATTTCACTCTGACCAATAACCAGTCGAGGGTTAGGTTCCTGAGGAGCCACAGCCCTGACTCTCCCTGATTCTCCTCTCTGTTCCTTTCTGACAACTATCAAAGTATGACATTGAGCTCTAGCATCCAGATGAGCCTTTTGCACTCAGTCATTTGGGGCTTTCGTCAATTTCAGTTCCTGTTGTGTTACAATTGTGATTGTATCACACTTGATTTATACGCGTGTAAACTTATTGTTCTTCATGAGTATGTGTGTGTGACAGAGGTACAGATTGTAAATATACTAATGTATTAATGATTTCACAGTATGATTGTATGATTGAATGCATATTTTCTTAATCCAGACATACTACACCATCAGGTGCAAACCTTTGAGACTGAAATGTACCTTGACTGTGAATACATGCCTTGATTTTTTATATTTTCGGTTAGATTACTGGGTTCCTCTAACTTTAAGATTTTTTAAAAATACTATCTTCAATCCCTATTATCTAAAAGAATACATTTTCTTTCTATAATACAATAAAAGAGTAAGAATATCCACGTGTAAATTATTATTCTGTTTACAATAACACTAAACAATATTAGATTGAAACTTACTTTGGCAACAGCTATGAACTCTGATGTGAAAAAAACAATATTAATTAATAATACTCTTTTTTACTCTTGCAAAGAAACTAGGATCCCTGGCAATTATCCTAGCTAATTTGTAGAGTCCTATAGGTCAGTGGTTAGTGCACTCCTACAAGCAAGAGTCCTGGCTGTGATTCCAGGCAGGATAAAACCTTGGACAAGTTTCATTACTTCACATGCCTGTTAATAATCCCTCATGGAAGAACAATAATAAAATTGGTAATTTCAATCCACGACTGTTTGTGGGACACTGCTTTGTGCAATTGGTTGCTGCGTTTCGTCCACAAATATACAGTCAATTCACTTTACAGTATATTCTGTGAAGCGCTTTGAGATGTCTAGAAGATGTGATAAGTCACTATATCAAATGCAAGGATTATTATTATTAATCTATGGGAACGTAACTTTATCCATTCCCTGCTGACAGAGTGACTGACAAATAATATTTGCTAACTCTCCCTGCCAGTATTGCAACATTGTGGGTGATGTTCACTAGTTCCAACCATGTCAGTGCTTCCAGCTCTTTAGTTCACTATAACTTGTTGGTTAGTATAGAACAACTCCTTGAGTAAACTACCAGATGAGACACTGTGAAAAGGATACACAACAACAACAAAAAAGAATGAACCTGAAGAATGTGGAATACCCGGTTTCTATAATGCTTGCGACTTCTGAAGAATCTAAAATAAGAAATGGGCATCGATAAACTCAACAACTAGTCACCCACATCTCCAGAAAAGAAGCACTAAACACCGAGATACACCATCCACCACACCCACTGAACCTCCCAGAGGATTGGACTCCACATTGGCCAGGATATCATCAAAATAACTTCAGTTACCAAGACAGTGCAATAGTGTTAATAATCGTTGCACTTGATAAAGCGCCTTGTCCCGTCGACCAGACGTCTTAAAGCGCTTCAGCTGATATACTGTAAAGTGGATTGACTGTACATTTACGATGCACTGTAAAGTGTATATGACTGTATATTTTATGGGCCATCTGACCTCAAAACATAAAATCCCCCAAACCATTCCCTTGGGAAAAATTCATACGCAAATCAGAAACCGACAGCAAAAGTATTTATTGAGTTGCTCAGCTAAAGTTGTGGGTGGAGCTTTATATTATACGAGCCCGGTATGATACATTTCTAGTAATAAACCTTGCAATAAACCGAGCACCGATCATCAATTCACTTTACAGTCTATTCTGTGAAGGCGCTTTGAGATGTCTCGAAGGTGTGATAAGACACAATATCAAATGCAAGGATTATTATTATTATTATTATTATTTTTTGTAGTGTTTAATAAGAAAACTTTCCGGATTGATAACAGTTGGGTCTGGGTCAGGAATGTCAATCGGTTTTAAGCGTCAATTGGGAAAAAAAAACTCATTAACTCATGGCCTGGGGAGGAAACGATCAGAAGGTGACCGTGGCTTCAATGTCACTTCCTAGAGAGAGAGAGAGAGAAAGAGAGAAAAATCTGCTTGAAATTGTGCGTGTGTATGTGTATGTGTGTGTGTGTGTGAGGCTGAACTTTGCCATTTGCAGGCTCGCCTCACGTCACTAGAGGAGCTGGTCTGGAGTGGATCTGAACCTGGATCTTGTGAAAAAATGGCAACAGCGAAGCCAGGGCTCCAGAGAACAGTTTGGCAAAGTAAGTTTCTCTCTCTCTCTCTCCCTCCTCTCCCTCCTCTCCCCATCCACAGTGAGTCTCAGCAAGAGCTTTTCAAATGCTTTGGGTTTGCTTTCTCACCCCCTACCCCCCCCCCCCCCCCACTCCCTTCTCTCTATCTCACTCCCCCCTCTCTCTCTCTGTCTCTCCCTCACTCCCCCCTCCCCTCCCCTCCCCACTCTCCCCAGCTTGGAGTTTGCAAAAAAAAGTAAACAAGGATTTTTCCTTTTGCTGTTGCCCTGTTTCTGCCCTGATCCCAAAGAGTTTAGGGCCACAACACACACACACACTCACACACAACAAACAAGCAAAACGCGGAAGTGCCCCCATCTGCAATGCTGTGACTTTGAGGGGAAAGAGAGAGAGAGAGAGAGAGTGGTTTATGTGGGGGTGGGGGGGGGGGATGGTTTCAGGGTTGAAAGGGAAAAAAAAATGTCGGATTGTAACTGAGCTGCCACAGACTGAAACCACCCTTGTTAAAGATCTTTCTCTAACCCACTCCTTCTCTCTCTCCCTCTCCCTTCCTTCCTTTCCTCCCTCCCTCTCTCCCTTCCTTCCTTCCCTCTCCCTCCCTCACTCTCCCACCACCACCACCAGTAGCATTCCTGCTTGAGAGGCTTCATTTCTCTCCCTGCTTTTACTCCCAATCCAAAAAAAATTCTTCAGAGAGTTGCCTGAATGCAATCACAACACGGCAAGCTGGGGGAATCCAGGGGTGTTCTAACAATAATAAAAGCATAATATCACTAATACTAACTATTAACAATATGAGTAACCTTGTATTTAATATCGCGCCTCATCGAATCTCCACACACTTTGCAGAATATATTGTAAAGTGGATTCACTGTGTGTTTCGTGCGCGAATCTCTTGTGAAAAGAGGGTTTAGGAGAGGGAGGTGAAATATAAACACTGACCAGTTGGGATAAAAGGTCCATTTCTGTGCACTATGGTTCTACATAAGTACCTATTATGCCAATGTGTTTAGTGATGAAAGGGATATTTAGGCAAATATCCAAACAAATTTGGAAACTTTTTCAAAGTGTCAACCGAGCTCCCCGCCAGCACTCGGGCCTCTTGAGTCGAAAGGGAGTTGGAGGTGCCCGCGGTTTAAGCCCCATGTTGGTTGATTTGGAGCCTCACAGGTTCAGCGCAACACTTGGTGAAATGTTGTATCCTCGGAGGTCAATTCTTTGGGTGAGTCATTGAACTGAGGCCCACGTCGCCTGTTTAGGTGGATGTCAAAGAGTCTGGGGCACATTTCGACAAGGTGCCCTGGCCAACAATCCCCAGATAAAATGGACCATTCACTGTAGAGTTTTTTTTATATAGGACATTGCTGTGAGTAAATTAGTTGCTGCATTTACCTTCAGGTACACAGTCAGTATTTTACAGTAAATCTTGTGAAGCGCTTATCTAGATGATGTGACAAGGTGCTATATCAAATGCAAAGACTATTATAAAGACTATCCTTGCATTTGATATCGCGCTTTTCCTGTCTTCTAGATGTCTCAAAGTGCTTCACAGGATATATGGTAAAGTATAGGCCAGACAACCCTGTTCCAGCATTTAATTAGATCAGTATCTCTGCTAATCCTTTCAATTCCAATTTCCCGTTTTCTCCCTGTATCCCTTCATACCCCGACCTGCCCAACATCTATCAACCTCATTCTTGAAGGTGATCCAGCATCCACGACCTTTTGGGGTAGAGAATTCCAGATTTCTACCACCCTTTGAGTGAAAAAATGCTTCCTAATTTCACTCTTAAATGGCCTGGTTCTAATTTTAAGATTATGTCACCTTGTTTTGCATTCCCCCATCAGAGGAAATAGCTTCTCTGTATCTATTCTATAAAATCCCTTTATCATCCTAAAAACTTCTGTCAAACACCCCTCAATCAATCTTCTAAACAATGGAATACAATCCAAGTTTGCGTAGCCTTTCCTTGTAACTTCCTCGTATATTTTGTATTATTGGAATAATACGTTCTAACTTTTCTATCGTTTGTATACAACTTTTAAATGTCACTTTGTAGTAATTTCACAGCAGTCTATTTGGAGTAGCATTTGAACGTCATTGGACTGGGACACCTGTAGTACTTTCTGTCAAGTGTTTTTGTTATCGCAGAGAACTGGCGTGTCAATTTCATTGTGTCACAACTCAACCAGTTCACACGATAATGTTTGCCAAACACAATTGTACATGCAAATGCTTGTGTTTTATGAACTAAATGGTTTTTAAATACAATAGAAGCTGCATCGTGACAAATATAATCATTCCAACTATACAGTAAATTGTTTGAGAGATCTGGATCCGTCAGATGTTTTGACGCAAGAGTTACAAATGTGGAACAGAAATTGGAACAGTGAACTAGCCTTAAATCTTTGCCCCTGTTATGAGTGTCTATTTGTCAAACTGTTGCAATAAGTTTCAGATGGAAGTCAAAAAAGAGGATTAAAAGACATGCTGTTAATGTTAAATCTTTTTGTACAGAATGTGAATCTGTTACAGCACTGAGAGTACGGTTCGCTGAAAATACAGTCACTACAGTTTACAAAAACTTGTAATGTTATTGTTGTACTGAAGTTGGTGTTTCAATCAGAAATCTCATTTCTCATTTTTAGTGTAAATTGGATTATTTGTGAAGTGAACTGCCCATGACAGATTTATAAAATGTATATTAATTCCAATATTCATGCAAAAGCAAAGAGAGCAATTTATTTTGTTTAATTCTGCCACTTTTTCCCCCTCTTCCTCATCCCCTGATGTTTCCATTTTATTCCCTAGCTCTAGTTTTATGGTTTGATGGGTGTAATCAAATATGGATAAAATAGCTACAGAACCCTAGAGTGTTCTAAAAATTATTAGATAGACTAGATAGTGGGAAGTTTGTGATAATCAAAGGGTGTAATTAACTGGCTTAAAAACATTTTTTTTTATCATTAATTCTCTGAAATGTTCCCTTTAATTCTCTTGTAATGTTCTGTGTTTTGAATGCTGGCAGAGGAATTTTGGTAAGCAAGAGTTTAATTTGTGAATTGCTTTTCTACTTGACTTTTAGCTTCCAATTTTACATGCTTTATAACATTTCTTTTTACAGAGATTAAAACACTTGTGTTAGACGATTGCAAGAAGGAAGGAGAATGGAAGGTATGGGGCTCCTTTCACAGTTTATTGTTTTGCTGAATGAAATTTAGTCAAGATAGACTACACATCTGCCAATGGTATTGGGTCTAAATTCGGTTCTTGTTAAGCAGTTTAATGACCCAGGCTGTGTATTCTCAACTCTGCTGCCCTGTGTGGAAACTGTGAAATTGTCTACAGGACCACTTTTTCTGTAGACTTCTTAGTCTCTCACTAAAAGCAAGGATAATTATAAAATAATATTTATAAACTTTGCTTTTGATATAGCGCCTTATCACATCTTCGAGATGTCTCAAAACGCTTCACAGAATATACTGTAAAGTGAATTGACTGTATATTTTTGTGGGTGAATTGCACACAGCGGAGTCCCACAAACAATTGTGTATTGAGTGACCACATTTTTTTTTGAAGAGATTATTACCCTGGAAAGGGGTAATCTATCAATTGGTAGATCACCAAAAGTGATCTACCAATCAAATAACAACCAGGTTCCTATACTGGTAGGTAAACTAAGGCATGTGGAAGCTTGCCTAAAGTTTTGCATTGATATCAAGGATTTTTATCATTATTATTATTACTAGCTACCCAAATATTTGCCTTGCAGATACTTATATTGGACAACTACACCACAAAGTTACTTTCATCTTGCTGCAAGATGTCTAACATTATGGCAGAAGGCATCACTGGTAAGTACTTATCTAAAGTAATTTCTTTATTCCGATATAGAATGATGTGTGATAATAGGTGCTTTGATGCCTTCTTGACATGAACAACTATTTGTAAGTCTGCCTACTTCATTGACTAACACAGTAGGACTAACAATAGATATTTTTGTTCAGTTTGTTTCTTTCCCTCCCTTTCATAGTCACATTTATCCTTCCTTCTTTCATGTTTTGGTCCTCACAACCTATTTTTTATTACTTCATTTAAAAAAAAGACTTTTTTTCTTTAATAATTTGTTTTGAGTTTTGTTTGACTTTTGTTTCCCTCTATTCTCTCCCCCCTCCCTTTACTAAGACTCTTCCTTCCTTGCAGTGATTCTGATGTTTCCTGTGCATCACTGCCAAAGATAAGTTGAATTGTGAATAGCAACTTGAAAGTCAAGTGCCTTCTTTTCCAAACAATAGTTTGAATGTGTTTAGTTTTTTCTTCATTCTTCCTTTTCCTCTCTCCTTTGCTGAGTTTGTTGACAACTATCCTGTTTCCCCAAATGTTCCTCGTTTATATGTAGATGGTCGGAGTGTTGGCAGGATGCTCCAACATGAGGGGATAATGATGCTCTATAAATGTAGTTTTGTTGTTGTATCATCTATGTAACATCTATGTTCAATGCAGCCATAATTTAGCAAGCCACTTTGTAGCAAGATTATTGAATAGTGATATGAAGAGCCATGAGCCTTAATATCCTTACGAGCCAGTTTCAGTTGGTTAGTGGCTTTGATTGATAAAACTGTGGAATGGTTAACCATCCCCATTGGTCTACCCTAGCCTATTGCTCTCAAGACTCAATCCGCGATTGTTTTGGGGACACTGCCTTGCACAATTGGCTGCTACGTTTTGCCCATAAAAATATACAATGCTTTCTGTGAAATGTTTTGAGGTGTCTCGACGACCATGGTGAAATACTATTATCAAAAGCAAGTGTTATTATTTAAATCCCTCCATCCTCTTCCCAGTCACCATAGAACAGGAATGCTGTGTCCCTTGATGTATTGTGTATTTCAGTCTGTGCCCACCCCTCTCACCTTCAACACTAAACAGATACCTAAGTTCTGAGTTCTGACGAAGGATCATGGACCCGAAACGTTGACTCGCTTTCCTTTCTCCATGGATGCTGCCTGACCTGCTGAGTTTCCCCAGCAACTTCTGTTTTTGTTTCAGATACCTAAGTCATTTATATTGTTTACATCTTCCCCCCGCTACCCACACGCCCCCCCCCCCCCCCCCACTCCTGCCCCACCCATCCACTCAGAGACTAAAAGGAGCCTGCGCTCTTTCTGATTGAAACACATTCAAACTCTTTGATGTCGTTGGTTATTGTTGCTCTCTTTCCACAATTGCTTCTTTAGCCCGTCTTTCTTTTTCCATTTTGGCAGAGTGAAAAAGCATGTACGTATGCCAGATAAACAATCCTGCTTTGTCAGGGGCAATACACTACAGCCATTGTAGCTCAAAACAACCACACTTTCTCTAATGGCTTGTATCCTACATTCTGCACTCCTGTTGTTGATCATTGCCCCAAACTCCTTGTAGACAATTAAGACAGGCCTCACGCCTCAGCAACTGATAGCTTGTGAAAAATTAATGCAACCAGTTGGAAAAGCACTTTACTTTGAAGTGCTAAGAGACATCTATCTACCTGACAAGGAATAGAACATACAATGTATGTTGTATTGTAAAAGTAGCAAGATGCAAATGTGACCTTGCTAAAACTTTTGAAGTTTTTTTTTGGAAAGGGGCAGTATGTGAGCTCATCTAACATAGACATTCTTTTTAATAAAAGAGGAAGGAGAAAATGCTGAAGCCTTTTTGTTTTAATAACGGGGTGTGATCTATTTTTGTTTAGTACAATCTGCCCAAAGTGCTGACTGTAATTTACCAGCACCAATTTTTCTTTATATGAATAGCCAGCATTTTATTACGAGACTGCGACCAAAGCAAAGGCTGGATCCAAAAATGGAAATTCAGTGGTTGTATTGCATTGTCCTTTTTCCTGCTGACGAACCATGTTGATGAATGTTGAAATGTTTCCTTACTACACCCAAACTACTATTGAGGCTGACAATATATGCTTGAATGAATTTGGAAATTTAAATTGTAATGAAATATTTCACAAGTAGAATCAAATATCTTATTCTCGAGTCTTAGACTTGTCAGTTTGCCTGACTTGCGGAGGAACTGAAATCAAAGCTCAATGTTGCCACAATTATTATGCAAATAAAAAATCCTGCCTGAGGATCCTTTCTAATCACAAATGTGGGAAAAAGATTTAGTCCGTAGAAATTCTTTCCACATTCCGAATTCATTTGAAATTAAACCATTGCATTTTAGCTTCTAAACATAGGTTGTATAACAGCCACCCATGGACATCCTGTAACCACTGTTGCAAACAGCAACTGGGGACAGAAACCTAGCAGAGATGGTGTGAATTGGTTTCACTAACTCAGAAAATAATGAGGCCATTTGTTGTGTCCCATTGCTGTCAAGCTGAGAGAGATTCTTCATATTGACCTGGGATCTTATAAGAACAGATGGGCATGAAAGTTGCATCAAAGAATACTCATCATTTTTTTTATTCGTTTGTCTCATTTATTCTTAAAGTGGTTGCAATTTATACAAGCACAGATACATACAGTAATTGTGACTTTGTGACCATGTAACAATCTCTCTTTTTCTCAATCAAACTTCTTCTCTTCACAGTCGTTGAAGATCTATATAAGAACCGTGAGCCAGTTCCAGACCTGAAAGCTGTCTACTTTATCACACCATCAGAAAAGGTAGTATTCTTGGGCTTCTTGAGATTGAGGGTTTGGAAGAATACACAGAATGTAGAAACTTAGTTGTGCAGGAAGCACATGTTGTTGTTTATCACAGTTCAGACTGGCATGTTCCACAGATGTTTTGCATATACTGTGTGTGTATATATATAAAATTGAAGAAGTGACCTGCACCATAGTAGGGTTATGCATCATGTTGTAAGCAGTGGTGGGCTTTTTTGCAGGTTAACACACTACAATCTGCACAGTCCCTGCTGCTGTTTACTTTGCTGTAAATCCCATGAAATGCTTTACGTCCTCCCTGACATGAATAGGGTTTTATTAAATGCTAGGATTATTATATTTATCATTACAGGCTGTGCAGCTGTTTGTGCATTTAATGTAGTGTAATATTTATTGTATCTTTGTTTTTCAGTCTGTCCATGCATTAATAAAGGACTGCAGTGGTAAACAAACCAACATGTATAAAGCAGCGTATGTTTACTTCAATGACTGTGAGTATGTCATTAGTTTTGAGCTAGATGTTAGCCTGGTGAAGTTTGTAGCACTCTAGTCCACTCTAGTAAGTTGTAGGTTCAAGCATCAAAACTTTGAGCTCACGTAGATAGGCGATTAGATAGCACTCCAATAGCAATGCTGTACATTGTTGAAGGTTTCATCCTTTAGAAGAGATGTTCAACTGAGGTCCAGTCTGCCTGTACAGGTGGATGTAAAGATCCTGTGGAACTATTCGAAAGGAGTTTTGTCTACTATCGTTGGCAACAATTCTCCAGATAAAATTATTCATTCACTTCAAACCTGTTTATGGGACATTGCTGAGTGCAAATTAAATTTGTTGATAGGACAGGTACTGAAAAGAATAGAGTTGTCGGTTTGCCCTACTTACTTCACAACCATTGATCTGCCCTGATCTTGCATGTTGTTGTCTGAGTGATTGATGGTCTTTTGTGTCTCTAACCAGGGAAGTGCTTTGAGACATTTCAAGTGATAAGATGACATATCAAATGCAAGGATTATTATTAGTCTTCAAATTTAAAGTTCAGAATGTAGCTTCACATGTGTTTCTTCATGTTTTTAGATTGCTCCGACCAACTCTTCAGTGAGATGAAAGTCTCCTGCTCAAAAGTGATTAAAAAGTGCAAAGAAATTAATATTTCCTTTCTTCCATATGAATCTCAGGTACTTTGAGTTATAATTGTTTAGATTGTGCAAGCATGATGTTTCTTTATTGTAGCTCCATTATCCATTATGGTGGTTCAGCTCTTCAGTTTGGAGGAATGAACGGAGACTTAGTATCTAAAGATAGCAGTAAACCTGCAAGATTTGTGCATTAGTGACTGAAGTAAATCTGTGTACCCGCCTCAATTTTCATGTTAACATTATCCTTGCTTAATTCATCTATAGTTCAATCAGATGGATGGATTTGCAATGCTGTTTTACAGCATAATTTTCACCTGCTCCAGTTTGGTTCATACCTAATATGGAGGCCCTATCACTTGGCTATAAATGTTAGCTCTTTAAAAAGGAACTCTTTGAATCCCTGATTTTTGTTGTTGTTTAGCATTGACGATTATATATCTTGAATTGTAAACTGCCATTTTACTAATGTTACTCTCATGGTTTCTTTGTAATTTTACAAAGATGTCTACTGTGTAAACTACTTAGCTCAGAGAGCAGTTAGGATCCAATCAATGTTGCTGTCGGAATGGCCAACAGAGCAGTTGTAGTTCTCTTGTATAGGAAAGCCTCTGCTCCAAACATTTTCCCTTCCTCCCCCTGGCAGCAAACAGTAAACTCAACAAGAACCTGATATTCAAACATGAGTCATTGTTCAGATGAAAGCCCAGTGTTTAGTGTGCAGAGCTGACCATTACAGATTTACATTTGTGTGTGAGGAAAAGGATTGACATCCTTGCAAAAGTAGAGCGGAAACAAGGTGTTTTTGAGGGAATATCAGCATTGTATTACAGGGTTTATTTTACATCCATGTGCTTGAAGCTAAACCTATTGTCTGGTTTTATCCTGGAGCAAGTATTTAATATCAGCTGCTCTTATTGTCTTCAGAGGTAAGATTACAGAACCATACAGTATGGTTAGGATTATACTATGTGGTATAAAGCTATCTTAATCATTGTCCTGCTTGATTTCTTCAGA
The DNA here is from genome assembly GCA_035084275.1 of Hydrolagus colliei. NCBI lineage: Eukaryota > Metazoa > Chordata > Chondrichthyes > Chimaeriformes > Chimaeridae > Hydrolagus > Hydrolagus colliei. The sequence continues at coordinate 13,377,498 of CM068749.1, read as the reverse complement.
CTGTAACTTAATTTGTATCCCAATTTGAGTATTGAATGAAGGAATGAAAGTATGCTAGGTGAGTTATTCTTACAAAATGGTTACAAAAATGATTTAGAATATTCATTCTTAATATAGATGGGGGGAAAGAGAAAAAAATTGATTGGCGATGCTGTCAATCAATGTACCATTGCTGCTTATTTGGCAATGCTAACTTGATTCAACAACTTTAAAATGTGTTGCGATGTATTCTTTCTCTCTTTCTCTAACACACTTGAACTACCCCCACCACCTCCACCCCTGAGACCATTGAATCTCCAGTGGTGATTTCCTACATTTGGCCACAAGGCGGTGTGCTGGATGAGAGAATTACAATTTTAAAAAGGCTTCAAAAAAAAGGAAGTAGAATGCTTATTTTAAATGAATGCAGCTGAAACAGATTGCAATTGAATATTTTGAGTGTTTTTCCTACAATGAGCCTATTTTGGGAATGGCACCTGTACATAAATTGTGACAAATATCTGACAGGCGGCACTCTCCCAACATTGCAGTCGCAGTAATGTCTGATTCCTAAGAGATAATAGTAATTAATTACAGACATCAAATAATGGCTTTTATGGCTGAAGCTGCTTTATTTGATTTACAAGAGGTAATTTGATATGTGGTGAAAGACGAGCTGTTTTTTTTTTTAAAAGAAACTTACTGTCCTGTCCTCATTTTCTTTTGTGGTTGTTTTCAGTTGTGTGATCGCTTTATCTGCTTTGCTGGTATTGTATTTAAGAGCTATTGTGGCTGTCATATATACCATAAAAGATTATGAAAAGTAAGAAGGCTTTTGGTTTCAATGCATGTGAAAATGCTTGTGCTGAGAAGAGATTATGCAATTTGCTCAAGGCTGGTATCTGTTAGCTCACTGATTTGCAATCTCTTGATAGTTGCTGCTAGCAATTTTTTAAATATCATTTGCTTGCAATTCAAGAAGTCCTAGTTGGTAAACTTATATTGCATATCATACCTTTTTGAAATTTAAGAGATCTATCAATACCTTGGGAAAACTGCTTCATGAATATTGCCAGACGTTTTGAATGAATGCAAGTAAAAGCAAAATGATGCCGTTGTCTCATTAGTTTATTGTCAGCTTAGAAGTAGGAAAGGCTATATACTCTTTATTTGCACAGAACCATCAAAATTTAAATGAGTTTGAAAAACTCGAGGAAGTTTGCAGAATTTTGTTTGTTCATTTTACACTTCTGGTTACAAACAGCAAATGCTGAGAGATCTGATTCTTAAACTGAATGTTATTCATTTTAGGCCATTTAATTGTTGGCGCTTATTGCACTCTAGTTTTTAATCGGAATAGCAGATTTCTACATTAAAATAAGATGCTAATCTTTCAAATAGAAACACACTTGCTTGGGCAATGCCTTGGATTTTCCTTACACTGTTGTGTTGGAGATTTCTATTGAAGAATAAAGCTTTCATAATGTACTTGAGAAATGGTTACTTTTTCCCTTTTTAAAATACAGAGCAAGGTTTGGTCCAAACTCAAATTAGCGAGAGAAAGAGATGGCTTCTAGTCCATCTTTCAAAGATAAAGCGGTCATTTCACCACTTGATGTCTAGAAAGTGCTTATTTTGCATCGGGTAAATGTTAAACATGGTGCTGTTTTTGTTTCTTTGTTTGTTTGTTGCTTTAATGAATCAATTGTTGGCAATTTAACCGTTTCATTATAGTGCCTAAAATGTAACCACATTCTGAACTGATGGCGTCGGGTTTCTGTTGGTAAAAATTGTAATTTAGAATTCATGGGTTTGGCCTGTGTGCAATTTATCCTTTCTAAAATATATTTTCTTTCTCTTTCTCTACATTTCATCTTTAATCCAGGTGTTCACTTTAGATGCACCTGATGCTTTCCAGTGCATTTATAGTCCTCACAGAAAAGGAGATAAAAATGCCACAATGGAAATGCTGGCTGACAGAATTGTGACTCTTTGTGCGACATTGGATGAGAATCCTGGAGTGAAATACAGAACGTAATTATAAATGGACTGTTTGTTTGGCCGTACATTTTATCCTCTTTGGGTGGAGAGTTATTGATGAATTATTCTATTAAGTGGTAGAACCTGCCAGTATTCTTCTACGGGTTTTTGCTTACCATCAGCCTACTATCTGGAAATCCATCCCACAGTCCCTGGGACATTCTCCCAATATGAAAGGCTCTCTATAAATGTAACTTTGTTGTTGTTGTTGTAGTATCCTTGTGGCCTGTTTATTAAAAGAGAAAGAAATGCTAGGGGAAGTATTGCTTAAAAAAAACGAGGATGTGTCCTACTAAAGTTCCTGTAATTAAATGATTTTTTTTTAGTACTGGTCCATTTTTCCCTACTTCCACCGTTAGTCTTTGAAATGGCTGCTGTCTGTCGAGGGTTAATGATACGAATGTATTTTGGCTGTTAACTTGAATATTGTTGAAAACATTATACAGACACCAACAGGCTTCATTCTCTGCATGTTGAAGATGTTAAAATAGAAGATTGAACTATAGTGCATATCCTTTTAATTATAGTTTTTTTAGAATTGTCATTGAAATCCATTATTAAGATAGAATGCTTATTTGACTATTAGATAGAAAGCAATGGTTATTTTTTTCAGAATGGTTCTGGCGCCTTAATTTCTTCCATTGACTGTTGGCTAAAACAGTTTTCTCCTGTTTGATTTTGCACTCTTCTCTTTCTGCCTTGGTATACTGTAGTACAGTACAGTATTTATTATGGAAAAGCTTTGGGGGAATTGATTGGAAAATAATTCTGTGGTGAAAATGGTTATTTGTTTAGTATGAATGAAGAAATAAAAGATAAGCAATAGTACTGTAATTATTTTCCTGGGATGTTTTTCAAGCATCTTTGATGCCTTTCAATTAATGGTTTCTGCAAGAAATGTTTCCTTTCGCATTCTAATGTTTGCTTTTGCATTATTACTTCCAGGGATCCTGGAGAGAATGGCAAGAATCTCGCTGCTCTGGTGGAAACAAAGCTGCAACAGCATTACAAACTAGATGAGCAATGTAATGTAAAGGCAAGTACTTTAATGCCTGAGATTTGTGGCTTTCAGTGATGGGAAATCAAGGGAAGCATTTTCTCATGTGTCCTGCATTTGAAGGGTATGAAAAACTGTTGGTTTTCTGTTCATTGGAGACTGGTGTAAGGATGCAGGGCATCTTGTTCGGAAACAATATATGGCACCACAAAGTGAAGAAGTCCAGTCTGGTTTCATTTGCTACTAAATTCCTGGTCTATGATCATTGTTGCTGACTTGCTAATCGTTTAAAATACTGTAGTCTCTTTTGTTTTGTCCTTTTAAAAAAAATTCAAACCTCTTAGATTCTTCCCTTAATCTGTTCTTCCCCAGGAAGGAACAAGACAGGAATTGAAGCATTAGCATAAAGTTTATACCTGGTTAGCTATCTTGTTTGTTGTTTTCGAAACTTCTTACTGAGTAGGTATAGTGTGGGACAGAGGGCGTGACCCAATCAGGACAATAGACTAGAGGTTACCCCAGCTAAAAATGCAATCCTGGATTTGTGGACTTGTCTCATTGAACCAGATCAGTCCTGGCAAGGACCAGTTTCCTAAACTTCTTTCTCATAAATTTTTCAGTGGGGAGGAGGAAACAAATTGTGTTAGCTATGATATTCAGTGTATATTAATAGCTGTCTTAATGTTCCAACATTTCAGGGGAAAACACAATCCCAGCTTTTAATCATCGATCGTGGCTATGATGCAGTGTCGACCCTTCTGCATGAATTGACCTTCCAAGCTATGGTACATGACCTGGTTCCAATTGAGAAGGACGTTTATAAGTAAGCATTCTGAAGTCCATTTTAATACAGTACTGTGGAAATACACTTAGTCCTCACTTAATGTTGCAGTTGTGTTTGCAAAAAATTGGATTTTAAGCAAAATGACATTAAGCGAGCCTGTGCAAGAATACCGGACATTCAGCATCTATGTACACCTACTCTACCCAAAGTAGTTTGTTTCCACCTGCACATATGACGTAATAGCGAATGTCACGACATTAAATTAATATATTTCCCCTATATATCAGCAACGTAATAATGAAACAACATTGACCAAAGCAATGTTAAGCAAGATCTACCTGTACAAATTGTTGTTTTTGCAGGGAAAGCCATCTACTAATTTTGCAATGCAATTGCTCATTTCATGATGTGGGATGAAAAAACTAGTTAATTGTGGACTCTGTTTTTATTAGGTATCAAAAAAAGGGAGAGACCACATTTAAAGAGTCTACATTGAATGAGGATGATGAACTCTGGGTAAACCTGCGGCATTTACACATTGCAGAAGTTGCTGAGTATGTCTTATTATCTTTTTAACAGTTATCTGAAATATTTAAACACTGCCAGTGCCTATGCTTTTTAATGAATGAATGAAATGTGTGAGTTGGAGAACAAGTTTGGAGAGTTTTCCAGGACTGGTCTTGTGGGCTGCCTACTGGTCAATGGGATTGGGGAGAGAGACTGATGTATGTCCTCACAAAAATAGGAAAAGGTGCAGCAAAGGTATAAATGGTATGGTGGTAAGGTATAAATCACAAATTTAGATTAACTGATTTTATAAGATTGAATCCTCAACTAGATTCAGTTGACCTTTCCTGCAGAGAATCAGAAACTAAAGGAGGCTGATAGTGTAGCAAATCCAAATACCTAACATTGCTGCAATCGTATTCATATTCATCTGGCCTAAATTATCCTATGAATGAGTTTTAAGATGAAAGTTTGTGTGGCAGAGCAACCTGAAGAAAGGATTTGTGTAGATTAAAAACAATGCTCTAATGTTTCACTTCAGCATAGTGGTCAAGAAAGTGAAATGCAATAAACCTTGGACATCAAAAGATGTCCTTTTAGTTTGTAAAAGATCTAAAGGGTGAATATTCTTTTCATGCCTTGACAATTTTATTTGATTTGGGAGAGAAAACAATGCATATTTTTTCTCATATTAACAATATATGCTATGTTCTATTCACTTGTTTTATATGTTCACAAATAGAGAGCAATTTGATGAGCTTTGTCCCCCTACTGGGGGAATTGTTCCTTTTTTAAATTGAGATTTTTTTAAAGCAATTCCAAAATGTTTCTGTAACTTTAACAATGGTAAAATGAACCAAATTTGTTTCCATCAGCAGGGACAGATGTAGAATTACTAAACATTGCCATATATCTCTTTTATCAGAAAAATACCCAAGTTGGTAAAGGAACTTGCTACAAGCAATAAAGCAACAGAAGGGAAAGTGAGTATTTATTTAGCAGTTGCTGTTTCTGAAGCCCTCGAGTGATAAGCATGTTGCAACACCGACAATATGTTACCCCATTGACATTAAACTGAGGTCCCATCTGCCTATTCAGGTGGACATTAAAGGTATTATAGCAATATTCAATCAAGAATGCAGTTTCTCCTAGTGGTCTGACCAACAATTCCCCGGATAAAATTTGTCATTTACTTTATAATTGTCTCTTGGGATCTTGCTTTATGTAAATTGGCTGCAGTATTTCCCTATAAAATACAGTTCACTCTGCAGTAGTTTTGAGACATTTCAAAGCCATAATAAGGCACTAATTGTTAACTTATTTGATTGGTTATGTATGGAGCTGGAAAAAATCTCAGGGGGCCTGGTATACTGTGCCATCTTTGAAAGAAGAGCTCATCAAATGATTATTTTTAAAAACGCTTATATTCCAGGTAACAATGAGTTCTTTAGCTCAAATGATGAAGAAGATGCCTTACTTTCGGAAGCAAATGAACAAGGTACAGAAGTACATTACGTTGTCACAGTGCAATATTATAGTCACAATGTGTGAAATGGGATGCATTGCATTTCAATCAGATCATAAAATTGTGATCTGAGATTAATTTAATCGCCGCTTGAATTTTACTTTGTTTACGCCATAAATGATTAAAACATGAAAACTATGTGTTGTGTCAGACTACACTTGTTGAATTTGTGAAGGTGTTGGGTGAACTTAAGACAACCTGCAATAGGTTTAAATTTTTAACTTGTGGATGTTAAACTGGCATTTGAGGTGCACGTTAGTTTTTTTTATTAAAAATGAATTATATTACAGGCATTGTTTACATTAGGGAGGTAATCTCCTTTTGAAAAAATTAAATATTCTGTTCCAGGAAGGCACCATTTTAATTGACGCCCTAGTAAATGCAGGTAAGGCTAAATATCATTGATCCAGGTGTTGAGACCACAATGGTATAATACCACAAACTCAACATTACTCATATGAACAGTCATTCCAGCTTTCACATTTACTTGTGGAATCAAGGTGCAGTTTGTGCTTAGTAATCATGAATGTGACTGCGGCTATTTTGAGTTGTGAGTAATGGAATAGTTTGAAGCCAAAATCGCAATGAGTTGTGGCCAACCAAGGGGTCATGATAAAAAAGGGGACACCAGCTGCTTTGTTCTACCAGACTGCTTTTTGTTAAAACCTGATTTAAATTCCCGAGGTGTATGCCTTTAACAGCAATAAAATACCGCATTATAGACTATGTCATGTCTCTTCCCATTCCCCCTTCCCCTCCACCACTACAGCAAACCGTCCATTTATCCTTAGCTGAAGACTGCATGCAGCATTTCCGGGATTCAGTTGAAAAGTTATGCAAGGCTGAACAGGTACGTGTGACACAGCACACTTGTCACTTATGAATCAGTTGTATTAAATAGCCAAATACTGAAGGGTAATCTGGGTGGGTGAAATGGGTTAACCTCGTATTTCATACTTCTTTGTTAATGGATGTGTGACACTGCTGTGTAAATTGACTGCCACGTTTAACCACAAATATCCAGTCAATTCACTTTACAGACTTTGAGACATCTAGAAGACATGAAAAGCACTATATCAAATAAGGATTTTTTTTATTGGAGAAAAGAATTTGTTCTAAAGTGCAACAATAACTCGTTATTTTAATATTATAAATTCAAGGTTTATAAGTGAGGAGTTGTTGAGTTGATTTTAAAGTTCTGTAAACCTAAGCCCTCAAGAGTGGCAAAATTATTCCATTAGTCAAACATGAGTTGTATTATTATTAATATAAAAATTCAGGAGGTTTTTTGAGGGGCAGTGAGGGTATCTCATATCAGACCAAGAATGTATCAGATTTTGATTTAAATTAACGTCGTTATGAATGCCTTTTCTTTAAAGGACCTGGCAATGGGGGTTGATGCACAGGGAACCAAGATCAAAGACCCCATGAGAAATGTTCTGCCCATTCTACTGGATAAGAATATCAAAACTTATGACAAATTAAGGATCATCCTGTTGTATATTTTCAACTTAAATGGTACTGTATAGTAAATTTAAAGTGCTGAATGAGTAACTATTTTAATATATTAGACTGCCGTTGCCATATTTCATAATGGTGCCACACTTTGTATAGCGACACAAAAGGCATTTGTGATCTGGTGCTTTGGAGGACTCTGTGCTTTGCTTGCTGCATGCTTTGCTAGGCTTAAACTAAGGTAAACTAAAATAGCAAATTTCAAGATTTATAGTAGGTTTTAAGATCTCACAAACTGCAGCCCCTGAATCACGATATCTCAACATCCCAGTGACTTTGTTTAGAATAGTGGTCCTTTTGTATTGTACTGTACAGACATCCTGTAGACTTGGTGCCAAACAGCAACAGCCCAATTGAGAAGGAACATTTTATTCATTGAATCACAAGTGGAAAATTAAACCAATTTAAATGTTTAAAATAATGTAACTTTTCTGTATCGGTTTACAGCCAAACAAAATGAAACTGGATAAGACGATTAATGCTTGATTTGCACATTTATGCCAAGCTAATTGTATTAGGTACATAATTTGAAAGTGATCTAAGGGTGTGAGATGAGAACTAGCCACATGATCATAACAACATCCTATTATTGGGGGGAAAGAAGGTGTATATTTTTTTCTGGAATGGGCAAATATACAACTGTGCATTCATTTTACCGAATTTATTGAGGTAAAATTAGATTACTGAAATCTGAAATTGCGTGCTTGCACAAATTAGCTCTGTGTCCGTGTGTTTTGCTGCTGGATTACTTTTGCTAAAGAGAGTGGGATGCAAAGATATTGTGATAAACTAAACCAGTATTTTGTGATCTTAAGCCTCCTGTAAACCTATTTTTTTTTAGTGAAAATTGCAAGTGGACACATCACCAATTAAGTTAAATTAATGCTAGAAATGTCTTCAATCACTTTCAAAACTTTTTTTGAGTAATATGTGTATTCTCTGGAAATCATATTCCTCTCAGGACTCTTGTCGCACACATTTAAATTCTGTGTGTATTGCTGGTACATTGAGAAGCAGGTGTATTTTCTGATCTCATTTCATCTTGATTCTGTTAGGAACTACAGAGGAAAACCTTAGCAAACTTATCCAACATGGGAAGATTGAAGACTGTGGCATCATTAAAAACTGGAACTATCTTGGTGTGTCCATCATCTCTGTAAGTTAGGTTGACTTTAATTTTGTTTTCAGATGAAGTTCAGATTAGATCTCAAATATGTCAATGGTACAAATGTTATCCCCCCCATACCTGCCCATGGCATTTTAGTATATTTGCAGTATTTCCTGTGAAATACTTTGTGACATGCTCCCAATATAAAAGGCACTATATTAAATGTAAGGATAATTATTAAATTATCTTCATTCAAAATCGATGATTTGATGTAGAGAATTAACTACAATGTGCAGCTGACCGGTATTCATTTGAAATGGAAATATTTCCCTGACACAAACTTGTGACTTTCAATTTTCCTATGTTGCTTGGGTAAAAATGTATCTATTGAATGGAACATTTAATACAATAGTTTATTTGTTTTAAAAACATGTCTGTTCACAATGCAAGTTTTATCTTGTCACTTTTATCGTGGAGAATCTAGTGAGAAGTAATGTGTTGTAACTTTAACATGTGTTTTTTCCAGAAAAGTGGTCAGCAGAATAAGCCAGAGAGGAAAGATCGAACCCATGATACCTACCAACTTTCCAGGTGGACTCCAATCATTAAAGACATCATGGAGGTAATAGCATAAGATGCATTTATTTTCTTTAGTCGTTCGCATTTGTTTTCCAGTAGCTTCTATTATTTGACACATGTCTTCATTCCAGTTACAAACCATCTGGGTTGTGACATAATTCATATTGAAACTCGTTGCTTACAAGAACAAAATTAAATACATTGTACAGCGCCTTTCAGTCGAGAAGACATCCCAAGATGCTGGCTTAATGTCGCTATCGCATCTCTACATCAAACTTGTATCAGTTTAAATGGATTTACGTACAATTACAAATAGTTCTCCATCAATGTGAAAGTTTATTTTTCCCAAATCGTTTCCTTTTGAAATTATGTGTTTTTAAAATTTCCGTTAAAAACAATCTTTAACATGAATTCAAAAAATTGGTCTGATAATAATCTTTGCATTTGATATAATGCCTTGTCACATTGTTGAGATATCTCAAAAGTGCTTTGCAGGATTAAGTATAAAGTGTGTCTTCTGCGTGGGTGAATGCAGCAGTCAATTCTCTCACAGCAACGTCCCACAAACCGCAAATGGCTATTTTATCTGGAGAATTGTTGGCCAGGAGACTGGGAGAAGTTAAATTTTTCTTTATTAATGCCACGGGATATTTAACGTCCACCTGAATAGAGAAACGTTTAACGTCTCATTCGAAAAATCACACCTCTTGACAATTCAGAACTACCTCCAACATTGTTTTGGAGTTTTAGAATCAGGATTCTTGTGTTTACTGAATAGTTATAATCATAGAATGTATTGAACAGCAGTGAATAGAACACCATTTCAGCAATTACATTGAAACTGTATTTGATTTGTTTTTTTTTGTGTGCTCAGGATTCCATTGCCAACAAGCTGAATCCCAGCACCTGGGTATCTTCCTCAAAATGTGGCGATGCTTGGAATGGCTCAGGTGCTGTTAGGTATGTGTTTTTCTTCAACAAAGCCATTTGCTGATCAACTTAGCTTGAATACTTTGTTTTAATGTCTCGTATCATTAATATTCTCTCTCTTTTCTGCTTAGTGCACGTCAGGGGAACAAGAGTAGTCATCAAGATGATCGCAGAAATGGATTAAAACTAATTATATTCATAATAGGAGGAGTAACATACCCTGAAATGCGCTGTGCGTATGAAGTTACTGAGGCAAATAAGACATATGAAGTAATTATCGGTAAGTATTTCTAAAAAAAAATGTAGTCAATGGGAACTTTAAATTCTACAATCATACAGATTCTAGGATAGGTATAGTATATATTTTTTGTGTGTGTGTTTGATCCTTTGGGCTAATTATGATTTCATTTCAAGCATAAAATGTATAGCAGCTATTGTGTAAGAGTGAACTAATCAATCGAGACCACAGTGGATTCTTACCAATCCTGAGTCATGTGTTTATCCTTAAGGGTCAACTCATATTCTTACACCCGCAAGACTACTAGACGATCTGAAGAAACTGAACAAGCAGACAAAATCTGAAATGTCACCGCAGAATGAAAAGAAAAAACAACCACTTTCCCATATTGTCTGAAATACAACAAATCTACATTTTCAATTAATTGTGCAAGATAACAATTTAGCACATCAAGAATGTGTAGATTGATCTAATTTGTTTAATTTTGGGAGCACATGGCATTTATTTGATAGAGCATAGCTTCTAATGTAATATTGTAATTGGAGCATTCACACTGCTCCAATTACATGAAGAGCTTGGAGGGGTCCATGGTTTGGGTACAAAGGGATCCTGTTATCACGTCCTCCTGCACTCTCATGGGTAACACTAATATACGTGTCTATTTTTAAAAATAATTGTAATGGGAATCTTTTCCAAAAACAATTCCAATTGTAGACCTTGTACATTTATAAAAGATGTTTTCAATTTATTATCCCCAATATATTTTTTATCTAAAAGCTGTCTTAATAAAATGTTTGCAGTTTAAAAAAACAGAAGCTTGCAAAATGTGTTACTAAATGTTTCAAAAAAGCCTTGTTGACACTGAGACCTTATTTGAGGTAAATCGGAATAAAAATGCTTTTAAACTATGCACCGCGGTTAGTTACCCCCTCCAAACATCTTCGAAGTAGAATGCTGCTATTGTAGATCTTTTTACAGCAAACCATAAAAAAAACTGTCCTGTAGCTACTACAATATTAGATGGAACCTTTGCAATTGGTGTGTGTGTGTGTAGATGTACAGTATTTGACAGGAAATGAATTTCATCCAGTATGCTACAATGCTGCCCAGAGAATGTTGCTTTCTTTAACTGAGCTGCCCAGTATGAAGATAGAATTAAGGAGGTACAAGTTCCTTCTCTAGCTGTCGAGACTATTTGGATAAGGTATATCAATTCCTCAGAATAAAAAACATGAAATGTTGTTATCTGGAACTCTTCGGTCCAGGTTCAACATGTTGCTGTACAAACCATTGACCATACAGTTTGGTATGAAATATCTTGTTTAATGCTCAGTCTGAGTTGAAATCCAACATACCTAGTAAACTAAATATATAGCTGGACTTTACAGTGATCTGAACAATCTTCTGTGGAACCTGAATCGTAAAATATGTACAGCAATGTTCTGTGACCTAATTTAGTAGTAATGAGATGTCTAGAAAAGGTACAGTAATGCTGACTAAAATATTAATCCTGGAGTGGCCTATTTATGTTCTGTCAGTAAACTGTTCCAGGAAGTGGTGTAACATGGCCTGAGTTCCCTTACACAGTGAGACCCATTCATAGCTTTTGCTGGAGGGTTTTGCTACGTGATTGTGAAGCGTCATCTTCACAGTGGAGATTTTGAAGGCATGTCATCATTAACTGTCTCAACATCCTGTTGTGCTATGAGAGCAGCAGTGGAAATTCTCATGGAGGAGTTTGCTTGTCAATTATCTTAGTGCATGGCCAGGCATTTGTGTGATTGATTAGGTCTGTACTTTATCAAACTAACCCTAGTTGTTTGTAACATCGAAAATATTGTTATACAGTAAAACCTCGATAATCCGGCATGGTTAGGCCCACTCACCTCCTGGATTTTGGAGTTGGCATGTACAGTATTTAGAACCTACCCTAGAAATAGCTGGGGAAGCCACGCCATCTATACCACGTGTGCTGTAAACACAGCACTGAAGGGAAAAAATGCTTGAACTCCACCCACAGCGCCAGGCGATAGAGCGATCACACCAGGAACTGCAAGCAGTTGCTCCAAAATTTAGGAGATTTGCTGACATTGGAAAAAATCTAATACTGAATGTATTTTGAAATCTTGCAAGTTTTAGGGCTTTGCCGGCTTTTGGAATGTCGGATTATTGAGGTTTATTGTATATAGATGGTGTGAAGACTTACCACTTTCTGTTCTATGTTCATACCAAAATTGTGTTGTTAAATGACCTGTTTAGTTGTTCTATAAAAAATACTTGTTTCTAAATTGCAGTCACTACTCTTTAAATTAAAAAGCCTGTGAAGCTCTTTACTGATAACAATGCTTGCATTTCATATAGTGCTTATCATGCCGTCAAGACATCTCAAAGTGGACTGTCTGTGTGCACTTGGTGGGCAAATGTGGAAGCCAATAAGCGCTTAACAATGACCCACTAATAGCAATGGGAGTGTTTGACCAATTTTATTTTGAATTAGTGTTAGATTGTTCGCCAATATCTTTGAGACATTTGACAACATATGCCGCCATATCACATTCAAGCATAATGATTAAATAATGAACATAAAACATTTATGTCTGTATTTCTTAATCTCCTCCTTGGAAAAAAGAGAAATATGACTTGCTTTTTTTCCCCCCACCACTATTGTGCGGTTCCACAAGAAAATCAGTTAGTTTGGGTATAATATTGCCAAGCTGTCACTAATTACTATTAGTCCACAAGAATTCTGCTTGATACAATTTCAAATAGGTAAGTAGTACTGTAACTAGTTTTAACAAATCTGTTGAATGTATTGCTACAAAAAGCCATAACATGCCTTAGTTTTATTGTTTGTGCTTGATACACTTCCTACTGATCTCACTTTGTATGGCAGGAGAAAGTCACTCGGTTAATATTGAAAGTGGTTGAATCTAATGTTTTTTAAATTGACAAATTCCATTTATATAACTTAAAAAAAAAGGAAACATTAGTTTGTAGTAAAACTTAATTAGTACAAATTTGTTCTAAGTAAAAGTAACGTGACATTTTAGTAAGACCTGCATTTACTTTTGGGGACAATCCTAGGATACTGTTTTGTGCACTATATCTATCCAACATGACTTATTTTCATAATGCACAATCAAAGACTTATGGTGGCAAAGGGTACAGAATTGTTGAGTTATTGGCAGCTCCTATATTTTCCACATTCTTCTACTAATCTGCTGGTTAGGCTTCTGTTAGATCTGATCTTCTACATACATGAGAATGATGGGAGGAAAAAAAGCAATACTTTTAAATAAATTATTTAAAGTGCCTAGATTCAACAAGTCAAAAGGGTTACCATTCATTACTGGCCTATTCACAATATGCCTAGACTGGGTTTGAAACGGGGACATTAATAATATTTTATCTATTGCATATTCTGATGTTTGGACATGTATTAGAACACATGGCAGACGTGAAAGGTTTATTTTACAAATATAGGTTTATACCACAGTGGACTTGTCTGTTCAAGACAATATGTGCCTTTGCATTGTAAGTAAATTCCTTGTTGTTTCGATTACAGTTTATCCAATGATTTCAGGAATTTAAAATGACAGAAGTTCAAATTTAGAGTTGTGTATTCATTTTGAATCTTTAACATCAAATTGCATACATGCTAATTAACACACTTACAATTTCACTGGTTTATAATTTGAGTCCAGTATTTCAGTTTTGATATGATTGTTTAAGGTGCTTCAGCTCTAAAGATGAAAGCTATATGCACATTTGTGCTGCAGAATATACTTTGTGGTTCATAAAATAAATATGGAATAAAACATGCCAGAAATATTTCTTAAACTGATATTCCTGAAGATATTAAACCTTTAATTTGTTTTGCTTTGTTGCGGTTGCTTTCAGTACGCTGACAAATTGTGTTCAATGAAAAACATTTAATAAAATAACAAACTGGAACATATTTAATTAGATGGAATTTTCATTTTTATGCTTTGTGTATTAAACAATATACTTGAAAGATGATTACATTGAAAATGACTTTTCTGTTATGGAATCCTTTTATGCACAAGTAATAGTGGTTATATCAGTAAGTTTGGTTATGTTTGTATTATTGTGTATGCATAAACAAATAATCCCTTTATTCTAGTACCGTACAGGTTAGTGCAGCTGAGTAGCTATGGTATATATGGAAAATTATTTTCAGTGCCTTAAAGATGCATTGCTGAGCTTTGCATACGAGTATTTAGTGTAATATTCTGGCTGGCTTTATTGACAAAAAATAAAATCAGCAAGTGGGACAGTGCAGTATAATATTAACAAAACAGCCTCACAATTAATGTAGTGATTTTGTGATAACTGTCGTAGAAACTACAGAAATCGTAAAGTACTGGGACATACAAGAGTCGAAAATGCATCACCTCGATTGGACTGAAAATAATACATTAAATACTTTGCAATTACAGATGTTTTCTTTCAATCACTGAAAACTATTGTTGAAAGTGAAGAGGATTAAAGTTAGAGATTTCCTGGGGTCTCTTTGGGTGGGATGACTTGATCAGTAATTTAATACATCTGAATTCTGATACTCTTGTATCAAGTAATTGGTTTCATTTTAGTTAAAGGTATGTCTTTCAGTCTTTTTTTTCTTCATTTTCATAATTTTTCTCTAATCTCTAAATAACACTGCCAAAATAGTTTTCCGTCCATGTTTAAAAAGTACAGTATTTAAGTTTTTATGAATTATTTCTGGTGCACTTGGAATACAAATAAAATATAAAAGTAAACTACTGAATGTCTATTATTTCAGACCATTGCACCTCCCACCATTTAATTTTTGCAAATAGTCTAATTTGGTTCACTATCTATAAGATATTCAATATCTTTTTAAGCTGTCATTGCATTCACTTTAATTTTCAAAGTTTTAAGTTTTGATTTATATACTGCATGTACAATGAGTTCCTGATTGTATACCACAGTAAATAGCACCATGGCAAGAAGCCCTCAGTTTTACAAAAATGCTGGTAGCATGTTGTTGGCCTGGCTGAGTGCTCTGCAGCATGAACATTTCAAGCGTCTTCCTTAAAAGTTGTAATTATATCACTTCATTTGTTAGCATTTTCAGGGAATGATAATGCCATTCTTTTGTTATTCTCTTAAACCTTAATAAGTAGAATCTTAAAGGCACACAAACACAAAATGTGGAACTCTTGCCACAGGAAATAAATTAGATACTGTTTAATTTTTGACAAATCAGATTAGTATCAAATTCTCAAATCCATAAAGGATGCTTGTACAATAGATTGATATCAACTGGTTTGCAACTTCAAAGAGGTAAAAACGTTGGAAGCATAAATATGTAGATTTAACGATTTAACATTTATAGACCCCTGGGGTAAAATTCAGCTTAGGTTTGCATTGACTCTATTAATGTAGCACTGCTGAAAGTTCACTTAGGCAAATTTGTGAAATTCAGTCTTGACGTGAAAGGAGCTATACAAGTGCAATTTTGTTGTTAACTTTGAATCCTTCTTTTCCTTCAGTTCCTAAAAGAATTGACAAAAAGGTAGCTTAAAAAATAAGGATTCCTGAATTAAAAGAATTTGCAAAATTCTGAAATACTACAAAAAACAGCGTTGGCCAACCCAGTGGCTACTGGCTATGACCAGACCTTCATATGTTTTGAGGTGATCAAAGGAGGCAGAAGATGCATTTCAATGCTGAAAATTTAAATGTAAGTTGATTCATCAATGTGAAAGTGGCCATATGTGGAAAGCGAATTGACTACATGTGGCCACTGGTTGGACAGTGCTGTGTTACTTTAAAGAGCAAGTCTAGGTGGAGGTTTGCCTCATGTAGGCAAACACCTTTACCTTATTGAACACTAAACAAACGATACAACATAAAGCTAATAATCCTTGCCTTTGATATAGCACTTTTCACATCTTCTAGATGTCTCAAAGCACTTCACGGAATATACTATAAAGTAAATTGACTATATTTGTGGGTGAATTCTAGAATACTAATCTTAATACAGTCAACTGCACTGATTTCAATAATTTCTAACCAATTTATTTCCAGCAGTCATTTTTACGTGTATATATATATTTTTAATTGTTATGCATAATTTTTTATATGTTGAGCTAAATGAACAGGTGTCCTGGAGTGATCACTCATCATTTAATTATTTTATGATAACTTCTATATTAAACTGGCTATTGCCATCCATTTTTGACATTATATGGATGTATTTATTATCTATGTCAAAACACTGAAAGGTTGTCACAATAAATTATGAAAGCAAGTTATAAAACATATTGCAAAACATATTTCAGAATGTAGCCCAGACGTTCACAATTAGTGTTTGGGCTTCATTTAAAAACTAAGGGATTGTTAATATTAAGTGATGAGATGTCACTGATCAGTGTAGTTACGCACCTTAGCTTTATAATTGAGATGCCATTACAAGTGCAGCACCGCCAAAAGTTGGTAACCAGTGAAATTTTACTCCTATAAGAAGCTTATGTTTCACCCACACTGCTGTAGGAAAAATGATTAGAAGTCATACAAATATTTGTAATATTCAGCTGTTGCCAGGTCAGCAGATAAAACTTTAACCATCCTTCTGGTGGTCTTCTTCATGTGTTTTGCTGTCTCTATCGCTCTGTCCAAAGTTTCGTTTAAATTTGAAACCTGTGGGAACATTTTTGTAGGTTTAGAAAGTGTTAAGATACAGGAAGAGAAACTATCAAGTGAGTTACATCCAAACCAATTCAATAGCAGAGGGCACTGACTCACATTCTAATTTGATATGAAGCTTACAACAACAACAACAAAATTATATTTGTAGAGTGCCTTTCATGTTGGGAGGACGTCACAAGGTGCTGAGCAGTCAGGGATCAGGATCTGAGCATGAGGGGTGGGGGGAGGGGCAGAGTTGGGATTTCGGAGGGCAGGGAGATAGGACGGTGACTGAAGGTACAGTTAAAGAAGAGGGTCTTGAGACCGGTCTTGAAGGAGGCAAGGGAGGAAGCAAGGCGACATGATTATGGGTTGGAGTTCCAAAATGTAGGGGCAGAGAGGCTGAAAACCTGGCCGCTGATGAAAGAGCAAGTCGGATGGGAGACATGGAGCAGGCTGGAGCCTGCTGAATAGAGGGAGCAGACAGGTTGATAAGATTTCTTGAGGATGGGGTTATTGCAGCTGTTTTGTGAATTTGACAGCTTACCTGTGAATTTTCAATGTTTTTATCAATATTACTTATTAACAAGGATTTGGTTCTAGCGATTTGTTCAGGTTTTTTGACCATTTTACATGAAGATGAATTGTACATCCTGGAATCCCTTGCGTTTGGTGGACACTTAGTGGAATCATACCTAAAAGAAACAGAAAATCTCCATTGCATTGTTTACAAAAATATAGATATGTGGTTTGTTCATGGAGTAAAAATATTATCACATTTTTTGCTTTTTAATGATCCTATATTTTCAACTTATTTTCCTCTCAAATATTCTTTTGTATTCAAAATGTTTTACGGAAAATTGTTTTCTTAATGAATCATCTAATAACACTTACCTTATTGTTATTAGATGATGCATTAAGAAAACAACTTACCTTATTGGTAAAATGTTTGTTGGCAGATCGGTGTATTTGTTTGCTCCTGGTGGTGAAATTCTGACACTAGAAGAGAATCCATCTTTGCTATGTTGTGAAGATCTTTCAGAGGAATGTTCTGTGCAAAAGAACAATTTAATGAAATTGTATCTGCAATTTATTCTTATTAAGTCTTAATTACATATTAACAATGACTTATCAGTTCAATCTAGTGCGATGACCATAAATGTAATTTTCACCCATTCCATATTAACTTCATTATTATATGCTAAAGTTTTATTTCCTGCATTAATATTTTTCTTCACTATAGATTCTTGGCACAGTTTGAACTTATTTTTGCGTATTCCTTTTGCTTTACACATTTTAGTTGGGTAGGATCGTTTGTTATGCTGTGTGGTGTTAACTTACATTTTAAGCAAGCAAGTTGCATCAAAATCTTACAGTGAAGTCATGGTTGATCAGCCTATGTAATCTAAATCATACAGGAAAAAATCATATAGGGTAAGAAATTATTTGTGTTACCAGGTTTTGGCTTGTTTACTGTGTGCTGATAAGACTTACTCGAAAAACCCTAAATCGTTTGGTTTGCAATGTAACAAATGTATTGCCTCCTCCAACCCACAAGGTAACCCTTGCAACTAATGAAGGTTTAAAAAATCACATTGAAATTCCACAGTTAAATTATCCAGCTTTAATTAGGTTTTGATTTTCATACTCACTACAATGTATATTCTTCCTGCACGGCAGAGAAGGATTCATTCTTTTCTTACACAATTTGTGCCCATTTCGTGAGAAGGCTAATGATAATAGAAACCAGTTATGTTTATTTCTATGATTTAAAAAATACAACAAACACCAATATATTTTCAATGTTACGTGTTCAATGCCACAATGTAAATTGCCACAATATAATTTCAACTTCAAATTATTGTAGTTTTATAAAATGTTTATTTACAGTAACTAAAGTTTAATGAAAATAGAGCATAGATTCAAATATTGTTCAATGTACTATAATTCCCTTTACTTACATGGTAAATGGATTTTTCTTTCAATACATAGATGGCAAGGTTGAATATATTCATCATAACCCGCGAACTGTGACTGAGCCGTGCTCAAAGTCACATTGTGATGACATGTATCTAGAAGTAACCAGTTTATTAATATCCATAGCACTATCCCAATATCTCATTTTCAACAGAAACTAATGCCTGTGTTTCAAATGTCATCATCGGTTTTCATTTGGTTTTGTCAATTCTTTGTCATGCTCCACAGCCCTGACTTGCTGGGGTGTAGCGTAGAGATAAAGATTTACTGTAAATAAGTAATTACAGTTTTACCTTTATATAAGTATTTTAGCCAAGTCTTATTTGATTCGTGGGTTTCAGAATAACTCCCATCTATGATTAGCTGTCCTAGGAACCTTTAAAAATGTTTTGGATGCACAGAATGTCTCTCTGTGTGAGAAATCCTCAATTTCACTGCCTGTACACTCAAATAAAGTAACCTCTTATTTGTCCATGTTCTGCTTTATATTACTGTTACAGTGACACATTATGGTGCACAAAAACATGCTTAAATAGTGGTAGATAGATGAGGATGGCTTGAGGGAATAATTAGGTGCTTAAATGGCTTTGAAATTCCAATTCCATGCAAAAGCTTTCATGTTCATACATTATACAAAATACATAAAAGAGAAAAATGCAGCTTGCCACAGAATCCCTAATGCATTGCATGTTCATCTTAAATTGAAATGGTGTTAGATCTCCATTGGATTTAGTGCCCATTAATACATTAACAACATAGCTAAAACACAGAAAAATATGCTTTATGAAATTAATGCAATTATTAAAACACCATGATTTGAATATTTTGATAATTTATACAAATACAGATATTTAAAATTTACAATTGAAAATTCTATTGTAGACAATTTACAATCACAAAATTATTTCTACACATTTTTTGATCACTTACTTAGTTCAATATCAGAAATGTCATCAAAATCGTCCGCTCTTTGGCAAAATCTTCTGTGATGCTTTGAATTAGTGCTGAGCAATCTAACATCTTCCCTGTTTGTACTGTTAGAGGAAAACATGTTTAATATATAAAATAGTTATCTGTTGTAGGAAAATAAATTGCATGTCAAAACATTTGTCTGCATTCACCAATATCCCTGCATTGCTCCTACTTTGAGAAACCAGTTTTATTCAACAGAATATGTATTTATTTTGTGATATAAGTAGTCTCAATTGTTTTTGCAGTTTTATACCACAAACTGAAAGCAGATTAACTTTGAAGGAGGGTGGGAGGGAATATTTGTTACACACCTTTCATAAAACATTTAAGGAGTATATTTACCTTGTAGATGAACATTTATTATCAAGATGGGGTGTGTTTTTATATCTTTGTTCCCCTAATGCAGTCTCAAGACCCTTTTTCCTCATAGATTCCTTAGACAATTTTGAAAGACTTTCTTCTAGTTTTTGCTTGAGCTTTAAGACTTCATTTTGTAATATCATGATTTTATCACTGAAGGCGAAGAAGTAGAACAGGTAATCCACTAATTAAGTCCACATAAATAAATGTATGTCTAATTCTGTCTGCCATCTCACTAAAGATAATACAGTACTACAAACGTATCTGATATATGGTGGTTCATAAAATAAATTGTTAAAAGCAGCTCCTGCTGGTAATCACACTGACTTGTAAGAACTCTGATTCTCTGATTTATTGCTGGTTACCTGAAATTCTACATGTCAAAATAATGCAGCTGTAGTTACTGGCAGAAATCGCTATTTTATACTGAGTGATTCCTGTTACTAAACGTCTGCATATTAATACTTTAATAGGCTGGCTCTGCTTAAATTTTCTTTTATTTCAGAAATAATGTTAAAAAAAACTTACTTTGCTATAGCCCATTTTTGAGACAAATTTTGGCTTTCTTCAGTGCTACTGGCACTCTTCCATAGAGTTATTTTGGGTGTGCATTGTTGAAGAGTTGGAAGTGGCATGAGATCCTCTGAACTCTCATGATGAAGGTCCACATCAAGTACAGATTTTCCTGTAATAAAATGCACTGTATAAAACCTGGTTAAGCGCTAACAAGAATAATCGGGCTTGTTAATGTGGAAGGTCCTGTTCTTGGATTACTACAGGTACCTTGATAATGTGGTATTGTAAAATCAATATATACAATAATATAATATGTGGTTCCTATTCTTTGTGGCCATCACTTCATTTGTATGCAAAACATGAAAGACAATATTTTTATATGTCAATACATTTTTGTTAACATAATCATGCATTCTAAAGCTAAAATATTCAAAATGTTTTGAATGTCGACACAGTTTGTTGTAATACTTAAATTAATATGTATTTTTCTGTAAAGTCTTATTAGAGTTGCACGTTAAAACGCTTTTGTAGTTCAAAATTGTTTTGCAAAATTAATGTCAGAGAAGAATGGTGTACGTTTAGGTTAATTTGACTGATTGAATCTATGCACTGAATAACAACTTCTCTATTCAGAATATTTCACAATATTGCTTCACCCTACAACAACAAAATTACATTTGTATAGCACTTTTCAGGTTGGGAGGATGTCTCCAGGCACTGGATAGTCAGTGTTTCAGAAGAGAGCTAGGATTGGAATTGGGGAGGTTGTAGGGAAGGGGAAGGGAGCAAGGGTGGGGGTTGACCGATCGCAAGGCCGAAGAGGAGGATCTTGAGAGGAGGATCTTGAGAGGGGAATTGTAGGAGGCTAGGGAAGGGGCGAGGGAGAGGTATTGTGGGATGGAATTTCCAAAGGTTGGGGACAGAGTGGGTGAAGGCTCGCCTGCCAATGTTGGGTGAATGGGTCGGGGGATGTGGAGTGAGTCGGAGCCCGCTGAGCGGACGGAGCAGACAGGTTGATGGGGGGGGTTAGGAGGTCGCAGTGGTAGGGTGAGGCAAGGCAATGGAAGGCTTTGAAGGTGAGGTACAGGATCTTGAATTCAATCCTCTGAGTGATGGGAAACCAGTGGAGTCAGGCAAGAATGAGGCTGATAGGGTTGCCGAGCCTGATGCAGGAGAGGACATGAGCTGCAGAGTTCTGGATGATGTGCAGCCTATGGAGGAGGCAGACAAGCAGGGCCTTAATCCAAGTTTGGAGAAATCTTATCTTAAAAATATGAACACTTCTTCTTTTTGCACTATTATTGTGAAACTCACCTTGCTGTGCAGGAATGTCAGTTTCACCAATAACACAATTGAATGGAAAACTACAGCTGGATGAGTTTGCTAGATGGAGTAAGCAGCTTGCTTTGTCACCAATTCCAATCATAGATTCACTTCTGTGGGAGGATGAAGACTTTTGTCTTTCAATGGTGGGTGTCCCTTCCCAAACGTTTGGGGATCTAAGTTTTTAAAAAAATTAAGTAATTTTAGAAATTGCAAATGTGTTAGCATCGATATGTAATTATTAGTGCACTGCTTAAAATATTCACAGCTCATATTAACTCTCTTTTTTACACAAATCTTTAAGATGGGTATCATTATATGCCGACAAAAACATTGTTCTGCACCTTCCATTCATAATAATTCTTGCATTTGATATATTTGTAGAAAATATAAAAAGTGTGTTCCATACAGAGCATACAGTCATTTGCTCCAAACTGTTTTGAATTTATTTTAATCATTTAAAGCAATAACAAGCTAGATTGAATTATTTAAAATTTCTACAGAGGAAGAAGAATGTATCTTTCATATCCAGCAAAGATGGCTATAAGATTAGCTAACAGTTTTCAGGTTGTTGCTTACTTTAGGTTTAGAAAGGTGAGGAGCGAAATGAAGACCAATCTGAATTAGCAAGAAAAGGATAAATGTAGATAGATATAATTAGTCATATATAATTGTAAAGTTTTGAAAGTTGCTATGTATTAACTTGAAACATTACAAGACTTCAAATGGAGATGTGTGAAGCAACAGAGACTTGTGTAAAAGTTGAAGAGAAACTGTCAGAATGGTTTAAAGTAATCCATCAAAACAGCATCTTATCCATGAGACTGCATCTTATCACCACATTGTTAATATTGTCATTAACATATCATGCCTTATATGTGTATCATAACAAAATGAAACTGTAGCGTAGCAAGATTGATCACATTCACCTGAAATTTACCTTTTCCAATAACACATAGACCGAGAAAAAATATATTTATTTTTATGGAAACTCTTATCAATACCTTTCTGTTTCTGGTTGTTCAGAATCTAGTATTTGTTTGGATGTTAGGGGTCTGCAGCTCTCAGATCCAACAAAGCCACTGTCTGGTGAAAGTATCTGCTGCTATAAATGCAATACACAAAAACATATTTCAGTTAAAAGATGGAAAATTACTTTATAAGGCACTGCAGGCAGGATTAAGCACATATTGTTTTATGATCGTTTGTGCCCAAACTAAAAAGGTGAGACTATGGGAAGACCTGAGTGAATAAGTGACAATGAGCAGTTAATTGTAAGAGTTGGCAACTGAGATTGCAGCTGAAGCCTTGTGGCATTTATGACTAAAATGATTATGACAACTGACTTTTTGTGAATAGACTCTATGGTGTCTAATTATGGTTGAAACGTATATATTGCTGTAAATTTTGATTGAATATTTAAACTGCTCTATTAAACATGAGCTTTTTTTAAAAACATGGTTGTAATAAAAAAAACATGCTATGGCTACAGATTAAGGATTAAAAGTTTAAATGTAAATATCAGAAGTTCAGTCACTAAAATTTAGATGCACCAGTATGCTCTACCATACAAGACTGATGGGTATGTTTCTGATCTTAGCAAAAATTGGGGCGTACAATGTGAATAGTCTGACACTCAGCAGTCCAAGACACTATCCTGCATGAAGGGCCAATACAAATACATGTTGTTGTAGTTGGGAAAAGTACACAGTAGTGTGCACATTTCTCATGTAAAGGCCTTGCTTTTTTTTTAAAAAAAGCTATAATTATAAACAATATTGGATAGCATTTACGGATCGCTATGTGATTTGTGGCTCTGATGTTGTCCTTTTGGAGATGCCTACTTTGCAAGATTGCAATATTCCTTTGCAAGGATCAATTTATCAGTTTCTCCCAACATGACTCTCAAATGAACATGGCTGAAATTGTCAACACATAAAATTAATTGTAGTACCTAATGTTTGCTAAGTACATCGTTGGACAATTTAAGTAATGTATATATGGCATTCCATATATGCGTACCTTATATTCAGTCAACAAATCCAGTGCCTGAGATGAAGTGTTAGGTACTGGTAGTGTGTGATTCATAGGTAAAGCTGGAAAAAACTCAGATGAATGAAAATAACCCTCAGTCAGTGTTGACATTGTCTTGGAATGTTCATTGTGGGGCACCCTATGAAGAAAAATAAATGGTTAAGCTTTTCAAGGTATTTATAACTTTAGTTGGACTAACTACAGGAATTGTTTCTAGAAATTGTCTGCAGCAATTGCACGAGACCCATGTATATATCTACCCATGTATGTTTCTAAAGGAAGTGTATAAGAATTTTTTTGAAAAAAAAGTCAATTGGTCTATTTAGTCCATCTTTCCATAAATGATGGAAATCTATTCTAATCCTGTATAGGGCAGTGGAATGTTCCTTAATTTCCAAAGAGAATGAACCAAAATACTTCTAAAAGCATGCAAATTGAAAGATCATACATTTCACTTACAGTTTAGGATCCCACTCAGTTTGTTTTTTATCAATATTGGCTACCGGTCCTGAGATTGTTCTGCAACCTTCACCTTTTTTTATTTGCATCCAGCATGGACTGTTTAAAGTGCTTTCAGACATAGATAAATCTAGTGCATGTGCCAGAGTGTTTGGATGTTTATACAGATCTCTACAAGGTAAATAAACAGCATGTGAATTACAAGTAAAGAGAAACAAAGCTAAATAATTTAAGCAGCAGACTAACAATCCCAATATTTATTCTATATAATATTGTATTCAATTTATTTTACTGTTTAACATGACTATGATAGCTTCTGGTGTGGTTTATTTATTCAATTGTATGAGTACAGCTGTTTACATCATTCTGCACTAACCCAAGTTTTGTGTGATAAGAAAAACAAATTGTTCTTACTGGTGAAGAATGTGATCATAGCTATGTTCCAGCAAGGATGGTTGACTATCCATCTCAGGAATCATCCTAAACTCAATACTGTCTGGTATTTCTGCACTCACTGAATTAGACTCAAAAATCAGCTTCACTCCCTCCTGATTTATTGCAGCCATGGGACTCTGATGTAAGAAAATAAGAACATGAGTTGATAATTTGTACATGTAGATAATTTTAATGACACAGATTAATATTTGGAATCATATTTATTATGAGAAAATATACAACGCATACTGGATATTTTAATTAAATTAAAATGTTAATTTTGGGGGTTATTATTGAAAAGCTCTAAAATTCAACATTCTAACTTTTACAGTGATAAAACTGATCATTTAACATTTCTTTACACTCCAAATTTAACTTTGACAAGTAGTCTAGCGTTCACAGTCACATGACAGCTCCAGGCACAGAATTGTCACACCATGGAAGGGAACCCGTCAAGGATAATTGTGAAGTAAGGCAAATTTTCGAATTTTCTCAATTTGTTTTAGAAAAAGGGGAGAAATTTTACTGACTCTTTCTTCAAGAGATTAAATACGATGCAAAGAATCACATAGAATCATACGGCACAAAAAGAGGCCATTCGGCCCACTGAGTCTTTGAAAAGAGCAATTCAATCCCGCTCTCCAGCTCACTCCCCATAACCGTGCAAACTGTCCTCCCCAAATAAATGTCTACCTCTCTTTTAAAAGTTGTTATCTGATGTTAAATGATCACATAAATATATACATAAATATATGACACAGTTGGAAACCATTCAATTTATGTATTATGATATTGTCAGTATTTGCTCCTCTAATGAAGATTAATTCCCTAATTTCCACTGAAGAACTCAAGTGTTTTTCTAATGCACAATTTACCTCAGAATAAAGTGCATATCCGGCAGACAAAATCTCAGGTGGGGGGAGTGGAGTTGAAGTTGAGAATGAATTGTATGGGGATGATTGATTGTAAATGTTATCATCAAGTTTGTCTTTGACACTTTCAAGGTGCATTCCTAATCTAAAAATATCTCCTTCAATCTGTCTGAAAAAAAACACAGATGTCGGAGAAATAAAAATCTAACATGACACTACAAGTTCAAATTTATTGTAAATACAGGAGAAATCAATCTGAAAAGACCTTAAAGCTTCAAAATAGTAATTACTTAAATTACGTATCAAAAATTGGAACTAAGGTTTCATACCAATGAAAAAAAAGCGTAATTATCTGTATAATATATAATCTTTACAATTGACATTTAGCCATGGGTAAAATTCAGGCTTAAATTATTATGAAACTTAAAATGTAAATATGACTAGAAACCCAGTGGATTAAATCTAACCTATTAGGATCAAATTCCCCAATAGCAGTGTTTTTCTCTAGGTAGTGGCGTTGCTGTAGACTACGATGCTCCTCTTTTGCGATTATATAGCTCCTTTCAAGTTGGTCCTGGTCATCTCTCATTTGCTTAAATACCTGTAAAAAGGTCACTCATGATTAAAATGAAGCAAATATAATAGACATTCCTCAGTTTAAATGGTTCATTTGTAATACCTTTAGAATATGTTCCTGGAACAGTGAGCAACATTTTTTTGTCTCTACCACCCATTAATCCATCAAAACAAATAGTAACATAAGTTTTGAAAGCAGTATGGACAATAAACAAGCACCATTAAAGTATTTTTTTTATTTGCAAACTAAAATCTGGGTATTTTTTTATTCCTTTGGAAGTCTGTCTTTCTATCCCAAAACAGGACAAAATTAGGGGGTGCGATTATTCAACACAGAAAAACAGGTAAATTTGATAAAAATCTGAATATATTATGTATAAAATTGGGCTGGCTGCAATGTACACATCCCACCCCCCACACCCCTCCAACATATTCTGGAAATATGCACGAAAGCTGTTTCTGGCCATTTCTGTGCACAATCACATAACAAAAAGCCAAATTTCATCTTTAATAATGAAATTCACAAGTGAAATATTTTACCAATTAACTTTCATTGAAACAAACATATTTATTGGTGAAAATCTGTAAATTGGTCTGTTAACTATACTCAAATTTGTTACTTACACCCCAGATACTTTAATTAATTTGAATTTATTGATTAAAATATTAATCCTTATCCATAGAATGATTACCTGAAAGCTATTGTTTCTATTATTATTTCCTTGATAAAAGTGCAGTTTAAACAAAATTGTACATTGTGAAATTGAAATTAGCATGTTTACATCTGTAATTTAATTATATTTCCTTTATCAATGATATAATAAACACATGATATACACTTAATACTGTAATTTATAATGTTATAATTCCCACTTTTACACAAAATGAAAACCAAATAATATTAAAAATTCAATTTATTTGTTCTTATAATCATATGTATTTTGTAGCAATTAGTCAAATAAATGTTATGATCACAGCAAAACATTTTTAGTGGAAATATATTCAAACTAACTGCCAAATACACTACCTTCTGTTGATCTTCCACAGAAATTGTATTTGAGTTAAGGTTTTCCTCAAATTCTTTAACCTATAAAATACATTTTATTACAATAGCTAAACTGAACATTAGCTCAATTTAAAAAAAACATAATTTGTATATAGCAGGGAATTGTAAGGATTAAAAATAACAACCTTGCCTGTCATAATATTTAAAGTACTGTAATATTAAATTTATTAAATGAAAGCAATATTTATGCAAGACCTAAAATCCAAAGCTAATACTTTTTGTTCAACATACTCCCACTATAGATAAGTTGTAAAGCAATATTTTCCCAACAGTGAGAAATCTATACTTTAACATCACACCTGGGAACCTATCTTCTCCAACACTATTCTGTGGAAAAGCTACAATGCACCATTGCATTTAGTATATTGAGAAGTTTAGTCCATCTCGAGAGTGAACCAGAGCCACCAAATTCAGGCTAGGCAATATACAGTACAGCAATCCTGGGTCAAACCGTAACAACAACAAAATACTGTATATTGCTCAATATACTGAAATTTCTATCACCCCTGCGAATGCTACAAATGCTACTTTAAGATTCTCTTCGGTTGTTTGGTATGGAATTTGCCATCTGTGTTTAATTTTAGTTAGTCTCCTTTGTGTATTTATGGCTGTGTGGGAAATGGAAAATTCCTACTTGTAAACTTGCTCATGTTTTTGTTAATTTTTTTTAGGCAAACTGCAAATTACCTTTACTCAGCAGCTCAAATATTCATGAATCTAGCACATTCAATAGATAATTACAAAGAATACCCAAGGTGGAAAATTATTTAATTCTCCAAAAAGAAAGGTACAGTAATTTTCTTTGTGAAGAAGTCTCTTTATGTGCAATTTAGTCTTGTTTTAGTTGCTCTGTTTACACTCCTTAAAAACAAACACTTATAATACCATTTTAGAGTTGTTTGCTTTTCATAACCAAATTTTCCAGTAAATGTTATTGTTAGCTCTAGTGTACCTGTGCAGTGTATTTTGTTAACTCAAATGAATCTGGTCTACACATTGAATATGTAATGTTATAACAGTGAAACAATTCCAAAGAGATCAAAGCAGTTTTTCACACCTGACAAATGTCACTGTATCTGGCAAGTCAGTGTTTCATGGAAAAAGTCTATGATTTCTGTACATCTCGGTGTAAAACAATACACCTCCAGATCTAGCCCATTCAATTGATGTGTAACCTGAGATCACAGTTGTTCTGGGAAAATACACATACATATTCTTGTCTATTGCCATCATTGTTTCATAAATCATTAAATAACCTAAATTTAAAAAAAGACCAGAAATATATAAATCCAATTAAGAAATGTGATTTTATCCAATACACTAACCACAAATGATTTTAAAACTTGTTTTGCAGTTATTAAAGAAAATCCCAGGCGTATCAATTATTTTTTCAACCATCTCTATAAAAATCATCAAAATATTGGAAAGTGCTTTTAAGCCTTATTAATTCCTATAACTAATAAAACATTTCAATCAAGATTCTTTTTTGCAAAAGCAGTTTAGACACAATGTAACATAAAAGAATAACATCACAACAAATGTACAATTTATTACAATGCTAGATAACTGCACTCTTACACTGTGACACTATTTTGGAGCAAATGGCCAATTGCTTGAAAATCATCTTAGGGTAGCTTTTAGAAATGAATTCAGCGGTCATCACGTTCAAATAACTGTTTCTTTTATAAGAGATCACTTTGCTCCAATAACATTGACAAACACCATTGTACACCATTTGTACTGCCGTGTAAAATCAATGCCTTGGGTTGTCATGAAAGGTGCTATACAAATGTAATTTTGTTGTTGTTGTAAATCAAAAACATTTTTCCCCTTATGCAAGTACAATCATTCCCATAACCTTCATTTTGGTACCATCTAGTGGGCATTTAGAAAAACACATTAGTTTTTAATTCTGTAACAAGTGTATTTCTACAGGATGACACGCATCGTACAGTATTTCTTCTACAAACCCAGGGAAATTACATCAGTTGTTGTAAATTGCCTGACAGGAATTTATGCAAAGGCAAATTTACAATTTACAAATTTAATTTGAACCCTGTCTTATATTGTTAGGTTAGGATAGAAGATAGAAAGAAATCTTAAAAACAGGTTGGAATTGTTTGGAAAGCTGCGATGTCCCAATAAAAAATGCTGAAAAAAATATGAAATTTGATTCAAGAAAATTTAGATTAACTATAAACCACTTTGTTTTGAGTCTTACACCAGTCATTTGGGGTTATTTACTTGCTGATTATATTGGTCAGTTACCTGATGCTTAAAAAATTCAATATGTTTATTAAGTTTCTGAGCCATTTGTTCTGCCTCTGTTGTCTCATTCATCTCAGTATTGGGAGAGCAAGAAGCTGATGTGATTACACCATAATCAATGGATAGTGGTGTGGGAGTGTTGTTACATACTGATCCTGCAAAAAAGAGAAAAAGGTTGATTCCAGTTAATCTTAATTTAATGTAAATAAAATTTAGTCTTGGTGATGTAGCATTTATAGTACTATCACGTTAACCTAAGACATAGACTTGCATCTACATATTTCCACCAAAACTGCAATCTCAACAATTGAAACCATTTTCCTCCCTACAGTGCAAAGATTTATATTCTCAAATCTTAATGCAGCATATCGCTTATATTGACACAAAAATAATTATAAAAAGTTCATTATACCTAATACAATCTCTAAACTTGGGAAAACAAATCTTGTTCTAATTCCCAGTACAGTATTACTACATATTTCAATCAACAACAGCAACTTTGATTTATATAGCGCCCTCCACGCTGGATGGTGTCTCAGGGCCATGATCTCAGAGAGATATCATAGCATATCAGAAATCAGAATATGTGCAGTTATTTTCTGCAATTTAAATTCATTGAAGAGCCTTCATGAACAACCAAAAATAATTCTTTTTACTGAAAACTTAGATAATGATGTATGAAGTTTAAACATGTGCCTTTATTACCCTTACCCAACCAATATGAATAAGGTGCATTAAATGCTGTTTTCCACAAAATGCAAGAGATCTCCAATGTAAAGTGCCCAGGTGCATCATGTCACATTAGGTTGTGTAGATTTTAAAAACATAAAATAATTATCTAAAAAAACTCACTTGTTAGCACTAAAATAGAGTATTTTCATCATGTATAAAGAGGTACTAAAATAAATACAAATCTCAATTTAAAATGTCTGTGTTTACCTAAGAAAACCAAGTCAGATGATAATCCCAATTGACCTTGCTTTGCCAGTGTGGTTATTTGACAAGGTAATGTATTCATTCCAGAATGGATGATTTGATTAGGTTTGGTGGAGTCAGTCAATATGGACACCTGGTAAAAGAGAAGTTAAATCAATAATTTATTTTATGTTTGCAAAGCAAAAGCACTTTGAGATTATTTCTTCCTATTGAAAACATCTTAAACATGATAATGATATCTAGCATTCCAAATAGACAACACTTATTAGAGAGTTGTGACTTCATTGATATGTAACTACAGCATTAATATGACCATACCTTTGTATTATCAGTTCTGTTTGTGGCCTTATCACAAGCTATTACCAGGGCACATCTTCCACTTCAGTTTTGTCTTGATGATTACTATGAAATATATATACTGCCAGCACAATTGAGTCACAGTGAAGAAAATGTATACCAGTGCAGAGGCAAATACTTTCAAAGTACTGTGCATACTAACTAAAGGTAGTTCTAGGGATTAAATATGTAACATTTTGTGTATTCGATATAAAAGTTTGATGACTAATTGAAAAAACAAATGTACGTGTTCCAGTAATGGCATAATCTGTTGGAAATAGTATATGTGGTTAAATTATAATGTACTGTACTACCCACCTTTGCACCAAATCGCAACTGATCAATGGTATTCTCAGCTTCTGCATACTTTATTAATAACTTGTCAAATTCTTCCTAGGAACAGAATGATAGAAGAAAATTGGAGATGGAGGAAGTTCCTTAACGTTTGTAAAAAAAAAGAGTTTAAAAAAAGGTCTTGTTTTCTTATCATTTATCTTTCTTGTATACATTTATTGCATTATAATGGATATGATAGCATTTAGTATTGCTTGAACACAGAAATATATTCAAGAAGATGAGATGACAGGATAAAATGCAAGAGAAGCTCAGG
Source organism: Hydrolagus colliei (assembly GCA_035084275.1). NCBI lineage: Eukaryota > Metazoa > Chordata > Chondrichthyes > Chimaeriformes > Chimaeridae > Hydrolagus > Hydrolagus colliei. The sequence goes on along the minus strand of CM068749.1, from coordinate 13,345,881 downwards.
TCTTTACGATTAAAAAAAACTATGCAGTTAATTATTGTTTACCAAACCCAATTTTCCTTTTGTCAGCAGAGGTGTCATATAGTGAAGGTTGCTTGCAATTAATGAATTACATTATTTGATAACGGATTAATCTTTCACTTCATACTTTGACGTGCAGTGTTTAAATGCAACTGTTTATTTTCTGATTTATAAAGAGCATTATCTATATAAAGAATTTTAATTCATACTATAAAGGGATTCAAATCTTAAACTTTAAATATCTTTGGTTGCTTTGGCATTCTTCAAAAAGCACATATGAATTAGAATATTAAATTATCTAATCTATTTACCTGTAATTGTTGGAAAAGTTCAGGAGAATGATTATCCTTCAGAAATTCTTGTTTGTTAAATGCTGTATTCGATGAAATTGTTCGAGGTTGTAAGCTATCCAGAACGTTTTGCACTACATCTACAGTTGATGTATGCCTGATGAGTGGATATGACAAATTAGATGAGGATTTTGCTTTTTTTATCCTTGACGGAATATACTTGTTAGAACTGCTGGTTTTAGGGATTTTGATTTTCGGTGCAACTTTGGAAAAGTCAGGTAAAGGATAAAGCTGCTGCCCTTTACCATATTTGATTTCATTGTAAGAAATTATCTTTCCAATTTTAAACTTTTCAAACAATCTTGACGCTGTTTTAGGATTAAATTGTAAATTTTCATTCTCTTCTTGCATTTCACAGTGTGGATTTTCTCTACAGTTGTTATTATTGGTTTGAAGTAAATCTGCCGCTTGCCTCTGAGCAGACCTATCACAGTATGAATAATCTTTTGACATTTTGTTTTCATTTGTGAATTCATGAACTTTCCTTTGCTTTGAAAGATCTGCCTGTAATGCTGCAAATTCTTGCATGTCAGTAGGTGAGTTATTACTGGCTGCTGATAATATCTGTTTTTTAATTATAGTTTCTTCAATAGTTTCAGTAAAAGATGTCTCTGGTAAAGTCTCAGTATCAATGTACTTGGTTGAACTAAGTGCCAAATCTTCTTCAGAGAAGTGACGTAGGAGTGACTCTGCAATATTTGATCTTCTACCACCTCTTTTATTGTGTTCTAATTTCATTTCATGTTCTGAGACAATTGCATTCCCATTATCTTCTGAAATCAGGTTTGTTGCCCCAATTTTATTTTTACCAGAATCTTCTGTCTCAGGACTCATTCTGGTGTAAGTCATTTCTTTTTGATATAATGCAGTTTCCACATTTGATTGTTCATTTTTTGCTAGGATTCTAGCCATCCCACGATCAGGTCCATCATTTTGCCTGCTCTTTCCAATAGTCAATGGTGCCCTGTGATCGTCTAAATAAGCTAATGTATCTGCAGGATTTTGATTGGTAATTTGCAAGTTACCATCATAAGGCAATTCTTCATGTTCTTCGTCAGTGCTATTATCAGGTACATCCTGCACTCTATTCTCTGAAAAAATACATTCCAAGTTCTGCATTAAGCTACCTTTGGGTTCAGAATATTTGTCTGAATTGCTAGGATGCTGAATATCTTGGCTATAATCATACTGTCGTTCATTAATGCTTGATACTTTGCCATCATCAAAACTGTGCTCACTTTCAATGTTGTTGATATCATCTGTTGCAGAACAGAAAACAGTTAGAACTGCCACTCATTGCTTTCTTTAGCTCCATAGATAGCTGTACAATGTAATTAATTAAAGCGCTATACAAAGCATTGTACAATATCAGTTTCAATGCTCCTGAATGGATTATTTAAAGGCTATACCATTTTTTAAAATCTGGAATCTGACAACAATTTTCCGAACCAAAGCTCTTTTGTATCCAATATTGAAGAACTAAAGATATGAATGCATCATCAATAATCATTTCTTAATCTTGTCTTCTTTAAAGGCATGGCATAAGAAAACTAGAGAAAGTGTGAAAGTTACTTATACTAACCTGTAGTAATATCAACATTAGCATCTTCTGTTGAAGACTGGGAGAGACAAATGGTATAGGAGTCATGAACTTCAGTAAAATTTAAGTTGAAATCATCATCAACCTCTAGTAATATACTGTGTTCAAAGGATTTCTCCCACAGAATTGAGTTCTCTTGACCTTGTTGAATCCATTCATTATCGAGATCTTCATGTGACTTTTGCAAACCATTGTAATTATTCTCCAGAAATCTAATGAATTGCTCATCATCCAATTTTTCTAAAGAGTCTGTATTCAATTCATTTAATGCCTTAACATCAGTCTGTGTTTCAGAATACTCCATTTTTGTAAATCAAATGTTGTATGCCTCAGAAATCATGTTGCTTTTTTGGGATCAGCTGGGTGTCTGACATATGCGGAAATCCATCACCATGCTTAAAATTATTCAAACCAAACTGACAGTTCTATGAATCCCATCCATATGTGGAAATTTCTCATACTGTTGGACAGTTAGTTATTTGTGCCATGCTGTCTTGCATCTCTTTTTAAAAAAACATTTAAAGTCTTCTCTATTGCATAGTGTCTCACTGGAGTATCTACATAGGAGAAAAATAGGGAAAATCATACAAGATGTTCTGTGTATGAACAATTGAGAAGTGTTATTTTCATAACTAATATTTAAACTATTCTGATAGGATTCGGAGTGTTTGATGTAAGGAACTTACTATTAAATAACAACAACTTGCATTTAGATGGCGCCTTCCACGCCGAGTGGCGTCTCAGAGCACTTCACAATGTGGAGCCCGAGGCCATGCCAGGGGGAGGGGAAAGATGACTGTAAGCATGGCCAAAGAGAAAGGTCTTCCGGTGCGACCTGAAGACGGGAAAAGGGGGGCTGAGGCGAAGGGTTTGAGGGAGGGAATTCCAAAGTTTCAGGGCATTGTGGCTGAAAGCACGGCCGCTGATGATTTAGCAGAGGATTCGGGGGACAAAGAGGAGGCTGGACCCAGTAGAGCAGAGGGTGTGGGTACTGCTGAGGAGAGAGGTTAGAGAGGTAGCGAGGTTCAGAGGAATAAATGGATTTAAACACTGGAGTGAGGATCTTGAAATTGATCTCCTCTGTGACAGAAATTGATCTCCTCTGTGGCAAGGACTAGAGTAATTGGGGTACGAAGTTTGGCGCAGGTGAGAATGCGGACGGCGAAGTTTTGGATGAGCTGGATTTTGTAAATGGTGGAGGGGAGATCGGCAAGGAGGGTATTGGGATTAGTCCAGCTGAGGGGTGACAAAGGCATGACCAGGGTTTTGGCAACTATAAATATACAGAAAAAGAATCAAATCAACATTTAATACTCAAAAAGTATATCTTAATTATAGAATATGTAGAATATGTATTGTAATTTATAAAATGTAATGTACTTACTTGAATAAATTGGTTCAATTGCTGCACACAATTCGCTGCGACATTTCATCCATAAAATATACAGTCAATTCAATTAACAGTATATTCCGAGACATCTTGAAGACGTAATAAGGCGCTATGTCAAATGCAAGAATTATTATTTTTAACTGTACATTTCTTATAGTTTAGTTGCAAACCTGTTTCCATTCCAGCCCAACAGTCTAGCAACATGCGGAATGGTGACCAGGTTTGGCAGTAAAGGCTGTAACGCTATAGCTTCAAATGACTGTTTCATGAATAAATGAAGTTTCAGAATAAAGCAGTATATATGAACTCTAAGCAACTAGTTGTAAGTTAGAAGCAAATGAATATTCTAAATATTTATGACATTGAGTAAATTATTCATATAAAGCTTATATGTATTGTTCTCTGGAGCTAAATTGCATTGAAAAATAAAGTTCAGTGAATAAGAGTTACCTTCTTTTGCAAATTAATTTGGATATGGTATAGGTATATTAATTTGGATATGGTATTTATCCTTTTGAATACTATTCAGATCAAAAGAGTGACTCCGAATGCCAGCAACCCTAACAAACCCCCTGCCTGAGCAATAGCCATTTGTGCCAGTAATTATCCCCCTGGTAACAGACACGCCACCATCAATTATAAGCCACTGATTGGCATCTTGTCTGTACAGTATATCTGATGCCTTGTCAGCAACCCAATACTTTATGCGTGTGTGTATATAATGAAAAAATTGCAGAGGAAGTTAGAAAAAGACGTCTCTTCCCGTTAACATTAACTTCCCTTTGCTATATTTTGTCCCGGACACTTACCCCCACACCCGACCGCCCCCCTCCTTGAGTCCCGGTTGACGGTTGGGGTGCCGGCACGCGCTCAACTCAACACCTCAGTTCAACATTTCGAACAGCCCCCGCCGCTTAGCGGGTGTCAACGGCAAGCGAGGAGCGTGGCATAAATGCATACATTATGTAAAGGAGCCGGCTCCGTCCTCTGATTGGTTAGAATTTGAATCGAGACGGTTTGGATACGTCACGGTTGTTATGGTGATGGGAAGCTGAACCGAGCCCGGCCCCTTTACCCTCACAAGACAGTGCGTCTGCTCCCCCCCCAACACCAATTTACACTTAGATATGTAGTCTCTTCATGTCGGAAAGACGCCTCCGGATTGTTTGGATCGGAGTTGAGGTCTGGAGTGGGTGGGAAAGCAGGGGGTGGCCGAAGGCACGGTCCGAGAGGAAGGTCTTTAGAGGAGACGGACAGAGACTTGAGAGAGAAGCGGGGATGGGGGAGTTGAGAGGGAAGATAGAGGGGGAGAAAGAGAGAGGGGGTTGTGGGGTGGGGGGGAAATCGTGTTATAATAATAATAATCCTTGCGTTTGATATAGTCCTTTTCACATATTCTAGACGTCTCAAAGCGCTGCACAGAATATACTGTAAAGTGAATTGACTGTATACTTGTGGGCGAAACGTGGCAGCCAATTGCGCACAGCAGTGTCCCGCAAACAGTCGTGGATTGAGATGACCAATTTTATTATTGTGTTTTTTTGGAAGGATTATTATTAGGCGTGTGGAGTAAGGAAACTTGCCCAAGATTTTGCCTTGACCTGCCTGGATTTGTACATAGGTGTCATGCTTGTAAGGCGAGTGCTCTAACTACTGAGCTACAGGACTCCATGAATGGGTGCCCTAGCTTAGCTTTTAACTAACACACACACACATCAAAATAAACTTTGTAGAACAGGTAACCGTTGGCGTTCTTTTCTATTAGTAATCGCATCTAACCGTAAAAGCTTTGCAATGCTAATTAATTGATGTGTGTCCCCTAACCCATCTGTCAACCACAACTGGGTAACCTGTCATGCTAATTCCAGACTGGAAGGTTACTACAGTAACTATACCATCAGTCCTGCAGAATAATACCATCATATGGTTCACATGTTAGTACTTACTGACACTTTTCATACCGTCAGTATGACGTAGAGTCCTCGCCTTTTACTTGAGTCAAGATTGTGGGCTCAAGTTCCACGGGAGTTTGAATCCATTTAAGCTAGGAAATGACATCTCCAATAATTTTAATCATTTTAAGTGGAGATGTGTTGCATTGTTCCAAGCAACATCCATTCGGATGGGACATTAAAACCAAGGTCTGACTTTGCTTGGATATCTTCATAAAATAAAAATACTATATATTCAAACTCCTGTTTTTAATTTTGTGTTAAAAAATCTTTGACACGATTATCATTTTAGTTGTAATATATAACTGATTAAAATTTCATCTAGTTGATACTATTAACCAAGAAATTGTATTAATTCTTGACAGTTCTATTCACTGCTATTATGACAATGCCTAAATCTACACCTCCATATATTCAACAAGTGAGAAATTAGGTAAACTCCAAACCCTCCCCCACTTTCATTTCAGATTTTTCTTCACTTTTAACTTCCCTTTGTGCCTCCTCTGATCGCCTTATTATTCTTGGCGATTTCAACCTCCATTTCACCCCCTCCTGCCCCATTTCCTCTGAATTTTCCTCTTTACTTTCGTCTTTCAACTTCTCCCTTCACATTAACACTGCCACGCACACCCACGGCCATCCTCTCGATCTGGTGATCACCCGAGGCCTCAACGTCTCTGGCATCACCATCACAGACGAGGCCATTTCCGACCATTTTTTCATTTCCTGCAACACCTCTATCCCTCCCTCCTCCACTTCCAAACCCACCACCATCTTCTACCGGCCCTGGAAGAAGATTCCCCCTCAAACTTTCACCTCTGCCCTAGAAACCTCCGACCTCTTCCCACAATGGCATTCTTTTTGTACCGACCCATCCTCCGCCTCCACCGCCCTCCACAACACCCTCTCCACTACCCTCGACACCCTGGCCCCCCTCACCTCCAAAACCGTCTCCCATTCCCGATCATCACCGTGGTATACAACTCACCTCCGTTCCCTCAAAAGCCAAGTGAGAGCAGTTGAACGCACCTGGCTCAAATCTGGCCTCACGGTCCACCGGCAAATCTGGCTGGACCGCATCAAATTTTACCGCTCCGCCCTAGCCCTAGCAAACGTTCATTGTGAGGAGATGCTGGACTTCCTCGAGTCCAAAATTGAGAAAATCCGCTCTGCGGTTTCCTCCCCCCACCACTCCTCCACCTCCGCGCCCTCATCAGTTACCTCAACCCCTACTCACCCCCCATTTCACATTTTCAACCCCACCACCCCGCTTTCAGTCACAAAAACAATCACCTCCATGAAACCCACCACGTGCTCATTGGACCCCATCCCCAACCCCCTCCTCCGCACCCAGCTCCATTTGTTAGCCCCGCACATTTCTGACACCATTAACCTTTCCCTCTCCTCAGGTACCGTCCCCACCTCCCTTAAAACAGCCACCATCACCCCTATCCTGAAGAAACCCTCCCTTGATGCGTCGCAATCATCAAGTTATCGACCCATCTCCAACCTCCCGTTTTTATCCAAGGTCCTTGAAAGAGTGGTTGCCTCCCAGCTCCGCTCTTTCCTTTCAACTCACTCACTTCTTGAACCCCTCCAATCAGGTTTCCGCCCTATCCACAGCACAGAAACTGCCCTGGTCAAGGTCACAAATGACATCCTAACCGCCTGTGACCAGGGCTCCCTCTGCCTCCTCATCCTCCTTGACCTGTCTGCTGCGTTCGACACAGTCGATCACACCATCCTCCTTCAACGTCTTTCCTCCCACCTCAACCTTCAAGGCACAGTCCTTGACTGGTTCCCCTCTTATTTGACCCACCGTTTACATTTTGTTTCTTCCAATGGTTTTTCTTCAAACCCCCGCACAGTTTCTCACAGAGTCCCTCAGGGCTCTGTCCTCGGTCCCCTCCTTTTCACCCTTTACACGCTCCCTCTGGGCGACGTCATCCGCAAACATGGGGTAAATTTCCATATGTATGCGGACGACACCCAGTTATACCTTTCTGCCTCATCCCTCAATCCCCAGACGATCGATGTTCTGACAGCATGTCTGTCCGACATCGAGTCGTGGACGAGGGACAACTTTTTGCAATTGAACGTGAGTAAGACCGAGGCCCTCCTGATTGGCTCAAGCCAGCGCCTCCGCACATCGGGCGCTGCCAGCCTCAACATCCAAGGCTGCACTCTCCACCTCACAAAGCCAATCAGGAACCTCGGCATCATGTTCGATCAAAAACTTTCCTTCCTCCCCCACATCCGCGTCTTGACCGGCACCGCTTATTTCCACCTGCGCAACATTGCCAGGCTCCGCAACTATCTTACCCCCCGCGCTGCCGAAACACTCGTGCATGCATACATCACCTCACGGCTGGACTACGGAAATTCTCTCCTCGTCGGCCTCCCCAGTTCCTCCATTCACAGGCTGCAGGCCATCCAAAACTCTGCAGCCCGTGTACTATCCCGCACCCGCCTCCGTGACCATATAACCCCCACCCTCGCCCGTCTCCACTGGCTCCCCATCCTCCAGAGGATCGAGTTCAAGATCCTCGTCCTCACCTACAAGGCCTTACACGGCCTTGCCCCACCCTATTTAACCGATCTACTCTCCCCCTACACGCCCACCCGGACCCTCCGTTCAACAGGACTTGGCCTGCTCCAAGCCCCCCGCCTGAACCGCCCCACCATCGGAGGCCGGGCCTTCAGTTTCTCCGCTCCCACCCTATGGAATGCAATCCCTCAATCCCTCCGTTTCGTCTCTTCCCTTTCCTCTTTCAAGGCCGGCTTGAAGACTTTCCTCTTCGATCGTGCCTTTTGTTCCACCCCAAACTCTTTTACCTCCCCTTCGTGTTTCACCCCTTCCCAAACACTCCCCTCCCAGCTCAGGTCACACGCCTCCTGTGCAGCGCCTTGGGACGTCCTCCCGACGTGAAAGGCGCTCTATAAATGTAATTTGTTGTTGTTGTTATGAGTTACAATGAGGGAAAGTATTAAGCTATCCATTTATTTGGGATACCAAACTATAGTATACGAAATATCATGCAGTCAAACAGCTACTACATCCTCAATTGGAATCTTCTGAGACTTTAGTAAAATGATGAATGTGTTTAAAATGTATGTGTTCAAAATGTACATGATTTCGACCGTGCCTTTGCCACCTTTCTACCCCTGCCCCTGGCTCGGTCCTGGGATCCGCTATTTTTAAGCTCTCTGAGACGCTGTTTGGCGTGGAGAGTGCTATATAAATCAAAGTTGTTGTTGTTGAACCGCCCCACCATCGGAGGCCGGGCCTTCAGTTTCTCCGCTCCCACCTTATGGAATGCCATCCCTCAATCCCTCCGTTTCGCCTCTTCCCTTTCCTCTTTCAAGGCCGATCTGAAGACTTTCCTCTTCGATTGTGCCTTTTGTTCCACCCCGAACTCTTTTACCTCCCCTTCGTGTTTCACCCCTTCCCAAACACTCCCCTCCCAGCTCGGGTCACACGCCTCTTGTTCAGCGCCTTGGGACGTCCTCCCGACGTGAAAGGCGCTCTATAAATGTAAATTGTTGTTGTTGTTATGATTGGTCTAGCTTTGGCCAACCACTGTTAATATAATGTACCCACTGTGTAATTTCAGTTAGACATAAGAAGGCTGTGCTATGTTGCTGGTAATTGTTTGCTTATGTTTAGTTTTCCTGTTGTGGATTGAGTGAGTCAACTATTATTTTAAAAAAATTTGGGGAGGACATATTACACCAGAAAACGACCTGCCAATTGACTAACAACTGCTTTCTGCTAGGTAAACAGATGTGGAGAGTGAGTTTTTGCCACCCAGGAATCAAACTGGGGACTGTTGCTTGCAAGGTGAGTGCTCTATCCAATACGCTAAGCGACTCCGTTGATGCATGTTCAGTACATAATACTTATGATATGAAAATCGCTGCCCGGCATGGAGGGCACTATATAAACCAAAGTTGTTGTTGAATATAGATGTTCATCAAGTTTCAGATAAATTTATCACAAAACACCCAGGTGGTTTATCTTCCTCCTCACTGTGAACCTTTTGTGAATGTATTCAGTGGATACTTTCTGTATATGTTTGAAGCAACAGCTAGGATTTATATAGCGAAGAGTGTCCAGAGCCTCGGGGCACAGTGGCTGAAGGCATGGCCACCGACGGTGGATCGGAAGATTCGGGGGACAAGGAGGAGGCCTGATCCGGTAAGAACGAAGGCAAAGGGTAAATTTAAAAAAATAATAATTTAAAATAAAATTATATAAACATTTTTAAAAGGTTTTCAGATGAGTAACAAGTTATTATTTGGGCACTTGGCTCTTAACTGAAATGACGGATCCGCCCCTATTTCTGAGTTGTGCTGTGTGTGTGTGAGATAGGGTTTAACTTGTACTAACTACAGTCGTACTTATACAGCACTGTACTAACCTCGGGAACCTGTTCAGCGATGGTGAGTGGTGTGGTGGTGTGGGGGGGGGAGGGAGCTTCTTAACCTCTCCATTGGTCGCTTCCATTTTTTAAGCGTCTCTCGCACTGTCATTGGCTGCTTCGGGGCCAGAACTGCTCGAATCAGGAAAGTTTGAGAGACCAAATTTAATTCAGAGGAAAAAAAAATGGCTGAAACTGAGTTCGGGACAAAGTAACTGCCACAGGCCGAGGAGCTGGTGTGAGGTTTGTAGACAGGGTAAGGGTGAGGGGTTGGGGAGAGACAGGGACAGGGACGACGACAAACCGTGCGACAGGTTGGTGAGGGACACACACACACACACAGGGTCAGTCACCACCGCACGGCAGCAAGGTAAGCCATGCGACATGACAAGTCTCTGAAGCAGAGTGAGTTTGCGTCTCTTTACTGTGTTTCTATGTCGATTTTCGGAACGCACTTGTGAGCAGCGCGCCGCCAGCTGTTCTCAGACTTGCCGAGTCCGCTCCTGGTTAGTGTGCAGCACGGATAGGGCTCTTGTCATTTCACGTCTTTACTCGGAAAGTATTTGCTGCACTTGCGGGAGTGGTTGAAAACGAGAATCGGCACAGAGAGAACAGACGCAGAGAGAGAGAGGGAGGGGGGGGTTGGGTAGAGAGGGAAGAGAGAGGGTAAGAAAGAGAGAGGGGTTTGTGATGTATTATAATAATAATCATAATCCTTGCATTTGATATATAGCGTTTTTCACGTCTTCTAGACTGTCTCAAAGCGCTTCAACAGAATATACTGTAAAGTGAATTGACTGTATATTTGTGGGTGAAACGCTGCAGCCAATTGCTGTATCCCACAAACAGCGGTGGATTGAAATGACCAATTTTTTTATTGTGTTTTTTTTGGAGGGATTATTATTAGGCATGTGGAGTAAGGAAACTCACCCAAGGTTTCGCCCTGACCTGCCTCACACTTGCATACAGGTCTCGCACTCGTAAGCCGAGTGCTCTAACCACTGAGCCACAGGACTTTACAGTGTTAATTCTGTAAAAGGCCATTTGCCTGACACACTCCTGCCCTGTTTGTGATTGTAGTTTGAGACCCAGTCGTTAACTCCTGTAGCTCACGTGTAACAGGCTACCTGTGATGAACATGTGTAGTTATTTTCTATAACAGATTTCAAAGTTTCGCCCACAAAAGATACACTCACCACACTTTACAGTATATTCTGTGAAGCGCTCAGACATCTCAAAGGCGTGATAATGCGCTATATCAATTGCAAGAATTGTTATTACTAATATTATAAATATTATCATCTCAGGAGTTCAGAGAGCAAATAATTAGAATTGTTTCGTATGTCACGGTAGATTTAGGAGAACGTTTTTTTTTCCCTCAGCTGATTACGGGGAGACCTTGAGAACATCACCAGGTTTATGTTATGTGATATTTTAAAACAAAACTCAGGTGTTTGTGAAGTTTTGGGGGTTTTGTGATGAATTCTTTCTAAGAATGATCTTTTTCAAATTTCAAATTTACTGCGCAGATTTAGGTGTGGCTCCTTGTTATTACTCCACGAGTAGTAGAATCGCAATATAGAGGTGAGTGACCGGTGCATTCTCCCCTCCTGCGTATGGCTTGGCTTGTGTGGTTTTGCAGTAGCATGCGCTTTTGTATTGCTTTATTGCACTTAAAATATCTCTTTGTTTTCACATTTATTTGAGTTTGTTTTCGTGGTATTGGTTGAAGACAGCAGCCAGCCAACCAACTGTTGTTTGAATCGTAAATGTATATTGGGGAAAAAAACATTTACTGCACAAAACGAAACACACATTTGCAAGGACGTCAATTGGGGGAGTACTGGCATTGATACTTGTTTTTCAACTGAATTAGTCATTGTAAAATGCAAACAAAATATTTTGGAAAGACATACTTTAGTATCAAAACACCTCCACAGAGGAAGCCTTATATCTTCTTGCAAGGTATTCTACTAAACAAGGTGCTAATATTCCAATGGAAAAATGATTATTTATTTGGAAGCCTTCCCAAATAATCCAGTAAAAGTGCTAACTTGCCATTTGGATTGATTTTATTTAGGTGTGAATCCATATCCTAATATAGTACTGTGTTCCAATCTACTGTATCACTTGGTTCCCTGGTTTGCAACATTATCTCTTGTTTTGGCTCCAAGCTTCCTGTATTATTAAATAGCAACACCAACAAACTACATTTGCATAGCCCCTTTCATGTCAGGAAGGCTTCCCAATAGTATAGTGCATGATTCCTTTGAAATGGTTTGCAAAGCACAAAATCAAAAACGTGGCAACTTTTGTTTTTAGACAATAATTGTAAATATATACTGTACATTTACACTATCAGAGGAGTTTGGAATGGTTTCTGATTATTTCATCTCTAATTTAAAGAATGTAGAAAGATATCCAACAAAATAGATTTTAATGCCAAAAAGCGCTATATCAAATGCAAGGATTAGTATTAATAACTTTTTAAACTAAATTCACAATGCAAGATTAGAAAATGGTTTTATTCATTGATGGACTATTTAATCTGAAAACAACTAGTTTTACCTGTAGTTCTGACAATCTGAGGCCAGTTCCATAACAAGGGAATGTATCACCAAGTATGTACATTATTCTGTGCTTGGGATTTGTTTTTCTAGATATAACCCCTGTCGAGCAATCAACTGAAAGTAATATATTCCGTACATAAGTATGGGATTCCTCATTCTTTGAATCTCTTTCAACACACATAAAAATGAAAGGATCACAAAAAATAGATCTAGCCCCGTAAAGGTTTGGTGCCCTATGACATGGCCTTCACTATCCTTTATGGATGTGTAAGTCTCAAAATGGAAGCATACTTATATTGTTTTGAGGTTTGTTTTCAAGGAACAATAGCACAGATCAAACTGATAACACAGAAATTAAAATGCAGAAAAGGAAGCTTCAGATCATTTGTAGAACTAGCTTTGTGTATTAAAAAGAGCTACATTAGAAGAATGAGGAAGATCTAATATTCTTCCTCGTTCGTGCAATTTAATTCATTGTTAGCTTAATAAAAAAATAAAAAAGATGGGACTTTCAGTGTCATTTCATGTCACCTTGGAACAAAGCAGCACATTCTTCAACTTGGATTAACTGGTAGTATTGTACTAGCCAGGCCAATGTTTAAGTTTCAAATGATCTTGTTTAGTTGCAAATAATAATAATAATCCTTGCATTTGACATAGTGCCTTATCATGTCTTCTAGACGTCTCAAAGCACTTCATGGGATGCACTGTAAAGTGAATTGACTGTATCTTATGGGCGAAATATAAATTAAGGCATTGTGTGGGCCATAGTGCTTTCCCTATTTCAGTTTCCTCATATCCTTGAATAAAGTGGTCCAATCTAATTCATAGATGTTCAAATTTTCAAGAAAAAATTGGTTAACTTGTGAATTTTGTGTTAATCAAGGTGAGGGATGATCATATTGGAAATCCTTACGCAGATTGGGAAATCATTGCTGGCAGTAGGCATTTCCACATTAGTTAGAGCTCACATGAGATGCATACAAAAGCTCTCTTATCTTCACCCCAAACTCCAGAAAAGCTCTTTCCGTCAGTGTGATGTATTTTGCGTGGACTATCTTCACAAATCATTTGATCCATAGGAAAACGTTTGCAGTGTTGAAACTAGTTTTATTACCTTTCATCAAGAAAGTGAACAAAAAGAGACACTTTTCTGGATAGAACTGAGGCCTTTGCCTTGTATGATTTATGGCAATGTTGCAAGTGGAGAATAGTGTTTCAGTGTTAGCATGGAGTGTTCCTTTTTAAGTACAGTATTTATGAAGTTTCAAGTATCTTCCTTTTTTGGTCTTCCATTTGTTGATGGCATTTTACTGTTGAAGTCATTGTACTAAAAAAAATTCTAAAAAGTGTTTGGTAGATTATTTCCTACATGACATTCAGAACAAATTATACTGATTCACTAACCAATGTACCCACTGAGTCATTTCATCGAGGAATGCTAACAACACTACTGTGTCAATCGTACATAAATAATATGAGCAAAATGGTTTGACAAACCGTTTTCCATAAAACACTGTGGCCTGTTTTAGATCAAAATTTAAACATCAGAAAATAAAAATTATCTTGAAAAAAAGAGTATTTTGCAGGATTTGAGGAATTTCATATTTTTTGAGATTTGTTAATTAAACAGGACCCTATTAATATATTTCAGACTCAGTTAATGTATTTGGCTACTGACTCATTTTTACATCTAGAAAAAAAAGCTATACAGTAGACCCTTGCCGAACATATTCTTGGAAAACAGCACCCTCGGTAAAATCGCGTTTGGTAAGCTTAATAGGTAATGGGGAAAAAGGGGTTAGGGGAATCCATTCAGAGGCTATCCAACCTCAAGCCTCGAGGCACATCCACACCCGACCAAAGCAAGGTACGTACTGTACGTACAGCCGGCTGGCCTGCTCGTCACTCTCCCTGCTCTCACTGACTCACTGGAGGCAATAAAACAACACATTACATTATCATAGCTTGGCTAAATTATTTTACCTTTGGTGCTGGAACTGTTCGGAGACTCTCTCTCTGTCTCTTCTGTTTACCATGCAATGCCATCAGGTTGCGCCGAGGAATCATCGGACTTAGGCGGGAGCTGGCGGCGTCCTCCCAAGTGTGCATTGCATAGCCAGATTCCTCCCAAATGCGCATGCATTGCATTGCATGCATTGCTGGCCAGACCAGCCAGCACATATATGCACAAATTTTACTCGCGTATACGCAAAAAAGTGTAGCATTTATTTATTCGTGTATGGGCGAATCTGCACTCGAAAGTTGTGTTCAGCAAGGGTTGACTGTATATATAAAATGTAGCAAATGGTTACAGTACAAACAATGCTGTACATTTGGTTTATCATTAGGAAATCCTACTAATTGTTTATACATTTATTAGAAAGCCATTTCTGCCGCATTTAACTGTCTTTTGAGAGAGGCCTTTACTTCCCCGAACCAAAATGGTTCTACCAAATATAATCCTACTTTAATCCAGCAGTTTGACAGCTGTCTACTGTAAACAGTGATTATATGCAAAGCTGATTTATATTCTGTAAAAATGCTGACACAAATCATGTCACCCGTTTTTATCTCCTGAACTGAGAGGCTACTATAGCTGTGTAATTTGATCCTTTTGTCCCTCGTAATTATTAACCATCGTTTCGAATATCTTACTTTGTCTGTACCTCTGACCTGAGCACAACACATTGTGGCATAAGAAAGGCCATTTGGCCAGCAGGCTTCTTTTCCGGAGCATGTCAGCTCTAATCAGCCCTAGTGTCTATATATAATTTGATCCTAAGGAAACCTTCTGCAAGTTTCTTTCAGACCAAAAGCACTTCAAGTCAAATCCATAATGTTTATCGTTTCTTGTACCTTTATCTATATTATCTTTTCATCGTCAGAGCAGCTCATGGACATTCCCAAGCCGTACTACATTTGTTTTGATCATCATTCTGTAGTTTTCCATGACCTTAATCTCAATCTCGATCTTAACCAGATCCGATAGTCTTTCA
Source organism: Hydrolagus colliei (assembly GCA_035084275.1). Taxonomy (NCBI): domain Eukaryota; kingdom Metazoa; phylum Chordata; class Chondrichthyes; order Chimaeriformes; family Chimaeridae; genus Hydrolagus; species Hydrolagus colliei. Next base: position 13,330,581 of record CM068749.1, on the reverse strand, counting down.
CTTGGGAGAGGTGGTGATCAACATGCCTTGCACATATTGAATCTTTATTGTGTAGTTCAGTTATATGGCATTACTGTATTATCAATACTTTAACAATTCCTTTGAATGAAGGAGTATTATCTAAAGAATTCTAATTTTCATCAATGCCATATAACGTAAATTCTTTGCATAATAATTACTATTATTAGTATATTAATATACTATGCTAGAATTTAACTGATGTACTATGAAGATTGATGGTGAATATATCATAAAATACATTCAGAATTATGGCAGAATTCTAAATAAAAAAAGTAAAATGTATTTTGATGAAATTCTCCTTGAGTTATCCTTGCAATTGAAAGCATGGATTAAACATGGATTAAATGAAGTAAAGACATCTGCGATACACACTTCATACAGAGCTGCCATATGAATTTAAAGAAAACTTAACAATTACAGCACCGATTGATTTACTTGTTTTTTACAAATGTTGTAGTAATAGCAGTAGTATTTTTGCCATTATAATTCTTCAGATAATATGCTTTGGCTGTGCCTTCATTGCTTGGCAGAATCGCTGTGGTTACTTGTGAAGTACTTTCCCCTGCCTTCAATGTAGTGATTGATGGGTTTATCTGCTTCCAGTCACCAGGACAGGCAATGCTTATGCACGTCAGCTGGGGGGTTGCTATGGGACTTCTTATTTCAAATGAGGCTTTATGCAAAGCATTTTATGTTCCCTTTGCAGATTGCAGTTGAATGGAAGTGAATGGCCACCAATGCAAGAAATCAGGACAGATTTCTGAATGTGTGAGCTGCATCTGTTGTTGACTTCAATATTAGATAGTGCTGAGGAAGAACAATGAAGCAACAGTTTGGGATATAGTCAGTAATCCAAAACACCCTCATACACGAGCGAAGGCTGAACTTAAAAACTTGTTTTTATTTCCTGAAAAGAGAAGGAGGAGACATGTGCTCTTTTTGAAGCCTACATTGGACGAGTCACCATATAATGCAATTAAATGGATGCAAGTGACATTTTGGTTAGCTTGCATGAGCATTCCTATCATATTCGATACAGGTAGGAATTACTTTTCATTCTTTAGGATAAGAGTAATACATTTTAGAAGCACTAAAATAAAGTTTATGCTGCATGTTAAACATTGTGATTCAATAGGTTGGTTTTAAAAAGAAATCAGCTTTATTGCTTGCAAACAGTTAATTCTTCAAAGTTATATTTCAAATGGTGTTCAGAATAAATCTTTGTAACTCTAAATGTCTAGTTTACCAGAAACAGACAATATCCTCGGTTTTATTTTAGAAGAATTTTCTCCATTTTCTGCCTTTCCCACTGTTTATTTTCTATGTGTCCACATATTTGTCTATGTGTGGACCTATAGGGGAGGTCCACATCATTTTTCACAAATGCGTAAACTTGGACAAATGTGAAAATTGATTGTGACCATTTATGAACATGTTGACATAGAATGATGCGTATTTAAGTGAAAACTTAAATATAGGAATAGGAGGAGTGAGGGTTCATGTGGAGAATACTTGGCCTGTTTTTCTGTGCCGGATCATTCTATGTAACTCGCTTTTTAATCTGTGCTTTCAGATTCCATATTCTGTATTTTAAGTATTTGCTGTTTATATAAAATTGGTTCATGTATGCATAAATGAGGGAACTAACTTGTGACCATAACTAAGCAGCACACTGAGATTACTCTACAGATACAATATTACCTGTATTATTGTTTTACAGAAAAATATTCTGGGACTGTGTATGGGGGACAAAGACTGTTGGCAATTAATTGGAAGCTTTTCAGATGAATATTAAGCAAGTTTATCTATACTTGCTTTGATTGTTTGAGCTTGGACAAATGTTGGTATGATGCTAATAAACCAAAAATCTAATGCCGTGAAACCCATCAACATGTTTAAGAGGTTCCAAATCAAATTACTGGGAGTTCCACATATTCAGTTTTTTATGGAGTGATGCAATCTCACTGGAAATTAAAGAAGTTGATACCCTTACATAATCCTGTGAAGAATTTAGCTGTAGGCTGGCAAGAGCTAAAGTTTTGAGACATCAGGGTGGGTAATGGGGTACTATTGGAGTTAAGCCAGCTAAATCTGTACAAACTGGCGCAGTAGATCATTTTTTAATAATCTTAATACTAAGCAAAGAAATTGTGATGCAACTAAAATTGGTTAAACCTGTTGGGAAAGTTACCTTTTGTATGGACATGTTTGTGAAGCAAATACAGATACCAGATAGGAATGAGAAACCTTAATTGATGTGATGAAAGAGCAGATGCAGAGTTCCTGCCTAGCTTCAGAAAATGGATTCAGTAATTGATTTTTGTGGGTTATAAGTGAAGGTACCTCATTACTTATATGCTTAACATTTTTAAAGCTTTTAAAATATTTTGCTGAAAATCAGTAGTGTTTCAGTTCAAAGTTAAAAGTGAGTTCCCAATCAGCCAGTTTTCTTTGAATATTGTACTATATTGCAATATTTGTAATATTGATTATATAAAAGTAGCTCTGTAAATTTGGTATATCATATTAGTAAAATATATTATATACTGGGGGGATTGGAATCAAGAGGGCTGGAAGATATGGGGAGTGGGGATGGGAGTACAGTCAAAGGCACGGTCAAAGAAGGAAGGGTTTGAGACGGGTCTTGAAAGGAGGCGAGGGAGGGCACAGGTGGAGGGATTTGGGGATGGAGTTCTAGGGGGTAGGAGTAGAAAAGCTGAAGGCCTCTTCACTAATGGTAGTGTGAGTAGGGTGGGTTACATGGAGCAGGGCAGTGCCTTTTAAACTCGATCTGCTGAGCAATGGAGAGCCAGTGACGCCGGGAGAGCATGGGGGTGATCGGTTCACAAAACTTAGAGAGAAGGCAAGCTGCAGAGTTATGCGAATCTACAGTTTGTGGAATGAAAAGTTATGGAACCCGACAAGCAGGGAGTTTGCATAGTGGATCCTGGATGTGACGAATTAGGGTCTTGGCAGCTTGGGGTGCAAAGACAGTGGCAGTGCGGGCACTGTTGTGGAGGTGGGGGAGGCAGAACAGGTCATGGCACGGATGTGGGATTTGCAGCACAGCTGAGGATTGAACAGGACATTGAAGTTCTGTACTGGCTCTGTGAGGTGGAGAGTGCATCTGTGAACATTGATGCTGTCAGTGCCTGAGGTGAGGAGACATTGACACGAGCCAAGCAGGAGGGCCCCTGTCTTGTCAATGCTCAGCTGGAGAAAATTATCATTGATGTCTGACAGACAATCTGCCACAATCGCAGTGGTCCTGGAGTCTAGAGTGGAGGCAGAAGAATTATAAAGCCGAATGTATGTATATGCAACAAAACCCCTTCACTACAGGAAGCAGGAATACCAGTCAATCAGGCTGCTACTTTCACTTTGTGGTTGGGGAAAGTGAACAGGGATTTCCATTTGTGTTTTTGAATTCAGGAACCTACCCAAAAGGTATCCAACAAAATCAACATTTACAGTGATAGTTAATGTAGCTCTGTTTGCTACTATAAAGGAAGTATATAAAACAGCTAAATTAATCTGTTTAGACCTAGAGCACAAGTTTTTAGGCAGCTTATTTTAGAGAGAGTGGGGCATATTCTAAAATGATTCACATTGCATTTCCAATCTGAAAGACGAGCAAATTTCAAGATCTTCAAAAAGCAATCCACCAGTCGAGTAACAAATGGTTTCCTACTTACTGCTAGGTAAACAGAGGCGTGTAGAGTAAGGAAATTTGCCTAATGTTTGGCCTTGCTGGCAACATGTAAAGAATAAGTCAATCCGATAAATTTAAATTATAATGTAGAAACTGCGAACTAAACCTACAAGTTTAAAGTTATCTGATTTAATTGTTTTTAAATTTAGAAGATCTGAATAAAAGCCAATCTTTATACTTATATATATTTGCAAAATGTGAGAACTAGCCTTAAACTTTTCAATTATATTCCAAAAGAAAATAAATTATTTGTATTGCCTCACTGCTTATGCTACCTTCTTCTATGGCCTTCATTGTGTATCTGCTCGTAATACAATATGCAGTAATGCAACTCAGTGGTTGAATTAGGTTGGAGCAGAATGTAATACTATTAAATTGCCGCTTTGTCAATAGTTAATGAACTCATTAAAAATGTATGTTGTGGAACTTCCCAGTGAAGGGATGAGATCTAAGATCTGATGGTTTAGTTAATGGATTCATTTTTACCTTTTTCTTTTGTATGGTTAGAAATGCAGAAAACTGTGTCCAGCCTAATCCTTGTGTACAAGTTTGTATTATAGGAATTTGGAATCCTGTAAACTGACCATGAAAAATGGGAAATGTAATTGACTGCATTTAACACAACAACCACTTGCATTTATATAGCATCCCTCACACATTTAAAGTAATGCAAATCAAATTGTTATAGCTGTTAGTTTTAGTAATAAGTTACTAAACTAACATTGTTAGGAAAATTAGATTAAGTTAACTTTTGAATGAGGTTTCTCAAACAAATTGTTTTCCATTAACAATACCTTGTAGTGTGCACATTGCAATAATCTCAATCTCAGTTTTTGTGAAATACTGCTGAAAATTAATGGATAGCCAAATGTTTACTGAACTCCAAAATGGTGCGTTTATTTGGGTCTTCATAATGTAGATCACTGCAGATGGCAAAATAACAAAAATATTAAAGTCCACTGATCCCTTACTCAAAGGAGGTTCCAGAATGACTTGTACTTCTCAAACAAACAAAAAAAGTATAGAACAAGACAAGATTGCTCCATTAAATTGTTTTACTTCCATTAGTGATCCACTCAACTGCATGGATTCTGCTTCCTCTCTATGTGAAATACGCTATACCAATGTAATTTTGTTATTACTTGTTGATTCTCCTAATAGCACAACTGTTTAGAAACTCCATTTGCAGGTAGTTGCTTTGATGAATCTCCATCATTTCACTATATGGCATGTATCAGAATTGTTATATTCTTTGCCATAGGGTTGACCTTGAAATTAGCTTTCAGTTATACTAATTGTTCATTTACTTAAACCATTGTTCGGATGCCGATTCTCTTAGTGTCCGTCTTCAATGAACAACCAAGGCATTATAATGCAGAAAAAATATACTCCATGAAACGGTTTCCCAAATGCTCCTTCAGTCTTGCTTCATATTGATTCACTTGATAAATCAAGCGGTTTCTTGGAATGTCAGTGTGGGTGGAAACAGTTCCCAAAAGATCTGTGCAATTTTCTGTTGCGAACCAGTATGTTTAATGAGGAAGCATTGGTTGGTGGAATGTCAACCACAAATGGTTGGCTGCAGGGCCAGATGTTCACTTTATCTGACCAATGTGTTTTATTACTTTGTGTAATCTAACATTAATCTTATGAAGTTTTCTACAAAAAATAGCTGCAGTAATAGAATTATTTTCTGGCGACATTCTAGATTCTTAAATGTTACAATGTTAACTTTACATCCTGAACATTAAATTAATGTGGGTGTATAATAAAGTTAGATAGGACATCAAGGAATTATATATACTGTATTTGAAAGAAGTACGCATTCAGTGCCTATGTGGATTAACAAGTTGCAACTGGGCTAAAGAATTAGATGGATAAGCGATTTACTGGATTTGAGTAGGTAAACTACGGTCACGGCACAAGTAGAATAAATATAGTAAAACCCTTGGTGAGATGACCTGTTCTGTTAAGCTTTTATTTTACATGTTTATGGCGGACCATTATAATAAAAGCCTTAAGTAATTTCAATTTGGACAAAAACATACACATGTTAAAGAAATGTGCTTAGGATGGGTAATTAATATTATCTGGTGAACTCATAGACTCCACATGTTTTGTGTTGAATATTACTTTCATCAACATTACACAAGTGAAAATGGGAGTCACCTTCAAGACCATTTTGTGCTAAGGTCGATAAGAACCAGTGTAAATTGATTGTAAACTTGTGACCAAATTTCCCTCTAATTTTCCACCTGTGGTTAGAACACTCGCCTCGCAAGTGAGAGAGAGACCTGGGTTCGACTCCCGACAGGGCAAAACATTTCCTTAGTCCATGCCCCTCTGTTTACCTAACAGGCAGTGGGAACCTGCCTGTTAGGTAAACGATTGGCAAATCGCTTTTCTGGGGAGTAACAGTGCTTCTTTTTTAAAAACAATTGGTCACTCAATCCACGATAGTTTGTGGGACACTGCTGCCGCTTTTCGGCCACAAAATATACAGTCAATTAACTTCAATACAATTGTTGAAGTGCTTTGAGACATCTCGAAGACGTGATGAGGCTTATATCAAAAAATATCAAATGCAAGGATTATTATTATTACCTTTCTTTCCAATCTAAGGTCTCTGATTTTTTTTAAATCTGATTGATGCTTGATTACCTAATGTTACCAAAATTGGCTGCAATTTTTTTTTAAAAATCTTGAGATGAATTCAAATAAAATGGAGCTTGTTAGTAATAGTTGGAAATTGTGCACATGCAAAAAGTAAACTCCCTGCGGAAAAATAATGTACAGCAATTATCAGACTATTGAATGGCAAATCAACTGAAGCTCACTGTCCAGTATGGAGTTGGGAAAGGAATTGAGATGCAATACAAGATAATGTTGAAATTATAACGGAATTACCAAAATAATTGTGCACCTACATCAACCCTAATGAACTAATGATTTTAAGAGAAGAATTATAAACTTTCACCACATGATTAAAAAAAATTTAAACAAAATGTTGTCAACAAAAATTCTCAGGAGCCCTCATTTTGATGTGAGGGAAAGTCCTATCTGCGATTCAAAAGCTGTTAACCCCTAAGAAAGTTGTACAAATATAACAAAACAACAAAATCTCTACCATTCTAATCAAATGGATCTCTCAAAGCAAACTAGCCCAAAACAAATGAATAAATAGAATTCTGTTTACTGTAATAAGAAATGTCTGGCAATTCTAACATGTACGAACATGAACTCAAACCTGATTACTGTACCTTGCTAGTTATTGTGCAGTCATGACATGTGTGTCGGTCTCCATTCGTATTTATTTTGTAGCTCTTGTATCTCCTAACATAACAAGTAGTATGCTGGAATAGAGCAAATAGGAAAATGATAATCTGTTCTTTCTTTCATAGATATTGTGAAGTCCTCTTTTAGGAGCAATCTTAATGCTATTTTTGATAATTCATGAAAATGAATGTTATACAGCTGTCAGCTCTATTTTATAGTGTGCCAAGATATCACACCAAAAACATTGAGATAAACTTTTATTTTAAATAGAACCAGATAACCCTGAGTTCTGATTATGCTCTGAAAAATTGTATAATTCATATAATGCACAATCCACCTCTAGATATATAATGTGATGAGGATAAAATTGATGACTGAATGAATATGATCATGGATACCACTTACTGTTGATGACCTAGTCATTTTCATTGTCACACGTCTCTTGTTCCTGACAATGATTGATATAGAGCTTGGATCAAATTATATCATCCACTACTGAGACAAACAACATACTTAACCTTTTCCTAAGCTTTTGTTCAAAAAGAGAGAGATAATATTGCACCTGTTCAGTGCTTTAACCTGAAAGTATTCTATGGGGCTTGGACAGTATTAAATTTCTATTATATATTTATTTGCCTTATACTTGCCTCAATATCAAATTAAAAGGTACCTGGGCGTCTATTGTATTACTTTTCCAGGACATGGAATCACGACTGAACCACCTGTGATAACCAAGGAATTTTACTTCAGTGTTGTATCAGTGAGGCTCAGTCCGGAACCTTTGCATCTTGACCCTCAACTGTCCTATCTACTCTACATCCGTGTCATGACCCGCTCTGCCTTCCCTCACCTGCCTGGCTCCACCACTGCCTCTTTCCTCGATCCAAATATCACATATGTGAAAGGACAAATTTCCTCATCTATATGGAAAAACATTCCTTTGTATAACGCTATAAAAATTACATCTAAATGTTTCTTATGATTTTCTGTTACCACAAATTTAGTTTGTCCATTTTCTGGAATTTTATTTTATCCGGTTAAAAGTTTTTTTTTATGAATTGATTGTTGGCTCACACAGATAGTGATAGCTATACTTTATCTTGTTAATAAGAAGTGGCATGTGACATAAGGTGCTTACAAAATGTCAGCTCTGTAAAGCCGCTAGTTCAGATTATGCATATTGAAGCCTAGACCAGACTTTTTTTTTAAACTGTTCTCTATTGATTGACATTTCAAGCAGAAGTACAACTGGTTGAAATTCAACGATTTGCACTACCATGTTTTTATCTTCATTCCTCCCCCATTTTTAAATTCTATAATCTGCTTGAAGAGTTTTCAACATGTGGGATTGGCAAGAAATAATTTTTCAAGGCTGTTACAAATTATTCTTAATTGTGCAAGTACAATCTACATTACAACTGGATGCATGTCTGTGTAATTGTGAGGTCTCATAAATGTGGTCTCATGTTGGAATATAATACAGTACTTCCACCGTTTTTGGAGATAGTTCAACTAGAAGGACCAAAAGAATCTTAAGGAATGGCTGTCATATTGATGTGTCTGCCATGTGGGTTTGCAAAGTCTAACAGGTACTCCAAGTGACATGGTTTTTTGATTACTTTTTTTTTGAGTCGGAAAATAATTTGGAAAGAAATTTGGGGGAAATTCCTGAAAACCAAGACGATAAAGAAAAAAACATTTCCAGTAGGTTTAATTTGGACTCAAGATTTGGAATACAAATGTTTGTTGGACATCAGTAATTCTCTATTGTTCACCTGCATTATGAATGACTTTAATGCTGTTTCTTGCAGAATGGAAGCTTCCTGCCTGGAGCTGGCTCTGGAAGGTGAACGACTGTGCAAATCAGGAGATTGTCAAGCTGGGGTATCGTTCTTTGAAGCTGCAGTTCAGGTTGGAACAGAGGACCTAAAAACACTCAGTGCTATCTACAGTCAGCTTGGAAATGCTTATTTCTATTTACATGAATATTCCAAAGCACTGGAATACCACCATCATGACTTAACTCTTGCAAGGTAAGAATACTGTATTTTGTTTTACTTAAGGCAAGTTTTATAAATGCCAGTGCTCCCATAATATATTTTTGCAATTAGATTTTGGGGAAACTGCAAAGTGTTTTTTTTTATCAATGTCCAGATCAGTATTTATATTTCACTGCCTGTTCACTATTTTATGATTTTTATATTTTCTTAATTTACGGCTAATTCTTTTCTTAATTTTTGACTTGGGTGAAATATTTATCAATATTATACCTGTGAGAAAATTGAATGTGAGCAAATATACATGGACAACCCAATAGTTATACTTTGAGCAGTTCCGCATTGAACGTATGCTTTAACTATTAAGCATTTTGCATAATCCATTGTACCTGTTCATAACTCGAGTCTATAGGGCGCCTAGGGTTGAGAAAACTATAATTTAAAAAATTGCATTCTGTTGCAGAATTTTCTTGTTAATGTACCTGAATTATTCTTATTTTAAGTAAATGAAGTATTTATATGCAATGCTTATAAAGCTAGGAACTGTTAAGAGATATACAGAGAATTGCTGGGAATACTTAATAATAATAATTGACGTGAAGCTAAAGTGGATAGCTCTTTGAAAGACCCAGCACAAGCAAAATGGGCTGAATGACCACCTTCTGTACTGTAGAATTCTATGATACTGTAGAAGGGAAGGTTCTACAGATTTCAGAAAGAGCAATTGAATGGTCAGTTTCTCACTGCTTTGTTATCTACTGATTTTCAGAACAATTGGTGACCAGCTTGGTGAAGCTAAAGCCAGTGGGAATCTTGGCAATACTCTCAAGGTTTTGGGACGCTTTGATGAAGCTATAGTTTGCTGTCAAAGACATCTGGACATTTCTATAGAACATTCTGATAAGGTAGTAGTGACACTGCAAAAAAAACAAAGTGAATGAATTGTTTTTTAAACAACATTTTTATATGCCTTTGTAACAAATAAATTAAGGGTATGACTTTGCCAATGAACTATTAGCAGTCATAAATATGGCCCAGAATTAAAAGTTCCTGATTCAATTATTGTTTTGCTGAATTTACTAGTTTACTGGTAGAGCAAACTAAAATTAACTTGAATGTCTGTGGTGTTGGGTGTTAAGGAACGCAATTGAATAACTTTGAACAGAATTTTGTCAGAATAAAATTGCTGGGTGAATTACCTTTAGGGCATGTCACCAGCTTTCAACTATTCTTGTCTCTTAGTTCGGAAATGTAACGTGATACATCATTGTATCTTTGAATAAAAAGTGGTGGACAGATTTTGTTTAATTTACATTTCTCGATACTATTTTGTAATACTTTTAATTTCTAATTTCTAGAATTGTTTTTGTTTTGAAACAGATAGGCGAAGCAAGAGCACTTTACAATCTTGGCAATGTGCATCACGCTAAGGGTAAGAATCTTGCTTGTGCAGCAACGCAGGATCCGGGTGATTTTCCAGAGGATGTGACTTCAGCTTTACAAAAGGCTGCGGAATACTATGAGTGAGTATGTGATGCCATTAGAATGTATATTCAGTAAAAGGGCTGTTCTGTCACAGTTGGGTCCATAAAATCCCAATACTCTCACCTTATTTAATCAGCGTTCCACGTTGTGACATCTTTCCGACCTCAAGGGCATTATACATAAGGGCATTATACATTATATATAAGTTGTTGTTGTGGTGTCACCAGAGACATCACATCACATGTACACTTAGATGTTGAAGTAAAGAATGAACTTTTACTATTTCTTTGATGAAAATCAACTATTTTCAAGTATCCCATTGTATTTCCTGAATTTTGTTTGCTGTGAATTTGCCAAAATTGTAAAACTGAATTTATACTAATGATTTAACTGTACTCGTTAGCGCTTTGAGACATCTCAATGTTGTGATAAGGCACTATATCAAATGTAAGGATTATTATTAATAGTAATCACCACGCCATCCATTTAACTTTTTCTTACTTTATATACAGGGAAAATTTAGTTATTGTTAAGGAACTTGGAGACCGAGCAGCTCAAGGACGTGCTTATGGAAATCTAGGGAATACACATTATCTTTTGGGGAACTTTAGAAAGGCAGTGAGATCACACCAAGAGGTATGTGTGAAAAAATAATGTGTTTCCTCTTTCAGAATGCCAGCATGCAAATTCAATGCACCATTTTTGCATGAGGTTTCAACTTCAAATACATGCATAGCTTTACCCCCACACTCTGCTCTTTTACGATCATACTCCCTCAACTTTTACAACTCTGACTTCCTTCATGCCTGCTTCTCACTCTGCCCCACCATTTACCAGGCGATCTTTCAGGCAAACTCTAGAACTCACACTCTATAACTCTTTTCCAAAATCCCTTTCCTTCATTCCTTTTATGCTTTCCCAGAAAACTACCTTCAACTATTCTTTTAGTCACCTTCCCCTACTTCACACCACCCTGAACTCCCACTCAGATTTTGTAAAGTGTAATGGTGTTTTTTAATGTGAAAGGTGCTATGTAAGTGTAACTTTTGTTGAGAGAGTTATGATAGGGATGTTCATTTTGTATAACATTTACATCCTAATTTGCTGCTCCAAATGACCCACGTAGTCATGGGTTGTGTACCGGACGGATAGTGCTCGACACAGATTTGAAACCTTGTTTTTTCACAGTATATTTTGACAGCTCTGTTTTTTATTCTACTGCCATCTGTTACATTTTACAGTTTTTCTGTGGGTGAAAAGTTGCCAGAATTGTTTTTGCCTCTAGACTTGAGTTGTTTTTTTCCCCCCTGTTTGTTTATTTAAAAATAATTCTAAACCCTATTTGTATACTGTGCTCAAGCTCCAGGGAAACTCTTGCCTTTATTTGACTTCAAAAAAGTAACTTATTACATAATGGGTTCTGCAACAGCTCAGGTGTGAAGGTATTTGTGCAAGTGGAGAATTTATAGGCGGATGATGGGGCTAAATTTATTGAAGAGTTGTTAATGGTAGTGTGTGAAATTGCCCAAAACCAGAATTTGTAAATTTGATTTGCTCTGCGTGTTGTGACATTTCACTTGTGTTTGATTTTTCTATCTTGTAAAATTTCTAATGAAAAGTAGATGTTGGAGCAGGGCTGGTGCACTGAATAGTACAGTTAGAGTGCTAATGTTCAATTTCAGTCCAGAATGTTTCTTATCCATCCCTCCACCCCTCTGTCATTCCTATGTAAATGCCCGCAAAACTACAAGGTTTTTATCAACTCATTACATTATTTTCAGCGCTTACAAATTGCTAGAGAGTTTGGAGATAAATCGGCTGAAAGGAGGGCGTACAGTAATCTGGGAAATGCTTCTGTGTTTCTTGGTGAATTTGCTGTGGCTGTTGATCATTACAAGTAAGTGTTTGTGAGAAACTTTTACCGTTTCCTCCGAAATCTTAAAATTATGCGATTCATAACTTTTCTTTCATCTATCTTTGAAGTGTCGTTGAGTACTTTGTCTTTTAAGATGGCCAGGAAGCTGGCCGACTAAAAGACACTTCAAATAGGAAACCATTTCCTATTGGAAACTTTCTGCAATGTAACTGCTGCTGTGTGACAACTGGTTCTGGATTTACAAGTCATGCTCTGGTGGAAAATTGAGAGTGAAGTGTAGTTACTTTATAATGATAATAATATTTGATAAATACTTTGAACTGATCACATCTCCTTCATTTAGGAGGACACTTTACCTGGCTCGGCAGCTGAGGGATAGAGCAGTGGAAGCACAAGCTTGTTACAGCCTTGGAAACACTTATACATTACTTCAAGACTATGAAAAGGCCATAGAATATCATCTGAAACATCTTCTGATTGCACAAGAGCTTACTGACAGGTAAAATTGAAGGTTCATTGCAAATATGGTAGCATTTTTTGTTCAATACAGTTTTTGTTCACATCTTCTCTGAATACAAAAATGTGTTTGTATGTAAGAACAAACAAACAAACAAACAAAACTTACATTTATATAGCGCCTTTCACGTCGAGAGGACATCCCAAGGCGCTGTACAGTCAGGTAGGACAAGAGCAGGGTGGGAAGGATCAGGGCAGGATAAAGCATAGTAGGAAAAGTAACTGTATTAGTGGGCGAAAGAAATGCAACAACAACAACAAAATTGCACTTATATAGCGCCTTTCATGTCGGGAGGATGTCCCAAAGTGCTGAACAGTCAGGTCGGGACCCGAGCGGGGGGAGGGTCAGGGTAGGGGGAAGGAGAGTGGGAGAGGGGGAAGAGTTGGTGGGGCAGCCGAAGGTGCAGTCGAAGAGGAAGGTCTTGAGACTGGCCTTGATGGAGGAAAGGGAGGAAGCAAGGTGGAGGGGCGGAGGGATGGAGTTCCACAGTTTGGGAGCAGAGCAGCTGAAAGCCCGGCCACCGATGGTTGGGCAGTTGACGCAGAGCAGGCCTGAGTCTGCTGAAGGGTGGGGGCGGGCAGGCTGATAGGGAGACAGTAGGTCAGAGAGATAGGCGGGGGCAAGGCCGTGAATGGCCTTGAAAGTGACAACAAGGATCTTGAATTCGATCCTCTGGGTGACGGGAAGCCAGTGGAGACGGGCGAGGGTGGGAGTGATGTGGTCGCGAAGCCTGGTGCGGGAGAGTACATGAGCTTCAGAATTCTGAATGATCTGCAGCCTGTGAAGCGAGGAGCTGGGTGGCCGACAAGGAGAGTTCCCATAGTCTAGCCTGGAAGCAGCAACGAGTGCTTTACTGCAATCATTTGCTCGGTGACCACTATTATCAGATGTACCAAATATCCAGAAAAATTGCAATAACATGCATATCTTAAAGGAATGATTTATTAAAATTTCCAAATATTTGATTTTCATGGATTTGTGAACATTGCATTGTAAAGGATTACGAGCCTCCAGACCCTCCGCGATCCCAACCCCAGCTCGGGTCTGAAACATTGACTGTCCAGCGCCTTGGGATGTCCTCATGACATGAAAGGCGCTTTTTCAAATTTAGTTCTGTTGTTGTTATATTGTACATCTTGTTATTTATTTTTTCAAATTGATTGAAGGCTACATTAAGTGTTGTGTAAAATATCGGCAGCACAATTTCAAACTTGCATCTATTCTGCTAGCAACACTACAGCAATTTCAGGGTAGCCTGACTCTAAATTTCCTGATCTACGTCCTCTTGGAGTACACAAGAATAAGTCCATAACATAACAACAACAAATTACATTTATAGAGCGCCTTTCACGTCGGGAGGACGTCCCAAGGCGCTGGAAACTGACACAATGTGAATGGAGCTTTGTTGATAGCAGAAATCCAAACTCTTGCCTTGAGACTTATTAATATTTGCTGCAAATAAGTTCAAGGTGGGTGGTTTGGGGCATGTACTGCATATTTTGAGCCCTTTGGTTTAGCCTGATAGTGATACAAGTCTTAAGATTTGATTTGAATGAAGGAAAGGATATAATCTGCAATTGAATTTCACTTTAAGCAACCATATAACATTTGGGGTCTGATATACTGTTTATAAAAAATAACCATAGGTTATTAATATAATGCATTTAGATGCTTATATAAGGAGAAAACTGAAAAAAAAACTAAGACGTGAAATGCAAGGTCTTGAGGCAGACATTGAACAAGATTCTTAAATACTAAGGCCCCAAGTAAAACTGTAGAATAGTTAACTATGCTAATAAACATTTCTGTACATGTAAATAGTTATATTGCAAACTGGCTTTTCTATATTCCATGCTGTATTTGCATTCATTCGGTATCTGATAATGTAAGGAATAGTTCATAACATTAAAGTGAAAGAACTTTAAAATATTTTAAATCTGGAAGACGCAAACTTCTTCCTAAGACTCTTACATTATTCAGGTTTCTCTTTTGTAATTTCTCTGATCTATTTGAATTTTAGGATTGGTGAAGGTAGAGCGTGCTGGAGCTTGGGAAATGCATACACAGCACTGGGAAATCATGAACAAGCTGTGCATTTTGCAGAGAAGCATCTTGAAATTTCTAAAGAGGTAAAACAATATTTTAGATTCAAAAGTACTGTAGATAAATTTCTACTAGATTTCCTGTGAAAGTCAGCAAGAATTGCTGCTAAGTACTTTTTACCAAAGTTATAGCACGTGTTTGAGAGAGGGGAAGTTTAATTTTGAGTTGGGATCTGATATGGGGGGTGAATTCTGTTTGTGTTCCAATTCCAATGGAATCCTGACTAAGCACAAAAAATACTGAGACTATATCCTGTGAGTTTTATTGTCCGAACTGTTGAGTCTATATGATTTCCTCCATTTCATAATACTGTGTACTGAATGTTTTAACATATTGTGTGCTTGTTATAGGTTGGGGATAGAAGTGGTGAACTCACAGCTCGAATGAATCTTTCAGATCTTCAGATGGTGTTGGGTTATAGTGCAAATAGCTCAATTTTGTCAGTAAATCAGGAACTGGACTATAACTCTCAAGGTAGGTCCATTGTGTAAAGAAAATTTCAACTTTACATCTGTAGATACAGGTTCCTAGGTTAACTTAATTTTTTAAACTTAAGTTTACAATTGTTAATTAAGTTATACATTAATTTCTCTATAGTAGTAAAATTATTCCTACATTTAGCGTAAATTGTTGTTCAAATGCTAACCCTAAGCTACAGAAATAAAACCCGAAATACTGGATAATACAATTATATTTATAATGCTGGAAAGGTTATTTCACTTGCTTTCTTGTTTGGAGGTAGTGAAATATATCCTCTTCCTGGTTTTATTCAGAAAATGATTTGCTGGAAAACAAATTTCAGCTTGAATTGATAAATGTTTTATGAGCAGAAGAATTAATCAAGTGTTTCAAAACAAAGCAGCCTGAACAGGATAAAAAAGGATGGGGGAGATAAGATGCGAGTTTGATAAAGGAAGAAGATGCAAAGTGACTAGATCTCGACTCATGTCACAGTACCCTTGCCTTCATATTAGTTTTACTCAAGAGTTGCTTCTATTAAAATCAACTATTTTCAAAATAAAATAGTAATCTTCAATCTGATTCATGTTTAATATCGTCGTTCTAGACTCAGGTATTTAAAGCTAATCTCATAAAATTATTGACTAGACACTCATAATTGTTGCTAATTCAGGGTAGAATGAAATTTCAAAATTATTTGTCTCTCTGGCACATGCATAGACAGCATTCACATCGTGTTCCTTTTATTGTGGGATTTAGAAGAGGAGAGTTACATTTCTGAGTGGATACCAACAGCTAGTATTTCAGAGTTGAAAGATGTGGAATGGAAACCACAGTTTGTCCTTGTAAATACTTATTGCATTCTTCCTCCAGGTGCTCGACCACGATTAGGGCGTCGACAGAGCATGGAAAAAATGGAACTTATGAGGTTAACACCAGAAAAGGTAATTAGTTTTTAAAGATATGGAAAATGTTTCAGAGATTCATTGCATGGTGAGTGGAAATTAACTGATGTGATGTTTAAAACTGTTTTCCCCCCCACCCCTCTCTCTCCTCCCTACTAGTTTCAAAACTGGAATAGTGAAATTCTTGCCAAACAGAAACCTGCGCTTTCTAAGCCATCAGCTAAGTTGCTGTTTGTAAATCGATTCAGAGGTAAAAAGTTCAAAAGCAACAGTTCGGCTTCAAAAGTTCTTAAAGACACAAGTAATTCTGTGCCCACAAATGATGTCCGAACACTCGCTCCCCAAAAGGTAATTTGTGCTGCAAGCTGTTTTTGGTTTATGGTTACTGTCACTTTTTATAAAAACTAGGAAATAATTAATTCTAAGATTAACTATTACAGCGAACACGATTTCAAATATGAAGTAGGAACCCTAGGATTTATCAGAGATAATGGGCACTGGATTCATTCCACTTAATTTACACAGATTTTTTTTTCAATTCAACTAAACAACCATTTTCATTTCAGAGGCTAAGCCCAGATATGATTGGGGATGAAGGGTTCTTCGACTTGTTAAGTCGGTTCCAGAGCAATCGGATGGATGATCAGCGGTACTCGTTTGCAACTGCCTCTTCAACTCCTCCACAAACCATGGTGAAATGTGAGCACTCTTCTCGTTGTGTCCAAACCAACCCTGTAATACTTATACTTTCTATGTACCAATACCATCATCTTCTATGCATGTGGTTATCTTTTAAATCACTAGGTTACGTCACAATCTAGATGAAAGCATATATTACAATATTGAAACAAAATTGTTGTATTTGTAAAGCTCAGTGACTTAAAATGTGTTCACTAAAAACATTGGGAAAGATTTCATTCAATATAAGGGGGATTTGATTAACTTTGAGAATGATCAAGAGGCTTAAATTCTTAAAACATTTTTTTTCTTCTGACAGTAAGTCATGAGTTTTGTTAGAAAAACAAACTGGATATAACTAATTAATACACACAGCAAATATTGGGCAGTAACCATGCAGAGTTCAGTTGACATAAATATAATAACCATTTTACCTACAGTTCACATACAGTTCAGATCCAGTCTTTATTACTGGATCTTTGCAGTTTGATCCCATAGGAAACTAAGTCCTCCCTACGTGAAAGGCGCTCTACAAACATAATTTTATTGTTGTAATTGAGATCCCAAACTCCAAATCTAATCTTGGGACAACCTGTCTGGATATAAACCTTGCTGCCTTTACTGCTGAAATGCCCGTTGTACAACGTGCTCAACCACATTTATCACAATCAAATAAATAACACAACTATTTTAATGGTTTCAGCAGTTTTAGCACAAATTCTGATAAATCCTTAAAAGACGTTAGTCACCAAAGCTGTATCTTATTCGGCTTTTATTTGTTCTTGACAATTGCATTTCAAGTACCCACAAGCTAATTTCAAGTCTTTCTTCAATACTCTTGTAGCCCATTCTGCTTCTGTTGTCTCTCCCCAAACGGATGAGTTTTTGGATCTTCTGGCAAGTTCTCAGAGCCGCCGATTAGATGACCAACGTGCAAGCTTCAGCAATCTTCCAGGACTTCGACTTAACCAGCACAATAGCAATTCTGTTCTCAATCACCTAATGAGCAATGGCGATAGCAAGGAGCCAGATGACAAGTTCTTCGACATGCTTGTAAAATGCCAGGTAATCAAACAAGCATTTACCTCACCAAATATGTCAGTTATATTTATGCAAGTCAAACAGTTAATTTCCAGTTGTCTGAAATATTGTTAAACTTTTCACCGTGACAAAGTGATGGTCACAGATAAACGTTTTTAATGTATCGGTTTGTAATTACATTAGGGCTCCAGACTGGATGACCAGAGATGTGCACCACCACCATTGCATAAAGGCCCTACCGTTCCTGATGAAGACTTCTTCAGCCTGATTTTGCGATCTCAAGCTAAACGTTTGGATGAACAGCGCTTCACATTTCCTTCAAATGTGAAAGAAAAAAAGAAGCTCAATTCCAATTGAATGAATGTGTTCTTGGATACTTAAAACACTAATTATTCAAATGAAATAATGTCAGAAAAATGCACATTCTGTATTGTAAATATTTAAATCACCGTCTTCTGAAGTCTATGTATGCCACTAGCAGGGGTAAACGTTGTCATTTTCAAAAATTTATAAATTTTCAAGGTTTACATAAAAATACCAATGACTGCAAATGGTAAAACTAGATCAATATCTTTCATTTTTGTTCCTACACTCTTCCACAAAACACATTTTTGGTTTAAAAATGTTTTTTATTCTCCACCACTGTTTTGTTGAATAGTCACAATTATTACAACTCTCAGTCGAACTTGCAGAAGGTGAGAAAACCATTGGTTTTAAAAATTTTCAGAAAATTAGCAAGACATGACCACCACCACAACTCATATTTGTAGATGTTTACAGAATTATGTTAAGAAAATTACTAATGCCTTTTTTTTTAAAAAAAAGCTGATTTAGCAGAATAATGCTACCCATTAGATTTTTTTAAAAGTGAAAGTGTGGTTGTTATACATTAATTACATTAATTCCTGTAAGACACATGAAACAAACAGAATATTTTCTGTTGTAAACATTTTTGAAAAACGTTTTGGACCTCAATCTACTGCCAATCTGTTTGGTTTAACCTGAAGTTAGTTTATTGAAGGGACTTTTGTAACTGTTTTTGTCAGTTCTTTTTTATTTGTTTTTGTAACGTCTGCTGTAAGAAATGCTTTTAGACTCATTGAATACTACTGTACATTTTGTTGTACATGTTTTTGCTAGATGTAATTGTTTTTATGCTTCAAGTACTTTTGTGAATTCACAAAATTTTTATGATTAAAGCTACCAATCTATATTTTTAAACTCATTTGTTCCATACCTGTTTTCAGTCACAGGGACCATCATAAATGCCATTTTTTGGCAAGAGTATACTTTAATATTCTGTAAAAACAAAGTATAATGTATTTTAAGTTAGTAAAGTCTGATCAGGCATCTAGTTGATAACATCAATTTGAATGTGTATGTGTGTCCCAGCCAGCAATATCAAAGTTGATTTTGGCAGCAGGCAGGATAGAAGAGAAATACTGTTCCCTAAATGGAAAACTATGTGTACCATACCCAAATCCAATAACAGCTTTTAGGTGTCAATAATTATAACTATAGTGTTGTATAAAACCTCTGAACAACAACTTAAACTTATAAAGTGCCTTTCATGTCGGGAGGACGTCCCAAGGCGCTGATGAGGAAGGAGGAAACTTCAAGGAAAATTATGCTCTGTACAAAACTATTCAAAAACTGGTCCCAGATATAAATTAGAAAAATGTGATTGTTAACAACATTGATTAACTGAATAATTACAGTATTCAATTTGATCTAAGAATTTTTGAAAAAAGTGCATACTCTTATGCAGCCACTAGAGGTCACTTGTGTGCTTTTCAGAATGAAGCACTGGCGTGTATTGGAAAATCAATCTTTTATATCTAATAAAAGCACTTAAACCAAGGTGAACTCTTCTTTCTAAATACATAGGAAACATTCTGTGACAAACTGAATATTTTATGTCACCATCCTAAACCTTTTGTCCAGTAATTTAAAATATGGAACATTTCAATCTGAAATCCGCCAAGTGTCTGGGGAGATTAGAAGTGTCCCATCGACTCTGAGCTCTAAAAAGTGCTTGTTTTAAATCGTACAGTTTCTCATGTATGTTTTAGATGTTAATTTTTATTAACTCAGTGACCTACTTTGGAAGAACATAATTAGAACCACATCTACATTCTCACTGACACTCTAAAACTGGATTGCTTCTTAACCTGGTTTTCACTGCTCCTAGATTACTGGTATGCTTTGTCGATATTTTAATGTACAAACTGCTTTCATCTTTCAAAAGAACATAATGTAAACATTGAACTCAAACTATGGTCACATTTTTATTATGCTGATCTGTTTTATGGATGCTAAAGTAGAATTCATCATCTTTATATTTGCTCTTGTTTCAGAAGATTTACTTACTGAAATGCGTAATGTCTATTTTGCTGGCAAAGGCAGCAGCAAATTTACACCCAGCAATGTCCCAACAGCAGGCATTAAATGACTGACAGATTTATAAGCAGATCATTACAATTTCTTGATTTACCTTCATGAACTGCTATTTGAGCTACTAGAATACTTAGCATTGAATCAAGTGCAGTCTTCCTTTACCTGACCAATCTTGCTTGGGGAGAGAAAAATTAAGATTTGTAGACTAGACAGAATTAAGTTGAGTTTGATTAATTAAACTTTTAAAACTGGAAGCTTCCTTGTGAGTACAAAATGAAATGTTCTGTATTTATTAATGTACAGTAGAATAGTATACTCCCAACAAAATGATTGAATATAAAACAAGTAAAAGTATTTAGTAGTATACAAATGTGGAGTGGGGAGCTAGGTTTATTTTGCCCATCACATCACTTTTAAACAGGTAAAAGATTGGGTATTTGTTTTTATTAGAGCCGGCTGCATGGTTAACAGCATGAAACAAATTGAGCTTATTAAAGCAGATACTGTAAATAGGAGCGATGATGCCATTCTCAATAACAATATCAAACGTGGGAAAAATTAAAGAATTTAACAAGCATATTGAGATCAGAATTAATGGAATTTCACTTCATTTTCAATTTTAATGAAGAGGAAACACCTGCCTAATTATAGACGGTAGAACTCTCAGAATGTATGTTTTCTATTTAAAAAAATGTGCATGGTGCTTTTTTTTTGTCTTTAAAATCAATTGGATTTTGGAAAAAAATTGCAGTAACAATATTTTTTGAATAAACTCAAATTACCTGCATATATAGCTTTACGGTGGTGCTCAGCAGGACATAAGGACATTTACAACATTGTAAGATGTGAAGCTTTGTACAACTGAACTCTGATGAAGGTTCCAAATCCACAGTAAACTACCAAGGGAGCCACTGGCAACAAATATTAATCAACATGGCCTAGGCTGCAGTCATTACTGGCTCAGTTTCTTGAATTGAAGTCTTCACATGTTCGAGATTCATTCCAGATTCTGCATTTTTGGAGTCCTACGAAACATGTTTGTTGGTTATTTAGTTATTTTGAAAACGCTGTGAACAATCCTAAAGATATTTGGCTCACTTTATTTCACTATTGCTAAGTATTTGAAAGGCGATAAACTCTTTGCTATATATGCAGTTTCTACTCTACACCTTTATTAGTTGTGTTTCAACTGTAGCTCCAAACCACTATCGCGGTTTGTTTCCTGCTTCTCCTTTAATTACTCAAACTAAGTTTCATCAACTGGACATTGACTTTCAAATATACCGAGCATTGAATTAATAGTATTATAAAACCATATGCAATGCGGGAGACATGAAGTGAAATACTTCTGGTTAAACCAAGGGGTGATCCAAGCTCTTTTGCTGAGAGAGAATTGTACAGAATTTGCTTTTGCTCCTGACATCCCTTAAACCCTCGACGATGTTTCTGTTACCTCGGAACCTTGGAGCTACAAACACTTTTCCTGCTTCAAAAATGACAAAGTAACATCCTCCCATCACACTTTGCGACAACTTTCACTCACCTCAAATTTTGCCATTTATTTTAACACTCTTCCCACAAGCATGATTCAAGCAAACTTGCTTACAATCATCTACTTAGCATGAACGTTTTCCATGGAAATGCAGTTTCAGCTTCCACCAGAACAGTCTTTTGTTTTCATCTAAAAATCTAATTGATCCCACCACCTCTACTCTTGTAATTTACATGTCCAAGTTACTTTAATTGCAATTATGTAGTACAGTAAAAGTCTGTTTATCTGTGACCCGATCAACCGTAACTTCCGTATAACTGGCACCTCAAAAAAAAGGTCCCCATTCGATTAACCAGATCTTATCCGGCACAATTGCTATGGCGCATTTAATGAGTTGATTGTCACAGGAGAGTACAGTACGATTAGCTCTGAATGCTGCTGGTAGAGGTACTTCCGGGTTTGGGTCTTAAAAGGGCAATGTTTTTCGTCTCTCCTGTTTCTCTTCCTCTTTTTCTTTTTCTCTCTCCTGCTCCTTCCTTCCTCTCTATCTCTCCCTCTCTCTTTCTATCTCTTCCCCTTTCTTTCCCTCTCTCTCTGGCGGATACTACATTGCCTGTGTAGCCTGACGGTATCGTGGTTTTATACACTTGTTTTGGTGGGGGGTGGGGTGGGAGAAGGAGAGAGAGGCAGGGAGAGAGAGGGTGGGGTGGGGGGAGGAGAGAGGGAAAGCGGGGGGGAGAAAGCGAGGGAAAGAGGGTGGGGGGAAAGAGAAAGAGAGAGGAGTGGGAGGAGGAGAGAGAGGGGGTGAGTTGATTAATTTAGATGGAAAATGAGAGTGGAGGGGGGTTGGGTTTGGAGCCATTGAGATGCCAGACTGACTGAGTGTGTGTGTGTGTGAAAGAGAGAGAGAGAGAGGGGGAAGGAGGTAACTAAAAAAAAGTGGTAGAAACGGCAGTACCCCTTTAAGTCACTACAGTACACCATTGTTGCTTTGTGATTGTGTGCTGTGTTTATAGACTGTAATCGATATTTATTGCTTTATTGGTAAGTATCCATACAATATTCTGTTATTATTTAGTCTATTATTAATATGGTATGTTTGAAAATGTTTAATTAAATTTTTTTTTAACAAAGGTTTCTATTTTTTGTGTTGGGTATTTAGCAACTGGCCACCCGAATACCCGGCATGGGTTTTAACCGGCATTGGCCAAGTCCCGAGGGTGCTGGATAAACGGGCTTTTACTGTAAATACTCAAATAAAGGTTTGACTTTCAGTGTAAAGCTTTCGGAATCTCTAAGGAAACCTACTTACGTTCCGATATTTTCTAGTGCTGGTACTTGAATTTCAGGTTCTCTTCCACTCTTTTGATTACCACCTTTTGTGTCTACAGCTCTGCCCTCTGAGCGAGGCAATGAAATTTTAGCATTGGGCACATCATTGGTTTTGAGGTCTTCTGGATCCTGTCCAGTTTGCTCTCGGGTTTCCTTCTGGTCTGGTTTTCTCTGTTCCAATACCGCTTCATCTTCATCATTCCCACCAGCTTTGGGTTTGGCTTCCAAATCACCAGCTCCACGTTCTTCAAAATTACTATCGACAAAGTCTTCTGTGCGATATTGTGCAGTGCGTGCTGGTGGCTGTGCACGGTATACAGTGGGTCTGTGAGAAGGCCCAAGTTCTTCAAGAAACCCCGGGGGAAGTCGATCTGCTACCTTCCTTTGGCGCAATTGGTCACTGCCTCTTCTGTTAACGGGCATCGCAACTCTTTCATACATGGTGTTTCCATCGTGTTTATAAGCATGTCCCGCCCCCTGTTGATCTAGATCTCTTATTATATTAGAACGTGGAAATATGGCTGGATCATGGTCTTGGTTGCCACCTCTTCGGAGCATCGGCATATGCGCGGCATCGCCACCAGCTTGGTAATCCACATATCCTCCGCCTGGCTGAAGGGCATAATTAGCACCATATGGCACACTGTGGTACATGACTGGAGGAGGCGGCTGGCCTTGATGACCCGTGCCTGGAAGTTGTCTCATTAAACCATACTGAACAACTGCATGGCCGGAGGAATAGCAGAATGCCTGTAAAACACAAAAGGAAACAACCCACAGTTAGATCTGTACAACTGTAATTAATTATTCTGATATTAGAACCACTTCAGGCAGTGTGATTTATGTTGGTGCAATAATAATACTAAGAAGAAGAGTCCTTGCATTTAACACCGTGTCTTATCACATCATCAAGACGTCCTCGGGAAGGGGGTGGGTGTTTTAAAGCAGCACAATATTCATTGATATTGTACAGTAATAAGCCAAAAGATGATCCAGGAACTTTTGATGGTTTTTACTGAAGGTATGAACCAATCTCATCCTTAATAAGATTTTTTTTAAAAAAAGGTAATTTCCAATAAAATATATAAAATTAGGGTATTGATCACCTTCGGTAGTGATGCCAACTAATAAGGAGCAAGAAATATAATTCAGGCATCTCGCTAGATAATCGCTGTGCTGCAGGGAACAGAGCAGATTTGCTCCTGTCGATGTTACATACAACAATAATCTTTGTATTTGATATCACATCTAAACATTTCAAAGCACTCTCAAGCATTTTTGGCTTTAAGTGCAGTGGTTGTATATGGACAGGCAATAACAGCAGCCAATTTGCACACTGTAATATCACACAAACAGTCATCAAGTGAATGATCATATCTCATCATGACGAGCATACAACACAGTCTAGGCTGACCTAGTGCTGAAGTTCAATGGTATTGTTGCTTCCCTATAGCAATATAGCTCATTGACCTTTGGCAGTCTGAGGAGAGGCAAATGGTAAAATCTGCATCATTTCATTCTTTCATATTTCCCCATTAATAACATGCCATCCACCAATAACATTGAACCCAAAAGATAACCGGCTTATACAATCCCTATATCAAAACTATACTTTTGTCATTAAAGAAATAATACTTACAGCAAAAGACACGACTATGACAAGGCACACCATAATTTGTAACATCCATGGAAGGTCTTTAAGAATGTCTCGCAAAAAGCGGCTGATTGGTTGCCCAATGTGATTCAATGGCTCGATGATAAATGATGTTAAAGTAAGTGCCAGTGCCTAGAGCAGAAAACATTGAATTGATGTCTATGTCTAGTGCAAACAGAATGAAACATTTTAGAATTTGCAGCTCAATGCTATTCATGTTACCTTTGTTGGAGGGACTTCAAGAATAGGATTCACTAATATATGTTCATAGTATTTTTCACAGGGATCTTCATGTATAGTCCATATTCGCATAAACCATTCTATTTAGATCAGAGTAACCGGATGTTAAAAGCTACATCAATTCCAAATAAATGCATTTCAAAATTAAAACTGCAAAGAATTATCACAAAATGCTTCTAAAATCAGTGCCATCACCAAACTGATTGATTGGTACCAAATCTAGAGGGTCAATGCCTCTAACCACTCAAACAAAAATTGCCACATTTAGAAGTTCACCAGAAGTGTACATGTTATTTTTCCTTCTCTACAATTTCCCCCCTGTGGTTTCTCTCCAAAATGGGATACTGTTCTAATACCTTCATCCGAGTTACCCTGTTCCATATGCGATCAATGAGAGAGACTGATATTATATATTGATATTATATTGCTTTTTGAACCTGTTTGTCCCTCATTGCCTCTGCTCCACTATCGGTGGCTATGCCTTTAGCCGCCACGCCCTGAGACTCTGGAACTCTCTCCCTCAATCCATCTGTCCCCATCTTCAAAACCCACCTAAAGACCTTACTTTTTCAACGTGCTTACAGTGACCTTCCCCCTCCCTCTCCCCCTGACTCAGTATTGGACTCCAACACTGTTAAGCACTCTGGGACACTAAACCGTGTGAAGATTTTTTCAACCCTTAAAAATACTTACGAGAGAGACTCCCCTTCCAATCCATCCTCTCAACCCCTGTACATACAGATCTATCAAGTTCGAGCTTGACAGCATCAGCATGTCGCTGAGCGAAAGCAATCTGAAAATCATTTTAGCAAAAGTTAGGTAATGCAACTTCAGCAAGCATCAATTTAGGTTAGAGTAAAAACAATAACAACACCCATTTACATAGCACCCTTCACATAGGACAACATCTTGCAATGTTACAGTGGCAGTATGAATGTAATTTTGTTGTCGCATTAGATTTAGTGCAAGAGAGAAGGGAAGATAATCCTGGCCTTGGTCAAAGAGGTAGGTTTTAGGGTGAGGCATTAAACATAGGAGGGTGGGGGAGGCGGGGGGAGGGCGTTGAGGAGGAGGGGTAGAGGCAG
Organism: Hydrolagus colliei; assembly: GCA_035084275.1. Classification (NCBI taxonomy): domain Eukaryota; kingdom Metazoa; phylum Chordata; class Chondrichthyes; order Chimaeriformes; family Chimaeridae; genus Hydrolagus; species Hydrolagus colliei. The sequence goes on along the minus strand of CM068749.1, from coordinate 13,304,311 downwards.
GGAGTTCCAGAAGCTGAGGATGTAATATTGAAGGATTCACCACTGCTGGTGACTCAAAGTGGGTAGGGGGGGTGGGTGCTTTAGGCCTGTGGTAACTGAGCAGAGTGGGTGGGCAAAGAAGATCAGAGAGATAGGGAGGTGCTAGGGCCTGAAGGGAATCTATCTAACATTCAAAGTTTTGTACAGTTGAGAAATTATGATACCACGCTCTAAAATTCAGCTGAACAAATTGTAACGCATAATTCTAAACACTTAGAATATTTAAACAACAAAAAGCAACATACCACAATGCTCTTTCTATTTATAACACAGAATATGAACCATGTCACAGGATCTTGAAACCAAATATATATTTTTAATAATACATCCATTCATCTAAGCAAATTCTGGCACGTACCTTGTACAAGTACACCCAATTCCAACCAATGCTGATGAAAAAGCAGAGGACAAAGAAACGAACTAGTTGTGTAAGTGGTGAGATAAAGGTCCATACTTCAGTCGTGATAATTATAGTCACACAGGCCATGCTGGCAGACAACTGTAAAGAAAGGTTTACAACATATATCAGGGTAAAAGCACAGCACTCATGATCAAAGCTTACAACACCAAAAGTTATATTCACACTAAAATCATATTATTATTAATTCTTGCATTTTATCAGGTCATCAAGATGCCTCAAGGCGCTTCACAGAACATGCTGTAAAATGGATTGACTTGATATTTTATGGGCAAAAGGAGAACTTATGTCTCTTGTGGTGGGAAGCATTTTGATATACGCCAGCAAGACATTATCTTATAATTTAAATAAACGGGTTTGTAATTGGAAATGTTAAATATTGAAGGGGTTTTGTATTGACACATTAAGAACTCACAGATCAGATATTTAGATCTCATGCATTTTATGGACCCAGAAACAACCATGTTGTACCACCTGTATGATCTGGGAATGGGTTCATTTACCCAACTGCTCTCTACGCAGCAGAGCTAAAGCAAAAAACAGTAACAATTTCAATCTTACCAAAAGTACTGTCATGGGATCCACTCCAAATGTGTCTTCAAACTTCCATTTCCACATGTCAGGATTGTGATTCTTAAAGTTAATTAGAATTTTACTAAGTGCATCATCCATCGCACCAGCTCTCCAATTTTCATCGCTCAGAAACTTTTTAATTTCAGCCACATCCTGCTTTGTAATGAATACATCTGCATCGTAATGGAGTTCATTGTTGTTGTCATCCGGCTGCAAAAAACAAAGAATTATTCCTTTTCTTATATTAGGTTTGGTCAGAGCAGAAACAAATCTTTCACATTGAGGGGATCTTAAAGGACTTTAGATAACTAACAGGATAGAGAAGCCGGGGGGGATGCACAGAAAGGTGACCAAAAGTGCCATCAAAGAAATAGGTCTTAAGCACTTGAAACTAACTGTACGATTTGTTTTAGATTTGTTTACAGGAAATATTTCAACTTTGGCAATTCCCTTCATAGTATCCTGAACTACAATTTGGTCAATCTTGAAATCTTAATCGACAGGTACAAGAGAAGACCGAACACAGTTGGTTTCCATGGGATGAGGAAACCCATAAAATAACAAAATAACTCATTTGTACTCCTAAGTAGATTAAATTGAAGCAAAAATTACTTACTAATCCCAATTTTCCAACTTCCAAAAGTAGTTTATTCAGGTATCGCTTGAAAACAGGACTGCAACTCATTTCTACAGAGTCAGCTGAAGATTTCTTTTTGAATTCTTCAACCATGTGTTTCTTGAGGTACAAAGAGAGAGTTTATGGTTAATCAATGCACCAACATCCAGCACCTTCACCTGCCAGCTATGCTACAACAGTTAACACAAGTTGCAGCAGTAAAAAAAATTGTATTACACTGATTGTAATTCTTACATTACTTTACTGGCAATCGCATTAACCTAAGCATCACAGAACAGTAATACAAACCTCATTTTGTAACATTTCAAGTTGTCTCCGACAATTAGACAATTCTGCAGAAGGGTCATCGCTCCCCTGTGTTTCCACATTGTCTTCAGGGGATGTATCAGAATATTGCTCACTTTCGGTCTCCAACAAGGAAATAAAGAAAGGCAAAATCACAATCACACTTACACACAATAAATCAAACACTTAGTAACCAACAACTAGAAATACAGATGCCACCCATCCCAACAGCGCTAACCTAAATCCACCAAATTCTGAAACTGTGACGCATTTCACTTTATTTTGAATTTCCCTCAACTGTATCAAAAAAGAGGCAGATGGGTGGTGGGGGGATGTAAATAATGTGGAGGTGGATAACAGCTATTGGGCATGAGACTGTAACTGCTGAGTTTAACTAAAGCTAAAACTGTAGTTGGCCATGAGATTACTGTTGGGCAAGCTTTCGGTTGCTTCTATTTCTGCTGCGTGGGACATCCTAATTGTTCGGGATTTGGCTTGGAGGGTTAACAGTTGGTCCTGGTTTTCGGAAATTGCCTGAAGTAAATCCCAAACGAACTGTACAAAATGCCAAAGTTAATCCGGAGAGCCATTCAAAAAAAATGTACGTTGACTTTTTTTAAAATCGTGTCTCATTCTGACAATGCACATTTCTGCTGCGATAAATTTTGCTGCAAACATATTTGCACTGCTGATAAAACAATCGTTACCGGCTGTGGTTTGATCATTCTGCCTGTTACAGCATCGTAGTTCAACATATCATGGGGATCGATCCATTCATCATCGTCCTGATCTTCCAGTCCATTCACGGTCAAAAGCAGCCCAAAAATTAACCAACGCACACACATAGTTTCTTCTGTAGAGTGGGAGAAACTGGGCACTGAATGTAACATATATTAGGAGATAAAATAACAATGATAATCCTTGCATTTGATATAGCACTTTTCATGTCTTCTAGACAATAACCACAACAAAATTACAGTACATTTGTATAGCGCCTTTCACATCAGGAGGACGTCCCAAGGCGCTGGACAGTCACTGCTTCAGACCCGAGCTGAGGACAGGGAGGTGGGGGGTAGGGATGGGGGGGATCAGGAGTTGCCGATGTATCCATCGAAGAAGATGTCTCAAAGCTCTTCACATAATATACTGTAAAGTGAATCGACTGTATATTTGTGGGCGAAATGCAGCACAGAAGTGTCCCACAAACAGTCGCAGATTGAAATGGCTTTTTTTTTGGAGGGGTTATTATCAGGCGTGTGGAATAAGGACACTTGCCCAAGGTTCCGCCCTGCCTGGATTTGAATCCAGGTCTCCCGCACTAAGCTCCACGACCACATCACTCCCCCGACTCTATTGGCTCCCATTCCCCCAGAGGATCAAATTCAAGATCCTCGTCCTCACTTTCAAGGCCGTTCACAGCCTTGCCCTCCTCCTACCTCTCCGACCTGCTGCCTCCCTCTGAACCTGCCTGCCCCCTCTGTTCAGCCTGTCTCTGCCCCCCCCCCCCCCCCCCCCCCCGCACTCTGGAACCCCTTCCCACAGTCCCTTCGCCCCAACAACAACAACAACAAATTACATTTATAGAGCGCCTTTCACGTCGGGAGGACGTCCCAAGGCACTGCACAGGAGGCGTGTGACCCGAGCTGGGAGGGGAGTGTTTGGGAAGGGATGAGACACGTAGGGGAGGTCGAAAAATTCGGGTTGGAACAAAAGGCACGGTCGAAGAGGAAAGTCTTCAAACCGGCCTTGAAAGCGGAAAGGGAAGAAACGAGACGGAGGGATTTGGGGATGGTATTCCATAGGGTGGGAGCGGAGAAACTGAAGGCCCGGCCTCCGATGGTGGGGCGGTTCGGGCGGGGGGCTTGGAGCAGGCCAAGTCCTGTTGAACGGAGGGTCCGGGTGGGCTTGTAGGGGGAAAGTAGATCGGTTAAATAGGACGGGGCAAGGCTGTGTAAGGCCTTGAAGGCGAGGACGAGGATCTTGAACTCAATCCTCTGGAGAATAGGGAGCCAATGGAGACGGGCGAGGGTGGGGGTTATATGTTCGCGGAGGCGGGTGCGGGATAGTACACGGGCTGCAGAGTTTTGGATGACCTGCAGCCTGTGAATGGAGGAACTGGGGAGGCCGACGAGGAGTTTCCATAGTCCAGCCTCGAGGTGATGTATGCATGCACGAGTGTTTCGGCAGCGCGGGGGGTAAGATAGTTGCGGAGCCTGGCAATGTTGCGCAGGTGGAAATAAGCGGTGCCGGTCAAGGCACGGATGTGGGGGAGGAAGGAGAGTTTTTGATCGAACATGATGCCGAGGTTCCTGATTGGCTTTGTGAGGTGGAGAGTGCAGCCTTGGATGTTGAGACTGGCAGCGCCCGATGTGCGGAGGCGCTGGCTTGAGCCGATCAGGAGAGCCTCGGTCTTACTCACGTTCAATTGCAAAAAGTTGTCCCTCGTCCACGACTCGATGTCGGACAGACATGCTGTCAGAACATCGATCGTCTGGGGGTTGAGGGATGACGCAGAAAGGTACAGCTGGGTGTCGTCCGCATACATGTGGAAATTTACCCCATGTTTGCGGATGACGTCGCCCAGAGGGAGCGTGTAAAGGGTGAAAAGCAGGGGGCCGAGGACAGAGCCCTGGGGGACGCCGTGAGAAACTGTGCAGAGGTTTGAGGAAAAACCATTGGAAGATACAAAATGTAGGCGGTGGGTCAGGTAGGAATGGAACCAGTCAAGGACTGTGCCTTGAAGGTTGAGGTGGGAGGAAAGACGTTGGAGGAGGATGGTGTGATCGACTGTGTCGAACGCAGCAGACAGGTCAAGGAGGATGAGGAGGCAGAGGGAGCCCTGGTCACAGGCGGTTAGGATGTCATTTGTGACCTTGACCAGGGCAGTTTCTGTGCTGTGGATAGGGCGGAAACCTGATTGGAGGGGTTCAAGGAGTGAGTGAGTTGAAAGGAAAGAGCGGAGCTGGGAGGCAACCACTCTTTCAAGGACCTTGGATAAAAACGGGAGGTTGGAGATGGGTCGATAACTTGATGATTGCGACGCATCAAGGGAGGGTTTCTTCAGGATAGGGGTGATGGTGGCTGTTTTAAGGGAGGTAGGGACGGTACCTGAGGAGAGGGAAAGGTTAATGGTGTCAGAAATGAGCGGGGCTAACAAATGGAGCTGGGTGCGGAGGAGGGGGGTGGGGATGGGGTCCAATGAGCACGTGGTGGGTTTCATGGAGGTAATTATTTTTGTGACTGAAAACGGGGTGGTGGGGTTGAAAGTGTGAAATGGGGGGTGAGTAGGGGTTGAGGTAACTGATGAGGGCGCGGAGGTGGAGGAGTGGTTGGGGGGAGGAAACCGCAGAGCGGATTCTCTCTATTTTGGACTCGAGGAAGTCCCACTCCCTCCCTTGCCTCCTTCAAGGCTGGTCTCCCCAAAACCCTCCTCTTCCACCGTGCCTCCCGCTGCCTCCCAAACTCCAAGCGTGGAAGGCGCTCGGCAAAGGTAATTTTGTTGTTGGTTGCAAGGCGAGTTTACAACACAAAATAAACCGACACCAATACAAGGAGGCTTACAGGACATAGGAGAAAATGATCAATAAATCCAGAAAACACATTGCCTATCAATCCACACGCGATATAGACAACAAGAGACAGGCAATAATACATGTGGGATGTTTGCTTAAACTCCCTGCTTCGTTACTCTCTGTGTATCTATATTTAGATCCCAATTTTGGCCTATTGTCACTTCCTGATTGGGCTTTCCCCACCCCCCCCCCAATTTGCCCAACCTCCACTACCCGGACACTGCAGACAGGAATCCTCTCTCTGTACAAACGCCTGGGCTCCGCCTCAGCCAAGCCAAACCCCGACTGCTCCGCGCTGGGTTTGCACTCAAACACACCGCATCAAGGTTGCCAGTGACCCAATGCTCAAGTGCAATTAACATTGTAACCAAGGCATCGCATACAGTGTGTCTGTGTTGGTCAAGTCACATCAGGACGGTCGGATCCGATGCAAAAGTCTCCCCCCTCCCCCTCCCCCTCACACACACACACACACACCCGGAGTCCAGCTGCCAATCACACACGGAATAATAAACGAAACGCACTAATTACCAACGATTTGCAAAATCCTGCAAAACAAATGGTGATTCCAGCTCCTCCCTCCCCCCCCCACACACACACCCACCACCTCCTCCTCCTCCCCTCAGTCTCAGTCTCAACTCACAGGCGATGAAGCAGAAACGACACATCCGCTGCAGTCAGTGGCCTGGGAGCTGTAGTCCCTCCTGGTTGTGGCCCCGTAAACAACGCCCCGACATTGACTACACTTCCCAGGCGCTTCAGTCACCGCTGCCAACCTTCACTGCGGGGCTCAGGCTTTGCGTGGGTCCGGCTGCATCGCTAATGATTCACCGTGCGCTGGTTTTAACTCCGTGAAGCCACCCACGTCCCACCCATGGCCTGTGAGTGGGAGCCATGGTGGTGATGGGGAGGATGAGAAGATCAACAGACGTGTTGCTGTTGTAGGACAAACGTGAAACAGCCCAGCCCTGGTCTGGTGATATCTGGGAGAACCCCAGGCTCCTGGCTTCCTTCACCACAGCACCACACACCCTTATTACAGGATTTATTAATCCTGTAATAAAAAGAATAATAATCCCTGCATGTGATATGGCGCGCTTCACATCTTCGAGACGTCTCACGGCACATCGCAGAATGTACCGTAAAGCGAATGATTGACTGGGTTTTCTAAAAAGGGCGGCAGCCAATTGCGCGCGGAGGTGTCCCACAAACGGTCGTCGTGGATTTAAATGACCGATTTTATCGTTGTGTTTTTTCGGGGGTGGGTGGGGTGGGGGGGGGGGGGGGGTGGAGGGATTATTATTAGGAAGCGTTCTGAGACGCCGCCCGGCGTGGAGGGCGCTATATAAATCAAAGTTGTTGTTGTTGTTGTTGTTGTTGTGGGCGTGTGGAGTAAGGAAACTTTCGCCCTGACCTGCCTGGATTCGAAACGCTTCGGCGAGTGTTCTAACCACTGAGCTACAGGACTCCCCAAGTCTGACTGACAATCCTGTCTGACAGTTGGTATCAGGAAGCGTGTGAAGAAGTGCAACATTGCTTGACTGACATGACACACAGCAAAATGATGCAGTATCTCGCAACAGTGAGGTTTGGAATAACAACTTGGGAGTTTAAAAGGACACTTCACTTCCCATAGATTTTTTTGTCTGACACGTGGAAAGCCGTCACCGTGCTTAAGAGTATGCAAACCAAGCTGAGATTTCCATGTATCCCACCTACGCATGGAAATCCCAGAGATAGTTTGTTGGAGTGGAATGCGCAATCTCTCCCTTGAAGGAACGCATCCTGCTGACCTAATTTGGGAGAGTATTAGGCGCAGGTTGGCAAGAGCCAAGACTTGGGGATACCAGAAAGCTTGGTAGCAGCAGGGCTGGAAATAGACCAAGGGAAAAGTGGGAGGAAACCAAAGGCGCAATTGGAAGAGGTTATTTTGAGGTGATATTTCAAAACAGATAGAGAGGGAGGTGAAGTGGAGAGTTGGAGTTCCAAAGGTTACGGGCAGCGTAACTGAAGGCTTGGCCACCGATGATGGTGCAGATGGGATAGGGGACGTGCAGTAGTCCTGTTAGCTGAACAGAGGAGGTGAGCAGAGGAGTAGTTGTCGTTTCTTTGATAAAATTTCCTCTTAACTTTAAACTGCACATATATTACTTACCATTCACCTTGCTTCAGATCTCACCATCTATATTGGAAGGCAGTAGTAACTTTGTGAGGTGATTTTTCATCGCCAACTTGCATAGCTGGATTGTTGCTGAAATCAGTCAATCACTAATAGTTTTCAATCCCAAAGTGGGTACCATCAACATTGTCAGTTACCCCTCATTTACATAACCTGTCTGTCTTTAATAACTATAGCTTCTGTTGTTTAATGTATGTGTTGGAAATATTAACCTGTTGGAAGTGTTTAAAGTTTCTATAATGTAGTTTAAAACACTGGTTGTTTAAACATAGTTATTGTCTGATCGGAATCAGCTCAGGTAAACCTGTACAAACACCAAAAGTTCGAAAAAGAACGAGCGGATGTGAATATCAGTTTTTAGAATAATATTAATTTAAATACATTTTTAAATTAATTTAAATGATTGTGACCTGGATGGCGCCATCAAGACTCCAAAGACGTCAGTTTAACAGTTTGGCAGGTAAGTTAACATTCTGACATGCAGATGAAGGATTGGAAAGCTTACTTGTCTCCTAATGGGCAACTGAGTGAACTATAAGGGCACCAATTACATCTACCGTAAGTCATTTACTTCTCTAATTCATGGTTGTGTAATTCATTGCTATTCATGGAAATCACTTGAGAACTATTTTTGAGGAGTTTGGGATTCTGAATGATCCATAATAAAAACACAGTTGAGTTTTCTTAACGGTGTCTCATTCAAGCTCTCTTGTTATTTTTCAATACAGTACAAAGAGGGAGTAACACAAATGGGTTCAGCCTAGGTCACAGAGGTATTCAGAAATAAACCAGATTCACTGAAGCTTCCCAGTATGCATTGATTAGAGATCAATCTGGTAGTACTTGTCATTGTGAAACTAACTCATTTAGCAGTCTTTTCTTGGCTGCCAGACAGTTGTTGTTCGCAGGCTTCTCCCAACAATGCTCTGTCATTGATTGTAGAGAGGTAAGAAATTGAGACCACTTGGTCTCAATTTTCATAAAAATAATTCTAACTGTAGTTTAATAGAAGAACTTCTCTGGATCATCATTTGATAGGAATATTAATATTAAGCTGTACGCTGCAACACAGAATAATTACAATAGTACTGATGACATAGCGCTTTATTATGTTTGAGATGTCTCACAGCGCTTCAGAATATACTGTAAAGTGAACTATGTTTTGTGGGTGAAACACAAGAGGCTAATTGCCCACAGCAGTATCCCACAAGCAGTCGTTGATTGAAGTGACTCTTTTTTTGAAGGAATTATTACTCCTGGAAAAACTATCCACAGGTCGACCAACAACAAGGTTCCTACTTACCTCTAGGTAAACAGAGGTGTATGGAGTAAGGAAACTTGCCCAACATTTCGCCCTGCCAGGAATCAAACCCAGGTCTCTCGCTTACGAGGCGAGTACTTGAACCATTGTGCTACATGATTCAAATGCTCATTTACAGCAACAACCTGCATTTATATAGCAGCCTTCATCTGAAGTGGTGTCATTGAGCCCATTTACACCTTTTCATCAGAACAGGTCAATTCTGTAAATAGATTTTGTATTTCACATGTGCTTCTATTATGAGACAAAAACAGAATTATGTATGCTTCAGTCGCAATATGAAACATTTTCCTTTTACATTTGTATTAAATAAAAGTCTTTATTGAGAAAACACTGCACAATCACACTTCCAAATTCTCAGGTTAACTTTTTACTCATTACATTGGTTAGAAAAACTAAACGGGAGTGCTTAGGTACTTACATCTTAGTTCTTGTAGCCAAACACACAAATGCATAAGTTAAATATTAATAATGAACCCAATATTTAGGGAGTTTAAATTAAACTAAACTGTACAATATGAAAATATAATAAGCATTACATATACAAACAGAATATATCAAGGAAACTAACTGTTTTTCACACAAGAAAAAACTTTTGATGTATAAGAACGGAAGTTATTAGTGTTATGGAGGGAAATGTGTAAATACTGTACTTATTATCCATGCGGCAACAGTGGAAAGCCATGCTATGTGAAGTATAAAAGCAAATAAGTTACATTCAAAATATTTTGTCAACCATCTCGTTTTCTCACCTTGGGAGTGCTGCCAGTGCTGGCCATTTTTTTGTAATACTTTCTACGACTACAACTTCCTGTTTGGGTGAACTGTTGATTTAATTTCAATTCACTGTGACTTGCTGACATACACAACTGGTACAGAGCTCTATAATACACAGCCAGCTTTCTACATTAGTCACTGGCACACCGAACAAGGAATGTCATAAATATTAACCAAACACATTTGCCTTGCTTAGTCTTGTACATTACAAACAACAAGTCATCGTATAAATTTGGCAACAGGGTTCTTTTTATCAGTGACAGCAGCGTGATCACATTGGAAGACTTAAGCACAGCGTAATACAAGCACAAACAACAGTTTCATTTAGCATGAACAGCACCACACACCGACCTGCCTATGCCATCCCACATGTTCCACTGGCCAGCTACAAAAAGTTATGAATCCATGATTGCCAATAAATTCAGATCTTGGATTACAATTACAATTGTGCTTTGTCTGCATTGGCAGAGGATAGTCAACTGCTGTTGTAAGTCCAAAGGGTGACTGTTCTGTCAGCAGATGAAGATAAGAAGGATAGGTCCTCAGTGTGCCATCTACATTGAATTACCTTGTCCTTGTGCTCACCCACAACAGTCATGGGAAGTGGCTTCATTAGATCCCCTGTGAATAAAAGGGTCAAATGGTTGTATACGTCTACAATGGAAACCAATGTTTATCATTATCCTCTCCCACCCCCACTTCATCCAGGTTAGCATCATATTCTATGTATTAAAACCCAACACATTTACAAAGTCAGCCAACTAATGTATTTCCAAGTATGAATTATGGAGCTTCCCAGAGACCTTATGTGAACCTCATAATATACAGAGGGTCTTCATCCAAACACATATTGTGATTCCACTGAGCAGTACAGCTCAGGAAGGTTCTAGAGTTTATCCCTGGACTGTTTGATCGGAGCAAGCAATTTCATGGTGGGAAAGGGGTGTTACAGGACTCAAAATTGTAGGCAGGGAATCCCTATCCAGGGCTCCTGATCATCTTCGGATGTCCACACTACCAACTTGCATGTGTGGATGTTGGGCTATGACAGTGCCGGGTCCCACAGTAACAGCTCTGGGTAAAGGAGCCAAGTGACATACAAAATCTTGTCGTAAAATGTTCATGAATCACCAGCATGAAACCGACCAATTGTAACTGACCTTGGGGGGGCGGGGGGCATTAATCAATAACAATTTAAAAGGGATAAAAGGACACATAGTTAGTGGTTCTCGATTTTCAAATTCACATAAAGCAATTACCTCGTAGGTCTGTAATTTTGACACACATGTCATAAGACCCGGTGAGAAGGTAGTAAGCTCCTGGGGAGAACCGTACTGAACGTACATCACTGCTGTGGGGTTGGTAGATCTGTACCACTCGACCTCCTCTGATATCATACAGCATGCAGCTAGAATCCTCCTGGCCTGTGGCTAGGAGGCGACCACTTGGGTCTACAGCCACAGAAGCAACAGCGCTGCCTGCGAAAGTGATTCAAAAACAAAGTCAGACTGTCCTGTGCAAAGTAACAAGGATGGCTTCACTACAAGGTTACAACATCTTTTCAGACAACAAGTAAGAAAATGAAGATCGCTAAGAATAGCACAACACACATTGCTCCTATCTTCATTTTTCCACAGTCAGGCAGGCTCAGACATAGCAAAGACAGGAACAAACAAGTCCAGCTGATTGGAAATGCAATAAGACTAGAAAATCAACCATATTAAGTTAGTCTCCTATTTAAGTAGCTTTAAAGAGTGTGAGCTTAAACCTTGCTGATCAGAAGTCGCCTTGGTCTGCCAGCCTGCTAAGGATTAAAAGTGGGAGCTGCAAATGAGATTTGTTCATTATTCAATATTTATTTGCTCACTAATTGTATTTTTCTGTAAATTGCATTAATAAGTGCTCCGAGACACTTCCCTGCATAAAGCGCATTATATAAATGTAAGTTGTTATGTTGTTGTAGGTCTAACAGCCTCAAAATAGAAGTGTAAAATCTGCTCAGATGAACAAAATTCTAATTATATAAAATAGTGGGGGTTGACAATCAGCAGAGCAACACTTACCCGACCCATGAAACGCTGTTCCAACAACACGAACACAGCTTGGAACTCTCAGATCCCAGAATCGTACCGTTTTGTCCTGTGAGCCAGATGCAATCATCCAGCCTCCCCAAGTATAAAGTGCCAGAATGTGACCTAAAACCAGAGAATAAAAACTTATGCTCACATTGTAAGTAACAAAAACTATCACCAAATGAAACAAACAGGAACTAGAAATCTTTGTTTTCTGTTATGAAAGCACATTTCAACTTTGATTTCATACCAGTATGTCCACTGAGTGCATGTAAACCTTGTCCCCGTTGACAATCTGTAGTGTAAATATTGCAGTCTCCTGCTCCAGCACTGATTAAGATGGCTCCTCCACTTTCTGGGCCCTCCATAAATGCAAGGTCTCGGATTGTACCATCGTGCATGCTGAACTCTAAATCAGGGCCTATAACACATTAGGGAATTCTCTGATAAAGATATTCTACTGGACATCAATAAAACTTTGGGTTCACAGAATTTACAGAAAAACGTTAGAGATCAAGTGAATAATGAATAACAACCCATCACAAAACTGTACAATGTTCTGTCAAAATCAACTTTAAAAAAAAACATATAAAAACATATTTGCGAGAGCTTCCACATCAATTAACTTTCCCGTGGCCATCCAGGTAGGCAGCCCTTTCCTATTACCACTCTTACCCACCAAAGAAGAGCTCCAACTACCCTGATATGGCTCAAATCAGTAACTGAGCTGCATCTTAGAGCTGAAGATCAGTTACCCCTCAAAACACTTTGAACAGCAAAAGACCATTTTAGCATAGCTTTAAAATGTCCCAATTGGCAGAAGATTCAATTAAAATTACATTTACAAATCCTTTTAAACACTAAAATGTTGGATTCCACTATACCTGTAGCATTGCAAGTCTCTGCATTGAAAGGCAACACTTTCACGTATTTATCGTTGGATCCAGTAGCTAACAGCTGTCCACAAGGACTCCAGGCCACACAGTAGATAGAACCCTTATGGTGTTTATTCCTTTTAAACTTCACTGAAGGTTGTGTAGGTGAATTCTGTGCACTAGATGCAAAAAAGAAAAAAAAATCTATAAATAGGCAATGATCATTAAACGTGCAACTTTAACCACACGATTTCACAGCCAGTAAAAACTAGGTGCACATATTAGTAATATTCATGATAAAGATTAAAGTGCACACACTTTTAACATTAGTGCAAACGTGTTCAGAAGCAGGATACAGTATTATAAGAAAACAGCCAACAATGGCTGACGGTTTACTCATTTACCACATCTGTAACAATGAAAAATGTTTACAACATAAATGTTTTCCTATCCCGTGGATTTTATGATGCTTGCCAGTTTTTTATCATGCCAGTTCACAATTGTTTTATTTAACTGGAAAATGCTGGCTTGAACGCAAACGTTAACGTTTTGTTTGCTGAACCATAAAAGACAAATCTACAAAATCCTTTCAATGCAAGAACGTTTTCTTTATACGTTTTTCCAAACCGACTCAATTGTTATTTTTAGTCACAGTGCCACAATCAGAGACAGACAGGTGACTTGTTTTAGTGCAACTTTGCTCAAGCGCATTTTGTTTTCTTAAAAAAAATTGAATAATGGAAAATATTGTCTGAAATACATTAAAAAAATTCTCACAAGAGAAAACAGAAATCTCCTTTATGTGGTTCTTAAGAAAATGAAACTTGGGTAACAAGTAAACCATTTACCTTGGGTCAATAACTTCTGGGTATGCACAAACCCGCACAGTTTTTGTGTTAGAGCCAACTGCGTAAAGACTGCCATTGGGATGGAATGCTACTGCCCTTATGGCTTGGGTGTCCTCCAGGGTAGTGACGGCAATGAACTGTTTTTTTGATTCATCATCCTGTTACGTGTCCAAAGTGAAATGATTAACACCGTAAACACCTTTCAAAATAAGTAACATTTAATTATATATATCTGGAAATATTTCAGACGCCAATTAATTCAGAAACAAACAGCATTGCAACAAAATGTTACCTCGCATTGCTTTACCCCATTTTCACTAACTGACAGATTTCCAGCCGCAGGGGTTTTTCCTGTTGGATCCTTTAATGGAGATGAACAATTGGCACTGCATAAAAAGTACAGGGCTTTTGTTACTTACAAGACAAATGTACAATTACGCTTAAAGAACTTTAAGTTAGGACACTGCATCTAAAAATAACAGCAATAAAGTAGCAACTAAATTATAGCTAAAATAAAATCAGGGGTAAGTAGCAGTTCACATGTTGGAGGGTTCCATGTGGGCCAGGTGACTTTGTCTGTTTATAACTTGTGTCAGTTTATTATTCAGTTATCGTCAGATCTGAAATGTTTACTATTTTTCTTCACTTCATTAATACTGCCTGACTGCTGCGTGTTCTCACCGACTTGTTTTTTATTATAGTTATATATTGTTGCCTCAATATCTTTTGTCATTTGTTAACACTGTGCAATGCATTTATAAAACAAATTAACCTCTGTGCTGAAAGAGAAGCTGGCTTACTTTTGCACAGTACAGACCGGGGATTCTTCAGTCAAGGGCAACAGGTTATTTGTACTGAGTTTACATGGAGTACTTGTGCAGTGGGTCGAGTTCTCCAGATCTCCTAAACATTGCTGATTACCAAGTGCTGTAGACAAACAATTTGAGGACAAAGAGTCATTTTGTATATTTGGTTCATTCCCATTACACTGCTGGCTAACAGGCTGCACATCAGTGCTGGGGGTATCCATTCCTAAATTCATTTCTTCTAGTTTCTGCATTGATCTGCAAAAAAAGCAAAACATATTGTCAATTTCAATCAATACAAAGAGTAAGTCATTAGCATTAGTACAGGCCCGAAGGCCAAATGGTCCATTTTTGAAGGCCAATGTCCTTAATGTGGGGCTCCGGGAGGTCACCCTTCGAGGCCTGCCACTGCACACAGATACACATAATCAGAGACAGAGAGACACACAAACATTCACAGAGAGATGCACATATCATCACAGACAATGAGAGGCACACACTCAGAGACACACACTCACAGAGAGATAGAGTCATAGATACAGAAAATTTCAGATAGGGAGAGGCACACAATCAAAGACAGAGATAGAGGCACACACTCACAGACAGACACTCACAAATACATATAGAGGAGTGAGAGCACATACTCAAGACACACACACACTCGCTTACAGTTATTCACACAGAGATACTCAAACACACACGTTTTATATATATATATACTATACACTGTGTATATATATATATATATATATAGTGAGCGAGACAGGGGAGACACAGACATACTCACGGAGAGGAGAGAGAAACACAAGCCATCTAAACGGTGCGGCCTCAGGGTGAGCTAAGCCTATTTCCGGCACACACCACACAAAGCACATGGAGCCACTCCACCCACAGTGGGATTGAATAAACAGCAGCAACAGTGCGAAAGGCTCGGGGACAAGCACACTAGATTATTGTTTTTTTAATTGGTTTTTAGGAGATGGGACTGAGTGGGTATGTAGCAATGTTTTGCGAGATTCAAGATCCAAAGATACGGTGTGATGATACATCACATTCAAAATGGAGTTGGGGGAAGCAAGGGTTTATTGACTAAGAGAATAGGAATTGCATTGAAACTAACCTGCTGAGGAATTGTTCAGTGAGGTTCTGCTGCTGTGCTGCTCCATCCTCCTCGTTGACCCCTCCTTCCAGTAACATCTGCTGGTACAGTTGCCTCTGTTGCTCTTTTTGCTCCAAGTGTTGTTGGTAGCGAATTCGCTGTCGATAATATTCCTGTAAATGTTCTGTGGATTCCTTCGGCTAAAAGGATGAAGCAAGTTAACAACCAGAGGAACCTTTACATTTCTTATGCTTATACATATACAATACTCTCTGTTAGCTGTCAAAAGTTCTAAGAATAAAAAAAACCAGATCCAACTAAACAAGGAGCTAAATATGATAACACTACTTCCAAATACCATAAATTTAAAACAAAAATCTGTTGTTTAAATGTACAGCCTCCTGAAATGAAATGCATCAAACAATGTAATATTTGTTTGAAGCTGGGTGAAGAGAGGACTGTTTTGAAACAGATTTTGTTTTACCTCCCATAAATTAATACAGGCCACTGCTAACTAATATCCCACCCGTGATGATCAATAACTTAATGATTTGTGGATTCAGCAGTCCAGAGTGACCTTCCTAGCAAAAAGGCAGATGTAGACAAACCAATAGATATAAAGTTAACAAAACGCAAAATACTGCAGATGCAACAAGAAGGCTAAATCAAAAACAGAAATCACTGGGAACATTCAGCAGGTCAGGCAGCATCTTTGAGAAAGGAAAGTGAGTCAACGTTTTGGGTCCACGACTGTTCGTCAGAACCCTTTTTGTTCTGATGAAAGGATCATGGACCCAAAACATTGACTAATTTTTCTTTCTCCATAGATGCTGCCTGACCTGCTGAGTGTTCCCAGTTATTTCTGTTTTATTTCAGATATAAAGTTAATGTGACTTATTGAAAGAGGCATTTTTTTGGTTGACGGTAAACAAAGTTCATTTCCAGGGCGCTTGGCAACTTGCCAGCATTTGCCAAGCACAGCTGGTGAATATTAGCTGCACTTAATCACAGGACAGATAGCCTTTTGTATAGTGTACAATTTTATGCCACAAAAACAGTCTTGCATGAGAGAACATGCAATTTGGCACCATTTCCAGACTGCAACATGGGGACAGTTGTATGTTTTGTCTTATGAAATACAGATAAAATCTTCATAGAGAACAGTCCTGAAAATTTAGATTGTAACCTGAATTCAGAGAACTTCCATCGATAAAGTGAACTGAAAGACACGATGTGGTTAATGAACTATAATTCTAAAAAGTGTTGTGATAACGAACAGTAATTCACAATTCTAAACGTCAAAATACTCTTAAGATTCCTTGTGCCCATAATGCATTTAGTCCAACAAAATCTATGTAATTTTGCCGTTGTTATTTTGAAAAAATGTGCAGAATTGTCCTAAGAAGTTCTTAAAAACAGGAAACCCATTAAAAAATAAATCAATACTATGTGAGGCAAATCTATCTATACAACCTATCTGTACATGATGTTGATGCAAAACAATGGATAGCCATCACAGATAAACAATGGTACAAAAAAGAGTAGGGTACATCAAAAATACAACTCAAAATTATTGGCAATATGTATCCAAGCAAATCATTTCTGTACACAATAGTAGCAAAGCAGTACATTCAATAACCCGTTATAGTCCTTTATTAGAACAAAAATGCATAAACCTTTCATACCTAATCAAAAAGCTAAGTTTACAAAATGTCATCACACATGTAGAATTCTCTCTTCTTTCCCTCCATCCCTGCTCCACAAAACCCCAAATTAATAACTTTAAGATATGCCCTAAGGCACATCTTGCCCTACCTGCATAATGCAATTGATACTAGTTCTTGCACGATAGTACTCCTTTAACATCAGAATTGAAATCTCAAAGTGCTTTACGGGATTTATTATCAAATGTATTTTGCAGGCAAATTATTGTAACCAAGGAGAGTGGGGTAAACCATTGACTTTTTCAGAGCTAAATTAAAATGCTGCTCCAAGGAGGAGATACATTTATTGATCTAACATTTGAAAAATGGCCTAGCACTATCCCTTTGTCTCTAGAAGCTCAGTGCCCATTACAGAATGTAATCTGGTTAACATTAAAAACAAAAAACACATCTAAACAGTCTGACAACTACCTCATTCTTTTCCGCTTTGGGAGTGATTGCATTGGTAGATGCTTGCAAGGAATCTAGTTCAGGTGGTTCACTATGAATAATAGCTTCACCACCATCACAATGCTGCTCTCTGGGCAGAGGGGACTCGGTCCTGTAAAGACATTGGGAGGGGGAAAAAAGAACATCAAGATAAGCAAGCAACTCACGGAGCAAAAGCTGTTATTTATACCAAGATAAAGCAGTAAGGGGAGAAAATTCCCCTTACATCAGTCTGTGGTGATTTACTAAACAACTTGCACTCTACCATCAAAAAAACCTCATTCTACCATAGCAGTTAAGGACCAAAGATAAACTAACGAGTGTCCGGTCAACAACACAGAGCATCACTTATATGTTTAACCTGCGACTCTTGTGAGAAGCTATAATCATCCAGCTATAATGCCTCCTTTGACAGACGATGAAAAATTAGGACTGGGCAAGATTGAAAGGCGTAAGTTTGGGCAAAAAACAAAACTGCTACCAGAAAATAATAGAAAGGTTAATTAAACCTTTATCAAATTTTTAATGTATTAGTATCGGTTTTATATGCATTGAATTGTGTGACAGGAAAAGCTATCTGTAGGATTTCTCTTTTTTCAAATGATCGTATGCTCCACATATCATGTATGTAGTTATCCTATTGAAAGAATGGACATAAATCTACAATCAGTGAACTAGAAGAATCAAAGATTAGGTTATATCAAATGGTAAGAGTATAGTTTGAGAACTCTGATTTCAATTGAACCTCACAATTGAGATCAGCATAAGAAGGATGGAAGTACAGTATATAAAGCAGGAAATTGAAGTCACAACTGTTCAAAGCGTACTAATCTCCTAAAAAGGTCTGGGAATTTTATTTTTCTTGTGAAATAAAGGTTGGCTGGAATAACTTGAGCAGAAAGGACTCAATGTACTAATACCAAATGAGCAGTGATATTCAGTACTGGATTTAATACACATTGCACAATAATTAAATGGCTAACTGGACATATTGCCAATGTTCCCACAGTGGCATTTCAGCAAACTGCTGTCTCATTCAGTCACATCACACACGGGTTTTCATTAGAATTCCTCCAGTACCCCCTACTCTAGTCACATAATAAGTGATCCAAGAATTAGCCTACTATAAACCACTTTAATGTAGCAAAACAGTAGCTTATAGTTATAACAGACAATTAGTTATCTCAGAAATGTAGAATGTGGTCAAAATACATTTAAGGTTCATTTCCATGGTGTAAGAATACTGTATCTGAATTCCCCTGCAGCCTTGGAACATTTTGAATACACATATACAAACAGAACCACAAAAAAGTAAGTTTGACCAATTTGGGCTGTATTTTCTGGGTAAGACTCCCTTTATTGCAGTGATATCCTCCACAGTCTAGCTCCCCCCATCTCTCCAACCTGCTAAACTAAACCCGCATCAACCTGTCAGTTCCCTCCGCTTGGCGGACATTGGCCTGGTTCAGGTATTCCGCATTTCCCATCCCACCATTGGAGGTCGGGCATTCAGCACCTCTGCCCCCACACTCTGGAACTATATCCCACAATTCCTCCGACTCATCCACCCTTTCTTGCCTCCTTCAAGTACCGCCTTAAGTCCTTCCTTTCCGACTGTGCCTTCGGTCACCCTGCAACTCCCAGCGCCTTCCACCCCTCCTGACTCCAGCTCGGCTCCAAAAATCCCTGATTGTCCAACTTCCTGAGATATCTTTCCAATATGAAGGGATCTATACAAGTGTAGTTTGTTGTTACTGTTGTCAAACCACCAGCTTAGAAGGTCCGCAGAGCCCACTCTTCATTAGTTTACCACAGTCTCCACAAAGGAAAACAGAACATAGGCTAAATAACTCTCTATTTTGAGTTGTACTGCAGATCTACAGAATAAGAATGAAAAGGCTTAAAGATTGATTATCATTAAAAATGTACGTAAGAGAATAATACATCGATAAAGAAAAATTGTATAAAATCAACCCAAAACTTTTATCCAACAATCACTTGCATTTATATAGTGCTCTTCATATAACATATAACAGGGTAACATCTTGGGAGTACTTTAAGGAATGTAAAGTTACAAACTAACCTTTCAGGTGATTCCTCATATATGCTGTGACAGTCTGGATTTTCCATTAAAAGACTTCGGGTAAGATTTTGCGTTCCAGGGTAATGAAAATTAGCAAAAGAATGAGACATCGGAGAACTTCGGTTTACTATATCAGCATTACGCTTCTCCTGACTAGTGAGTCCATATGACAGTCCATCCAATGCTGGGTTCAAGGAACGTGACATGTATGCATCAGCAGACTGTGGGCGCCTCAATGGGGATGATGGGTAAGGAGAGAGTTTATTAATTAGTGGTGTTAACAGATCAGAGTACGTTGCTCTTGTGGGTTTTACAAGTTTGTCCGTGTGAATGTTCAAAACCTTTTGTTCAAAGGCACAAGAGAAAGTACTAGGTGATAGGTTTTGAAGCCATGAGAGAAGACTTAGGTCAAGATCATCACAGCCATTTCCGCACAACAAATCAATTCCAAGCAAAACTTCACTCTCACTAATCTCTTCACCAGTGGCTCTACTCTGGCAGAATTCCACACAAGACTCATATAGCAAGCCCTTAATGATCAACTGAAATAAACGGTTATTGGTTGCTTTGAAACCAGCTTCACTCAGCTTTCTATCAGCAGGAATGAACTCTGCTACCATGACACAGGCCTCCTCAAAGCATTGGACTCGAGCAGTGCTGGGATTCCAATCCTTAAATTCTGCATGGTTGGTCAGGCGAGGAAGGGTAAGAAGTAAGCATAACTTGCTGTAGTCTTCCTTGATGGGACAATATTCCTCTAGTGCATGGAGACACTTCACAGCCTCTTGCATTGTGTATTCCAACTGCAACAAAAACATTATTAAAATGCATCAGATTTTTTTTCTTTAAATGTGTTTAACCTTCAGTTTCATTCAAAAACATATATATATTATATATATATATATACACACAACACAAACCCACACACATACATATATTCTACATATTATGCAATATATATTCTACAAGTATACTCCTGTCTCAGATTCAAATATTTGCTTGTTGGCTTCCACTAAAATTTGTTTTTGTCAATCTAATCCTGCTTGAATGAGGAAAACATATTAAATGTAGGAACTGATTTTTTTTTAATGGTTGCTTAGAGCAGATTCATTAATTCACTGGTGAGATTGGATGAGGAGAGAAGTAAGAGCTATGAAAGAGAGAGGGACAGGCATACACACACACTTTACTTAAACTCATTCCATCCTTTTAACAAGCCTCAGAATGGAAATGTTTCTTATAGCCTCCCTTAATTTTTAGCTTATGACCATTAGCTATACCAATTATTGGTAATAATCATTCATCTTCTCAAAATGTTTCTGAAAATAATTAAAATCAATCTATTTTGTATTAATGCTCCTAAATATAAAACACAACTTTGCATAAAGTGAACACAAGATACTGAACTGTACAGAGGAAAAAATTCACCCTGGGTACTGTACTTTGAAGCAGCCCATTTATAAAGCAATATTAACCAAAGCTTTAAAGCAGACTACCTAACCCAACCTCCTCAGAGAAGGTACAGTCCACTCTATCTGGAGAGGTGGGTGAGGAAGCCATCTGGATCATAGAATTGTAGAATTGTACGACACAAAAGGAGGTCATTCGGCCCATCTAGTCTGTGCCGGCTCTTTGAAAAGAGCAGCTCAATCCCACTGCCCAGCTCTCTCCCCATAACCTAACAGACCTGTTCTCCCCTAAATAAAGATCTAATTCTCTTTTAAAAGCCGTTATCGAATCGGCCTCCACCACCTTTTCAGGCAATGCATTCCAGAAAAGGAATGTCATTTTGCAGATAATCTGACATATTAAATTCAGGCAAAACTAGAAAAAGAAAAACACTTTGATGCAATTAATCTTCGGGACATTCTGTATGCCTATTTATGGAAATGATATGATGCATCTAGTATTGCGGATTATTTTGTTGAATGCTACATGTAAATGCAAATGATTAGTTTCTTTACTTACATGTTGAGGCTCATCGTCAGCAGACACTGCATTGTTCACACATAGAGCTTCTAAGAACTTCTGCTTTAGTATAATATACCGGAATCTAAAAAAGCACATTTAAAAAGTTAAGTGATTGTGGTTTATATTATAAGATTAAGGATCACTATTATAGCAGACTTCCACAAGTTGAAGAAATTGTATATCAGATTTGAATCAAAGCTTAGAATAGAGAACCTAAATATTTATACAATGCTTAAACTGTACTGTATGGTGTTTCATTGCTGTAAACATCTTGGAAGTGGTTTCAATGCACCTGAAGTTTAAAGAGAAAGGAGTGAGCAACATTAGAGAAAACATACCTTTTCCCATCAAATTTCTCCATACACTCAAGTGGCTGGATGAATTGAAGTACCTCATCCCAATGGCCATCAAGTACTAACTGTCTGCAAAATAATTAATTTTGATGGAAGATATTAAAATTTAAATGAAAATAAGGTAACATTGCTTTGGTTAAGAAAGTATTGCCACTATGTTAGTTTATCTACAAATACAGTCACTACACTTTATAGTGTACCAGCTGTACCCATTTCAGCTATGCTTTCAACCCATTTAATTTAATCGGCCTTCTCTCTTCCGTCTAGAATTTTTATTTGTCCTTGAAAGACTTGATCTTCACTTCCTAGACATCTTTATCCCTTAAGATTAAGAAAATGTGCTATTGAACTCGTTCGCACCCCTTTTTCACAAATTTGCGCACATATCCTTTTGGGAGGGCTCTGGATGGGAAGGGCTGCTTGTTGGGTGTCCATACACGTGTGATGAGCTTGCTTAGGATACAATAGGCCATTCCCCCCCAAAAGAAAATGCCCATAATACTCCCCCAATGCTAGACCTTTCCAATCAGGTATATACCATGTTTCTACATCTATCGGTTATTGTGTTATTAGCGGACAGACACACAGACAGATATTTTGTCTTTATTAGTATAGATTCTCCCAAAGTAAAAGGTGTCTTCGCAAGATAAAAGGTACTATATCAAATGCAAGGATTATTATCTGCTTCAGCACTAGTTTCACTAGTTCCACTCACCCTCTTCCCCAAAATCTCACGGAAAGCTTTCTATCAAAATTCCTCCACGGGCTAAATGGGAACAGACCAATCAATCCTATTCTCCACAAGGTAAAGGTAAAGGACATGATTCCATTAACTACAAGTCACAAAATGCTTGCATTTATAATATCTCAAAAATATCAAAGCACTTCACTGGATTTTATTCTGAGATGTAGTGACTATATTTGTAGGCAAATCACTATCAACCCCAACTATGCATTAGAACTGTGTTATTATTTCACCTTACAGTCAATAAAATATGAGACTATTACCTCAGGAAAAGCATGTCATCTGAATAGAGTCCATTTATAACTCCACTTTCCTTTTCAAGAGACAGCATGCTAATATGAAGTTTTCTTGAATTCAGAAAATCTAGGATCAGCTTGATAATTTCAGCCTCTTTAACGTTTATGGTCTCCTCGGCTGTCATGATTACAGCTTTTCAAGTGAACAGACCTAAAAATAAAAAAGCATGTAATTTAACAAGTACCACAATAAGCCCATTAAAGATTAGACCGGTAGACAACCAAATAGAGCTGCTGTTCTGTGCCATTGTGACAGGAAGCTACAGCCGCACGCCAGTAATCATCTAAATGCAGAATTCCAAATATTGCCATGAGCACTGAAAGCAGAGGCACCACCCATAAAAAGGGGGAAAAGTTCAATTGTACATTCTGCACCGTTTCCCATGGAAACTATGATCTAAAGCATTTACGGTAGGCTCGTGAAAGTACTGCACTTTGAATTTCATGTTTACAACTTTCATGTTTCAGACAAAAACCTCCATAGGTGATGAATGCTCTATTTCTTATCTCGTCTTAGAAAATACATCATACACCTTATAATATAGACTAGTAAATAACTGGTTTAGATTTTATGAAAATAATAATTTACTCCAGGGAATGAACTAAAATAATTCTAAGAACAAAGGGAAATTTGAACAGGATAGGACTAAATGAAACCGCAGAGACAATTTTTAAAATCAAAACTTCACAACAGCTTTTCATAATTTTCCCATAATTACCACACTTTACACCAAAAACAGTTGTGTCAATATGGCCACCATGGTTTATTATCACTGATAACATCTCATACTGGGATACAGGGAACCCTGTTGGCATACACTCAAAATATTACAATAGGTGTGGCTGAATCATCAGTATAAACAATTTCAACAACCATAAGGTGTGCCATGTGAACCGACATCACACCATTTTCTCCACTCATATTTCAGCAAGAGGCAAATTGATGCTCTTTGTTTAAAAAATAAAAATTACCTTTAAAAAATAAAAACTATTCACCCCACAAGCTACACTTACTCACTATGCATTAACCCCAATGCCACACGACTAAATATTATAATCAGAACATATTAACCTTTAACCCATTCTTCCTTCCCAACAAATCAAAACATTTAAAGGTATGACATGATCTCTACTCACAAAATCTACATTGAAACAATTCCTGAGCCGAACAGAAATATACAAACGTGTCACTGGTGCCTTATACATGTACAAGGCGGCTGTTCATGTAACAGCGGGAACACACAAATAACAAGATAAAAACTGGACACACACATATAACATAACACAACACACTAAACGTGGCGTCATACCCGGGCTGTGCGGGGAAACTGCCTGCACAAACGAGCCCAAGATCTTGTCAAGAAAAAAACTGAACCCGATTAAGATTAAAAGGACAAAAACAGATCTGAAATCGCCTTGCAGACAGGATAACGGATCAGAGACTCAGAGCCTCACCCTCCTCCTCCTCCTCACCGTGGCGTCTGGACAAACACTCAAGACTATTTCACCACCGGCTTCAGGGAGAGAAACGCCTTGGATGGAGCCTCGCCCCACTCTGTTCTGCTCTGACCCCGGGGGGCGATACATACGGCTAATAACATGGGATCGATTTTGCTCGGAGCCCCCTCCCCACCATCACCATCACCACCCGCTGAGGGGTGGGTGGGAGATGGCGGACATCACCCGACTGGAGCCGGATCGATAGGACAGAATAGGTTAGGATCGGATCCCTTCTCGCTGGGAGTCGGCAACAAAGACGAGGCGACGGCAGCTTCGCTTCAGCGGTGCCCGGCGACAGGCAAAACAAGGCAGTCATAAACAAGACAACATCGTCATCTCCCTCCCTCCCTTCCCTCCCTCACTCACTCGCTGACCAGGGAACGGGACAATACACACAGGGATCGTTTCAAATGCAGATTTTTATGTACTGTATAGCGAACATTCTGGATCTTTAAATGTTGGTTGGAACACAGGCTAAACGGCGACTCACTCTCTCCCCCTCTCTCTCTCTTTCACACATTCACACAAGACATCCTGTGACAGGAACAGGGAGGAAAGGGACTGGGTTGGGGGGATGGGGGATGGGTAGGGGTTGAGGGGCGAGGGAGTTGAGGAGGTGGGGGGGGGGGAGGTGTGGGGGGAGTGAGTGGAGGCTGAGAAGATGAGGAAGATGGGTAGAGGTAATTTAGGGGAGGATTGAGGAGATGGGTGGGGTGGGTGGGGGAGGGGGCAAAAGAAAAAAAAACACTGCAAGATAAACACCTGTGCCACCGGGTCTGGAACTGACGGGCGGCAATAACCGCGGGCCGCGGCCTCACTGATACCCGAGAGGCCGATAACCCGAGGGGTGACGAGCGAGCGAGCGAGCGAGTGGGTGGGTGGGTAAGAGAATGAAAGGGTGGGTGGGTGAGAGAGGTGGGGGGGGGGGGAGGGGTAGGGGGAGAGGTACCGGAGAGGTCTCACTTTGTGAAAGGAAAGATCTTCCACCCGCCACCGTCAACCCCGTTAACGAAAGGAGAAGATGATGAGGAGGAGGAGGTGGATCTCTTACCGGGCGCTGCGCAGCTCAAGCTCAGGCCCGGACCCGCCCTTCCTCCCTCGCTCGCGCCCCTGTTGTCCTGGTGCCGGCTCCCAGGACCCCCACCAGCCCCCCTCCTCTCCCCCTCCGCAGCTGCCCGCGCAGTTGCCTGACGCCACCACCTGGGTTCCACAGCCCCGCCCATTCCCTTCCCCCCCACCAGGAGATGCTGTCAGTATCTAACCCTCCCCCCCCCCCCCCCTCTCCCCCTCCCTTTCCTCCTTTCTTAATTTATTTTTATTCTTAAAATATTGCCACTCGGAACTGTGCGCACACGTTATGTAATAACAATCCTTACATTTGAGACAGAGCTTTTCACGTCTTCGAGACGTCTCAAAGCGCTTCGCAGAACAGACTCTGAAGTGAATTGACTGTATATTTGTGGGCGAAACGCAGCTGCCAATAATTGCACGCAACAGTGTCCCACAAACTGTCTTGGATTGAAATGACCACTTTATTCATTTTTTTTTAATGGATTATTATCAGGCATGTGGAGTAAGGAAACGTAGACAAACATACATACAGGTCTATCTGTATTTACATACCTTAAATATAATGTGAAATATGTGTTTATACATATATATACTTACATACACACACACAGTCTAATCACAGCCCACTCATCCATATTGTGTGTGCGTGTCTATATATATCACAGCCTCACTATAATGCTCCTTGTTCATACTACAAATCACTGCAGGTTTACTGCTTCATTGTGTACACACACACAAACACGGTACCCGAGGAGCAGAAAAATAATTGCAGTCTGTGCTCGGGTGTGCTGCATTATTGCACGGTTACTGATGGTACTTCATGTCTGAAAGTATCTTACCTCCACTAGGCAACAGTGCAGAATCTGGCCTGGTGACAGTGCCAAGCTGTTGGGAGATCTTCCAGTGGCTTAGTTTTTCTTATCCCCAAATTAAAAATGTTGCATCCATTCTGACAAAAAAACTTCTGTGCAAAATAATAATAATCCTTGTATTTGATATAGTGCCTTATCACTGCAGCAGCTAGTTTTTTTTAAGATAAAGCAGTGGAAATACACAACAGGTGAAGTACGATTATGAGAGCAAAATAGAGGTAGATATTTTCTGCTGTGACCTTTTTCAAAACACATCAGGTAGTTCACCCTTATCAATCTTTCAGATGTTGGAGGACCTGCCTTTATAGAGGCTTCTGTTTGTTATGCAGAATTGACAGAATTCAATGTTTTCTTCTCGGCTATAATAAAAAGGGTGCTCTACATGTTTCAATTCTTTTATAGTTTAATTTGAGGTTATCAGAGCTATATCATTGGTATATTAAACAAAAATTGCCTTCTCAAATATTACACGTGTGTTGGATGCAGACAATTGTTTGTGCTTATTCTTCCTTTCCAGAGTTGATTGAGCATTACCAACAATATGCCTGTATTACTCGACTCCTCACAACACTGTCATTCACCATCACAGTATAGGCAGCACCCCCTAAAATCAAAAATTGTATCCGTTTTCTTAAAAATATATATTTGATGCAAATATTCTGATTTGTTGCAAAAATAAGTTATCTAAGTATGACACCCATCTGTTACATGATGTTCCCATCAAATATTCTCTTCTGTGTGACTAGAGAGAGAGAGAGAGCGCAAAGCTATGGCAATAACAGTTAAAACTAACACAGTGCAAGGGTGGGACTCTACAAAATGCACCACAAATTATGATTATGTGAAATCAAGGGTCATGTTCAGAAACCTCTCTCAGAATTTCTGGTGACTAGACCTCTGCCAAGTGCAAAGAGGTCAGCCCAGTTGGTGCTAACAGATGCCAAATTAACAGTGAGCACAGAAAATCTATACAAGATACAAATCTATACAAAATCTATACATCTGATCAGAAAGAGATGGGAGTAGTTCATGCAAGTCTCATGAACTACTGAGACTTTTATTTATTGTAATGTTTGAGAGATTTCCCACAATTAGATGCAGTTTATTCTCATCTATCAATAAGTACATATTTCAACTTTGAATTTTAAAAAAAGTGGAAACCAATAAAAATGCATATAAATAAATCAGGTAGGGTGCTTTATTGTCATCAAGGTATGATAATGGCATTATCAGATCAGTGCTTTGATTTTAATTTAAAGTAAATAAATAACAATGATTTCACTAGAGAATTACCATTTACAATCATTACAAGCAGCTTAATAATAACATCTATAAATGTAATTTGATTATTGTTAGTTTTTTTGTATTGTTGATTTAAAACCCCCCATAATTTACTATAGCTATATGGCAATTCTATATGGCATTGCTTTTATTACCTAAAAATTAATTGGTTATGGAAATTGTTACAGTTTAACTCGTGCTGTTTAGTTAAATGTACCATGGTTGTACAACATGGAAGTAGGGAGTGAATCAGTCGGCTTTTTAATGATAACAACAACAACTTTGATTGATATAGCGCCCTCTACGCCAGACGGCGTCTCAGAGCGCTTGAGCAAGTTTCCTTACTCCACACACCTGATAATAATCCCTTGGAAGAAAATAATAACAAATTGGTCATTTCAATTCACCAGAGTCTGTGGGACACCGCTATGTGCAATTGGCTGCCACGTTTCGCCCACATACAGCCAATGCACTTGACAGAATATTCCGTAAAGCGCTTCGAGACACAGTCTAGACGACGTGAAACGCACTACAGTATATCAAATGCAAGGTTTACTATTATTATTGTGGAAATGATTGGGCAGAATCCGCTATAAACCCACTACAGAAATACAAACAAACCAGGTTTCTGACCCCACCCCCTTCCCCCCAACCAGGCTCCCAGCTGTTCAATTGACGTCACTGTGGGCGGGGCGGACCGGCCATCAACACAGGGTGGTGACGCGGACCTGGGTGAGTCACAACCGTCGGCGAAGCGGACCGTGTAGAAACAACTGCTGCTTCTCTGCGGACGCTGCTGTTGGCGGCTCAGTACACGCATGCGCGGTGCGGGGCAACTGCCTCCACTCTACTCGAAGGCCCCGATCTTGTAGATGTTTGATTCTCTCTCTCTCTGTGTGTTTCTGTGTGTCTCTCTCTGACTGCGTGTCTCTCTTTCTGTCTATGTGTGTAACCGTCTATGTGTGTCTCTGTCGATGTGTGTGTCTGTCTGTGTATGTGTGTGTATCTCTGATATGTGTGTGTGTGTGCCATCTGTCTCTCTTTCCGTCTTTTTCTCTCCTTTGTTTTTGTTTCAGGTTCCCGGCTTCTGTAGTATTTTGTGTTTTGTCTCTTTCTGTCGATGTGTGTGTGTGTCTCTGTCTGTGTGTCTGTGTCTGTGTGCCAAGGGAAAAAAAAAGTTTTTCAGCAAAATGATGTTTATCTCTGCCTCAGTTAGAGGGCAGGTTGCCCTGTGTGTCCAGACTGAATAGTTGATCATATTTTTGCACTTTTTAAAAAAAAATAAACAAAGTGCATTTGAGTGGTTTGAGGCGACCTTTCCCCCTGGCCACAAATCAAACCTTACACATCACAGAGTGATGCAGTACAGAAGGAGGCTACTATTCTGCATTGCTATCTGGCTGTCCAAATATGAACACCACTCTCCAGTTCTCGCCCCATGTAGCTCTGCAAACATGTCTTCCCAAAGTAATCGTGGAGCTCCTCTGGCTCAGTGGTCAGAGCGCTTGTCTTGCAAGCTGGGGAGACCTGCGTTCGAATCCAGTGCAGGTCAGGGCGAAACCTTGGGCAAGTTTCCTTAGTCCACACACCTAATAATAATCCCTCCGAAAAAACACAATAATAAAATTGGTCATTTCAATCCACCGCTGTTTGTGGGACACTGCTGTGCGCAATTGGCTGCCGCGATTCGCCCACAAATATATACAGTCAATTCACTTTACAGTATATTCTGTGAAGTGCTTTGGGATGTCAATAAGATGTGAAAGGTGCGATATCAAATGCAAGGATTATTATTATTCTAATTATCTACTTCCCTCCTGGAAGTTGATATTACACATTTGGATATCAAATGCTTCTGACTTCGTTACCACACTGCATTGTTGAAAACAGCAAATTAAAGCTTTGCTAATGCTGCTAAAATTGTTCTGAATTAGGAACCAAGGAAGAAACTGCCAATTTGTAAGCCCCACCAATAAAATGTCCTGGATTTTTGCTCTGAGTAGAAAGAAAGCTTATTTCAGGGCAACTTTTGCTAAAAAAAAAAGAGGTGCTTTAGCTCAGAAGTAGAAATAATTGACAAAAGATGTGTTCAAAAACTGGCATACTTTACTGGCTAAAATTATCTTATAATTCATTTACCTGTATTGTGATGTTTAATTGTCAGCCTGCTTTAGTTGGTAACACTCTTACCTTGGAGTCAGAGAGCTGTGGGTTAAGAGAACATAAGTGGGAACCTTGAACTCATACAGTTGACACTTCAGAACCAGAGTGAGCTGCATTGTTGGAAGCAGAGTCAGTCATTCAGATGAGCCATAAAATTGAGGTTTTGCAAATAGGCTGCCAAGTTAGTCTACAAAGTATAATCATTCCATTTTGCAGTAGATCCTATTAAGTCCTCTGAGGCTGACATCCTCCTGATGTTAAAGTGCTACATCAAATGTAAGAATTATTTATTATTTTAGATAAAACCATTGAGTAGCATTCAAAATACCCCAATGCTACATAAAAAAGGTAAAATATGGAAAGGGCCACTATTGATTCCAGCTCTTATAAAAGCATTCAACTGTTAAGGAACTTACTGTATTATTTAACAGAAGTTGCTGTTATCAATCAACCATTTTTGATGGAAGGTTAGTAGATATGCAGCTAATGTTAGGAGAATGGATGGAAAATGTAAATAACCTTTCTCGCCCAATTTCTGCTATCAAGTGGGTTGCTAACCTCACATTAATACCTTTGTTAAGGCTCTTATTAGGGCCATATTTCTTTCACAGGTACCAGTGGCTATTGGCGTGAGTAGTTATCAGAGTTTTAATCTTAGCATTGAGTTATGGAAAAATTCAAGCTTTGCAGGATATTGTGAAATTTTGCTGTTGATATTATCCAGCAGTAATAAACTGACATGAAAGGAACAATAAAATGAAGATTAGGAAACAGATTGGGGAAAATGAGGAGATTTATCATTCTACTAATGAGACATAAAATAAATAAGGTGTTATCTTGGGAATTCAGTTTTAAAATGACTGTTAACCTTAAGGCAAACCTAGAGACGGAATGAAGGGAACATGACTAAATGTTTACTCATTTGTACAAAAAAAAGTCAGGATCATTTAGAGATCTTGCACATTCATGATTCATGCTTTCCAAAGAACACCCAAGAAAACTATTCAAGATGCCATGCTTTATTTATTTTATTCAATGAAAGAAAATTCACAGCACTAGTAACTAGCAAAATAAAGGATGGCATGACAGGATTAGACAGCATCTGATAAATGGAAGTGGTGCTCCGCCCAAGAGGGCAGATTATCAAGACTGAACATACAACACAGTGTGTACACTGAGCAATGGTGGTCCTTAATAAAAATTAAATTGTCAATTTTGGCTTGAAACAACAAAATCTTCGATTGTAACAATCAGCCTAAAATAAACCCCCCAAAACAAAGAAACCAAATGATTTCAGTCACTGAAATCATTTGAAATTTAGTTGGAGAAACAAATGCACTGTATTTCATAAAGTCTATAAATATACCTCAATGAAAGCACCAATTTTCAAAGGATCCTGTTCCAATACAAGCATTTCCAATACGTTTTAGAACCAAATAAAGACAAGAGTGACTCCATTGCCTCGAGCCTTCCGTTCTCTGGATTCATTCGGTAACAATGACTGAACAATAGCTTTAGGTTGAGAATGTGACCTATTAAGTTCTTTTAAACACACAACACTCCCCAAATACACAGGAATATCAAACATCTGGATTTTCAGCAATACCAAGGTTGATCCCCAAACTTTTATTTACAACAACATTTCGATAGCTACCTGCTTTACGTTTTGTTTGTTCAAGTGACCGCGCCTTGGAAAAGTAATGATTTATTTAAGAAAAATCTATACAAGTTGTATGATGGTGCAGCACCAAGGTGCTTTAAAGTGAGTTGACCATAAAATGCTGGCTCACTATTTGCCAATTGTGAGTTTTAAACTTTGTGGGATTTGTATGGAAGGATTCAGAATGAAGCATTGCTTCACAGCAGTCTGGGATGGGCAGTTTGGATGTGAATCAAATGACTCTTGGACTTCTTTCCTGCACCTGGGAGAGGCAGATATTGGGAGCTGGCCACCCTTTCCCTTCTTGTCAGCACAGAAATGTAGCATGGCCAGCTGTGTTGATGCACTTGTTGATTCGACACTTTTAAATCAATATGGAAAGAAATTCCAATTGTTAAAGATAATGAAATTGCAGGTTTTATTCATAATAGTCATCTTTGTATTTAATATAATGCCTCATTACATTGACAAAATGTCTCAAGTCGCTTCACAGGATTTTTACTGTGGTGTGTGGAGTGACTATTTGTAGGTGAATGCAGCAGCTAATTTGTTAAACTTCTACCCGCACAGCTGTTCATACATGGGAGCATTTTAGGATGTGGAGAATAATTAGCAGAATGTGGATAAGAAAGCAATTGCCTCAAATCGCCTGATGTACATGTCCATCTATACAAGTCATTACACTTAGTTTACACTTGCAGATACACATAACTATATCTTCTGTAACATGCAAACAGTTTTCTTAAATTTGCAGCCAATGTAATTTCCTATAGTAAGGGTACAAAAACAGTCTGTCACTTACTAGCAATATCAACATTCATGCCCATGACTGGAGGTTTGCTTCAACGTTCACAAAATATACAGAAAGATAGGAACATAAATAATATTATTGAGCAGACCTTTTTGCCATTGAATTCAAATGACACCTAGAGAGGCTTACAGCTTTATCAGAGTAATATAACTAACCAGTAAAATTCCAGGTGGTGCTGTTCCTCACCTGCGAGTGGTAGGTGTGGCACACATAACTGACAAATAAGTTAATCACAGAGCGAATATCAGTGAATTACAGGTCCCATAGCAATGTTGCCTTGAATCATTGCTGGTCTATCTATCGCTCGATATCTCCCCCACCTCGATCCTTATTCTGGCTCACGATCATCAGACAAATGAAAGCAGATTTCAACCAGTAAATCCAGAATTTCAAATTTCTCAAATTTTCAGTTTGCACAATTTCAGATTAAGAATTTTTTTTAAAAAGCTACAAATAAGAACTTTATTCTAGAGAAAGATTGTGCAGGTTAAACTTTTAAATATTGTACTTTTTCATAGTGCTGACACAACGTATGACAGTAGTCCCGAAGTGCACAGGTACCACTTACAAACATGCATGTAGCAAGATCAGGAATAGGTTTACTATTCCTAGCCTCAAGAATAAATTGTTCAATGTGTTCCCCTACATACAAAAGTTGAACTTCAAGCCTTATGCCTGCTACTGAATACTGTACTAAAATGTTGTGCAGTACTTTGCTTCAGTGCCGGTATTTGACGTTCAGATTGCTACACTGCAGCCTTCTTTGTGTTTAATAATATATCTTAAACATCCCAGACATAATAAAATAATAAAATAAAGCAACACATTCAGAACTCATTCGGTTGTAAATGTTGTACATTTGGGGAAGAACAGAATGCAACAATGACACACTCAAACTAAAATTTAATTCAGAAAAGCAATTCCAAGTACTGCACCTGGGATTGGAACTCAAATCTATGTAGACAGACTTTCTGCTTAGTTTTGATTAAAGTAGACTGAACCCATAGGTAAATATCAAGTATATACAAAGAGGATATCCATATGGGTCTAGATTGATTATTTTCTTGCTATTGAGTAGCTTCTAAAAATTATTGAATTCAACACTACTGAAGTTCTTGAAAGAAAGTAACAGAAAAAACAGGTTAAAAATTAAAGCTATTTTTAAATCCTCCACATTCTGGTTGCTCAGAAATACTACATAGAATAAATCTCAAAGCAACATCACACATACATTCCCACCTTCATAGAGCGAGAGCATGTAATTTATACCAACACATGGCATTAACAAAGAATAAGGCAGAGGGCAGGTAAAAGAGTGAGAGAGAGAGAGACGCACACAGTTCAATAGAGTCAGTGAAACAGAGTGAAAGTGTAGCGACCAGTATGGACATTCAGCTGAAGTAGGCTGGATATATTCAAAGCAAATCCTTAAAAAGAAATGCACACAACAAATTTCTTAGCGCTTTGTGGGGGGCGGGGGGAAGTTGGGTCATTGCTTTGGGATGTAAAGCAGGAAAACGTATGTGAGGGATATGTTTTCTGAACAGGTAAGACAGAACAGAGTCAAACTTTCATGCAGATGAAAGGTTTTATTACACAAATAAAACACCAGGAAATTTGGGAAGTGGATGCACTGTTACACTATAACAATTGCTCCAAGAAAAAAAGCAGAAAGCAGGTCCTGCACAGTAACACAAGGAAAAACACCTCCTGATCCAGATTATTCCAGCATTGCATTCTACAAGATTCTCAAGACAGTGTGTGAACACGGCGTTAGTCTGCACTGGCGCATAGCAATCCAAAGCCGTGTACAAAGTCACCACAATTTCTGTCATCTGCTTCAGCTGGATGTTCAAAGAGGATGTAAAAATGGACTTGTCAAAGTTTCACTTTTCCAAGACGCTAAAATAAGCAAGTACTGTATATGACATTTAGAGAAAGATAAATTTGCATGATTATCTACGAGGGAATGTATTCTCCAAGATGGAATGTCTGTTAACCGTCTGTTGTTTTTTTTAACGTGAAAATGCACAACATGTTCATTTGATCATGGAATTAATAAAAAGTGTTCTGTAATAAAATTGTGTACCTTTGCCATTTCCTCAATCTCACTGTCTGGATTTCTCCCCCAAGATATCCTAATATCACTCACTAAAGCTAATCCAGTATCAGATTTTGGCCTCACCATTCACTCAAGACTCATTCATCACTATCGCTATCCATTCACAATGTGCGATGTACCCGGTAGCTTGTGTTAAGAACAGGGCACCATGTAAACAGCAGTGATTAGCCACAATCGGTAGTCTCAAATGAAGCTACTGTTGCATAAATCTGTACTGCATTTAATTCGAACGCTGGGATTGCCAGCACGGAATTCTTACTTTAATAGTGTAAAAATTGTGTAACTAACACTGTTAATTTCCTAACTAATTGCCCAAACTGGTGCAAAACCTGCATCCAGCAAATGTTCTGGAAAAATAATGGCACCCGACCAGTAGTTATCTATAACAGTAAATAACAGTAATATAGCAGCCTTTCAAATCCAATCGCCCCGTTATATAGATATGGCTAATACAGAGGCAAGTTTAACATGAAGACAGAATGCATATAAAACACCGATCCTTTAAAAGATACCTTTAAATGAACCCGATGGTAGTTGTAAAAACATTAAAAATGAGGAGGCAAAATGGTTACAGGTATTGGGCCTTACAGTTTGGTTTCAATATGTAACCTCCAGACCAACAACGCTCCAGTGTACGAAACTACACAATAATGGTATTCATGTCACATTAACTAGCAAATCGAAAACTACAAGCATGATTCGATTCAAACTACTTTACAATTAACTTTCTCTTGAAACCCAATTGCAACAATGATGTCTTTCGACGCCTGTTTAACGCATAATACATTCCAGTTGTGCAAAATGAAAGCAGGGTCTGGTGTCCAGTTTTCGATTATTGTACAAACTAGATTGTACACAGATCTACAAAAGATGGCAGAAAACCCTTTCTTCTCAGGCAGGTACGATGCAGTGCAATTATTTAATGCCATTAATTGTTTTCTTGATGATTTCTCCCATACTATGATTTAGAAGGAGTGAGTTTTTTAGGTGTTCCAGGTCTCTTATTCTGCCACAAGTGGCCGTGGATGACAATTGCATCCACACTGGCTGATATTGTTTTGGCAGGAATGTTGCTAAACTGCTTCCGATCTGAGTTGTACTTGTAAAGTCCCTCAATCATTTTCTTTCCGATACCTTTGGGTCCTATTCCTGCCAGTTTAACTATCTCTTCAGTTTCCAGACTGTAGGTATAGAGTGCTCGGAATTGGCAAGAAGAATCCCGGAAAAGGATCAAAAAATGATTCGCTTCTGACTTCTCTATTTCCTAAATAAAACCAATAAGGCAAATTGTTAGCAACAGAAATAGGTGATCAGCATCTATCAGAGTAAACAGATTCAAACGGATTTCAGCATTATGCAGCATATTTAGCATTGAACACTGATAAAAATGAATCCTTGTTAGATTACAGAAAACTATCGTCAAATTATGAATGAATTGACGATTCTGCCAAATTCAGGTTGTTCTGAATTACTAAATAAATAGAGAAAATCTAGATCCAAATGGAATTTCTGTCCCATAAAACTTTGGCATCTGCTATATCCTTGCATTTGACTTTCATGCTGGACATAGCCTCAAAGTGTTTCATAGGATATATTGTAATGTGTAGTGACTATACTATGTCAGCAAACATGACAGACAACTTGAACAGCAATGTCCCACAAATAGCCATAAAATTAATAAGCAATTCTATCTGGGAGACTGTTGGTTATGCAAAATACCTTGTTTTGATGGGTTACATCATATCCGTTTTTAAAATTAAAATCATACTGCGAATTCAAAAGAAGCAGATCTTACCGCCAATATTTTATTCTTCTGATTCTCATTAACTCTTCCAGCCAGGCAGCAATGAGATATAGCATTCTGAATGATGTGTTTGTTTGATTTTGCACTGGGCTCTTTGTATAACTTTGGTCCTGCAACAGAAGATTAGCAAACAAATTGCAACAAATGCATTTGATGTTTTAGCTTTTTAAAATAGTTTTTTTATTAGCAGTAATACTGAAACCTTCTCCATGGATAAGGTCAAACGAGCACTTGTGTTTTGCGTTAACCATACTTAGCTTGAGTTGAAGTGCCAACCCAGTCTAGGAGCCCAAAGTCCTGCTGTGGGGATTGAAACCTACAATCACAGTCTTAACTCAAAGGCGCGAGCATTACCAACTGAGCCTGATCGACACCTACCTGGATGTACATGTTCATGCAGGAGTGAGGTGTACTGTCAGTTTGGGCAATGAGCTATTTACACAGCGAAGCCTGCAGCTATCCAGCCCTGCATGGACTTGCATCCCATTGACTAATTCCACAAGTCAACCATTTAAAGGCATGTCAATAAAACTTCTGTTTGAGCAGCTTTTCAGTTGGAGGAAGATGGTTCCGGATTTTTTTTTAAAAGGTGTACATAAAACACTCAGGAAAGAACACTGGCACCAAGTATAAAATGAACGTCTGAACATACCTGTATATTCTGTTGCTGAGGCCACTGAGGAAGTGGTGGAGCCATTCTCCCAGTCTTTCTCACCACTGCGACTGGCATTGCAACTCGGTGACACAGATCCCTCCGCTGATTCTGTCCTGCACAGTAGTTTGTTTTTTGTTAAAACAATTTATATAATAAATCTAAAATTCAAAGCAGACACTTTTTTAAAAGAAATTAGAGGCCAGATTATGAAGAGAAAAACATAAATTTTTACTATAAATTGCTTTCTTTTTTCCCCTGGGTTTTCTTCCTGAAATCCGAGATATAGGTTTTTAATTGAAATTAATGGAATGTTTTAACCCCACTATAAAGGATTATTCTTAACTAAACAATTTATGGAGGATAAGTAAAAAAAATGTAAAATAAAAAAAAAGTACTTTAATATTTCTGTTGCAGTTTCATCACATCCAGGCTCAACTATACCAACTCCCCGAAGATCATCCAGAACTCTGCAGCTCATGTCCTCTCCCACACCAGACTCCGTGAGCCCATCAGACCCATTGGGCCTTCAGCCTTTCTGCCCCCACCTTTTCGAACTCCATCCCACATTCCCTTCGCTTCGCTCCTTCCCTTGTCTCCTTCAAGTCGCATCTCAAAACCCTCCTCTTTGACCGAACCTTCGGCCATCCTGCTACTCTCCCAATCCCAACCCCCAACTTGGGTTCAAATCCCTGACTGTCCAGCGCCTTGCGATGTCCTCCCGACGTGAAAGGCACTATAAAAATGTAGTATTGTATGGTGACAATTAATCTCTAGATTTAGGACATACCACAGGTTCATGGTTCCTTTTTAAAAATATATTTAAAGTATGCCAGTTATTTAAAATATATATTTTTTCTTTTAAAAAAAATCACATTGATCTAGTCATTTGTGCATTCTACATACATTTTAATACATCTGTTCTTCAGGGATGGTTTCAGAAGCTTCAATGACTTGCTGTACCTAAGAATTTTAGAGTTGAACAGCAGTCAGATGAAACCACTTTGTTACTGAACACAAAATTCAGTCTGAATTTCTACGTGGTGTCAAGACTGTTCCCAAATACAACATGCAATTGGGATATTGGGTACAATTAATATTACCTGGGAGTTCTTTTTCCTGAATGTGTATGATCGGTCTCTGCTAGGTTTAGTGATGCCAAAGACAGACTGGACACTGGAGAAGAAACAAAATCACAGTGGGAGTCTATTAGAATAAAATGTTTGTTAAATAAAATACAATTACTTGCTGCCGACATTCAATTTATTGGTTTGGGCGTTGGTATGATTCGTACATGTATTTTTTTCTAATTGCCATGGCAACAGGAAAACAGTAAGTGTTCTCATCAATAAATGATGCTTTGGGTTTATTTATCCTCTCACCAATTTTCGCTTCCTCTGCTCTTCTAAAAGAATTTGAAAAGTCTTTCCTTATGCTGGGGTATCTCAACAAGTTGATCACATTTGAGACTCACTAGTTGACTGCCACAGCCAAGCCTAACCTTGTCCAATGTACCCATGCATGCACATACACATACCATGGATAGCAATCAGGATAGAACACTGGCCAATTATACTTCTCCCACTGGCATTTCAGGTAAAGTCAGATGACAGCACAGGCTGGAATTGAATCTCACAACTTTGTTAATTGCTTTTGAATTAATTATAGTCTCCCAAGTGATCTGGCCCTTTGATAAACTCAGCACCATGTACCTTCTGATGACCTGACAGGTGTCCTACGATGCTCCCCGTCCTCTCGGAAGGACTTTGGACGAGCTTTTTTCAGTTTTAATGTGGTGGGACGAGGCTTGATCACGCTATCCATGTCTTGCATCAGTTTTAACTGTTTCTTTCTCAGATATTCCTGCTTAATGAACTCTCTGCGTGCACGTTCATCTTCCTTTTTTTGCCGCTCCTCTTCTGCTTTGCGCCTATTTGGGGTGTGGGCAAGAAGGGAGATATTGTTTAGTGAAAGTCAAAACATCCTCTTAGTGCATGTGTCTGGTCTGTAATCAGAGTCAGGCAGCAGTCTATCCAGTAACTATGTCTCTGTGTTAACACAGGTAATACCTAAACTAGCTCAGTAGCTCAATTGTGTATCAGTCAGCCTTCTCACTGCTTATATTTAATAACAGCAAGGATACAAATTTGGTAAAGGATTAAGGAAAATCGTATCCAGCTGTCCTCCATGCACTCATCCTAGAATGATAATTCACTGTACTCTTATGCACTGAAATAAGAGGATGAGTTCAACTAACATCACAAACACGCTTGTATTTCTGAGGTTAGTAGTTTAAATTGCTGTTGTGAAGTGCTCTGAGATGCTATCTGGTGAGGATGGCACTATACCATTGCAAATTGTTGTTGGAAATACAACTATTTTCCATGAAATCAGTCCCATGCTGCACCAACCTCTTCAACAGAAAATGTTTTCCACTCAAATAGTATCAGAAATCGCATCTGTCTGTTCAGTTGGACGTTAAAGATACTATCTCAGTATTCTAAAAGAGAAATGAATCTGTCCCGGTGTCCTGGCCAACACATCTACAGATAAGAATTGATTGTTCACTTTAGAGCCATTTGTGTGACGTTGCTGGGTGAAAATTGCCTGCCGTATTTGACTACAAACTCCCAGTTACTATACTTGTTTTGAAACATTTTCCCTTTTCCAATGGGATTGGTTGGTGAGGACACCCAAAGAAATTCCCAAAGAAAAGAGACCTGTTTCTCTTTTCAAACAGGTCCGTGGGATCTTTAGCACCCACCTGAGCAGGCAGATAGGACCTCAGTTTAACTCGTTATACCGATCTACTCTCCCCCTACACGCCCACCCGGACCCTCCGTTCAACAGGACTTGGCCTGCTCCAAGCCCCCCGCCCGAACCGCCCCACCATCGGAGGCCGGGCCTTCAGTTTCTCCGCTCCCACCTTATGGAATGCCATCCCTCAATCCCTCTGTTTCGCCTCTTCCCTTTCCTTTTTCTAGGCCGATCTGAAGACTTTCCTCTTCGATCGTGCCTTTTGTTCTACCCCGAACTCTTTTACCTCCCCTTCGTGTTTCACCCCTTCCCAAACACTCCCCTCCCAGCTCGGGTCACACGCCTCTTGTTTAGCGCCTTGGGACGTCCTCCCGACGTGAAAGGCGCTATATAAATGTAAATTGTTGTTGTTGTTGTTATCCAAAAGTCACAATGCAGCACGCTCCCAACAGCAGTAGTGGAGTCCTGTAGCTCATTGGTTAGAACACTCGCCTCACAAGCGTGAGATCTGTGTTCAAATCCAGCCAGGTCAGGGTGAAACCTTGGGCAAGTTTCCTTACTCACACGCCTAATAATAATCCCTCCAAAAAACCCATAATAATAAAATTGGTAATTTCAATCCACGACTATTTGTGGGACACTGCTGTGCACAATTGGCTGCCGCGTTTCGCCCACAAATATACGATCAATTCACTTTACAGTATATTCTAAAGGGCTTTGAGACGTCTAGAAAACATGAAAAGCTCTATACCAAATTCAAGGATTGTTATTGTTATTATGAGCTTACAAGTTCTGAGTCCTGACTTGAACTCACAACATTCTGACTGAAGAGTCAAAAATGTAGCAACTGAGCCAACTTGACACACGTGAAGTTTTTAAAATACAAATAGCCAGATATTCGTGTCTTGTCCCCCATACCTGGTTTCTACACCATACCTGGTTTCTTCCTTCTTCTCTTCTAACTCAACCTCCAATTGCTGTCGTCGAACCTGCTTCTCCTTCTCTCTCCTCATCCGTTTCTCCAGAAGTGCTGCTCGCTTCAAGGCAATGTCATCCTCAGCTTTCTGATCATCCTTTAAAAAGATTTTGTTTTACAGTTTGCTTGTATTTAGACATTTGTAGGAGAATAATTTAACAGAATAAGAAAAAAAGTCTTTATCTCAATTATTGGATTATTTACTTAATATGCAACAATACTAAAAACTATTTCACTTAATAATGTTATTTTATAGACATACATTATATACACACATATATATATATTATATATATATACACACACACACCGTATATCTCCGCGTATAAGGCGCACCCGCGTATAAGGCGCACCCCCCGTTTTTGACCTTTTCTTGGTGAAAAAAAACGGAAGCATTTTCAATGATATTGCCGGCAGAAGGGAGGAGAGACAGGTAGGTAGGGAGAGAGAGAGGCAGGGAGGGAGGGAGGGAGGGAGAGAGAGAGGCAGGGAGGGAGGGAGGGAGGGAGAGCGGCAGGTCGGCAGCCTGGGAGAGAGAGAGGGAGAGAGGCAGGCCGGCACGCAGGCAGGCAGGCAGGGAGGGAGAGAGAGCGGCAGGGAGGGAGGCAGGCAGACTGGGTTCGGCAGAAGGTAAGCACAGCACTGAAGTCCGCTGCTGCTGCCGCTGCCCGGGCGGCCGAGGCCGAAGCCCCGTCACCCGCTCCCCCCAACCCCCGCCGGACACTGACCAAACCCCGGCTGACAGCGCGCCGGCCGCCCCTCCTGTTTACTGTATCTCCGAGGCTCAAAATTGCTTGTACCTGCGTATAGGGCGCACCCCCCACTTCCGACCTGAAAAAAAGTGCGCCTTATACGCGGAGATATACGGTATATGGTATTTTCAACTTAGTGTTACATCTTTTTTTAAATTCTCACCTGCCGCTTCCAATATCTGATAGTCCTATTTCAGGGCCTCAACATATATACTGTACAGTCCCAGTGTTAACTTATTCTAACAGTACAGCTGAAGAAAGCATAATAACTTTATGAACACTTACTTTAAAGAAGAACCCACAACATAACTTCTGATCTTCTTCAAAGTGCTCTTTGTCAGCATCACCTTCATTTGATTCATCCAACTCCACT
Organism: Hydrolagus colliei; assembly: GCA_035084275.1. NCBI lineage: Eukaryota > Metazoa > Chordata > Chondrichthyes > Chimaeriformes > Chimaeridae > Hydrolagus > Hydrolagus colliei. The sequence goes on along the minus strand of CM068749.1, from coordinate 13,262,415 downwards.
TCCTCCTCTGAAGGTTTCAGGTCTGAAAGGGAAACCTCAATTAAACCAGCCTTTGGGGTCTGGTTAGCGGATTCCTTCTTTTTAACAGGACTGTCGGGAAAATCCACAGAAGCTGAGTGGGACACTGAGGGCAGTTGAGCAAACCAGAGCTGAACACGGTTTATTCCATCCTCCTTGGCTGTGTGTGAGGACTGCTCCTCAGTTACTCTATTATCTTGTTTGCTTGTAGCTGCTGCGGGTTCATTATTGGTTGATTCCTCACACTTTAGTTTTGAATGATCATTAGGCTGTTTTACCCCATCATCTCCAAGAATAATGAAAGATCTTGTTTGGACCTGACTCGGAGAGAACTTTCTGAGGTGAGGAAGACTATCGACAGAACGAGGGATGCTGAGGACACGATTTAGAGGCGTGATCTTCAATTCACTTGGCCTAGCAGTGCGAGAGTTTTTAACAGTATGGTACGCAGGCTTCCTGTGCAAAGTTTGTGGGGAGCGTTGAGTAGAGTGAGGTGATTCACCAGAAGAGGATAGGGAAGGAGAGAGGGACCCTGTTGATCTCGAAGAAGATCGAAGCTCTCGCACTTGCTTTTGTGGGGATGGTTGAGGGGGAGAAATGACCCAGGCTTGTTGCGGTTCTCGCATGTGCATTATTACTTCTTGCTGTTGTGCCAAACGTTGCATTTCCTGTTGCAGGGCATGTAATGCAGTGTTCATTTTTTCAATTAACCGGTTGTATTCCACTATTTCAGCCTCTCCTATTGCCTCTTCAGAGGGACTAGCTAAGTTCCACGAAACTTGCTTTTCTGATTCAACTGGTGTGGTAGGGGATTTAAGGCCCTGTGTATGTACTTCATCCAGATCTCTTTTGATGCCATCTGCTGAGTTGCAGTTCATTCCGACCTCCTCGATTTTCAACTCCTCGTTTTCATCAATCGGCTCCACTTTAGACACTTTCTTCTGCAGTGAATGTTTCTCACTCTCTTCATCAGGCTCTTCCTTCACTGTAGAAATGCCATCAGCCTTCTTCCTCACTACATGCAGAAATGCAGTCCTGCCCATTTTCTGCCTTTGCCTCGTAAAAGCAGCTTCGACTTTCTTCTTCTGGGCTTCAATGGCTCGGCGCTTTTCTTCTAGCTTCATTTTGAGCTGAACCATCTCAGATGCCAGCAGCTGAGCGGTGTCTCTGGTTTGCCTGAGGGGACTCAGCTCAGGTATCTGACCCCAGGAAACTACGCCTGGAGTGTTAAGCTCTGAACTCTCTGGTGTTGTCTTTTGGGAACTACTCCCGCTAAGTCTGGGATCAGTGTAGTTCAGCTTTTTGAATTTTTGCTCAGCGAAACTGGTCATTTTAATTGCAGAACCAGGGGAGATAGCATTTCCAACTTCCAATGCAGTACTCAGTGAATTTAGTAAAGGAGTTGGCAAACCCTTGTAATTACTGTTGGTTATTTCAATGTCATGAGGTTTTGAAGGATCCTCCAGGTCAGAATCCATACTTACAGTATAATCCCTTAAGGAAGAATCCTCATCCATTGTCTCTTGAATATCTTCAGATGGCACGTGAATCCCAGTGTCCACCTCAGTGTTATCAGTCATAGGGCTTACAATGCCCTTAATCTCTGCAATTGAATCCGGGCTGCTGGCTTGGTTCATTTTAGGTTTGACAGGAATGTCGCCATTATTTTTAAGATGCAGGAAAAAGCCATCAGTTAGCTGTTCTGACTGAAGACCCGAAGATTTGTCTGCATCATGAATTATCTGCAGAGCTTCTTCAATGCTTGGTGGCCCAATATGATTGCTACAGTCATCCAGATCATTAATATTTTCAATTGGTCCATTTAACACTGTATCATGCATCGATCTTCTCCTTGGAATTCCTATCTCGTACCTCCTGGTAGAACTTTTAGGGGCTTTATCAGTGTGATTAGGTAAGTGCATTTCCTCTTCGATTCCATTGTTCTGTCCATTTATTGGCTGGAAAGATGAATTTCTCATTAAACGTTTGGGAGTGCTGTTGAGGTTTGAAACCAAACTGTCATTGCTAATTGATCTAATTATCGGCCGATTGATGGTGGTCGAGGTATCAAGGTTGTTCTCAGAATCAAAGGGAATGCAAAACGCCACTGCTTGGGGAGACGATCTGTTTAAAAGAAAAGCGAAAGCCATATAATTGGATTAACAAATTAGATTAAGATATATGTATAAAATAATAATCCCTGCATTTCATATAGCACCTAATCACATCTTCAAGATGTATAAAAATGATTCATGTAAAGTGAATTGCCTGTATATGTTGAGGAAGATCAAATGCATAAACGATTTGATTGGGGCAGGCTGCCTTGGTGGGTAGCGATCTAGATTGAAGGTTATGGATTCAAACCTCATATCAGGGTTTTGAGCTCAGTCTAGGTTGTTACTCCAGTGCGATCAGTGAATCATCCTTCTATTGAGACTTCAAACTCAGGGGCTGCCTGCTTGCTGAGGAGAATGTTAAATACATTAAATACATGATACTATTCATGTATTGCATTTCTCCTGATGTTCTGGACAACATAAGACTATAGAACAAAAGACTTGAAAAGCAAAGAATCAATTTCCAGCTATCCAAACTTCAACTCAGGAATAATGATTCTTAAATATTATTAATTGAATGCCTTATCAAACTGGACGTTTTTAATCACCAACCTTGGTTTCTTTTCAGGCCAGGTACCCGCATAACCTTCCACATAAGACAAGGATGTTGATCGCCGCATCATTCCTAGAAAAATAAAACAGCCATTTCAAAATCTTCAGATATTCAAATTTTTATTCACCAATCAAGCATTTTGGGAACTCTAAATATATGTAGAGTACTTTTTAAATACGTTTTGTTTTACATTGGAACGGAAGGCTCAATGAGTAAATGCAGGTTATAAGCCAATGAGATGTCTCCAGGTCTCTGTGCAGTATAGCTGATTGCTAGGCTTGTTAAAGACCTGAGATAGCTGAGCTTCAGAATTGTGATTTCTCCTGAGGCCAGGAATACAATGGGAGAGAGAGAGAAAAAAACACATACAATTTGTTTGATAATATCCTTTTGGCAAACTCAAATCCTGGCTGGAAAAGCTGGGAAAAAGCAGGTGGGAAACTGGAAATTGGAGTTCAAAGGAACATGTCTAGTTAATAGTAATAATAATCCTTGTATTTGAAATAGCACCTTCGTTGTTGAGCAGTCTCAAAGCACTTCACAGTACAGCATATGCTGTAAAGTGGGTCTGTATAAAAAGACTGTGTCTTTTGGGGAGAAACATGACAGCCAGTTTGTGCACAGCAATGTCTCACAAACAGCCATGGAGTGAGTGATTAGTTTTATTTGGGGAATTTTCTGGTCAGGAAACTTGGAGAAACTTCCTTTTCGTTTTGAATAGTTTGTGAATAGCACAATGTGAATTGAAGCCTCCCCACCCCCCACAGAGGGAAACTGGCTGCATATTTGTTACCTGTACCAGAAGAATGAGTTCGTTGCTGAGTGTGTCTCAAGGGCAGAAGGGGCTGTGAGGGTGAAAATGTCGGACTCACTTTGCTGAAAGAGATCAAAATATCTCCAATGTTACCAAACGCCCATTAACAATTATGATCTGCAAAAATAATCTTCAAAAATATTACTGTTTTCCTTCCACAAAGTAATTTGAAATAACTAAACGCTAAATGTGAATCTTTTAGCTGCATTGTCTGCATTTCTGAGCCCAATAGAATCTTGGCAACTTTGAATTGATATCGTTTTCTCTTCTTAATCCTGGTCCTCTGAAAGCAGCAAGTCTGCCGACAAACAGTTACGTAGTTTTCCAGAATGCCATTTAGTCATAGTCTTATGAATGGAAGCGTTGCCTCGTTCCACTAAAGATCTTATAGAATGAAATATACAAGAGAACAGTTGGTCTCTTTGAATGGTCTCTTTGAATGGTAAACTTTCCTGATGTCTGGGGTAAATGTACATTCCATTTCTGAGTTAATGTATTATCTGCATACACATTACTCAGTTCAATTGGTACTGTATGCAATTGTTTTCTCCAATAAGTCTCTATCCAGCTTTTGGTGGCACTCTTTGTGATAAGTTCATCCTCAATTGTCTCATTCTTCACTCTCAACTTGGCTACATATTCCATCTCTTTCAGACGTCATCCAAAGCAACTTTACCTGGAGTTGAAGGCAGAGCTGGAAGAAGTATCCGTGAAGCTCCTTCTCGTGGCATTCGAAATTGGGAAAGCAGCAGGTATGTTCTTTATAGGCTGGACTGGTTCAGCTATGAGTAAAAGTTAAATGTAAGATAAACTCAAATACAAAGGATTCATCTATTTTCCTGGGAGTGAAGAGTGAAGGAAGAGCATAGCTCAAAATACATTACAAAATATTTAATCTGGAAATATTGGACACTGACCTTTTGTAAGGTTACCTTTGGGTAAATTCAAGAAAGGTGATGTGGTTGCTATGAGAAGTTTGTAATAGGGAACGGCGATATATCGGTATATCGGTAAAACCCGATATGATTTTCGTATCGGTATGCCGATATAGACATTTAAAAAATACCGATATATCGAAAAACGGTATATCGAGGTAAAAAATCGGGATGCGAGCACAATCAACTACAAGACCCAGAATGCTCATCTCTATACACAATGCACAGACTGAGGTGCAAAGCCGCCATCTTGTATTCATAGTCCTCGAATACAATATACAGGTATGCAAGGGGTGGGGGGAGAGAGACGGCTGTGGGTGGGGGGGGGTGAGGGGGAGAGAGACGGCTGGGGGGAGGGGGAGATAGACGGCTGTGGGGGGAGAGGGGGAGAGAGACGGCTGGGGGGGTGAGAGGGGGAGAGAGACGGCTGGGGGGGGGGGAGGAGAGGGGGAGAGACGGCTGGGTGGGGGAAGAGAGGGGGAGAGAGACGGCTTGGGGGAGGAGGAGAGGGGGAGAGAGACGGCTGGGGGGAGGGGGAGTTAGACGGCTGGGGGGGGGGAGAGGGGGAGAGAGACGGCTGTGAGGGAGAGAGATGGCTGGGGGGGAGAGAGATGGCTGGGGGGGAGAGGGGGAGAGAGATGGCTGGGGGGGAGAGGGGGAGAGAGACGGCTGGGTGGGGGGGGGAGGAGAGGGGGAGAGAGACGGCTGGGGGTAGGGGGAGAGAGACGGCTGTGGGGGGAGGGAGAGAGAGACGGCGGGGGGGGGGAGGAGAGGGGGAGAGAGACGGCTGGGGGGAGGGGGAGAGAGACGGCGGGGGGGGGGAGGGAGAAAGAGACGGCTGGGGGGGTGGTGGGGGAGAGAGACGATGGGGGTGGGGGGTGCGAGAGAGGGACGGTGGGGGGGGGGAGAGACGGGGTGGATGTAATAATATACAGATAGATAGAGATGGGGGGGATGTGAGAGAGGAGAGAGGGAGAGAGACATAGAGAGACACAGACAGAAAAACACAGAGATGGAGAGAGTGAGAGACACAGAGAGAGAAAGATATTTATCTCCTGAGAAGATAGGCACCAAAGGCGCGCGCACCCGGAATGCGCGCGCACTCCGATGCGCGCGCGCATGCGCAGTACGAAAAAACTGAAAATATCGGTATTTCGGTATATCTCGATATGAGCCGACCGATATATCCATATCCGGAAAATTCCCATATTGCCGTTCCCATGTTTGTAAATAATATCAATTAAATCTGATTTGGAGGCATTATCAGATTATGCCGAGGCAAAGAGATACAGTACAGATTTGGAATGTGAATCTTTGGGAGTGAATGTTTTGTTGCCTGCTACAATTCTGACAAATAATGCAATATTACCTGTGAGCACTGCACAGCGGAGAGATACACATTACAAAGTCATTTGTTGACCTTTTATGATGTAATGCACATTTATATAACGCATTACATGTCAGAATGACATCTACAACATCTCAAATTCCTCAACAAAGTTGGACGGGCACCCGAGCTGGGGGAACAATGTCCTTGGTGGGTTTCCTGTAGGTTCTGTGAAGTGCTTCGAAACATCAAGGGAAATATGGAACATAAACTGAATTTCACCCATAAACTATAGACAATTCACTATAGAGTATATGTGTATATTCTGTGCAGCATTTTGACACGTCTTGAAGACGTGATAAGGCGCCATATCAAATGTAAGGATTATTATTGTAATAATAAAGAACATGGCCTTCAAGAAGAAACTATATAGATACCTTAAAAAGAGGGTATGAAGAAAAGGCAATCATAGGATTGCTCTAGAGAACCGGCACAGACGTGGTGGATTAAATGGCCTTCTTCAGTGCTATACATTTCTATCCTTCTGACTTGGAGTCATCACTATCTGATGCACTGCAATGTATAGCCCAACAGCTGTGATGTTTCAGGCACTTACCTTCCACTTCACAAACCACTCGAGGCTGCACAAAAGGGGGTTTCACCACCTCAAACCACCAGAAGAGTTCCGCCATAAACACCAGGTAGTTATTCTACAGTGAAAGAAACATTCAAATTTGGTTGAATAACTTTGGAAGTAGACAATAAAGCTCCAAATCAAACGCTAGAAGCAAGTGTTTACACATCTAAACATATGATACAAATGTGTGTGTTTTGAAAACAGAAGATATTTCATTGTATTCAAAGGGGATGAATGATGCATAAATGTTGCCCAATCTACCCAATGAAGATGGTGACGATACAGAATGTACCACAAGAGGTCACTCTTCACAAGGAAAACAATACTGCTCTGCCTAGACCCAATGCCGAATCTATCCAAACAAAGGCATTGGAACCAAATGTACCAGGAGCGTAAAATGCAAGGTAATCAATTAATACAAAGGGAAGCATAATAGATTGTTGTGGTATATAGTACAAGCATTGTAATGTAATAGTGCATGCACCTTGGTCTTTTTGTCTAATATAATTTCTTATGTTACGTAATAAAAATACACCCCAAAATATCCTCAGTTCTGGAACAGTTTCCAAAACAAGGACAAGATGACACATGGGAAACATCATTTCAGGACAGACAGTGAGTGGGAAGTATTTCTTTCACCCAAATAAGAATGAAAGACTGGAACAAATTACCAGCAAGCTTGACTGAGGATAAAGAAGCATTGCACCACACTGCACTGATACAAAACCTGTGAAATTGATAACCGAAGTGATTCAGGAGTAGAGGTCAGTACCAGAGATTTGAAACCAGAAACAATATTGTAACGAGATGTCACTTCCTGTTAACAAGCTATCAGTTTTAAACGTTGATGCAAAATCCCCAACCAACAAACACCATTATCTAATAGACAAACTGGCTATACACAAGTATTTATATTCCATAGTGACAAGAGATACAAAAACTGCACTAGTTCTATTGTCTGTCAGACTTAAATTAGGGGCTGTCAGTACCATTCAGTGATTTTAGGAGACTGATCGAACAATAATCTGCTCAATAGCAGATGGCAGGCACACAATTTCAACATGTCAACCAATGCAGATTTTTTTTTACTTGGAGAAATGCAGAGTCATGGCAACCCTACTGCACTGACTTTGAGCACACATTTGTGTGCTTTAGTTTCTTGAACAATGGCCAGCAAGCAGTTACCCCGAATTGAGTAGAAGTGGTTTACTGTGCAGCTTTAAATTGGCTTGAGGTTCAGTACTTACTTTGGCTGAAGTTCTAGACGTGGTAAAACATCCCTCACAACAGAAGTTGCATTTTTTTAATCAAATTTTTATGTTTACTGTGCCACTTTCCTTTCATCAGCATAACCTCATTGTAGTAGCATATACATAGGCATGACTATAAGGGGGAAACTATACTTTGATCTGCAGTCCACTATGATTTGTGCGTGGAAACCGGATATTTTCATTTATGAGGTGGCATACAGCAATAGGAAACAGTCCTCGGACTGTGCGCATACTGAGGAATGTTTGCCTTACCTCAATGCCTTCAGAAATTGTATAGAAAAGAAAACTGAAAGACAGGGTATTCTGGCTAAAGCTACCAATTTCTACTCCCTCAATGATAATAGTATTACACTGTAATTTTAAAAATTGCATTTGATATAGCACCTCACATGTCTCAAAGGATCTACTGTAAAATTTTGTAAAATCATGGCAAGATGAAAACCTCTATGATTTTCAGTTTTAGATCAGCACAATTGAAAAGGGCAATACTACAATCTAGCAAAGCAGCTCTGCAGTACAGGTACCTAAAGAAGGTCACTGCTACAAACCAAGCACACTGATGCGTTGCAAATTTGATTACATGCAAAGATATTTAATTTAAATAAATTCACTTAAGAGATATTTAAATGTTTAACGTGGTTAATGTGCCCACACATGATAATGGAGTTCCTCAGCTCAGAGTGCTTTCTTGAAACAGTTATGTTGCTTACTATTGATGAGCAGTTTTTTCTTTGTTTGTGGTCATAATAATTCAAGAGTTATTTTCTAATGAAACAGATTAACAATGAGATTTTAACAATGTCATGTGGGTAGATTTGGGGGAAACGACATACAACGTAGAATAACCCAAAGAAAAGTTGCATCTAAGCACCAAGTACATTTGAATTGCTATCTAAGTGTGATACAAAATGGCATTCTATGGCAATATGTCATTTCCCAACTCTTTCATCTTAAATTTTGGTTGCATCAATATCTGACTTCACCATGAAGACATCCAAACAATGGCTTAATCTAAAAAATAACTGAAAACACTTTATTTCTAGAGGAATCAAGATTTCTAAAAAAAAATTAACAGAACCTAATTAAATTCACCCAGAATTAGAAATGTTTAAGTTTATTGCTGAGTGAGGCATCACGCTGAAGACACAGAAGGAATGTCAAAACCCTGCAGCATATTTTGAAGGCATTAAAAAGGTGTGATTGGTGAATGATGCACTATATTTAATCCTACAGAATAGTTAGTCCAGTTTATTTTGCTGATGAGCCTTTCAGAGGGGAATCACAATTTAAGTGTCTACTGTTTTGTAAATGAGAAACTGTAATGTGGCTGCACATTGCTTATAGGCTCAACAAGTTTTTGAATGGGAAAGGTCCATTGTGCATCTTAAAAAGATCTTTCTTCTATCCTAACAGTTTTGAACACGTGAACAGCTTCGTGGAGTTGCCGTAGAAACATTAATACTTTCAGCCCTTCCCTCCCTCCCCCCTTAAAAGGCAGAATTATCACAGAATGTTTGTTGATTGCCAAATGTGCCAACATAATACAAAGTAGCATTTTCAGCAAAGTGTTCCACCAAAACAAGAATCTGGCCATTGTTCTGGATGTCTAACTTAAGAAAATCAAGCAATCACTCACACAATATTTCCTTCTTGCAGTTACAAATTATGTCTGCTCTGACCACCTCATTTATCATTACGTTAGCACTGGGAATACTGGTACATATTTGTACATTTAAGGCTAACTTTGGGATATTTCAAAGACCATTTTGGTTTACTGTATCAGGCTACTGAAATAGTTTCGCCTACAAAATACAATCCACAGCTAACCTAATGATAAATTAGGTAGTCAGTCAATTCACTTTACAGTAAATTCTGTGATGCGCTTTGAGATGTCTCAGAGTCATGATAAGGCGCTATATCAAATGGAAGGATTATTTAGGGCTGAGCTGGCTGTAAGGTGATGCGTTGGACAACGGAATATCAGAATCAATCCAAGGTGACTGTTTCAGTAATCCAGTACTTGAGCCAGATAGGTCCGCAGTATTCAAGGGCACTGCTAATGACAGGGACTGTCCCACTCAGTCCCTATTAAACACTGCAAGCCAAGACCCTGCTGGATAGGGTGGCTTTAGCAGAAAAACTTGTCAGGCAGTTCTCACAATAACTGCTTCAATATGGTTAGACTCTAGCAGTACCCCATTACATACGTTTCGGTCCCCAATCCTTAGTTCTTGCCAATCTGTGCTTAATACTTTCTGGAATTATACAAGTATCCCTATCAAGCAGAACGAGTGTGTAATCCATTCTGGACACTGGGAAATTTCCAATTTGCGGGTGGCACGCAATTTTTAACTCTGTATGGTTTGGATACACTAAAGCATGGCGATAAGTTTCCATATGAGTCAGGCACCCAGCTGACCAAAAGCAAAATCAGGCTTCATGTTTCAAAGACTCTGCAAGAAAAGCTGTGATTTTGTTTTCCTGCTGTTTGCAGCAGGAAACATTTCAAATGTTGGCCAGTTTCTATAATTTATCAAATATTTACAAAATTTCCTTTCATTCCAATCTTTTTTCTCACACTCTATTTCTTGTGCATATATTTTGCTGCTTTGCTCTTAATTTGCTCCTATTCCTGATCCAATTTGCTTGAACTTCTCTACTATTCCTTAAAGTACCTTATAGATCTTTATTAGTGTGTGCAATTAGAGGCTGCGTTTCATCCACAAAATCCAGTCACTGCATTTTACAGTATATTCCGTGAAGTGCTTCGAGACATCTTAACGGCATCATAAGCTGCTATGTCAAATGCAAGGATTGTTATTATTAGCATCACCCAAGAGTTTGAATCCAGCAATAGCAGTGTACAATTCTAGGTTTTGTTTATTGCAGCTCCTCACACTGTGACACGCAAAAGACCCCGGAATGTAACGTAAGTTCTCTGCTCTGCTGCTGGTTCAAAACTTGATGGTGATAACATTGCGGTTCAAAAGAACACAAAAAATACCGAAACAGAACATTTGATATCTAAATTCATCCAATCTAGGTCAATTGCGAGCTCATCCCCAGAACAGAACACAAGGGTTTAATATGTGTTTTGTGAAGCCATTGGTAATACTGTGCAGTGAAGCAGATTAAAATTGAACGCTCCAGCATTTGCACCTGGCCCACTGACTTACTGTAGAGTACACAAAGTCAGGAAACGCTTAACGTAAATTAGATTTAGTTATGCATTTAAGCAAGGCTGATATCAGTCCTTTGTTCCACCACATCACTATATAGTAGCAGCTAATTCAACAATTACAAGGCAATGGAATACTGTATCGGAAACTCATTTGTGAAGCAAATAAGGTGAAGAGGGGCAGCCCGTGTTACCTTGATAGAGGAGGATGCGTAGAGCATATCTTCCAGGGTAAAATGGCAGCATTGGTTCAGGTACCCCTGACAAAAGTCCTGAATCAATTGCAGATTATAGAGACCATCAGCCAACGACATGGTCTCCTTCAGGCATATATCTGAGGAAACAAAAAATAATTCTTATGTTTAAGTATCTTAGAGTTGCAGAAGCATTCCTACAGTCTCTTTTTAGAAAGGTCTGCAGCCAGATCCCAATAAAAAATTGTTTCATCAGTCTACGAATCTGGAATGCATTGCCTGAAAAGGTGGTAGAGGCTGATTCGAGGCTGATTCGATAACAACTTTTAAAAGGGAATTAGATCTTTATTTAGGGAGAACAGGTCTATTAGGCTATGGGGAGCGGGCAGGGCAGTGGGATTGAATCGCTCTTTTCAAAGAGCCGGCACAGACTAGATGGGCCGAATGGCCTCCTTTTGTGCCGTAAAATTCTATGAATCTATGAATCTATGTGTGACTGTCAACATGTTTCAATGTACAGTATCTGTAAAAGTCCATGGCTGTTGTGCTAATATTATAAATTGGTGCCAATACCTTGATGCTAATAAGTGTCATTTATCAGTTGTTGGTATGTATATGTGCACATTTATAATCCAGACATTTGCCTTATAGTATGTAAATATTTATGGGAAATAAAAGATAAGAAAACATTGTAACAGTGTGTATTACAGTGGAGTCCTGTAGCTCACTAGTTAGAGCACTCGCTTTGCAAGCGAGAGACCTGCGTTTGATTCTTGGCAGGGTGAAACCTTGGGCAAGTTTCCTTACTACAAAAGCCTGATAATAATCCCTCAAAAAAAATCATTAATAATTTTGTCAATCCACAACTGTTTGTGAGACACTGCTGTGTGCAATTGGCTGCCGCATTTCACATATCAACATGCAGTCAATTCACCAATGCCAATTTGTGAAGCGCTTTGAGACATCTCAAAGTCATGAAAAACACTATATCAAATGAAAGGATTAATATTAATCATGGATGTTTGTTGAGCTCCTCTGCACTTGAATGTCTTCATTTGGCCAGGTCATTGGGGTGATATGAAGCAGTTCATCACGGAAGTAAAGGCAGGACAGCCAGATCTCTGATTGCAAAGTTAGAGCCACAGAATAGAAACCTTGGAGCAGAGCACCTGCCTGCGCATTTGATAACCAAATTACTTGCGTTATAAAAGCCTTGTTGTGAAGGTCCTTTAGGGCCTCGAGGCATTTACAGAAACTAATTGTTGCCCTATAATGCTTTAATCAGGAATGTATTTTAAACCAGGATATTCAATGCACTGACTCAGTAAAGGATGCTTTAAATGGTTTTATATATCCTTCAAGACCACCACAAAAGGCAAACCCGCAGATTCTAACTATAATTTATACTCTACGATCAAGTATGTATAAAGATTGGAACGTATCTTGAGGTCGGTACAAGAAAACCATTCAAAGCATCCTTTACTGAGTTAGTGCATTGAATATCCTGGTTTAAAACACACTCCCTGTACCTTAAAACCTGAAGTGACTTTTCTGAAGGACAGCACCTCCAATAAACAGGGCAGCTCATCCCCAGGTACACTGGATAATCAGCCGCGATTGTGTGGGTTCAAAGTTCTGACGTGGGGCTTGAACCTATAACCTTGTGATTCAGAGTGGTACCAAATGAGGCAGGCTGACATTCTACGACAATGAATGCATTTGCAAAATTACAGTCAGTCTTACCTTCCATTCGGATGACGTCAGGACAGTAGAAGTGGATCAATGCTGTTAAAGTGCAACCATCTGTGGTGTCTTTCAACAGATTTTCCACTGCAGGGATGCAGGGCAGTTGTTTGGGTAGTGCTTGATCTTTCCTGTACCGAGCCTATTACCACATGCAAGGGGCAATAAGATAAAACCAATCATCAGGAAACCAATTTTTTAAAAAAAAATTATAAGTAATTCTTTAATAATGTCATAGTATTAAAGAAGGGGTTTTCCTGACCTAAGGCACAATTGAATTTACAACTGCAGCACTGCATAAATTAATTTAAGAAGTGGTAGAAATGAATTTCCTGCTGCACTTTTGGTCAACGTACAATACAGAAACCATTTCTGCCTTAGCAAAGAGGGGCAAAGATCAAACAGTGTACTCTAGTGCTTTGAGGAAAATTTATTTTGGATATGTTAAACATTGGGTGACGGGAAATTTTGAATGAATGTTTCAATATGGGGATATGACCATGTATGTTATTCTCTTGTAAGGAATTTTGTAACCTGCTGCTTGTGGTAACTGAAAACCTGCCAGCAGGATTGCACATTCTCCACTGGGGCATACTGCAAGCTTAACATGATGCTGAGAATGTGCAGGGAGGCTGGGAGCATCAATACTTGCAACAAAAAAACGCAGAACAAATGTTTACATATATCAGGAGTGTGTATTTCATAAACTTGCAATGTAGTGTCACAGTGAAAGGAAAAATCATGTCAATTCTTATTGCTGCCTAAACTCAGCATTTACACTACTTCACATCTTGTAGTGAGTTAAGGCAGAAAGGACCCTCAAATTGGAATAGCAGTAATCACGGTCTCTAAATCAGAGATTGCTCATGGCTGCTGCTGTTGCTGGAATTTTATCAAAGCAAATGTAAGGTCAAAGATGCTGCGATTCAATTTAAAAACAATTCCGCTTCACAATATAGATTATCCCTAAATCTAAGTGACTCACTGTATGTAAATACATGTCTAATCCAGGTCACCCAATTTGGAATGTTGCTATTTAAGTTAACCTAAGAGATGTCTTGAGAGGGTTCAATCTCCAACCATCTCGCTGTTCACTGGAATCTTTAGAAAAGGGATGCTGCATAGCGGAGACAACAGGCTCCGTGTGGGGGAGGTGGGTAGAGGTTTATTTTCTGGCAGAATGGGGTCAATGGAGAGGGAATGAGACAAACCGCGAGAAATGATAAATCTCCTTGATTTCAAACCTGACATAGAACCAAGAAACATCTTTCAAACAGCATGTCGAACATGCACTATCTCCTTATAACCCTACTTAATGAGACACAAATGCATTATTCAACTAACCCGGCTCAATGAGCATTGAGAAAGACTAATATGATAACTGGAAAGTAGGTATAAAATAGCTTTATATACAGACATGGATAAGATATGTGAAGGGGGAAGGATAATTTTTTTAATTCAGTGGTAAGTTATATGGACAAGAAGGTCCCAGATTCAATCTGTATTCTGTGCTTAGACTACAGACTTACTGATCTCCAGCTAACAGGTTTTCTGAAAAGTCCATTTAATAAAATGCAATCCTCAGTGAAATATGGGCCAGTTGGTGAATTAAATTATAAGAAAGCGTTTTGAAGAATTTATATTGCTCTTAGGAGCCTTCCACTTGACAGCACAATTAGTACAATATCAGAAGCCAAGGTTTTTCCCATGAAAATAAAAAAGGGGAAGGGGTATGCAAGATGATGGATGCATTGGGTTACATGTTACCAGTTGGGCTTAGGTTTAGGAAAGCAGAGGGGAAGATCATATGCAGATGCAGGTAATTTTCATTCTAAGGCAGACTAAGACTGAACACGCCATAAAAATTACTGCTGCGGCATGGAGGATGAAATGGATCATTTACAAACACAAAATGGTATTCAGTACATGAACTTACAGGAACCAGTTTCCAATACCATTTGGTAGGAGACTTCAGAGGAAGGCAGCGTCAAGGAGAGACAAAGGATAGGAGTAGCAATGAGAAAGGAAGAAAAAGGTCAATTGTTTTGTCAGGGTTTGTTCAACATGCCATATATGAAATCATCTTCACTATTTGACAATAAAGTGGTTCTTTTTAAAGAATTACAAATGGAAGCAGAATATTTAGATTTTCTTTTTACAGATTAATAAAAGATTGGAAATTCTGCATATAGATTAGTTATGTCCCTGGTTAGCAGCAAGACCAGCATTAATTTAACAAAAAACCACTGTGTAGATATAATTCAACAGTAAAATTGTGGTTTCACAGGGTTTGTTAATCATGAAAGATTGGAAGATTTGGTTAATGACAAACAGGAGCCTTTGGCTCGTTAGGCAGGACTTTATTTTAACTAGTCTGCCTCGAGTACAACTAAAACTATGTGAAAATATAAAAACACCCATACAGAATTTAGTTCTCCAGCTTGTCAAGAGAACAACCATTTCTGTTCAACACACTCATGAAATAGGAGACAGAATTTCTCTGTAACACTGTCTTCTCTTTGGGTTAAACCTATTTTATCAGAACCCTCCCTCTAATGGTCCTCAAGGAAGCAAGTCCTACATAGAAGGTCACAGGTTTGATAATCATCGTCTAGCTGTTTCCCCCAACTGAGAATGGCTAACTCAGCACAAAGCTTTCTAATTGTTTTTTGTGCCCCTGAGCTACACATTGGAACACTACTGCAAAATGTGTGCTTGCAGACACTCTTTTGGGCTCCATTATAACTCCATATTCTCACAATACATTTCAATAATCTGCCAACACTCACTATCTATGTTGAGCCATGAAGAATGGGCAGGTGAGCTAGGTTCATGAGGGCTACCAGTGCCTGCATTCCAGACAGTAAGTAAGAAGGAGGGAAAGATAAAAGGGAGAAAATTGGCAAAATGTTACAATATGCTCAAAGGACGGAGGACAAAAACTGACCCGAGCAAAGAAATTCATTAGATTTCACTAGGTGAACGCACAAGTTAATCAATTAAAAAAAACATAGCTGATCTTTGATTTTTACTAATGAGAATAGGAATAGTGTCCCAGGTGTTTCCTACTTTTGACTCTTTCCCGAAGCCAATTTTCTCGTGTCAGCATAAAAAGCACGAATGCAAGCAGCTAATATTAGACAGACGTACATTTTCTGCAACCGCAGCTTTGGCAGCAAAGAACTGTGGTCTTGGAAAAATCACTGTCTGCAAAAATCACAATGTTACTGACTTTGGGAATGCAAACTTCTGTTGGTAACTTTTCAAGTAGACGCGTGTTGGATATCAACAAGCATTTGTCAAGTCGACAAGTAAAATTTCTACAACATCACGTCCTGCTAAATCGATTTGTGTGCCAGGGGGCACAGGTGTAACACAGACAGATGTTAAACGAGCAGCTTCTCAGACATGTGCTGCCCTGCCTGTCTGCAGAGTAACAGTTCATATATACAAACGGTTGCATAAGGTATACAACTGTTAGGACGTGGTTCACTACACTTTAAACACATGTTTATATTTTAAAATGTGGTACGAGTGAGCATTAATCTAACGCCAGACACTATATTCAAGAGATTGTAGAGCAAATTGCATTTCTGGAATTCATGCAAAGATATTCTTTGTTTCACCTACATTTTTATGCAATTAATCACTTCAGCCTCATGGCTGCAAGTCCACATAAAGTAGAGAAACAATGTACATCTGCAGAATGCAACATGAATGATTGATAAATGCAAACAAAGCTCCCCAAGATATTAACAATAGACGAATGTGGAATAGGCTTTGATGGTGTAAACGTTTAAACCTAGTGGAATACTGCAAATAAGTAGATCTTATTCTCCTCAGTTCTTTTGAGTGCTGACAAACCCTACAGACCTTCATCATTGATTTAGGTATTTTTTTCAAATATTGTGTTAGCAAAAGACAGCCCCTTTAAAAATCCTGTAAACAGTTCTTGTATAGTTGTCAGTTTGACATCACTTCATCCTCAAACAGTGGCTTGAAAGCAGTAGTCAAGTAATGTAGAAATACAAGCAAATGATGATGATGAGTAGATTTAATTCACCTCCCACACCATGGTGAAGAAATTTGGCAAAAAAGAATAAAGCACAACTCCTACTGATCAACAGATTAACAACAGATTACTTAATCTCAACTGATTTAGAGAGCAAACTATGGTCAAATGAGTTTTCTACTGTAGCCACTTGCACTGTTGGGATCATCTTCACTTATAGCCAGACCAGTCCAACAACTTTAACTTGACAATACTAATTGGAGTAACTGTAACCAGCAAGATATAATTCTAGAAGATCCATAGTGTAGAGTGAACCAATGGATAATGCTGGATGGTATAATTGTTTCCAATGGGCATGGAGATGTTGCCAGAGGAAAAAAAAATATTTCTTCATCCTGTCCTCCAGAGACTGTGGTTGGGGGAGGGGTGGGGTTATTAAGAGCTTTGGAGGGATGGATTAATATCTTAATATTTGACGGGGATGGATTAATAGGCTTAATATTTATTGGATTTGAACTTTAAAAAGATTGAGAGGCGGAAATCAGTTCGCTCTTTCATTATTTGTTAAGTTGCATGTCGTCAATGTTCTTTAACACGTAACATTTTTCTAATCGTTAACCAGAATAATATTCGGTAGGCAACGGCATCGATTAGCACTTCAGCAAAGTATCTTAATGCCACCGATTACCCCACTAAGGATGTGAAGCCTGCAGTACAATGACAAGCTGCCAGACACCATGCTCTATGTCATTCTGCTGAGGCAGCTGTTGAGAGATATTGAATATATAAATGTAGGGTGGGCTCACTGAATATTTAATAAAACTAATGGCTGCAAAGCTTTTTTACTGCAGTTTTTTAAAATTAAAAACAGTTAAGGTTATTGGATAATTTGCAGGGTGGTTGACACACCCAGTGGGAGGGATTGCTAAAAAAACAAACATGCGTTCATAACATCATTTATTTTGTCTGGCTACTATCCTTAAAATATAAATCCATTTCCCAACAGAACATTGCAATATCTGGAAACATACCCTTTGACCTCCTGGTGGTTCCAATGCCTGGGATCTCTGTTCCTGGTTGATTATCTCTTTCAAATGTCCATTAACCTGAAATCAATTGTGTAATAGAATTTAGAGTTTACTACGATGCTTTTTCATTATTAATCTCAAGACCCTCCTTGTGACATTGATCTGTGGTCGGAGGAGTGATTTGCAGACTCTTCTTGGCAGAAGATTTTGTTAAAGTGGATCAACTGAATTTTATTCAACTTTTGACCATATGTCTAACAACAACAACAAAATCATCGGGAGGACATCCCAAGGCGTTGAACAGTTAGGGGAGTGGAATGGGGAGAGGAGAAAGATTAGAATTGTAACACATTTGGTCATACTATTGTCCTCAAAGCACCCAAACATATTCCATACCCCGCCCCACCACCAGTTATCTGGTGGCTTAATTTTATTGGCGGTATGTTCTGGCTTCCAGAGGCATAAGCCAGTTATGGCAATAAAGCTCATCAAAAGAAAATAAATCCCCCAATATATCAGAAAGATCAGATTGTGGGATATTTATAGAGGAAGTAATCAGCATGAGTATCACAGAATTGTAGCTGCGTGTTTCTGCTTGCTGACTAAACCTTTGAAGACATAACTAGCATTAGAAACGTCAGGAGAGTCTCTGACCCCACCCCACTGAGACATTCAAAACATTTATTCTACTGGATAATACATAAAATTGCAGTATTTTCCTTTGTGTTTCTTTACTGTATGCAAACAAACCTTCTAAGAAGCAGGCTAGACAAGTGTGTGTGTGCACCAATATTATATAATCAGACAGTGTTACTCTGGTTCAGTAAGATAATCATTTGGAATGTACAATGTTCTGTTAAGGGGAAAAGCACTTCACTTCATGAGGGAATGGAAAAAAACAAAGCCCTTGAGAAATGTGAACGAGGACTCTGACCCATTCCTTCTATAGACCACGCTCCTGTCTCCTAAATCTCTGGGGAAAGTTCTAAGTAAAGCACCTCTGCACCAGCTCTCAAGGTGTTGAGGCAATGAATCATGATAATTTTAACAGCTATGTTGACTGTGCAACACAGCAAACAGGAACCCCAGAGCCTCCCCGCACTTCCAATGACAAAGAAATGTGCTTCCAAAGAGATCTGTGATCAACTTATGACTGAACAAAAAATTAATGGCACTTAGATTCTTTGTCAGGTATAATAATCATTTTCATTTTCGACTGATTTATTCCTTTTCTAAGTAATCACTAGAAAATGGCCCAACCCAAGGATTCTAATATCTTTAATCCGCCTCCCTCCCCCAGGCTATACATCACATTTAGATCTACCGTGGCTGGAGTTATTTTGTGTTGAGTTATGTCATTCTCAGCAGCACTCATATATTGGCTCTTACAAGTTACTTGCACAGTCACAGCCCAGTATTACCCTCAAACAGAAAAAAAATCAGTATTTCAACTGGCGGCAATTAGACAATTTGGAGCGTGAATCACATCTCATCCATCAAATATTATTAAGCCGGTGAAGTACAAGCATAAAACGGCTGACACTGTTCCACACACCCTTTTAACAATAAAGTGGTTGGATGGACAGAAAGTGTGTCCCTGGCAGGTTTGTTCTATGCGCATATTCAAACGTACCGACTGTTAATCCTCTTTATGTGCTTGTACTGCGAGGTGGATGCGAGCATCCAGCTGTTACTGAAAGTGTATCCAGTTGGTGGAAAGAAGGAGCATCTAATCTGACACACTTCAGCAGTGCAGCACCCTCAGCAATGCAAAACAAAACTGCGGTGTGGAATTTTATGGCATTGGCCCACTGAAGGTTCATTTGTATTCCACGGTTTTTCTAATTATATGAAGCACAAAGCTTTGCAGCTGCAGTGCATAAAAGCAATTTATGTAAAATAAACTAGCACTACATATATACTAATTACAATATGCCCATCGCTGCGAGCAAGATAGCAATGAATCAGTTTGGGAACTATCCACTGATCCTGGAGGGTTGTGAATGCAACTGGGTTTAAAGAATGAAATGTTCAAATGCTGCAATTCAAACGCACTATCAGCAAGGCTACGTCATCAAGCATTTGTTCAAGAAATATTCTCTTACAGGCTTCCTTCCATCCAAATCAATTTGGATTAAACTATCGTCTTCATGGAAATCGATAAGCAGAGGGAAGCTGGAAGGTGGAAGCCTCGCAAGAGAGAGGTAATGTTTCATTCCTCGGTGAATGATCACAAAGATGTAACAAACCCAAATTATTATGTAGTTATATTTTGGACACAAAGACCTATTGTATCCGAATCCTATTTAACGAATTGTCTCACCTGAATAATAATGCTTCTAATAATAATAATAGTTATTATTATTATAAAGCTTACCTTATTTATCCAGCACATGATGGCATCTTCAATATCGTAGGGAAGGCCTGTGGCTGGGAAGAAGTTTGTGAACTGCTGAATACATGAGACCACCTTTTCAATGCTGATCATCTCCACAGTATAAGCCATCATCAGAGTGTCAATCATGGCTACATGTGCAGCCTGCAAAGAGGAAAGTACAAGAACCTATTTAGAATAGACTACAGCAAACGTTGGGACCCAAGACTCAAGTTCTATTCTGTGGAGTGCCGGGGCAAACCCTGCTCAGGGCTTGTTGACCTCCCTTCGGATGAGGCATTAAACCGAGGTCCCATCTGCCTGTTGAAGTGTACATTAAAAAAAACCATGGCACTATTCAAAAAGAGAAGGGACTTTCCTCTTGACCAATAATCCTGCACAAAAATTAGGTTAATTCACCCATTGGTGGCATATGTGGTGTGCTGATTGGCTGCCACATATACAATTTCTATACTGTAGTGTACTTAACAATAATTATTCTGAAGTGCTTTGAGACATTTCAATAAGGCACAAGCAGGATATTAATAATGTATCTCGTACTTCAATAAAGTGCTGTTGAAACAGCAGAAGCAGTGATCTTTCCTGCTAACCTCTGGTGAATCAGGATTCAAATCTCTAGAATATTTTGTGTATTCAATATTTACTACACAAGGTGGCAGTATGTTTGATATACTGTACATTTGATACATACAGATTGAATATATTTCTTCAGCTAGTGATTGTTTTGGTTCATACCTCCATCTATCATTCATCTTTTCTAGCTTGGCAAGAAAATACTTCCACATTCACAGTGCCCATTGTGTCTTGAATCAATGCAAATATCTTAAGCCGCACACAAAAGGTATAGAAATTTGGTAGAAAGAAATTTAACTTAATTAACTGGTGGCTCGTAAATCTCAGCCCAGGCTCTAAATATAGATACACAATGACCATATGTATCTATGTGTGTTTGTGAGTTGCAATTAAACAATTGCAAGTAAACTAGCTTCCATGTTTGCCTACAATATACACAACTGCTACACTTTCATGTGATGTTTTCCTGCTACGAACAACAACAACAAAAATTACATTTGTATAGCATCTTTCAATTTGGGAGGATGTCCCAAGGCACTAGACAGTCAGTGTTTCAGACCTGAGCTGGGTTTGGGATCCGGAACGGTGGAGGGAAAGGAAGGGGGTTGGGGGGGGGGGGTGACTGATGGGACTGTCAAAGCGGAGATCCTTGAGGCAGGACTTGAAGGAGGCTAGGGATAGGGAGAGGCGAAGGGACTGCGGGATGGAATTCCAGAGGTTGGGGGGCAGAGTGGCTCAAACCTAACCCATGAATGGTGAAGCAGGTGGGTCGGGCGAACATGGAGCAGGCCGGACCCTGCTGAGCAGAGGAAGCATCTAATTAGACCTGGCGTTTGGCCATTATTTTCTCTTCTGATATATTTTGAAAACACGCATGGAGATTTAAAAAACTGACTGAAATGTTTTGGAGCGTCAGTGGGTTTGGTGGAAATAAAAAGCAAATATTTACAAAATATATATTAAAGACTTCCCTCTTCGGCTGCAAAACAGGAACCCTTTTAAATGTTCACTGAATGAAGATCTTTTTACTGAGAACTCTATTGATCCTGAGATTGCAGATCCAAGATACTTTCCCATGTTAACATTGTAGCAGGCTACAATTAGGATTATTAAAAGAAAAAGGAAGTGGACAAGTTAAATACAGAGAACTTTAACAGACATACCAAAACCTAGGTTTAACATATTATCTGAAAGGCAATGAGGCACCTTTGACCATGTTGTGCTGATTCAGTGAACTGAAGCGTCTGCCAAAACTAGGACCTCTAGTCTTCTCACGGCGCTTGAACCAACAACGTTTTGACCCAGAGGCGAGAGTTGTACGAGTCTGGCTACATGTGGATTATAAATAAAATATTTACCATATTCTTTAATTTACCGATACCTCTAGGGCAGAATATGCCAAAAGAAGTCTCACATTGTTTTGCTTTGTACCAAAACATTAAAGATTTTCGTAGTAACCTAACCCTACCTCAGAGAGAACACAGAAGAGTACGTGCTGCAACAGAAGAAATATACACACAGCTCTAGTGTAAGATTAAGAAAATAAAGCTCCTTTGGACAACTGATTTTGATTACCACGAGGCTAAATCAGTATAAATGAAATAAATGTTGCTGAAATTTATGGTGATACTATCAATGTTTGCTTTGGGAAAGTGACAGGAGTATTCGAGTCAGGAATTTGAGATGCTCTGACCAGTCAATTTTCTGAGAGCAATTTAGGGATTCTCTCACGCCCGCAGAACTTATAACTTAATAATACGCATCAAGTTGTATTCATGACTCGGGTTCTGTGGAAAATGATGCAGCCACATGCCAAAAGGTGACAGAGATCATTTTGCTTTGTACTCCTTCCACCCACACCCACCCACATCTGGAATATGATGCTTTTTATAGCGGAATGTTTGCACGACCCAACAATTAAAGGATTCAATCTGCAAGGAAGAAATTGACAATTGCCTCTCTCAAATATAGCAGAATATCCCCTTGGATTAAAAATAAAATAAAAGCAGATACATTTAAGCCATATTATTTTTGTCTAGTGATTTTATGTAAAAAGGCTTTGGCTTGCACTAATGGAAGATGTTTAGCGACAGCTTGCTCTGAGAATTGCTGATGTGTGATCTTGTGTTACTCGAGCTCCCACCAGTGGCCAAATCTTGACTTGATCTTTCCAGTGACGTATTGAGGTCAAATTTGACTCTGAACTGACTGAAGACCCAATTTTTGAATCCCTGAATCCCAGTAGGCAGCAATCACTGGCCCATTATCAATGACCGGACCTTCATCTCCAGAATAGACGGTGGGTCAACAGAAGTAAGTTTAGTGTTTGAAATATGAAATAAACGATTAACACAGGAGTAAATTAGAATATAAAATTCAGATAAAACCTAAAACTTGAAATGCAGAGGTAATAGAGGGCAGAGAAGACAGGCAGAGCTAAGTTAAAACCTTTATTAAACTTTTTTTAAATGGTCATTATGTAATTGCAGTAACAAAGCTATTCCTCTGTCAAGATAGAATAAACTTGTATAAAGTAAAAGAGCCAAATGCCATAGAAGGATTGGTGCAGAAAATCACTAGCTGCATTTTCTTAAAGACAGCTGAAAGAATGCCATTAATTTGACGATAGCTCAGGGAGTGGGTGGCACATTTCCTGCATACAGCTAGATGGATGGTGACCTGAAGGCAGGGCATGGTTTGAGTCAAGTAGAAACTAGTCCTTCAAGTAAGCAACGATCGACATTTTCTGGCGTGGGACTAATGTACACATAGTCTGTAAAAACTGCATCATAGATTGCGATAAGCTAACTTAAGAGTGTATATATATATATATATATATATATATATTACTTAAGCAATTTCTATGAAGGGTGTATACACAGATGAAGGGAAGCCAACTTATGCACAGATACAGAACAGATATACAGTATTATGGACTGTGCACTTGGCCTTTTCCTGAACCCTCAACAGGGTTCTTACAAAAAACATACCCTGGAAGGCTGGAGATTTTATGTGACCATATTTAAACTGAAATTTTAGATGGAATCGTCATTGTTCATCCTGTGTTTACACTGGTGATTCCATGGCCTTTCCTAAATGTCTGCTGGATGGCATTTTACAAATACTTTTTTGTGTTTTGAAGCCTGACAGCTAGGACTGGCCAAGGACGTACTGTTACATAATCATAATTATACTGTACTTGCCTGTTACATAATAATAATACTTGCCTGTTACATAATAATAATACTTGCCTGTTACATAATAATAAAACCTGCATTTGCTATCCCGCTTTATCACATTGTCGAGACGTCTCAAAGTGCTTCACGGAAAATACTGTACATTCTAGTGACTGTGTGTTTACCCAATAAAGCAGAATCTTTTCCCCCAGGGTATTCAAAGGTAGCTCCACAAAATATGTGATTTAAATCAATACAGATTTTCAAGACTTAAGAGTTTTATTTTTCTAGATAATATTTATTTCTGAGGATTAAATTATTAGGTGCAAAGAATTGAGATGGGGTACCATTCACTTTACAGTATA
The DNA here is from genome assembly GCA_035084275.1 of Hydrolagus colliei. NCBI lineage: Eukaryota > Metazoa > Chordata > Chondrichthyes > Chimaeriformes > Chimaeridae > Hydrolagus > Hydrolagus colliei. Next base: position 13,238,079 of record CM068749.1, on the reverse strand, counting down.
TTCTGTGAAGCACTTTGAGACGTCTAGAAGACATAAAAAGTTCTATATCAAATGCAAGGATTATTATTATTAATATATATTACTATTATTAATATATATTATTATTAATATATATCTTGATATATTTGCTTACAAGGCCAGTCATTGACAAAACTGCCTATCGCTTCTGTGTTGTTAGTCGAAAATACTTTGACATCTCCAGAGTTATCCAATAGATCAGATAGCTGATCACAACCTAATTCCTAATGCTATGATTGATATGTCCTTTCATAATACAATAAACCAGAAAAGATGGATGCTGAGGATACACTTCAAGTGTATCCTCAGCATCCATCTTTTCTGGTTTTATTTTACACAATAAGAGCATTTAACTAGGAATATCAGTGGCAAGCAACAAAACAACTTTTCTAATTCAGCCCGAATGCTATTGTATCATCGAGTTGATGGCTTATAGGATGCATTACTGCTCGCAACTCTGAGCATTTGAATTCCGAATAAAGGGCAAGTGTATTCGCTGACCAGTTATTAGGAATCATTTTAATTTATGCCCCATTTCCTGGATTCAATTTTGCTTCAGTATCTTAAGCGCTGAAATTCTACACTGGCAAAGTTTTCTTCATCCTTTTGATTACTCACTTGGACAGTTCAGAACAAGACGTTTCATGGCCACCCAATGATCTAAAAAACAACCAACCACGGCAACAACAACAACAAAATAACACTTGTATAGCGCCTTTCACGTCAGGAGGATGTCTCAAGGCGCTGGACAGTGCTTCAAATACAGAGTTGGCTGTTCTTACCTCGAACTGACAGCGGCGTCCATTGTTTTATTATATTGAAAGAGTTTAACACATTAGTATCAGCTGATAGACAACACTCTTCAAGGATGACACTTCTTGACAGTGTTAGTAGATGACAAATTGCATTTCAGGAAATTGGAATTGAGCCAAAACATCTCTAAATGTACAGTATACCATCAGTTAAACAGTAATTTTTGCTTTGTCTACAAAACAGATGATAAATCTTTACAGTAAAGCACTTTGAGACATTCTCCCGACATGGAAGGTGCAATATTAAATGTAAGGATTATTATTAATTACAATTTAAATTAAATATTGAACCATGAAGTGGAATTGACGCCATGAATGAAATAATCCATATTAACATAATCAGCCAGTCAACACTAATGCTTTCAAGGTTACAGACAATGGGGACATGGGGGAATGTCACCAGACTATGATTCTTTGTCTCAATAAAGTTTTTGTTTAATGAGATTGATTCTTAAATCTTTACAGTCGACTTAATCCTTGCAGATTACTTACAGCATCTCATTGTAGCTCTGCAGGCAGACATTCACATACAGTAAAAGCCCGTTTATCCGGCACCCGATCAATCATAACTTCTGTATAACCAGCATTGCAAAAAAAAAGTCTGCATTTAATTAACCGGAAAAATGCATTAAAAAAATATATATATATTTTTCCGCTGAATATCCGGCACGCATTTTAACCGACATTGGCCAGATCCCAAGGGTGCCAGATCAACGGGCTTTTACTGTACTTACTGCTCTTTCAGGTTTGAAAATCACCAATACATTTGATAACAACAAAATCGATTTGTATAGCGCTTTTCACGTCGGTAGGATGTCCCAAGGCGCTGGGATAAATAAACTGATGGTGCTTTTGGGGACACCCACACCTGAATGCATTCTAAAAGCTGCACCATTATTAGACGGTTCTTTCTGTGCTGGATGCAGGGAAAATGGAAATGTTACAGTAAGCTAATTTTCAGCAGAGGCTTCGCTGGATAGATTGAAATATGAACTCTGGTCTTCAAATCACCATAAATGGTTAGGTTGGAAGGAATTCTTGGGCTGCCTGTCAATCTACTAACACTGAATGAATCTATTCCAATCAACAGGAGTCCTGTCTGCCTGTATTGACTACGCCAATGCCCTGCTTGTCGGCCTTCTCAATTCCTCCCTCCATAGGTTGCTCTGCAGCCCTTGTCCTCTACTGCTCCAAGCTTCATTATCCCATCTCCTTCATCCTTGCTTGAATCCATTGGTTCCCCATCACCCAATTCAAGATCCTGGTCCTCACATTCAAAACCTTCCACGGTCTCACCCCACCCTATATTTGCGACCTCCTATCCCCCTACCAACCTCCTATCCCCCTCCACTCAGCAGACTTTGGCCTGCTCCACGATCCCCCGACTCACCCACCCCACCATCGGCGGGCAAGCCTTCAGCTAATCTGCTCCCAAACTCTGGAACTTCATCCCGCAGTCCCTCCACCTTGCCCCTCCTTGGCCTCCTCAGTGCCTTGGGACGTCCTCCCGACATGAAAGTCAAAAATTAGACTCAGCCTTGAATAAGATGCCTTGATAACAGAATATTTAAATGATTTATATGAAAGTCCCCGTTTAAAAACTGGACAAGTTCTATTTTTTGCTGTAGTTCATATTTTAATTTCAAGTTGATAGATAATTACAGTATTAATTACACCACTGCATTGTCTTGTGAAGTTTGTGTCAGGTCGTTTCATTGTTTTCAGAGCAATGCATTGAATGCTGCGACAGAGATGGAAACCATCATTAACAAGGCTAGTGCCTCCAGACTTGTTTAGCAATAATAATAGCATTTGATATAGTGCCTTAGAGACGTCTCAATGCATTCTGTGCTTCACAGAATATTGTATACTGTAAAGTGAATTGACTGGGTATTTTGTGGGCAAAGCATAGCAGTTGATTGTGAACCTCCCAAAACCTGGAAAGCAGTGGCTATTTACTGCACTGGAAGTGATCTGTCTGCCAGCATTACAACAACAGCAACAACTTGCTCTTATAAAAGCATCCTCCATGTGGGGTAGCATCTCAGAGTGCAACTGCGACAGCAACATGTAGTGGAAAGGCCAAATTTAATTTTCTCCTCAGTGCATTGACTGGAGACTTTGTTTTGTAATAAAAACACTTAATTTCCAGTTCCTGGTCTGGCAGACGTGTGCAAAATTCTGCAACTGGGCATTCCATATTTTATTGTTATTCATGAGCCAGTTACATCAATAGCATTTCAGAAATGTTGGTTCTGAATTAGCAGATAACTCACTGGTCTGCACAAGAATATTTAGGAATGAAGGTGAAATCAAAACAGACACTGACCTTAAACAGCAGTAATACTGTGTAAACTACAGATCAGAAATCCTACTTGGGTCTATTCTTACTCTATTAAGGTATCATTTTAGAGTTTGCATAATTTGGCAAATTGTTGAATTCAGTTTTAACTTTGCAGCTTGTTATTGTGGGAATCTTAAAGAAAAATGATAGAAAATGGTCATCGAAAATAAAGACTATTTAAATTCTGTACTCTGAAATGCTACATTAATAAGAGTAAATCTAGACTCAAGGGGAATTTCTATCCATAATTCTGCTCACTTCAAGTTTCCACTGCTAATGTATGTCAAGTTGCCAGCATCAGTTTATGCCATTACCAAGATTATAGCAAATCGGTTCCTCTCCATTAAACCAAAATGTGGGCAGATTAATTCACTGTTTTGGACCCTTCTCAGTGTAACAACATCTGTGAAGTTCCGAAACACCCCTGCACCCCATAAAACCAACCACCAATCATTAACTGCTTCACTGCATCTATAGCCCTGTTCTTCTAACAATAATTACAGACAACAATGCACCCACACATACAGTATTAGTATATTAATACTGCTCGACTCCAGTTTCACTGGGATATTATCTGTACAAGGAGCAGATGTAGGTCGGGTGGGACTGTACGCCTCTGCCAATAACATGCATCATTTCACTTCCAACTGAATCTTGTTAAATACTAAACGTTTTTGACCTCCCTCAACGTAAAATACTGAACCAACCAGTTGGCAGGCTAAAATTAGAAAACATAGCACATTGGATTAAGTCAGATTCACTGACCCCTTTGGCTCAACTCACAAACAACATGGCAGGTGATCTTGGTGAGTGCATTTCTCCTGTGTGAGATGCTGCCCTCTTTGCAGCCCTCTCCTCCAAAAAGGAAAATATTTAAAAACTATTGCAATACACGGAGGACCTACCTACCTAAACTAAAGATTCCCATGAGGGTACTTTAATCTGAGAGTCCAGGCCAATATTCCTCAGTCATTTAATTGAAAAAAAGAATGCACCAACCTTATTGCTAGTTGTAGATGTTGCCATTATAGATTAGCTACTGGGTTTGCTATAAAATAGTAGCCGATTCATAAATTCACTTTCATCTGCTGGACACGATGAAGGAATAATAATCCTTGCATTTGATATAACGTTTTTCTGGTCTTCTAATCTAGACATCTCAAAGTATTTCACAGAATATACCGTAAAGTGAACTGACTGTATATTTGTAGGCAAAACACGACTGCCAATTGCGCACAGCAGTGTCTCACAAACAGTCATGGATTAAAGTGACCAATTTATTATTTATTATTTTTCTTGCGGGACTATTATTGGGTGTATGGAGTAAAGATCCTAGTCGAAGGTTTCGCCCTGCTGGGAATTGAACCCATGTCTCTTCCTGGCGAGGCGAGGGCTCTAACCATTGAGCTACAGCACTCCACTATGTCAAGAAAATCAAAGGAAAGTACCATCGTAAATTACCATGAAATCAGCTGTTAGGTAGTTTTAAAAAAATATATATATATATATACTGTAATAAGCTTTCTACAGTATTAGAACCGGATGGGTAGATGAGGGCAGGTCAGATCTGCAGTGCACCGCTCTCTGGTCAAGTGACAGCTAGGCCCTTCCCATAGCCAGAGAGATGGACAGGAATAGCACTCTCAGGCACCATCTGCTGGCTGGTTAGAGTGCCCATGGTGGAGATCTTGGGTCAGTTCACCCACCCACTGGCTTCTTAATTAACGATTGTGAGACAAAAAAAACACGCAGAAGAAAAATCTGAACATGTTTAAAACACACTCAGGAAAAACAGTCGACACAAACTCCTACAGCAGCTGGAGAACAATGAAAAAACCTGGCTAACTTCAGCCAGTGCACATCTGTCGATTCCAGACTGTGGCTGCCTCCTCACTGGTTTCCTGACAAAAGCTCTATGTGGAATCTCACAGAGACAGTCTTTCAGCAGTAAATACTGGCTTAGGGCCTACATAAACAACTACTGTTATTTATACCAAAGGATGGGCGTTGGAAAAATTAACACTTTGATTCTAAACGTACTCACCTCGCTTTATAACAAGCAAGCAACAATTGGCAGACATTTGAGACGGTAAATCATCTTTGCAGAGTGAACTGAATACACAGCAAGTCAAGTGGAGTAGAAAGCATTGTACTTCCTTTTCAATGTAGCACAAAGCTTACCTACTGCCAGTGGTGAATACTTTAGCCTGGATTGACGAATTGCAGAGAAAGCTCCCATCAGTAATCTCTGCCAGAGATGACCTTTTATAACACGGGCAAATTGTCAGTCTTGTACAGGATTATGACTCTTGCAGCATCAAGAGAGTTGCATTTTGTGCAGAAATGAATTTGTAATACATTAAGACATTTTGCACTCCCCTCTCAAATATGGTTCGCCCATTAAATAATCACACCACTTCACAGTATATCAGGAGAGACGCTGTGAGCAGGTTCGATAATGCTATAAAACGTTATATCAAAATGCTAGAATTATTAACTAAGAATGCACCTTCACTTATTTCTGATATTCTGCACATTGGAAAAGGTTAACAATGAATTGTCTAGCTGAGAGTACGAGCGTGGAAATAGTGCTGTGTTTCAAGTGCTTTGCCTCTGGATCAAGGGGGATCTCGTTTCTATTCTGCGACATTGCCAGGGTTGTGAAGATATCTTTAGATTGGCCATGACAGAGGAAAATGAGGAGGAAGAGAAAAAAAGGGGGCAGGGAACTGTATAAATTTGACACATCTGCAGTAATAGAATCCTGTATGTTATTTCGTTCTTGGAACTCACCGAAAGAATCTCAGACAAATATTGATTCACAGAACACACTACCCAATGAGGATGAGTAAGTGAATGAAAAAAATTCTCACTTCCAGCAAAACAGCAACACAGTGAAGGGAAAAGTTGACTTAGATCCAAGTTCCTATTCGTCATTTAAAAGGAAACACAGCCTCATCCCAGTCAAACACAGCAACCGTTAGCTTGGCTTTTGTTGGCCTTCGTGCCTGCATTTATGCTCCTTCCTACTGTGCACTGCAAACTCCTCTCAGAAAGAACCCATTTATAACTAGGTGAATGTTCAATTTTCGCACGTCTCTATTGGCGACTATAAACCGATGACATGGAAGTAGCAAATGGGCACTTATAAAAGGTTTCTGTGTAAGGAACTAAATAAAAATTACCCTGAAGACAGTAGAAGGATTGTTTTTCTCAGTTGAAGTTTACCCCGGAAATATATTTTGTACAGTTTACTTCTTATAAATACCCATCACAACAGAGGTTCATTGTCATGTATCAAAAATGGTATCACTTACGAAATGCTTTCTAGGTCTTACCATACTGAAATATTACAATAACAAAATGACATTTATAGACTGCCTATCGTATCGTGAGCACGTCGCAAGGTGCTGAACGGTCAGGGGTTGGGACCCGAGCATGGGGGAGGGGTAGGGGGGAGGGGCATGGTATCATAGAATCATAGAATTTTACAGTGGGGTAGGAGGGAGGGGAGGGAGAGAGGTGGGAGGATGGCAGAAGGCATGATCGAAAAGGAGGGTCTTGAGACCAGCCTTGAAGGAGACAGGGGAGGAAACAAGGCGAAGGGACTTTGGGATAGAGTTGGGGGTTCAGAGAGGCTGAAATCCGGCCCACCGATGATAGGGTGGGTCGGGCGGGATTCATGGAGCAGAACGGAGGAGGTGGGCAGGTTTGTAGCGAATCATTACTATATAAGGGCCTCTGACAAAAGTAGTTTTGATGCTGAGCTAAGGAAGTTTGCAGTTATGTGATTTAGGAAGAAATGTATTGATGCTTACGCTTGAAAACAGACTGCTATTTTCAAGCATTTTTCAGGAGTGACAATCTGAAGCAGAAAGAATGCAGAAGACCACAGGCAAAAATTATTTAAAATGCACAAAAAACTGTTCTCAAGGGAACACCTTAGATGAACATAATAACTCCTCATTCCCAAAGCCAAAATTTCCGTAGTCTAATCGGGATTAGTAAAGACCTACAAATAAATTGCCTGATTGCTCTTCGTCAGAGAAACTGATTTACAGGAACCACTATGTCAGTTATTTCTGTACCGCTCTACAGTAGAAACTCGCTTCATCTCCAGAATGTGCAGCTTTGTACTGGACGAAAATATGTTTTGGGCAAGGGCTTGTGTGTCCTGCTAGGCATGCAAAATAGTCACGAGATAAGGCTTATGGCAATGCTGCGAATTATACATCAGATGAAGGCACAAAACTAAGTTACTCTACTGAAGTTGGAGAGAATACAAACTAAATGCAAAGAAAATTTAAACTAAAGGCTACATTGAAATTTGTTTAGAAAATGACAAGAACAGAAGACTATATTGATCATGTGAATGGGAAGCTGGAACAATATTTTCAAAAGGAAAAGATAAACGTGTGTAGTGGGGGAGAGGGGGGGGGAAGAGGGAAAAAGAAGAGCATAACAGGAGATTGGGAGGGAAAGGTAAGACCAACAGGGGGAGGAGGGACAGTGTGCAATATGGCCATGAAGGCAGAAGAAACAAGATCAGATTAGACAATACAGTACGTGAATTCCTAATGCAGTGTTCCTAATGCAGACATGTTGCATTAAAATAGCAGTAGAACGTCAACAGAAAAGGAAGCACACTAAATCATCTAATTCTGATGTTGCAAATACAAGAACAACAACTTTTAGATTTAGAGAGCTTTCTGCTCAAATGGAGAAAATGGTCCTTCTAACCTCTCCCTCCATATAGGGAAAAAATGCTTTACTCATCTAAATGATTTCTTAGATAAAGCCCCGGCTTCCAGTACAGGGGATTCAAGATTCAAGGTTCACTTTAATGAGTTGCTAGAGCCACTTAAGCAAGAGACAGATGTTCAACATTCCAGTCAAGTTCAGGTGCAGCTGCTTACTGACAGCCAAACTGCGGGCAGACCCAACAAACATGTTAATTGTATCAACTGTCAAACAGTTATCACAACAAACATTAAAGTTACTTTTTAGTCTGTTGTTCAGGAATGGAACTCTCCACAGTCTGAACATGCAGTATAGTACAGTACTGTACTCTTAATAAGCCACCATCACCACCACCTTTTATAGAGCGTTACATTATATTATCTATCAGGTTGCCATTACTTTAAACAAAAACGCACTCAAATCCCCAAAGTGTAGCATGCAATCTAATTAAATAGCTTATAATTTAAGTGAGTCTTCACCAAGTCCTATCCTGTTCTTCCCTTAGTGCCACTGCAGTCAGTCAAGTTACACCCCAGTTATGCTATGGGTATTGGTTTGATACTATTACTTTGTCAGACAAAATGGAGATTTACTCACAGACCTCTGAAGCTGGCTGATATTGTTTACGATAGTAAGGACTGCACAAATGGCTCGTTCATCAGCTCCTTCCTTATTGAAGAATGTAAATTAAAACATAAATTTACATTCTAAATTGGATTTAGAATGTAAATCCAACTGATCCATGGATAAGTTTAAAACAATGTAATATCAAAACAGTGCGGGGATCCTCATCCCTTTTTGTGCACAACACTAAATATAACTTTAGTTGCAACTCACTCTGCCTGTCTAATTGCAGATCACATACAAACCACAAACTAGTTATACATCGATATCCAGCATCGATAGAGCTCAAAAAATGCATTTCTCCACAAGCAAAAGGAGAAAGAGAAAACGAGAGCAAGAAACTTCATCTGCAGAGATTATATGATAAGCATCACATGGATTATTTTAAGCATGCATGGGTTTAAAAAATAAACCAAGCCTTCTCTTCTTTCAGACCAGTTATTAATGGCATTGGGTTCTGCAACTTATATTGCTTTCATAAAAGGATGCTTTCATCACTGATACAGAAAATTAAACTGCAGACATTTTTCCAAAGTTGTGTCGGTTGAAGGAGTTGTTCCAACTCAATTTTTGTGTGAAAATGGTTTGGATGAATAAGGCTACTTGGCTCATCTGATCTTATTCTTCCAGAATACTCAGCCGTCTGCCTTCCCAGTGTAGCATCAAGCTGCTCTTTAAAATGGCCCGGTGTTATAGAATCAATCACCCTTGTATTAATCCCCAACAACAATAAAAATCACCGTTTCATTTAAAACACTAAGGTACTACTAAGGCTTCACTCTAATAAGGCAGGAGTTTCCTCTTTACAAACATTCAATGGTGTGATAAAAGGTGACAACAGGAAACACAGCAGCAATTTTTGTGCAGCGTTCGATTAAAACGGTTCCTTGAGCATTGAGACTGAAAGGAATCTGGCAAAAAATGAATCTGTGCAGCTATTTTGTGTACAGAAGAGAAAATGGTCAACATCAAAATTACTGATATAAGATAAAAAAATAAGCGGACATCTATTCAAAACAAGACTTTATTGAAATTAAAAAAAAGTCTATGCAAACACTTCAGTTCTGCCTTGTTAATGAAAATGATCCATTTCAGTTTTTGTAATAATTATTTCACATTACACACAAGTGGGTTTGCTTATGGAACGTCGCAGAACTGATGCGCTTTAAAATTACAGCCTTCACATACTGTTGGACAGAACCAGTCGCAGCATGACAGTCTTCCTTCACACCACAATCACCATGGAAACAGAGGCCTTCCATTAGTGCTTTATATCTCCAGCCACAATTGTCTCGTTTCCCTGAGGGAAGGGAACAGACAAAAGCAGATCTCGTCATTACTGAATCTGCTGGCATCAGGTCTCAACTGAACTTTCAACACTTCTGGATTAGTACCTGAGGAATTCTATATAAAACAAAGCAAGATTTGAGATTCCATTCCCCTCCCCACCAACCAAAAGCATTGTCAAGTAATTTAATTTCAGAAGCAGGTTAAATACCCCACTGAATATCCATACTAGATTCTGTGTAAATATTAAATATAAACAGGTCATTGGACAGCACAAGGCTGATTCTCATTTATAATGTAGGTTCAGATAAACAAGGCCTACCACAATATCACTCCTGTTGCCATCCCATTACAGCATCAAGTTATTTCATAAATGATTACAGTGGTTTGGCCTCATTCACCCATCCCACATTCTGTAAATTCCCCTCTGTGTGAAGACATTTCAGCATCTGTCCTACAACTATTGCAATCAGAATTACAGGTTATTGACTCAAAACATAGATAAAAGCAGAATAAAGTATGAGCTTTAATTAAAAACAACCGCAAGCGAACAACATAGGTACTTTGAATGGTGTAATGTTACTCTTGCTCCAAATCACATCCAACTGCACCTCAGTAATTTGGCTAACATTTCACGATGGATCTAACACAAAAGCGCCATTCAAAATTACACACTGGAAAAAGCCAAAGGAAAAATATTTATACAGTGACTAGTCTCTAACCCACATATTTCTTCTGAGTACTTTGATGATCTCTGTTGACATAAAACAAGAGCAGAGAGCGAAATGATTCATCACGTTTTTACATGATAATTAGCACATGCAATCTTCCACCTCAGCATCAAGCTTCTTTTTGAATGAGTCCAGTGTCCTGGCCTCTACCACCCTTCCAACCAACTAGTTTGTTGTTAATTGCCCTCTCTGTAAAGTTCCTGATACCTATCCTGAAATTGGCCCTTGTAACCCAAGTCTAATCATTGCTCATAATTCATTCCTTAATAATGTCACTTTTTGGGTGTGAACTTTCGAACTGTCGGCACAAAGGTGGGACCTGAAGATTTAATGTAATCTCAATGTCACGGAACAACCCATTACAGCAGCATTCCAGAGCCCCCCAAAACCAAGCACAGCTCTGGATGTGAGCAAATGTCACGAAAACTAGTCCGAAGACTGGAAAGCTTTCCTGGGAACAAAAGGCTTGTTTTGTCAGCTGCAGGGTGATCTCCTGTTTGTTTTTAACTGTATTGGTAAATTCCTCCACCTAGTTACCAGTTTTAATACCTCAGGTTAGGTTTCAACAATAATTTCAAAAGCTTATTATTACTCACCAATAAAGAATGTACAGAGTAAGTGAATAATAATAAATAATAGTCCTTGCAGTGCCTTATCATATCTTCAGGTTGTCTCAAAGTGCTTCCCAGAATATACTGTAAAGTGAAGTGACTATATTTTGTGGGTGAAACTTCTGTGGAAGAATGAAAATTTATACACTAGAATATATATGTTGGGACACTTCAAGGCACTGGATCACTTCCCTTCCTCCACCCATCTTAGGCAGAGTGACACAAACACCTTTTTATACACATGCTACAACAGCCTGACTGTGCTCAGTTGTGCAAACTTCAGAAAATGTTATTCGATGCAACTAAAAGCAGGTTGGTTAGGATCTGAAAGATGAAGAGATGCTAATACCTTTGGTGAGACTCAATTGGAACTGTCAGTTGAAACATTAACTACCTTCCTCTTTCAGATGCTGGTTAGCCACTGCATATTTTCAACACCTTTTGCATGAAATCATCCTTACCGGATTTTTCTCTACTCTCTACACGCAGCTGGATTTTAAAAGCTAGTCTGGAGCTTTGTTCAATGGGTGGATGCGAGTTTAGTGTGGTGGATCCCACATGCAAGTGGTCAATCAAGAAAGGACAAGGATCATGTGCTTGTAGAGGAAGAAAGAAAAACACAGGGGTGTGCCTCAATCTGCCTTAACGTGAGCAACCCACAGTGGTTATACAACTGTAATTTTGGTGTTGTTGTTGGCTGGTGATAGGAAGCGCAAGGAGAAACAATTCCATATGCCTGTGCAGGTGAACAGTAAAAAAAAATTGTGGTATTTTACTTATTGAAAAGGAGTTTCTTTTGATGTCCAGGCCAACAATCCTCCAAATAAATTTTGTTATTCATTTCGCAACTGTTCATGAGACATTGCTGTGTGCAATTATCTGCCATATTCACTCACAAATACAGTCACTGCATTTTACACTATACTATGTGAAGTTCTGACACATCAAATACATAAAAAGCTGTATTCAATTCAACAATTATTTGTGACCTTGTGATAATTGTACAATATCATTCGTATATTTTAATTTGAAATCAATCTCTGAATTTATTAGTACTTTACCCATCCCCAACAAAACCAGTTGCAAAGCCATTTGTAAGTTACAACTTGCAACTAATGATAAATTGTCTGCCTGCATTCCCTCTGGGAATGAAGTGAGCACATTATACAAATATGTAACAGGCCACATATAGTGCACAGGTATTGTAGAACAGTTAACTGGAACAGAAACAAGCAATGAGGTCACAATCTCCCAGTACCAATTTGGAATGGTGTTTAATGTTCAGACAAATTATGCTTTATTGGGTACTTAATGTATCCAATAAAGTGAAAATTGCTACTCCACACATACAGATTTTATAGTAGGTGGATTGATTTTCTCCCTGCAATAATGTACGTAGCAACAAATGAAACAGCAGATAAATACAGTACAGTAATATTAACCAAAAACAGATTTCTGGGACTATTTTGGGGGGTGTTATTTCTATTTATTACAGTGATTAGTGATTCTATGTGGGGTTAAAAACAATCATCCATTGTTGGTTGGTTTAGCATTATTGGCTGTGAGACAGTAATTGTAATTCAAATATAATTGTGGGAAGTTTCAATGGCCATGAAATGCTTGGCTAACAGTAGCTTCTGCACTCGTTCCCATATCCCCCCAGCAGGTAATAGTAATTGATCGAGTAGCTCCTAAATTCTCTTTATGAATGATCTTCTAAGTAGCACCTGGACAAGTACAGTTGTTTTGAAAATGATTGGATGTACAATAGTCCAATCCAATAGATCATCAGAATGAGCTTTCTAAAGACATTGCCACTGAAATGTTTCTGCAGAGATTTATGATCTACATTTGGAGAGTTAAATCTAGTCTTGTTAAAACAATAAAATCTTAATAAAGCATAGAATTGTAATCTGTTTATAATAGTACAGTAAATATTTGAATTGTATTTTATAGAATTTCCCAGCTCTAAACAAAAATAGGGTCCTTGCTTCATGGCACAATTTAAAAAAAAAGAGAAATACACTGATAATTCCTGAGCCTTGCCAAAAAGTTTGAAGCTAATCCACACTGTGGATTTACGTGAGAGTCCAATTCAACAAACACAGGGAGAATTACAGGGATAGTTAGTGCCTTGCCCAGAGTGGATGAACTCCAGGTTTTTCCAGCACATTAATTTAACTGCCAACAATCTATCAAAATTCATATACAGCGTTCTATCGTACAATTATGCATTTCATAAAGGACTTCCAACAAAAAAAAGAGCTAGACCAGGCCATGCCAATAATAATATTCAGGCACCTACCTCCTACTGAATACTGTTTTTATTCATAACATTAAAGAAATTCTTGCTGCAGTGAAAATGTAAACATTAAAAAAAACATGAGATTTAGGTACTCTAAATTTAAAGGATTACAGGGGTTTCATTCATGCCATCAGAGTACAAAATTATAATAATCTTTGCATTTGATACAATACCTCATCAAATCATCACAACATCAAAGTACTTGATGTAACACTGGGCATTTGGAGGTGAATACTGCACTGCAACTATAACACAGAGCAATGTCCCACAAACAACCTGTTTGTGTCTGTTGACCTGATTGCTGGCTTAGAGAAACTCATTGTGATGCTCAGTGTAGTCAAATCGCCTTCCTCCATGCCATTCAGAAATACAGTCATGTGCATACCACAAGACTGCACGAGCTCCAGCAACCAAAAAACAGCCAGGTCAAGTTATCACCTTCTGCTCAACTAATATTCAATCTAAGTTCTTTGACGTTAATTCCACGTGCCTTCATCTTTAAATCTTATATCAAAGACCTTCGGAAAATCCAATTACATCGCAAACACTGATTTGGTCACTCTGCTAAAGTATTGCAGGAGATTTGCAAGGCATGACTTATTGCTTCCAAATCACCTCGACTTCTTGTGCCCTTTGGATGAATATCAATCTCTCTTAGAAAACTGGCCAAGTATTTTCCCTGCTATAGACTTTGGACTATTTCTTCTATCATTTCCCCAAGCAGCTTCCAATTCTGGATTGCATTCTACAAACAAATACACATCTGGGCATCTAGTAAATGTTCAATTATAGGGTCTAAATTTATTAATGTGCACAATAGTTAAATAAAAATGAATCCATCCTAGCTTTCCTCATTTTGCACAATTGAATGAATTTATGTACAACACTGAATATCCAAATTAATTTACGAGAACAGGTACAAAATGTCAATGCTTCACATTTGCTTTGTTCAATATAATCTATCGTATATAGCTTGCATGCATGTGCACATTGTTGGGTTCTGATCCATGACAATTTTGAGGATTCTCAGGATTCCTGAAAAAAGTAAACAGTGATTTCTACACTCCGTCCAGTGGAATACTAATAGTAATAATAATAATCCTTGCATTTGATATAGCGCTTTTCACATCTTCTAGACTTCTCAAAGCACTTTACAGAATATACTGTAAAATGAATTGACTGTATGTTTGTGGGTGAAATGCAGTAGTCAATTGTACACAGCAGTGTCCCACAAACAGTGATGGATTGAAATGACCAATTTTTTTTGAGGGATCATTATTAGACGTGTGGAGTAAGGAAACTTGCCCAAGGTTTCGCACTGCCTGGATTCGAACACAGGTCCCCCTGTAAGGCGAGTGCTCTAACCACTGAGCTACACTATTCTTGCACAAGCAGAACAGGGATCTGCACAGTGGGATGATGTCCTTCAGGTCACCAGAAGCAATTCCTACTCAGACTCCTTATTGAGGAATCACCATGTATTCAACCCTATTCTTGAACTACTTTTCTGATAATCCCTTGCTTGTGGTAGTGCCTGGTCACATCATTCAAACATTTTGGAGACCTTCACAGGTTTTATTGCAGGGTGTACAAATAAAACCTGTGAAGGTTTGCCTACAAATACAGTATTTGTAGGCAAACTGCTCTTAAACGCACATTGGAGATGAAATAAGACAATTTGACTCTCTGGTGAATTTGGTGACATTTATTTTAAAAACAGGCAGCATATTCAGATTACACATGTATGTGTAATTGTTCAATTGTGTTTTGTCTGCCTGCTAAGAAATCAAAGCATAACAATCTACTGTATTACTGTGACTACTAGATTAAGATGAACAGTTCCTCTGGACATGCACCAAATGACAGAATGCAATTTACACCAAGCTAAGGAACAATGGTTTGGGCATTTTGTTTTTTACTTAGAGTGCAATCTGCTCCTCTGGCAGCATACATACCGTATATCTCCGCGTATAAGGCGCACTTTTTTTCAGGTCGGAAGATCTCGAAAGTTGGGGGTGCGCACTATACGCAGGTACAAGAGATTTTGAGCCTCGGAAATACAGTAAACAGGAGGGGCGGCCGGCGCGCTGTCAGCCGGGGTTTGGTCAGTGTGTCCGGCGGGGGTTGGGGGGAGTGGGTGACGGGGCTTCGGCCTCGGCTGCCCGGGCAGCGACAGCAGCAGCGGACTTCAGTGCTGTGCCTGCTGCCTGCCTTCTGCCAAACCCAATCTGCCTGCCTCACTCCCTGCCGCTCTCTCTCCCTGCCTGCCTGCCTCTCCCTCCCTCCCTCCCTGCCTGCCTGCGTGCCGGCCTGCCTCTCTCCCTCTCTCTCTCTCCCAGGCTGCCGGCCTGCCTCTCTCCCTCTCTCTCTCCCGGGCTGCCGGCCTGCCTCTCTCCCTCTCTCTCTCTCCCTACCTCCCTCTCTCCCTCCCTGGCTGTCTGGCTGCCTGCCTCTCTCTCTCCCTACCTACCTGTCACTCCTGTCTCTCCTCCCTTCTGCCGGCAATATCATTGAAAATGCTTCCTTTTTTTTCACCAAGAAAAGTTCAAAAGTGGGGGGTGCGCCTTATACGCGGAGATATACGGTAATCCAACTTTAAGGGCAATATAATTGCTCAATGTGCTGGGCATAAATAATGTCTGGGAATGGAGACACAGTAAATAGATAAATCATATCCAACATATAACCTGCATCGCAAGCTTCTTCGTAACATACAGCAGCACTCATTATTTTCACTGAAGAGTGGAGAGGTAGCTCCAGATGTGAAAGAAATCTTAATGTGGTTGCTATTAATTGATTTCATTATTTCACCATATGTGACTGGGTTTCCCAGAAAAGGAGGATGGTGCCTTGGGCCCTAAGCAGGGAACTGCTGGTCAGGACGCATATTCTTTACTTAAAAGCAGACTGGTACTCGGTTTCATGACTCATCTGTCTGACGATTCAGGCATTAAACTAAGGTCCCATCTGACTGATCAGATGGATGTTAAAAATCCCATAACACCATTCAAAAGGAGAGTGGAGTGTCCTGACTAGTAAATTTCCAGATTAATTAGCCAATTACCTCATGGTTGTGGCTGTTTGAGGGACCAGATTTGTGTCAGGACAAAAGGCTGCCCACTGTGTGAATAATACATCACAACAACTCCACCAATTATCGATTTAACCTCTGGTCTATACATATAATTGGTTACCAACTTTCACTTTTTTAAAAATATATTTGTGTGCGATTGCAAATGGGAGGCTAGACAGCTCATCCCAGGGATAGGAAAGGGGATGAAAGAGATCAATAGATTTCATTTCACTTGCTTTACAGAAGCTAAAATGCCACATCTCCAGCAGCTATTTGCTTGCCTTTGGTTGGAAAGCAACCAAAGGAGAGGGAATAGCGTATCATCGAAGCTCAGTCAACATCTCGCAGCTGAGCACGCAGTGAATGAGGGCTCAGAGACACATGGTACAACAACTCTCCTGAGAGCTATAGGTGAAGGGGAGAAGGGCTCCATATGGCTCCCTGGCTGTATAATAAGCATCACTCTATTGGCTGGACAGAATTAATATGCCCAGCCTTCTTCAGCCAAGGAATGGATAAACATATATAAACCCTAGAAACAGGAAAGTGCTTTGGTTTCTTCCAGTTGTACAACAGATGCAAAATTTACATTTCTTTCCATTATTTATGACTTGCAGGGCATTACATTGTCAAAACTGATTACTAATGCTATTTATTTAGTATGTAGGATCTTCATAGGCCGACAGCAGGGCTTGAGTGATAAGCACAATGTAACTGTGTTTTACTTAATTCAATGCAGTAGGAAATGAAGTGCATTGTAAACGGTTATTCAATGAGATAGCTGGATACAATGCAATTTATGACAAGTTTCTCTCAGCAAATCAAGGAAGGCCTAATCCCTACATAATCAGAATTCATGCCAACCGGAACTAAATTCATATGAATGACAGATGGATAGGTTTCTTTTGATAGCGAGGGGCCTAAGTGACTGAAGGTCATTTAGTCTCTTGCTGTGTTTATACTGCACATTGCCACAATTTTCAGCAACTATTCACAGAACAATTACAAACAGGAGTTTAGGTAGTGGGAGCTACGTTGGCAGCAGAATTCAAGGTACCACCTGGAGGAGGAGGGTTTAGAAGTGATATTTGTGTCAGTGTAGCACAAAAGACAGGATGTGTGAACCACACTGAGACTCACAACCTGTCCTTTAATAAAGTTAGAAATAGACACAAACAGCACTGGTCCATAAGGTGTTATATTTGATCTATCATCCTCCTCTCCATCACTAACCTAGCAGAAGTGAAATGCTGTAACAAATGGTGGTTAGAGGAATATCTCCTGATACTAAAAAAGTTCTAAAATTGTATAATTTTCTATTTCTCAAAGATTGAAAAAGACTACATCCGAATCACGATTAATATAAATTAAGCTGTTGTGGACTGTAATAATTGCAATTACAAAAAATTACATAAGTTGGGGGGGCGGGGGGTGGAGGGAAGGGAGGACGATAAACTTGAAACATGCCAATAAAATTAAAAGTAGTTGTATAATCTTTTTCCCACTTCTTTAGTATCTGCAGTGAAGACAATATTCAACTGGATAAAGGAATAGCTCTACTCAACTGAGACAGATACTCAGCCAAACATTATTTCAGTCTGGAGCTCCATTGCATCCAACGTATAAAAAGGTAACAATTCACAACTATCTATTTGTCCATCTTTAATGCTCTTTGTAGATCATCAAGATATAAACAAATAAAACTACTCCTAAATATTTGTCCTAAGAATAGATACAGCACAGTTATACCTGTGATTACACCATTTTATTGTTCTCCCTCAAATGAAGACGGATGATGCATTAATTCCCTAAGTTAAACATCTCATTAAGTTATTTTTAAAAAAAATTATCTCAAATAAGGGCACAATATTCAACAAATTAAAGCATTCAATTCCAAATAAGGTATTGGTTTTGCAAATCTGCCTCCTCTCCCTCAATCTGCCCATTGTCTGCTATTTAATACTCAGATGGTGAGTGGCAATTTGCATGATGAGCTGACCGAATCAATGAACGTGCAGTGTTGTGTCAGACCTTGTTCATTTGCTTAATGTGCGGGCTGAGATATTTGTAGTGTGATAAAAAAACAATTTGAAAAACAAAGCAAAAGGCTAGCTTCCTAAAGCAATGTTCAAGGAGATCAACAATATCGAGGAAGCAAGGAAATCACAATCTTAGTGGTTTTCTTTGTACCAATTGGGTGATTAACATTTCTCTCACACCGAAGGCCAAGAGTCAATATGTGGCAAGTTGGTATATTTTACATGCTGATATCCTCTGCAGATCCTGCATTTGTATAATACAATTTAAAAATTAACCTCTTTCCCCATTCCAATCCCTTTCCCTCTAGCCCTCTAATTTGATAAGGTTTTTTTTCTTCGACTTTACAGCCTCAACAACAAACAGTCTGATTATTTTTGCCTTTGTCTGTAGTATTTAAAACCATGTATCAGTAGCTTCAGTACAGTATTATAAATTGTACATTGTGTCTGCAATACAGTATACTGATTCACCAGTGTGCAGGCACTGAAACAGAACAAGCGAATGTATCGAAAGCAAACATACAAAATCTCAAATCAGAGATTCATTCCTGGCCACACCCTGACTGAAAATGTAATTTACTTATGTTTGGGCAAGAACAGATGAATGAAGAAAGTAAATTATTTTGGCCAGAGTGTTAAGAGTTGGGAATGGAATATCTGTCCAATGTCTGAGCAAGAAGTCAGCATAAAGCGGTTCCAAGTACGGTTATGGGTTAGATTCTGAGTAAAGTTGCTTTGTGTTGAACCAATGTTATTGAATTAAGAGTTTGGGAAAAACACGTTATTTATATATATATATATCTATATACACACACACTATCAAGGTACCACACTTCCCTTTTCCAAACCAGTCATCTCTGAGGCCCCTCTAAGTGAGGCTGAAAATGAGAGCCAAAGTTATGGAGAATACAGATACATTTTTGTGAATATTTGAAACATGTATTGCCCACAAATACAGTCAATTCATTTTACAGTGAATTCTATAAAGCGCTATCAGACATCTAGATGATTTGATAAGGCGCAATATCAAATGCTAGTTATTATTATTATGTCCAACCATGTTAGACTCACCTTCACCTCATATGTAGGACTCCAGTACAGTGCAAGATTTATCCCTCCACTTCCCTCCCCACACCTGTCCTCAGCTCTGGTCTGAAGCAGTGACTGTCCAGCGCCTTGGGACGTCCTCCTCACATGAAAGGCTCTCTACAAATGTAATTTTGTTGTTGTTGCTGGTTATCCACATTATAGTATAGATTTAGCAGATAGTAGTGATAATAATAATAGCATTTAATATAGCACTTTATCACATCTCCAAGGAGCTGCAAAGTGCTTTAAAGGATTTACTGCTTCAGTGAATGTATTTGTAGGTAAATGTAGTGATTGTATTTGTAGGTAAACATGGCAGCTAATTTGCGCACAGTAGTGTCCCACAAAAGACACGAAGTGACCAAGTAAATGACCAAATAATGGTAATTACAACATTCTTTACATAAATAATGCCAATAGACATTTATATTCAATATATCTTCATAGAAGCAATACAAGTAATAATTCAGAGATAATTTGAAAATTTCTGTTTTGAGGGTGTTAAGGCGTGACAAACTGGAACTACTCTTCGCACAAAACAATATTTTGGCACACCTCCCATGAAACACACACATACAAACACACAAATATTTCTTGTTCAATTGTTCTTACATGACATATCAGACTCAATGTCTGGTTTAACAGCACACGTCTTGTTTCTAAATGTTGCTAAGAACTTGATGGAAATCAGGAAACACTATTTTTCTTTCCAGTTGTCCTATCTCAGCATATTTAAACTCAAATGGCAAGCAATCTTTACTTTGAACCACAGCTGTTGAAAAATCATGTTTCCATTTAAGACTGCCTTAAAGAGACTCAATTTACATTGAGTGTTCTTAAATGTGGCTCAACTTGTTTGATTAGATTATTTTGGAGGAGGTAACGATTTCAAAGAAATATAAGAATGCCATTCCAAAAGACAACATGTTAAACAGCAATAAGATTGTAATCAGGAAATATAACTCTTCGTTATGAGAAGATTCTTGTTTGGATGATCTTACTAGAAAAAGACTGAGAGGGAACATAAAGCAACGAGTAGCAAAAAAGGGGTTGGTAAGCAGGTTAAGACTGCAAGAGCATAATTACAGGGTGTAGGTTTAAACTTAAAAAGTTCCAAGCAAGACTGCAAATTATACCTTTTTTTTCTTGGACAAAATGCCTGTGAATAATAAACTCCTCCTCTCCTCCAACAACTACCATTTTTGAAAAAAAAAGTATGGTTTTATAACTTTTACTGTAAATAAGTCAATGAAAAATTATTAGTTCAGAAGATAGACCAGTGGAAGTTAATTTTGTTCATTACGGTCCCTGTCAAGTCTGACCAAGATTATGTGTATGTGTGTCAGTGTGTGTGTGGGGGGGAGGGGGGAGGGGGAGAGAAGGGGTGTATGGGGGCTGAATGGAGTGTGGAAAGAAAAGAGGCAACCTATTGATGTTGATTTTGTTTCCAGTACTGAACAGAACAAATTTCTTCCCTCACTGTCCTGTAGATGAAATATTAAACCGAGGCTTCGTCTTGCGGTTCAGATGGGCATTAAAGATTCCATGAAAATACTCAAACACATCAGTGGGTTTCTACTAATATCCTGGTCAATAATCACACACATAAAAATTGGACACAGACATTGTTATGTGAGATAAATTCACTGATAAAAATCTCAAAGTGTTTTGAAGGAATTACTGTACTGTAAAGTTTATCAACTATACATTTTATCAGGGACAAAGCACCATATCAAAGGCATTATATATGATATAATATTAATGCAGTGGTTATCAAATATGGACTGCAGTGGAGAGGAGCTTATGGCACAAAACCATCCAGCAAACAAACTGAAAATAGAAGTGTTTGAAATAAATGCCATTTAAATCTTTCTAATAAGATGACTTGTGGCAAAAGCAATGGCTTGTCAATGTAACACCAGAAAAGTAACACAAACAAGGGAAATATCTACTGTCATTCCATTAGGCATGTGACTGCCCAACACTTACCCACTCTTCAAAAGTAGAACTATCTGAACTAGGTTCACTTAAATGCAGAGATACAAAGAAAGCAAAAAGGTAAACAGACTCTGAATATTGCATAAAACATCCACACTAACTGCAATTATGTCAAAATAACTGCAGTACTTTGACACAGAATTACATGTTTTAATAATTAGTACTAAGGGAGTCCACTGAAGTCAAACAAGGGAAGGTTTTATTTATTAAAATAGATGGCAATACAATTACTAGCAGGTGAGTAAACAAATTACATTACAAAAAACTAATTCTCATTGAAACAATTTATCAAAGTTGTTACCTAGCAGTGCCTGACCACAGTTACTGAGGAATATTAGGATGAAATAAATGAGAAACTCTTTTAGAACATATTCTTTTGCTGTAGTCTAAATCTACAAAGGTGCAATACTGAGCAAAGCCAGAATACTTTGTTGTCTGTCATTGTTGTTCAAATTCTTTATGTCTTTGCCAAGCATTATTGGGTTTGACCCCACATTTACCCATTTATAATGCCTGTTCTGGTCATACAATAATTAATAGTGGATCAACGTTTTACTTGATCAGGAATACATGCCTTGGGACATCTTGCTGATGTGAAGGGTGCTACATAAATGCAATTTGTTGTCATTACAGCTTCAGCTATTGGCATCCTGTAAAAGGATGTGTACAGCAGACCGGAAACAAACAACTTATCTGGTGTTCAGTGAAGGTTTTGAGAATTGAGATTTCCAATCCCTAATACACTAGCCATATCATCTGATCCCCAAGATTACTACATTAAATCAGGATCATTTTCATTTTACAGCAAACTATTTACACATTGATTAAAAAGATGGATTGATTATTAAGAAATTAGAATCTACTTTAGATTCTATTCAAGCACAATACAATTTATGTATGCTTCAGAAGTGCTTTGTGCATCAGCTCCTAATATACTGTAATCTGCTTGACATTCAGTACACCAATGGAAGAAAAATAGGTCACCACATCATTGTGCAAAGGACTAAACAAAATTTCATGTACACTGGTATCATGAGTAGTCAGACAGGAAGCATGAAATCAAAATGTTTCAACATTGTGCATTTCCAGCGAGCAAGTTTATAATGCACCAATGACATTAACAGGGAGGGAGACGACTTAAGGCCTCTCTGCAGACTAAGACCCAGGAAACCATTTATAAGAAAGACAATGCTACCTCATTACATGGCTACTTAAACAGCTACTGTAAAGTCCAGGGATCAATAAAACACACAACCATTTTTCAAACAAGCTTGACACCACCAATCGACAACAATAGTTGAGGCTTACACCTTCATTTATCAACATCATCCGTCATTCTCTCACTGAGTCAGAAACTGGACAACATACGAAAGATAAGTGTACAATTAAAACATCTTCAAAATTGAGGCATAAGTGAAACAACCCTGGCAGGAAAAGATATTTTCAGCTAATTAAAAAAAATTGTTGGTGTTTCCCTACAAGGATCAGAGTCAGTGACATCTCAATTGATCACTCTGGTCTCTGATTCACAGAAAATTGGAACCCAGAAGCACGCCTTGGAGGTTAGCAGAATCAGTACACATGGCATAGCTCTTATTGGATGACAATACATACAAAATATGTACTTTTATAATTCACAGAATTCAGAAATGCTGTCATATTTTTTCCATAACCAAGCAACTTCAATTCACACTGCTACATAGAAAAAAAATGTGATTGAAAGGCACCACCTTTCCAACTGAAAATCCAATACAATATCAGACACAAGCTATAATTGCACAAACTCTCAAATGATCATGTTGCTAAGTGTGGGATTTACCCATTGTGCTCAAGAGACTATCCCCTCCCATAAAGTTCAGTCATCACTGTGGCATACATTTAAATTCTCTCTCATAATTTGGAAGTAAATGTTTGATTTAATCTTAACACTTACATCAATTTGTGTGGCATTCATTTGAATTCTCACTCTCAATATAAAAGATAATGTTTGATTTAATCCTAATGCTATCACTAACTGGAGCATCTATCAAATATAAGTTCAGGTACAAGAGTAATGTATTTTTAATCAAATTATCACCGAAGATTAAGAACACAACTATGAGAGTTACCATGAAACATAGGATTTGTACACTATTGTATTCAATAGCTTTAGAATCCATTTACAAGCAGTATAAAGATTAAACTGCAAGGTACTGTAAAAGGGAAAATGATATGAATCATATATACCCAAAGTTTTACATCAACTCCCATCCAATGGAATTTGGCATCTCTCAAACACTTACCATCTGAATTGGTTTCTTGCGAAGATCTCTCTCAGTCACTATCTTCTCCTGTTCTGTAACATAAAGACCCTTCTGTGCAAGAGCCTGTACAACAGCATCATGGCCCAGCAATGGTTTTGCAGCATCACTCTTCAATATCAGGCTGCCGGCACGACAGTACAGTTCAGCAGAAAGAAGCAGGTTGACAACAGGTGGTTTGATGTGTTCCTGGTCATACTGGTCAGTGTAAAATGGTTCCACCAGTTCGTCCGGTACATGGTCTTAAAAGGACATAAAAAATGGTATCAGTATTCTATACTGAACGCAAACACAAAATGAGTTACAAATAATGGGGAATGGGGTCTTGTGGGGGTGGGGGGGCGCGGTCTGAAAGCTGCTTGCTCTTGCCTTATATGTAGCACCTTTAACATCTCAGGGGGATGTCAGAATCAGTTCTCATTAAAGCATTTAAATATTATGCAGTTAAAATCTTTCCTGCAAAATAACTAAGGCTACACATATTTCATCCCTATATACACCAGTGATTGCCAAGTAATGAACCTTGAATTTCCAACAGAAATTCAATTTTACTGTAACCTTTACAATTCTCTTGTCAACAAAATGGGTGTTTCCTTCCTAACTGCAGCACAAAGTCAATGTGATCAGTGATTCAGTTACCGTCAGGAGGATGGGAAATGTTTGAGCTTCTGAAAAATCAATTGAAGTCAGCATTAACTCTTGAACCAAATTAGCTGTTCTTTGTAATCGAAAGTATGCCTGAGAGCACTTTACTTACAAGCAATGCTGAAATGACCCTCAAATTCATGACTATGGAAGCACAAGATGTCTGTATATAACCAAATCTAAACCAAACTGGTTTATGGCCTAAAATCAAACCAAGTTGCATCGTTTCACAAGAAATCTACTTTGCTTGGTACTATTCAGATATAGTAGTAGATTGACCTACAAATCTTGCAAAAGTATAGCACAACTTGGAAAAACATTATATTTTACTATTTCTATGCTACATCATATTATGTTCTTGTCATCTCTCTATACTATATCACCATTAAAAACATGTTAATTTACTTACCTTTATAGGCTTCTGTTAAGACCCACACAGTATACAGCATTTCTATAGAGTAGTGAAAATAGCCAATATAATAATAATCCTTGCATTATATATAGCACTTTTCACATCTTCTAGAGGTCTCAAAATGTTTTACAGAATATACTGTAATGTGAATTGATTGTATATTTGTGGACAAAATGTGGTGGCCAATTGCGCACTGCAGCGTCCCATAAACAGTCTTGGATTGAAATACTGAAAAGTGATTTGATTATACAGTATATATGTAGGCAAAATGCACACAGCATTGACCCACAAACAGTTGTGAATTGAAATTACCATTTTTTTTTAGGATTATTAGGCATGTGGAGTAAGAAAGCTTCCCAAAGTTTCATCCTGCCTGGAATTGAACCCAGGTCTCTCATTTGTAAGGCGAGTGCTCTAACCACTGAGCTACATGACTCCAATGTTGTTGTCATACTTCAACCAATGTGTCTCTACATTATAATGTTTCGATGCTCTACATGTTAACTCATTTTCTGACTTTTTACTTGTAAAAGTAAGAGATGCTAATGCTGGGAAATGGAACAAATTTCTACTGTTGGTATTGAAGGTCTAAGGTCAGGCATAGACATGATGCAGATTAAAGTATGTTTCCTCTTATCCAACAACATGCCACAAACAAGCATACTTTTAATATGCAATTCTCCCTAGTATTTTTTTAAATTAATAAGATAGGAAGTAACTTTACTTAGTTATTCAAATCCATTCCTACAGAGATCCATTATTTCTAGTGAGCACACACAACACCACTGTGAGGAATTAGTACATATATTGACTGGTTACATTCCACCCATTTGCTGGCACAATATCTATCCCTCATTGACCAGCCTTGAATCTGAGCCATTCAAAACAGGAAAAATTTGTATGGCCAGATTTTGCTCAGTTCCTACAGAGTAAACTTACATATTTCCCCAATCTAATAAATTCACCTTGCTTTTGGAATGCAACAGGCGTGTGTGTGGTTTACATGTATGCGCATGTTGTCTGAATCATAGCAGTTTTTCCCCTTTAGTCAGCTTGAGGATTGAATATGTCAAAACTCATTTCACACAGGGCACACACACAGAGGGGAAAAAAATATTTCTTTCCATAGGTGCTCTCTACATATTTGAGGCCAAACTCCAGAAGTGAAAGGAAACTGTGTGGCAATCTTCCTGCATCACCCAGTCTCCTACTTTTATGGTAATATTAATAATCTTTGCATTTGATATAGCGCTTTTCACATCTTCTCAACGTTTCAAAGTGCTTCACAGAATATACTGAAAAGTGATTTGACTATACAGTATATATGTGGGCGAAATGCTCACAACAGGGACCCACAAACATTTATGGATTGAAATTACCAATTTTTTTTGAGAGACTATTAATTGGTGTGTGGAGTAAGGAAACTTGGCCAAGGTTTCGCCCGGCCTGTAATCAAACCCAGGTCTCTCACTTGTAAGGTGAGTGTTCTGATCACTGAGCTACAGGAGTCCAAACTTTTACAATAATGGTGGCTTTTAAGACTGTTTATGTTGCATATTCGGAGGAATATTCACACCTAGCGTAAATGATGATATATGCACCTATGCACGTTTGAAACGTAAATAAGATTATTGAGCTTGCAAAAATTAGAACTTTGAAAGAAAGTGACAATAACCAGAAAAACACAAGGTGGCAACTAGTCAGCGAAATGCCACTTTCCTGCATTCCTGTGAATACATTAGAACAGTAGTGTTCCAAAACATTAATGCACTGCATTATCTTTAGGATGATGAGAGATAAATACATTTCTCTCTTCAAAAAAAGATGCAACTTTAGTAAATTAATAACCTTGTTTGGAATCGCTGGCTTAAAAGAAGGTCAGGATGGGCAGAGGGTTCTTTATCACATTTTGCCAAAGGGAGGGCTACAAGTAGCTCAATAGTTCTGAGCATCACACTGTAAACATATCAGAGCTAGAGTACTGAGAATACTGACTTGGCTCAAAGTCTCTGAAACAAGGTACTTTTCTTGCATTAAAAAAAATCTGAGTGACCACCCTCGTATGCCTTATTCAATTTTTCCCACAAAATCCACCATCACTACACTTTACACTATATTCTGTGAAGGGCTTTGTGACAACTTGATGATGTGATCAGGCACTATACCAAATGCAAGGATTATTATTAAAATGGCTGAGAGCAATGAGCCACCACTTCCAGCAGTAAAGCAATTGGAAGTACTATTTATATTTCCCGCTTCCAATAGTCCAAGAGTTCTACGCATGTACAAAGCTCAGTTAATTACTGTTGGTTTAATTTAAGGTCATTAAAAGAGCCATTCTTGTGGTAAACAGTTTATTCAGGTTTGTGCTTGACTCATTGGATTTGTATGATCATGGTGCAAATTATTTTGCTTACGTTACTCTTTGGAAGTTTAAATATATCATAAATTTGGGAAAAAAATACTAATAATTATAGTGACACCCTTTAAATGAATGCTCCAAAGGTCATGGTTGTATTTTATAAACCATAAAATGCATCTGAAAACAATTATAACATTGTAATGCTTAAAGCAGAACAATCATGTGAATGGAGAAAATACCCACAACAGCCTAAACAACATATTTTGGAAAGCGCATTCTTAGCTATCAACGACAACCTGATACTGCTATTGTTGCAACCTTATATGTGCCACCCTGCAGGTAAATACTACGGGAAGACAAAGGCATAATGCTTTATGAAAAATAAAACACTTACTGGAAAATGCAATGAATTGGATGTACGCTTTTGCAACCGAGCTACATTCCCTTCGTGGCTGAAATTGCTGTGTTATTAACACCCATCAAAACAAGCTGGTTTCTTATATCTAGGGCCATAATTACCAAACTATGGGACAATAACTGCAGCACATCTTCATACCGCATTTCATTCTCTGGGTGCCATTTCATTTTTTTTAAGCACAAAACAGGGAATCAATTGTGTGCTTTCTGTATTGAAATTGAATCAACATAATGTAAAAAAAAACCAGTTACAAATAATACATGTTCTTCATCTGCTTCAAATCTCATGGGATTCATCATTTTCTGCACGCCACAGTGCAAAATACCTCCCTTTGGTCACACACATCTCCCCTTGACCTTGACTATTTACATATTGTACATACATCTGGAGGGTTATTAATGCAATTTATAATATAAACCCTATATACAGAGATGCTCTTAGCTCCATATATCCCCCAAATGGTTGCTACAATTCTTGAATTAAATATCAATTAGGGATTCTTTTTAAATATGGAATTGCTGCAAAGAGATAAACCATATAATGGAAGCAACTGCAAGCAAGTCTTTACAATAATATCAGTGAATGATTCAACATCTAATGTAAATGTGCAACACAGTACAGTGGTATCATTCGCTTGTTCTGCAGTCAGATGATTTCTTACATAAACAATAATATTTCTGCTTGTCTGCAGCTAAAACCTACAAATCCGGTTAAAGCCAAATGAGAAGGTAAAGGAATTCATAGAGGGCAGTAAGCAAACAACTTTATTTTTAACCCAGGAGGGGGAAAAAAAAATATTTTTTTTAATTTAAGAGCGAGTTCGATTTGTGAAAGAGGGAAAGGGAGGAGCAAGTGACTGGCATTCCTGCCATAATAACATTGTGTCATGGAACCAGCACCAAGCTGAACATTCAGATCCTGTACCATTAATATTATTATTACCAGAATAATCCTAATCGTTGCATTTGACCTAGAGCACCCCATTAGGTGGTTGAGATCTCTCAAAGTGCTTCATAAAATGTATTGTCAGATGGAATGGACTGTGTATTCTGCGGGTGAAAGGAGGCAGGCGATTATTTTAGTAAAAAAAACAAGAAAATGTATAGATTTGCTGCATTTTAGCTTCAGTTTACCCCTGGAATAGAATGACCGCAATCCTTCCCTCCCTCCCCACCCCCCCCACCACCCCCACATTAAACCAGAGCTTGGGAATACAGCAAGGCGCCTCCTACCTGTTCCAAACGCCTTGGCCACCAACCAAGAGAGACTGCAAGCGATCTTGGCTCTGGAGAAATCATAATGATCAAAGGCTTTAATGGCTGGGACGATGAAGGTCTTCTTCACGTCCCTGCCCGGGTCCACAGTATCTCCCATCATCGTCTCTCCAATCGCTTCCTCCAACACACACTCCCTCCCCACCCCCCCCCCCCCCCCCCCCCCCCACACACACAAAAACACACACACACAAAACGACCTAGGACATCCTTGAGCTATAAAATCCGTCTCTGCTTCCAATGGTAATTTTCATCACCGGATAGTCTTTGATGGAGGGAGGGGAGGGGGTGAGGGAGGGGAGGGGGTGAGGGAGGGGAGGGGGTGAGGGAGGGGAGGGGGTGAGGGAGGGGAGGGGGTGAGGGAGGGGAGGGGGTGAGGGAGGGGAGGGGGTGAGGGAGGGGAGGGGGTGAGGGAGGGGAGGGGGTGAGGGAGGGGAGGGGGTGAGGGAGGGAAATATATTTAAATTTTTTGAAAAAGAATTGTATTCCTAAAGTACAAGGTTTTTTTTTCTACTTCTTCGTCTTCTTCTCCTCCTCCAGCTGCAGCCTGGTTCCCATCATATTCCTCAAGGTTGACCTACTCGTCCTTCCCTTCCCTTCTTTCTTTCTCTCTCCTCCCTCGATCCCTGGCTCTGCTCTGCTCCCCGCACAGAGAGATGTGATTAACATTAAACAGCAGCAGTAGCCTGTGTCCTGACAGCTTTTTCCACGACTGACTGTGAACTGATTGATCCACCTCCAGCGTTTCTCTCTCTCTCTCTCTCTCTCTGTCTTTCTTATTGTTGTTGTTGTTGTTGTTGTTTGCTTTCATAAACGGCTCCACCCCACACTGCAGCGATTACAGGATCAGGGCGCCGCTGATCTGGATCCTGATCTGGATCCAATCCTCTTCACCCCGGCGCAATGGGCTCTCCCGTCCAACCCAGCCCTACACTCACACTCACTCACCCACTGACTGACTGACTGGTTGGCTGGCTGGGCGGAGCGCTCCTGCACAACGCGCCTCCTTCTCCTCCTGCTCTGGACACTTCATCCAGACTCTCGTCCAAATGAGTATCAGCCGCACACAGTCTGCATTGTAAAATATATTAAGCAAAAGACCAAAAGGAAAAGACCAGGGTTCGATTCCAGGCTGGGCGAAACCTCGGCCAAATTTCCTAGCTCCACATGCTTGATAATAATATGTTGATCTCTGGGGTGGGTGGGCAAAAAATACAAGGGTAGATTGGTCATTTAAATCCACGACTGTTTGCGAGAAGCTGCTGTGCGCAATTGGCCGCCGCGTTTCGCCCACATGTACACCATCAATTCACTGTGCGGTAATAATAATAATAATAATCATAATTCTGGGAAGCGCTTCGAGACACCTAGAAGATGTGAAAAGCGCCGTATCAAATGCAAGGGTTATTAATAACCGTTGCTATGGGTGATGATCGAAGCTGCCACTGACCGATTGCCGTGCCTCAGTTCTTCGATCTTAATGTCACCTGCAATGCTTTGCGACCATCGAGCTGGCTTTCGTACACGTTGAACAAATGTTAGAGTTCATCCGTCAAGAGTGGTCGGGGAGAAAGAGAGAGGGCAGTGGAGTCGAGGGGGAGAAGATACACATACAGACGATGGAAAACAATTTGTGAAGCAGAGAGAAATTAATGGTTAAAAATAGACATATAACTAATGTTTTAAGTATGTATTGAATGCATGGAGATCACATTTTTTGTGTTCACATTTCTGACGATCTGTGGAATACAAATGACATCAACAATTAATTAGTTGCCTTTAATTGGGGAAAATAAACTGAATAGAGAGGTAAATAAGATGATTCAATTGTACACAGTATTCCTTTGTGGTTTGGTAGCTGTGCAGCTGGAGGCAATGGTAGTGGTAATTGGAAAAGCCATGGCTCATGTGAGTCCAAGGCTTGAACAAACTGTCCTCTTCAAATGGATTTTCAAAGAATGTCCCATAATTTGGCCAACAGTCGTACAGATAAAATGGGCTATTCACTTCATGACTGTCTATGGGACACTGCTGTTTGCAAATTGGCTGCTGTGTTCGCTTATAAAATGTGTAGCCTACACTTATTCTAAATGCACACTAATACACTTAATTTTCCACTTTACAATAAGTGCAATGAAGTGCTTTGAGACCGTTCCACATTGTGATGAGGAGCTTTGTCAAATACAAGGCTTATTATTATCAATAGAATACAATGGGACATATTTAACAAAATGACATACAGTATTCATGTATAGTATAATTATTTTCTAAAATATATATTCTGCAACTGTACAAACTTCAGGGTTTAAAAAAATTACCCATAATAGCAAATAAATATGTCTTGTCAACCCTCCTCCTGAACGTGAACTGACAATTGGTGAATGTTTTAATTCTCATTTTATTTTTTGCTTATCTTCACGGAGTATGTCATATCTGACTATTTAACTACTTCAATTGGATATCTTATATAATAATCCTTACATTTGACCTTTCATGTCAGGAGGAAGTTTCAAAGCACTTCAAAGGAAGTACTGTAAAGTGGAGTGACTGTGTGTTTTGATCAAACCTTTTATCTGTATATAAATCTTACTGCTGTGGGTATATTCTGGCGACAAATGACACAGTTTGGGAAAAATCTGCTGCTTTCCTGTTTTAGGCCATCATCAGGGCTCTGTAGGAGGTAAAGGAAAGAAAAACAGAGTTCAGGAAGAGGTGGGGTTCCTGATAAACTATTACAGTTTCCACAAAGCACAACATGTTTTTTCTTGGTGAAGAATGAAGAAAATGACAGACTTCAGCCATGACATTCCATATCAATGGCACATTCTCATTCCAGAATGAAATTTGTTGTGTTCATGTTTCTCTTGAGAATTTATCCAGTAATGAAATGTTACGAGCTGACATTTTGTTGTTGCCTTGCACATAACTCTGCTTGTCATTTTGCTTTAAATCTTTCAAACTGGACACTTGCTATTTCCATTGTCATAAGTACCGTAGATTTTAACATTGTCTGCAAATTGAAGGGATAGTTCACCTCCGCAACACGTTTAGCTTATTATTTAAGGTATCTAATAATTGAGCTGAGCCCCAATGAATTTCCTTGTGTTGTGTCCTATATCCACTCACAGTTTACAAATAAAACAAATCAAATTCAAAATGATTCAGTGCATGGGGAGACAATTTGAAAACCGTTGACGTGACTAGGATAAGGAAACACAATGTTTGTGATTTATGGCAATTGAAATGCATTGGAGACTTATTGAACAATGATAATGGGTTAGCTAAGCACAAAGGCAAAATTAGGCCAGCTGTTTCAATCTTTACATCAATTTCAATAAAATAACTGATAATATTTTTTAGTCTGATTATTTTGCTCAGAAACCAGCTTTAATGCTTTCTTTGGCACAAGTGGTTGAAATCTGGATAGTGTGGTAGACTAAAATCTATCAGCACAGAACAAATACAATCAATAATAACTCTAGTAGGAAATGTTTCCCCTCCCTATCTTGTTAGCAACAGCAGAAACAGATAAGGTTATAACATAAATAATAGTGCTATAAAAAAAGTAGACCACCAAACCAGTAGGTTAAATATATGTTACATTTTAGCAAAACAGTCAAACCAGGCTCTATTTCCCATAGGTTTCATTATTTCATTTATGTGGAAAATCGTCTTTGAAAATGAATCTTTGACTGTATTTTCATCTCATGTTATAGACAGGATACCATACTATGTATACAGGTTACCATCATGAAGTAATCCAGTTGTCTGATCTCTCTTTTTGCATTATTCTCAAAGTCAGGAATCATGGTTTTGTATTATTAAATACAGTACAGCTATCACTGCACAGCATTATGCTTAAACTTAGTGTTGAGGTGGTGCAAAAGAATACAATTCTGCCCAGTGCATTATATATACAGTAATAATAATCCTTACATTTAATATAGCACTTTATCACATCTTAGAGGCGTCTCAAAGCGGTTCACTGAGTTTACTGTAAATTTAATTGACTATATATTTGTGCGTGAAATGTGGAAGGCAATTGCACACAGCAGTATCCCAACAAAAAGTCATGGATTTAAGTGACCAATTTATTTTTATCTTTATTATTTTGAAGGAATTTTTACCCCTGGAAAAACAATCTGCCAATCGACTAACAACTGGGTTCCTACTTACTGCTGGGTAAACAGAGGTGTGTGGAGTAAGGAAACTTGCCCAGTGTTTTGCCCTGTCAGGAATCAAACCCAGGTCTCTCGCTTGCAAGGCGAGTGCTCTAACCACTGAGCTATGGGACTCCATATCAGAGTCTGTGGTCTTTTGATAAGAAGATACTGTACATCCAATTTTTAAAATGGCAGATTTGAATACCATTTTCGACAATAGAGAGCTCAACAGCACCATCCTATGGACAAATTGCTTCACTTCCAACAGTGGAAAATTATATCCTGCTTCTGCAAATTCTCCACTACAGTGGGTTTCAGTTTGGTGTGAAATATTTAATGTTTTAATGATATATGTCACCTCTAGCATTGATTTCATGTTATTTTCAGTCTAATAATTGATGTTTTGCAGAATACATGACTACAATATAGATAGTGCAAATTTAAAAACGCACTGTTGGATTGATTTTGACATTTGTCTGTGATTGTTTGTACTTTAGGTGATATGTTTGCGATATGGTTTGCAACAATTATTATTTTCTCCTTGCTTTGCAAGGATTATTATTAATATCACTTTATTTCATTGTTAAAAGCCTTTGAACATTGTTTCCAAAACACAAGTTGTTGTTGTTCTACGGCCTCCTCCTGGTCACCCGCGAATCCTCCGCGCCAGCATCGGTGGCCGTGCTTTCGGCCGCTGCGAAACTAAAACTTGGAACTCTCTCCCTCAACCCCTTCCCCTCATCCTCCTCCTTCCCCATCTTCAAGGTCCGCCTGAAGAACTTCCTCGTTGATCGCACTTACGGTCACCTTCCCCCTCCCCTGGTTCGGCCTTGGGGCTCTGCCATTGTGAAGCACTCTGAGACACTGTCTATCTAAATGCAAGTTGTTGTTGTTGTGGTGTTGTTGTGGTGGTGGTGGTTGTTGTTGTTGTTGATGCCCAGACTGGGCGTCGGAGCATGCGCGGTGACGTCATCGCGCCGTTGCGTGTGACGTCGCGCGGTGACAGCCAATCAGGCTCCAGCTCAGCGATTCGAAAGGGGACGGCGGCGGCAGAGCGCGGATAGAGAGACTGTGAAAGACAAGAGAGGGAGAGAGAGAAGTGGAGAGGTGGGAGAGACACAAGGAGGAGGTGACAGGCAGAGGGGGAGAGTGAGGGACAGAGAGAAGGAGGGGGGCGGGGGGGAGAGAGTGAGTGAGAAAGAGAGTGAGTGAGAGATAGAAGGAGAACAGGAAGGAGAGAGTGTTAGAGACAAAAACAGATAAAGAGTGTGAGAGAGACAGGAAAGAGAGAGGGAGGGAGGGAGGGAGAGTGTGAGAGAGACAGGAAAGAGAGAGGGAGGGAGGGAGGGAGAGTGTGAGAGAGACAGGAAAGAGAGAGGGAGGGAGGGAGGGTGTGAGAGAGACAGGAAAGAGGGAGGGAGGGAGGGAGGGAGGGAGAGTGTGAGAGAGCCCCCGGGGCGGGGGGAGGGGAGAAGGTCAGGTCAGCAGAGGGTGGGAGGTACTAGGTGTGTGTGGGGGGGGGGGGGGGGTCAGAACCTCCCTGACCCGCTTGTCAGTCAGTCAGTTAGTTGTTCAGTTAGTTAGTTGGTTAATTGGTTAGTTAGTTGGTTGGATAATGAGTTAGTCAGATGGTCAATTAGTTGGTTGGATAACTGGTTAGTTAGTTGGTTAATCGGTTAGTTAGACGGTCAATGAGTTGGTCAGTTGGTTGGCTAGTTGGTTGGCTAGTTGGTTGATGCTCAGGTTAGTTTGTTTACCGTTGATAGTGAAGGTTCGCTGTAACTAACGGTGGGAGTTTGTTGGCTGTCAGGTGAGTGAGTGAGTGATCGCCGCCTGAGATAACCAGCCAAGTGCCACCTGATGCTCCTCAGCTCTGTCCTGGTCCAGGTCAGGTCTTCACTGTCCAGTCCTTCTAGATGCTCGCACATCATAACGCCGACACAGACGTGAGTGTGCAGTTTAAATTGATTACATTTTATTTTACAGAGTAGATTTTTTTGGTTGGGGGAGGGGGGGGGGGGAACTGGGTTTAAGCAAGAGGGCTGGAATAAATGGATGGAGAGAGGGAAGAGAAGGGATGGTAATCAGGACGAATCCTGTCCCAATCTGTGCTTAAAAACTCATCTTTTCCCATTTTACTGAACGTGACACTGTAATTAAAAACGTCTGAAAACTCATTAAAAGCCAGTCCAAGGAGCTAAATTGCAGCAGGTGTCCTGGTGATGACATAACCGATTCTTGCCATGTTACATCAAATGAAATTGTGGCCAGTTCATGACAACAAGTGACAAGAGCCTTGTTCATTTCATTTCCTTTGGAAGCTGTTTCGAAACTGCTTGCAACCTTTCATGGTGTTTTTCTATCTGTGGAGGCTCCAGCAGTCCACAGTATTATTATTATAATAATAATCGTTGCATTTCATACAGCAGCTTATCACATCGTCAAGATGCCTCAAAGCACTTTGCAGGATGTACTGTAAAATCGATCGACTATGTATTTTATAACACTACAATACAGGTTGCTGCCAAATGCTAGAGGAAATTTTATTTTGCTTAGGTCTCTTCGAGCAACATGGTTTAGTGGAAATTAAAATACAAGTAGTCCTGTTTATAAAGACCCTGGAAGAAATCCTGTTGGGACTTTCTCCGTCCTCATGTTGTCATCGCCTGGCTGAAGTTCAAGAATGGGAATAAAACAAATTGTATTCTAAATTTAAAACAGTGTTTTAATTTAAAAGTGGGTTTGATGGATTTGTCTGGAGCTTTTTTATTTATTCCTTTTTACTGTGAAAACTTCCAAATGTGGGTATTGCAACATAAAAGGTTAGAAGCTGTCTGAAAACAGGTCTTCTGCAATTGATGCCTATTTTACAAATGCCTTTGCTTACACCTCTTCCAAATTAAGTGTAAAATGTTTTTAATGTATAGTAATATTATAGAGACCTGTAGCTCTGTGGTTAGTGCACTTGCCTTGCAAGCGAGATATCTGGGTTCAATTCCAGGCAGGGCGAAACCTTGGGCAAGTTTCCCTATTCCACACATTTAACAATAATCCTTCAAAAATAATTAAATGGGTACTTTCAATCCACGACTCTGTGGGATACTGCTGTGCACAAATGGCTGCCGCATTTTGCCCAGAAATCATTTTATGGTATATTTTGTGAAGTGCTCTTAGATGTCTAGAAGACATGAAAAGTGCTATATCAAATGTATGGATTATTATTATAATGAAAGTACTGTAGAATTAAATAATACATCTTTATTAGGCTACTGTAAAATAAGATTTCTTTGAATAGTTAAACTGCTTTTTTTTACTATCTTATGACTGAAATATAGAATGCATGCTGGTGTTGAGAATGTTTGATTACCTACCTTAAAATAGTTATATTTTATTTAATCTGTTTTATACAGTTTGACATCATTTGGAAATCATGTTCAGAAAAAGAAGACTGAAAATATGAATTGTCTGCTCTATTGAGTTCAGTAGGTAAAAGGATATTAGTTAAAGTGATTATAAAGTGCAGTAAAATGCCCATTTACACCACATATTCTAGAAATCAAACCATGGTAGTTGGTACTCTAAGTTCATTGCAGAAGAATTCAACCAATTCTTTCACCAAAGGAAGTGCCAGATCTGATCAACAGGTCAAATTGCCAGGGCCGGACAATAATGTACAAGGGCAATCAACATCGTCCAAGAAAAAAAGCGATGAGATGAATGGAACTTGTGTGGTATCAGCTAGTTTTAGAACTACAGACGCCAAGTTAGAGGATAGGTTGACCCTCCAGAGAAGGAAAACTGGAGGTAAAAGAGTTCCCTATTCTGACTATGAGACTGAAAGAAGTATTGAATTAAGTGAAGGAGAGAGAATGTTTACCCTTCAGCGTCGTATGAAAGTAGGTAATTCGGGTGGAGGAAGTAGTTTTTTGAAGGACACCACACAATGCAAAGCACAAAATGAGATGTTCAATACTACTTCAGAGCAGGGAACAAGCAAATTTTTGCAAACCAAAGGCACAAGCTCAGCAGGTCTTACTACTTCCAACGAGTTTTCAATTAAGCAAAAGGGAATCGATATCAAAAGTATTTTAAAAGATAAAATTCCTAAGAGTACAAATCACACATGGATTGGCAAAGTGGAGGAAAATGCCCCCAAATCTTCCATTTGGACAGGCGTAGAAATTAGTAGCAAGTCAGAAAACTTGAAAAGACTCGCTGTTAAAAGAATGGTAGACAGTAAACTGATTGGGAATCAGAATAAAACTGAAAAATATGCTGCTAAGCCATCTGGAGGTTTGGAGAGAATCAAGACTTCAGAAGGAATCAAACCTGCAGCAGTCACACAAGCACATCAAGAAATCAAAGACTCAGCAATGGGTTGTGTTAATACCATAGCAAGCTCTTTCCAGATTGCAAAACCAATCAAAACAATAATGGATTCCGGAAGTAATACTTCAAGATACTTGACAAATACAATAGTAGGCAATGGAGATCGAAAGCCACCAAGAAGTGGTGGAGGAACAGTTGGAAAAGAAGAGATGCCAATACAGAAATCTCATGCAGGGAGTGAGATCTGCAATGGAGAGGATAGTGTGACGGTGGCTGTTCGGGTGAGACCTTTCAGCAATAGGTAAGTTCAATAAATTCAAAAAAAGGATTTTCTTATTCAGGATAAGTTTCTAACACACCCCATGCAACAACAAAATAACATTTGTATAGCACCTTTCACGTCAGGACACCAAAGAAACTGTGCCACACCCTCCCCCACCTTATCCAGGACACTTGTTTTCTCTTGATGCACTGTTTTTGATGAGATACAAGCACAGACATTCAGCAGGTAGAAATGAGGTGGACGTCTGCCCTTTTAATACAACAATTAAACAAGACTCACAGTGAACAGTCATCTTTCATTCTGAAAATGTAATCACTTGTTGCATAGTTCCACCCTAAGTTTCTCAAAAAAACCGCTGAAGGGTCTTATTCATGTGACTCATCTTTCTTTTCTTTTACTTGTCAGGACAGGACAATGACAACTCCTTTTTGTTAATACTAATTCCAAAGTATCTCAAACTGACATATTACCTATGCACTTGTGAATCACAAATCCTGCTGTTTGTAGCTTGATGGTTAGAGCACTCACCTTACGAGCGAGAGAACTGGGTTCAATTCCAGGCACATCGGGGCATTTCATTCCATGACTGTGTGTGGGACACAGCAGTGTCCCACAGCCAATTGCACACAGCATAGGTAATATGTAATTTAGGTAATATGTCAATATACCTATTGACATAGGTAATATGTCAATTTACTTTGCAGTATATTCTGTGAAGCGCTTTGAGAAATTTAGAAGACGTGATAAGGTGCTATATCAAATGCAAGGATTGTTATTTTGTAGATACTATTTCACCAAATTGGATACTTTGTATTTTGGGGGTAAAACTCTTTCTCACTAATCTCTCTTGTTTCTCTATTTTCCCCTCCCTAATTTCATTATTTTCAGAGCAAGTTTTTCCTTTTTTTTAATGAATATTATTCCTGTTATGCTGGTAATGTAGGGAGGTACGATAATTTGTATTTCTGCTGAATCTTTAATGTTTTTTATTAATTAAGGGAAAAAAGGGAAAATGCACATCAAGTCGTTTTCATGAAAGGGCAAGAAACGGCTGTGCAACATCCAGAAACCAATCAAACGTACGCCTTTGTTTATGACTTTTCCTTTTGGTCATTCGATGAGCTTCATCCAGAATTTTCAAGCCAGGAAGCAGTGTACAAGAAAATAGGATTACCTCTGCTCGAGAAGGCCTTTCAGGGATACAACGCGTGTTTATTTGCATATGGGCAGACTGGATCTGGCAAATCATACACGTAAGTCGAATACAGCAAAGTTGTCTCTTAACGATGTCTACTCAATTTTGCCTGCTGCACAGTACATGGCAATACATTCTAAAATGGCATAAATTATCACAAGTTTGATCAATCTTTTACAATGTAAATCCCTGTTTTAAAGATTAATTTTTTAGGGCATGCAAAACATTTGTTCCAGTAGAGTTGTGATTAATAATCATTCTGGATTCATATGCAGTTTACATCTGCCCTGTGCTGCTATGTCTGTTTGTGTGTCAAGATTAGCTGAATACTATTCCAATTGTCAGTTTTTCTTCACAAGGAAGCTAATAGTAAACTAATTATGTGTTTGTGTGTGTACATTTTTAATATATATATAATAACATAGTCTAGGCAAAGCAAAGTATCGATGCCTCATTATTTTGCAAAAGGAAACTGGATTGCGGAAAACAATAATCCAGCAATTGGGGTTGGTGTTTGACATATTGTTTTGTTGTCTAAATTTTAACTATTTAAATTGAGCTGATGGATGGCTGAGAGGCATTAGTAGGAAATAATGGGCATTCCCAATTGTGATGCTCTTATTACCAGTGGAGCAGTTAAATATATGAAATTCTATGAATTATTCAGCACAGTCAATTTTGGCTATCCGCCAGCTTATCTAATTTGTCTGTTAATGATTTTAAATGCTATTTTAAATGTTGATTTTAAAGGATGATGGGGTACGGTGATGAAGGGATCATTCCAAGATTTTGTCAACAGTTGTTTGTCAGTGTAGCCAAACCTGAAATGCGGCAGGTAAGTTAAGCACTTATTTTTGCTTTCCAATCTAATGTAGTAATACATCCAAATAATGATTATCTGCCTTCCTAATTGTGATGGATAAATAAATCCTTCTGCACAAGGTTTTCTAGTACAGAAATTTGAAATTGAGTTGTCCATAATGTAGTCTTTTCAATACACTATAAGCAATCGACAGAACTCTAATCCCAATTACAACAACTCAGCAATGCTTTATTCTTCATTTTCAAAGGTTACTTACCATGTTGAAATGAGTTATTTCGAAGTCTACAATGAAAGAATTCATGATTTATTGACTGCTTCAAGTGGAAAAGCCCAAGTAAAACAAACGGTAAGTTTGCAGAAAATTATTGCATGGTTTTAGTCAAATCTAATTTTATTTTGGCTATGAATTATTTCACATACACGCTTATGAAATGTATTGTGTGATAGGGCTAATTAGTTCATTTCTTCTTTATGTTTCGAACAATTAAATTGCAGGTGCGTAGATAGTCACAAATGCAACATTTATTATTAGAAAGTACAGATGGAAGTTAATTCACACAAATATGAAGAATACGGCTATTGATAACACCAGTGTGTGAGAGTTGATTGGTGTTAGATCATTTAACTTTTGGAGGCATTATAGCTGAACTTGATCCTGTCCTGCCCTGAGACCGACTCAAGATAATTCTAGCAGAAATTGCCTAATAGTGATCTGGAATAGGTGCACCAAACATATAGTTATGTATTCATTCATACTACAGTAAAAGCCTGTTTATCCATGACCCGATCAACTGTAACTTCCATATAACCGACACCTAAAAAAAGGTTTGCATTTGATTAACCCAAATTTATCTGGCGCAATGCATTTTTTTGTGTTTTCGGTCGAATATCCGGCACGCGCTTTAACTGGCATTGA
This sequence comes from Hydrolagus colliei, assembly GCA_035084275.1. Taxonomy (NCBI): domain Eukaryota; kingdom Metazoa; phylum Chordata; class Chondrichthyes; order Chimaeriformes; family Chimaeridae; genus Hydrolagus; species Hydrolagus colliei. The sequence continues at coordinate 13,197,288 of CM068749.1, read as the reverse complement.
CCAGGTCCCGAGGGTGACGGATAAATGGGCTTTTACTGTACTAGGGTTGCATTGCTTTCAGATTTTTATTCAAATGCTTTTTATTTGTTACTTGTTTACAGCTTCGAGTCAGAGAACATCCATCATTTGGACCTTATGTACCTGGTCTGTCATCGTAAGTTATGTTGATTACATACAAGTCTTTGAATTATGTTCATTCAAATTGTGTTATAGCAAACTGCATGAAATAAGATATTTTGTGCAAACGAGTAGAAACATTTGCTTTACCAATAATTCAATATTTTGTTAGTGCATGAGTAGAATCTGGACTGATTGTTTTTCCATATTTAAATGTGCACTGTATTGCCTTTCTTCTTGTCCCTTGGCTCACCTCCCACTACCCCCACCACCACCCCGCCTCCATCCCAGCCTTAATTGAATCTCCTTCAGTAAACTCATTTTATTTTAACACCATTTTTTGGGTACTTATTCTTATTTTGCAGCTATGTTGTGAGCTCTTATATCGATATCCAGGTGAGCATTTAATCCACTAATTCAACTACAGTATTTGGAACTAAAAAGTGTCCTTTATTTGCAATAAAGATTTGTATTGCCTTGAGAAATTTTAAGTTGGGTGTCATTGTGAGTGCTCATTGCTTTTCATCTAACTTTAGGGTTGGCTGGAACTAGGCAATAAACAAAGGGCAACTGCAGCCACAGGGATGAATGAAAAGAGTTCCAGGTCTCACTCAGTCTTCACACTTGTCATGACTCAGACCAAGGTATAATGAAGTTACCTTTACTGGACATATTGTCAATTGATTTTCTCGTTCAATTATTTCAGGGGTAATAATTCCTTCACAAAAAATAATAATTTGCTCACTTCAGTGCACACCTGTTTGTGGGACACTGCTTGTGTGCAATTGACTGCCACAAATTATACAGCTAATTCATTTTACAATATATTCTGTGATGCGCTTCGGGACGTCTGGAAGACGCAGTAAGATGCTATATTAAATGCGAGGATTATTGCTAATGATATAGAGATGCTGCTTTTTAATAGCCTTTCAAGCTATTAATTTTTACTTATTTTTCAGACTGAATTTGTAGAAGAAGAGGAACATGAGCACAGTGTCACGAGCAGAGTAAACCTGGTGGATCTGGCAGGAAGTGAGCGTTGCTTTACAGCTCAGACCAGTGGCGAAAGGCTGAAGGCGAGTGTTTCAAACTATACAGACTATTTTGAATGGTAATATTAAAACTGAGAAACTGAAATTGCACCCATATCCTCTAGAACTCCTATCAATAATTATTATTCATGGTTTGCTGCTTTAATTTATGTACCCCTTGGTACTTCTTTCTGTGTGTTGCTATGCACTGAAAAGATTATGTGACATGATCTGAAAAGGCGAGGTACTCTGGTCTCCTCAAATCCCTGTGCCTTGTCCTCTCATTCTCCTTAGAACACAACTGTAAAGGCCTTCCTTTTCTACCATGCGTATAATCACCTCCTACCTCCCTTGGAGTCAGGCTCTGCCACGGTTAAACACTTAGATACTATCCTGCATGAAGCTATAATGTGTAAACGTCCTGCCTCAAATACTATTTTCATCGAAATGCATTGTGATTAGTATTGAACCTGTTTTCCCTACATTTTTGCGTCAACAATAAAAGACAGATTGTGAGCTGTATCTGGAATTCATTCCTGCACTACTTGTGGAAGTTTGGTTTTCTCCCTTTGAAAATAGAAATGACCAAAACTTTGTCATCTTTGTTACAGGAGGGTGTAAGCATAAATAAATCTCTCTTCACTCTGGGAAAAGTCATTTGTGCACTTTCTGAACAGACACAGTCTAAGAAGAAGATATTCGTCCCTTACAGGGAATCAGTGCTCACCTGGTGAGTTGTGATTTGCTGACAACAGCTCTGTTGAATTCTGAATACACGGCTATAGTTCTAAAAATTTTCAATGTAATTTCAAGTGAATTGGAAACCACTTAAATTTCAATAACATTTGTCCAAGACATGTAATTTCTTTTATTTTTGTGTAAGTCACTCGAATATTTACCGCTGAATGAAAAATTATGCTACCTTTTTTGGGTTCATTATTTATGACACAGGTTATTGAAGGACAGTATTGGTGGAAACTCAAAGACAGCTATGATAGCTACCATCAGTCCGTCTGCTTCTAATGTGGAAGAAACTCTTAGTACACTTAGGTACGCTAAATCGGCTCGACAGATTATCAATATTGCAAAAGTGAACGAAGACACCAATGCAAAACTAATAAGAGGTAGGTTAAGCATTTTGCATAACGCTTGTAAGTATTTTATGACGACAAGTGGTACTTCAATTTAGAGAATAAAATAAAAAGTATTACAGTGTTGTAATAAATAAAATGGCAGTCTTAAGTGTGTACCATTTAGTGTTACCATGTAACACTAATGTAATCAGGTACACAATGAATATTTAAGTTAATTGAGTATTTAAATGGGTAGCAAAATATTTGTAGTAAAATTTGTAATTTTGTGTGCAAGGAAATGATTTCTATTTGTGGACTTGTGGCCGCTTGTTAAGATCTACCACAGTGCAATTGCTGAAGCCACAATTCAACCTGGCTGGGAGCATTCTTCAAGTGGCCAGCAAGTGGTGCTGTTTTACTTGCATATGTTTTAGACATCAAGTGTACTGTATTGGAAATGTTTTAAAATTATAATCCTTGCATTTGATATATGTAATCCTGGTGCACTGTGGATGAGGTTGTTTGGATGACTTATTGAGGCTGCTATTTGATTCTGTCGTTTCTCTCAATGTCTCACTGAATCAGATTTGAAATTGGAAATTGAAAACCTGAAAGCTGCCCAGATGAGTAGTCAAGGGATTCAATCTGTGAAGTCTAAAGTGTGCCAGAAAGAAATAGGAGCTCTAAAGTTCAAACTCGGTCAACAGGAGAGAGAAATGGCAGAAGTACAAAGGTAAGCTGAGTATGAAACTTCCATGTTTTAAGTATGGTGTGTTGTTGTTGAGTAAGTGTTGAAGACTAATTGGCCCATAATATTACGTGAGTACAGATGCCTCTCTTTCTAGCAATATTTTTTTCTGTGCAAATTTTAGGAGGTGGCGAGAAAAGTTAGACCAAGCAGAAAAAAGAAAACTTGAGGAAGCAAGAGAGTTGCAAGTTTGTATCTTGTTTCAATGAAAATCTTATAGAATATTATCAATTTAAGAAACTTTCATTTTGTATTGACAATTCTCACTTACGTGCATGTCATGTTTACGAATCTTCTTAACTGAACAATTACATGTTTATTGGAGGTCTGAAAGGCTATTTTCCTTCAAGATAATGGTCACTGTTAAATATAAACGTAAAATGGTGGTACTTTGGTACTTTTATTCATTGGAATTTATCTATTTGCAGAAAGCCGGTATCACTTTTAAAATGGATAACAGCTTGCCAAACCTCGTTAATCTCAATGAAGATCCCCAAATTTCGGAGATGCTCTTGTATATGATCAAGGAAGGTCGGACCAGAGTGGGGAAACATAAGCCAAACTCCACGCATGATATTCAACTTTCTGGAGCACTCATTGCTGATGATCATTGGTGAGTTTAAAAATTAATTATTTGAGTTCTCAACACAATTCACTTTCGAACTGTAGGCTTGGGAATGTTCATTCAGCATTTGGTGGAATTGTTTAGTGTCACCTAGTATATATTTTTAAAAAACCTGTACTATTTATTATAATTTTAAATCATCAGGTGGGGAAATAACAATTGTGTTTCCATTCCAGTGATGTCGTGATCAGTTAAAGTTTGTTGCACAAGTTCGATTTTGTTTTCACATTTTTATTTTCCTTTGACTCTTGTAACTACAATTGTTTTTGATCTATGTGTGAATGCACTTTAAAATGTTGAGATGTTTTGATACACTGTGCAAGGCACTGTAAAGCAAGTTTTTTTTCATTTTTTTTACTGCATTGCTTTGCTTGTTTGGTAATAAATTAGTGAAGGAATTGCAAATTGATTTTTTTAAACAAAATGTTCCTTGCATTGTTTTTGTCCCCAGTGTCATACAAAACTTCAGAAGCACTGTGAGCATTGCACCAATAGGGGATGCAAAGACCTATGTGAATGGAAACTTAATTACAGACTCCACAGTGTTACATCATGTAAGTTACTTCAATACAGTCCAACTGTTCTCATAAAGCAAATTCTTTGTTGTGCTCCACATTGATAGGTCACCTGTTCAATGGGGGTAATCAAAGGAAGCGAGTGGCATAATGCTATTCATTCTTCTGACTTTACCAACATGGCAAGGCCCTCATTTAAACTGGCTATTCAGGGGTGAACTTTTTCCCGGGAGTGGAGTGGGAGGGGGAGAGAAATGAAAGAAAATTGTAAGACTATCAATCTTGTTGACAACCTGGAAACCAGTCAAAGATTATGGAAGCAGCTTGCCTTCTCTTACCGAGAAACATAAAATGTCTGTTGAGGAAGAACGATTTAAGGATGGTGTGGTGGAAGAGGAAATAAAATTAATTTCTTTAGGACTGTTAATTGTGAGTTTGATTTAGAACTTATTATTTTGGATTGATAAATTGATGAATGTGAATCTGTGCCATGTATTGCAGGGGGACAGAGTGATTCTAGGTGGCGACCATTACTTTAAGTTTAATCATCCTGTCGAGGTACAGGGTGGACGACGGGCCTCTTCTGGGAATGCACTGTTGGGAGATGGTCCAAAGGACTTTGAATTTGCAAAGAATGAACTTTTGCAAGCTCAACAGGCAAGGTAAAGGAAAAATAAGAGATCGCTATTACATAACAAGTTACATTAATGACGTTTCAGCTTGGTCAGCTGTTTAGTTTTACATAAGACCTGGGACGTCCTCCCGATGTGAAAGGCGTACTATAAATGTAATTTTGTTGTTATAAAGTTTATTAGGGCTTCGATTCTCAGTTTCACACACACTCAAATGAAAAATTATTTAAGTCATGTCAACCTCATTTCTTTAATGTCTGCTTAAATTTCCTTTTGCTATGTCATTTATTTAGTGTTTTCTCTCCGTATTTCAAACCTTCAGTTTTGATTTGCACCATTCTATTTAACCCTTTGTCACAAAGAGCAATTTACCCGCATCAACCTGTCAATCTTTTCATAATCTTTGTATAAGCAATTATACAGTTTCCTTTGCCACCTTCTTTAAAATGTCTATTTATGGACATTACTTTTCTATAGAAGTTCTGTTTGGATCTTATGTTTGGCAGACTTGAAGCTGAAATTGAAGAGGCACGGTTACAAGCCAAACGAGAAATGATGGAGGGTATCCAAGTTGCAAAGGAGATGGCTCAGAAGGAATTATCTAGTCAAAAATCATTGTATGAAAATAAGATTAAAGATTTGGAAAAGGAATTGGTAATTTATTTCATGCATTCTAATATTCATATTGTTTATTTTTTGCTGGTGTGCTTTTCTGGTTAATATTTATTCTATGGCATACTTTTGTTTGAATATATGATGGGCAAAAAGGAATACTGGTGTTAATGGCTTGGTGGATGAGCTAAATATCCTTTCTTATTGCTGCCTTCTCATGTTCATATTCCAAGAACTAGTGACTTATGAAATTCCTACTGAGTAGGCTGCAGTTACTAAATATTATGGAGATAATAAAGATGAAGGTTAGTTTTAATGGGAATTCTTACAGGAGCATAGAGCATGGCATGTATTTTTCCAGTTGTAATTTTATCATAGTGCAAGGTGTTTTGTGTAGAGATCATGTGTATTGTAACTTAAATTAAATTGTATCTAAAGTATCAAAAACTATTCCATTTAACAATTTTGCAATGTTTCTTTGAAACTTGAATAAACAAACATGTCATTATCTCTTAGATTAAATTCTTGGTTTAAAAGACATGTGTTTATAAATGGATATTGCAGTATATTGCAGTATTTGTGTAACAAAGTGATGCTTTTGAAATGGTTCTGAAATTTAGTCATTTTTGTTTGTCGTACCTGATGTCACAAATGGCAGACTCTTAGACTAGTTATATCTTGGGAACAGTTATAAGGAAGTAGGCTCATATTAGGCTTCAGATGACATAAAACTACAAGAAATAGAATTATGATTGCAGAGATTTATTTTTGTGGTTCAGGAAAAGGAAGCCAGTAAGAAAAAGTTGCAGGAACTTAATACTAAAAAGGCAGTTTCCAAGATTGAGGAGCTCCAGGACGCAAAGAGGCAACTTGAACAAAAGGTGGAACTGAATAGGAAACGTCTGCAGATGGAGACTTTAGCGGCAAAACAGGTAATGTAAAGTTAGAAATCATTCAAAGCAAACTTGATTACCCAAAGTCATTCTCGTACTGATGGAAACTGAAATCAGGATTTTGGTGTGAGGGGAAAACAAATTAAAAAAAATAATCTACCTCCCACGATACATACAGTACAATGCTCAGTACCACACTGCTGCTTTTTCCTCTACCTCATTTGTGTACATGTATATTCAAAGTGGAAAATCTCTTTTCATTTACTTTGTTGTGTGAAGGGTGCTATATAGATGCAAGTTGTTGCTGTTGTTTTGTGTAATTTATAAAGAAATCCTACTTACAGCACTTTTGGAACTCACCTTTTTTCCCATTAGGCTCTGGAGGATCATAATATACATCACACTAAATTTCTTGCTGCACTGGAAGCAGAAAACAGAAAAATGGCAGAAGATTTACAAAAAATACAGAAAGAGCAAAAGAAAAGGCTACAGACTAAGAGCGGTGTCACTTATAAAAGTAAGCTGTCCTTCAAAAACAAGAGGGGTGAAACAATTCAATAGTTTAATCTTTTCCTCATCACAGTTGCCTCTCCTTTGCAAGGTTGCTAGGTGTGGCTCGGTGTAGCAGAGGAAGCTGCTGTTTCACAGTTGTAGAGAAGGACTGCTTCAGTCTTTTGTTGGCAGATGCCAGAGACGCGGTTTGTCACTCATCTTGCGTACATGCTGACCTCAAATTTGATGCTGCATAGCTTGAGGCGATGAATAATCTTCTGGTATAGTAGCCTCTGAAGTGTAACCACAAAGGTCAGTCACTCACAGTTCTTATTGAACAACAGGAACCACAGGCAAGAGATACCATTGGAATAGTTTTAGAGTTCTTTCTCTTCAGTGAATAGCAGAAAAAATATTTGTGATTGCAACCTGGAAAACTCCAATCACTGATCTCTGACTGCTTTCTGACTCCCTTCATGTTATCATTCTAGTGATTGTTCTTCAATCCACATACTGTAGTCAGTTCCTCACATGCTGCTTCATCATTGTCTGACATTGCTTGGACACCCAACTACTTGAAAATCTATTCGTAAATTGGATACCCAAATTGAAATAATTTGGGTTTGAGTATGTTAGGTGGATGGAGCATTTAGATGTAGCACAGATGAGAATGATCCACTTTTAATTTGAAGTTTATACTTGTGTTAATAACCCATCTTTGTCACTTTAACTTGCTGTGAATAATAAATACACTATTTATCCTAAACTTATTTCAGATAGTTCAGACTGGAGCTCCATGAAACTTTCAATGATGATCCAGGAGGCTAACACCATAAGCAAAAATCTAAGGAAATGCACAGTCTTCAGTCGGTCAGTATCTCCAAGAAATAAATCTGACCAGCTGTCTTGGTCTTGAACAGTGACATTCAATCTCTGAAATAGTTTTCAGTTTCCCATTACCTGAAGTAATTTATTTTGAAACTTGGCGATTATTATTGTAAGGTTTGCTTTGCACATTCTCTTATGATTCACTGGATAGTTGTTGGATTTTACTTTATGATTTTAGTTTGCAGATGACACTTTCATGAGAACTGATTATCATTTGTGTTTGTCTTAAAACTTGATGTAATAGGTATGGTCTAATAAGCAGTGCTTCACTGATCAGAAATGCAACACTGATGTTGATTTGTATTTTGTATAGACATGAAGAGCCTGATAAGGAAAATATAAGAAACTCTCAAACTCCGATTCAAGTGCAGGTTCGGAACACTAAGCTGGGCATAAGCACTTACTGGAGCTTGGAGAAATTTGAATGGAAAGTGGCAGCTATGAGAGAACTTCACCAGGTAAAATGATTGCTTCCAACGGTAGCATACTTAGCATATTTAATGCTGCTATCTGCCAATTCCAGTTCAGACTCAACAAAAGGTGATGATAGTCTTTTTATGTCAAATGAATCTTTCGACAAAATAACAATTTTATATATATCTTGTTTTCTGTTACATTTTTCATAGAATGCGATAGCACTGAGGGGCTAGGGAAGAAGAGAAAACTCGTTCAAGCACATATTAATTTTCTTAGTAAATTCTCTCCACAGGGAAGTGCATCTTCCAAGGATGAAGATCTTTTTTATGATCCCAATGATGATTGGGAAGCTGACCTGACATCTTGTTCTTTTTCTAGAAGATTGTGAGTAGATAATGTTTCCATGTAATGCAAAGCTAATTTCACTTGAATTTTCTGGGAAAGAGTAGGTGATGGCGGGATGAAACACATTTGGGAAGATGGTGATGTACCTTCTAGTACCTTATTTTCTGGTATTAGCAATATGATTTGGCTTTAGTTCAAGCTGATTTTCCAAGTTTTTACCTTGCTCATTTTAAGTTTTTTTTATTAATTTAATTTTTTTAATTAATTTTTATTAACTTATGATTCATAAATGGTAATGAATTCACATTTTAAAAATTCTTAAGAGAAAGCTCAGGTCTCTTGGACTATGTGCCGGCTTAAACAGTAGATTGACTCCTTCAGAGTCGTGCCTTTTTACCAGTTAATACTTGTTACTGAAAGGTTTACAATGTATGCTCCAATGTGGAGACAAACTGGGTGAAGTCAGATTTGGCTTTACATTCGTTTTGTTGTATTGCTAAGCAACTGGAATGGATTTGGCTGTAATTCTGCCTTGCACATTGTCAACACCTCTATGTAAGTTTTGCATTGATGATGGAATTCTGGTGAATTAGCACGGGCATTGCATTAAAAAAATTTTTTACTGAAGCTTTAGAAGTAGTTTTCAAAGTTCTGCACACACTTCATTGCAAGTGTAATATAATGTTACCTTCAAAATAATGGTTTAAATAACTTTAGTGCTTTAATAGCAATAAATATTGCTGAAATAAACATGTAAATGAAAGAGAATATTCTGCATGCAGTATTAGTTTAGTTAATAGCAATTGTTTAATCTGAACCTGATCTTGTAAAGCCTGCCTGCCAATGGTGGGACGGGCTAGGTGGGGACGTGAAGCAGGCCTTGGGGGCTTTCAAGGTGAAGACCAAGATGTTGAACTGAATCCTTTGTGTGACAGGTAGCCAATGGAGTTGGGCTACAATAGTGGTGATAGGGTCATAGATTCTGATGAAGGAGAGGACACGGGCTTGATCATTTATAGTTCTGGATGATTTACCGCCAATTGAGGGAGGAGTTGGGGAGGCTGAAAGCAAGGAGTTTGCGTAGTCAAGCTTGGATGTTATGAATGTATGAGGGTCTTGGTGGCCTGCGGTGTGAGACTGATGTTACAGATGTTACAGAGATGAACTGGGCAATGTTACGGAGGTGGGGAAGGCAGACCTGGTCATGTCAGTGTGGTTGGAAGGATAGTTGAGGGTCAAACAAGTCGCCAGGGTTCTGGATTGGCTTAGTAAGGTGGAGTGTGCATAATAGGGAACGGCGATATGGGAATTTTCTGGATATGGATATATCGGTTGGCTCCTATCGAGATATACCGAAATATCAATATTTTCAGTTTTTTCATACTGCACATGCGCGCACGCATCGGGGTGCACGCGCATTCCGGGTGCGCGCGCATTCGGGGCTTATCTTCTCAGGAGGTAAATATCTTTCTCTCTCTTTGTCTCTCACTCTCTCCATCTCTGTGTTTTTCTGTCTGTGTCTCTCTACGTCTCTCTCCCTCTCTCCTCTCTCACATCCCCCCCCATCTCTATCTATCTGTATATTATCACATCCACCCCGTCTCTCTCCCCCCCCCCCCCCCCCCGCCGTCCCTCTCTCGCACCCCCCACCCCCGTTGTCTCTCTCCCTCCCCCCCCAGCCGTCTCTCTCCCCTCTCCCCCCCCCCCCCCCAGCCGTCTATCTCCCCCTCCCCCCAGCCGTCTCTCTCCCCCTCTCCTCCTCCCCCTCCCCAGCCGTCTCTCCCCCTCTCCTCCCTCCCCCCCCAACCATCTCTCTCCCCCTCTTCCCCCCCCCCCAGCCGTCTCTCTCCCCCTCACCCCCCCCCCCCACAGCCATCTCTCTCCCCCTCACCCCCCGACCCCCAGCAGTCTCTCTCCCCCTCACCCCCCCCACCCACAGCCGTCTCTCTCCCCCCACCCCTTGCATACCTGTATATTGTATTCGAGGACTATGAATACAAGATGGCGGCTTTGCACCTCGGTCTGTGCATTGTGTATAGAGATGAGCATTCTGGGTCTTGTAGTTGATTGTGCTCGCATCCCGATTTTTTACCTCGATATATCGTTTTTCGATATTCCGATACTTTTAAAATGTCTGTATCGGCATATCGATATGAAAATCATATCGGGTTTTAGCGATATACCGATATATCGCCGTTCCCTAGTGCATAATAATAATAATAATAATAATCCTTGCATTTGATATAGCGCTTTCCACATCTTATCAACGTCCCAAAGCGCTTCACAGAATATACTGTAAAGTGAATTGACTGTATATATTTGTGGGCGAATCGCGGCAGCCAATTGCGCACAGCAGTGACCCACACACAGTCATGGATTCAAATGACCAATTTTATTATTGTGGTTTTTTTGGAGGGATAATTATTAGGCGTGTGGAGTAAGGAAACTTGGCCAAGGTTTCACCCTGACCTGCCTGGATTCGAACACAGGTCTCATTCAGTTAGTTAATATTAACCTACATCAATAGCTCAATGGATGCCCTGCAGATCATTATAAATGTTATAGCACATCCCACTGTGATTCCCAGGCTTCTCCTCATTGCATACATTCCTGTTATTAAAAGAAACTACATTTTAACATCGTATTTCCAAACTGGTATTATTTGATGAATGAGCCCACTAAGGTTCCAAACTAGGATATTTGTTTTAATGTCCCTGTTTGCTAATAACTATTGGATGGGTTTTGCTTTTTGAGAGTAGAAGTTTGATCAAATATAAATAATTACATGGTTATTTTCTTGTTCAGGAGCAAAAGTTTTTTCAGAAGCAAACGGATGTCAGGGTGCTTATCAGAAATCCGAAATGCTCCTCTTCAGAATCTGCATTCTGCACATCCTACAGGTTGCCATATTTTGCATGATTTATATCCAATGGATTCAGTTAATCTATGATCAGTTTGATTTTTAATAACATTTGTAATTACATTTTATTTTTTAATTTGGTGTGATTTTTTTTCAGATTTTGTGATTTGGAATATTTAAGCAGTTACTGTATATAGCATCTTGGAGTGCTGATAAGTAAGATTTGTTTGAATTGTGAGGAATTAAAAACAAATATTTCTCGTATATTGACACTGTAATACTATACAGGGGATAAATGTGAAGATAAAAGCTAATTGAATGCTTAAATTGACTTATTTTATTTATTATTTTATCAGTGTTTTATTTGGAAATATTTTTTGTGTGCCCAGTATTTTTTGGGGTTGCGAGTTTGTGCTTTTTAAAAGAACATTCCACAATTCTTTGCCACCATAGCAACTGTTAGTGGATGTCACATTTATCAGTCTGGTTGTGGCTAGCCATGAAGGCTGTAACAAAAGCTCCTCTGTGATAAGGCGGAGAAAATGCATAGCTCTCGAGTTCTTGCTATAAACTTCAAGTCACAGAAGATTTGATTAAATTTGTACTACTTTAACAACTTTCATAACAGGAAATTAGCATTGCTGTGAGCTATCAATGGGTCAAATGTTGCATCTAGAAAACTTTCGCTGCTTATCATCAGATGTTGCACTGAAATTTAATATAGCCATTACTCAAAAACTGCTACTTTGAACAAAATAATTTTGTGCATAGAAATATGCTAAACGTAATCTATTTGCAGAGATCAATCACAAAAAGGTTCTAACTGTACTGCAACAGGAATAACCTTTCGTGAATTTGGGTGCTTGGGGGTATGTGGTAAGAGAAACAGAAAATAAAGCTAGTGTTTTTTTTTTCTTCCATTTCATAATAGATTTGTTGAACATTTCACGGAGTATATGCTCAACTGGTGGTGAGTCCTTGTTGCCCGCTGTGTGTAAGGAACTTCTAGGTGCATCTGTTGACTATCTTGGAATGAATCATTTACCACAGGAAACCATTCCTGATCGGCTCCTTGCTGACCTGCTGACCATTCAGACTGGAACATATGCAATCTCCAATGCATATAAGCAGCTGGATGATGAAAGTCAAGAAAACTGTGAGTTGACAACTTTAGCTGGAAAACTATTTTAGGAATAATTGAAATAGATCAAAACAAAATACTTGTGAATTAAAAAAAAACAAAAAACTATTTTACTCTATCCTTTCGATAGTTGACTGTTGTGTGTTTGGCTATTCTATGAATTAAAGCTAAGCTAAATCTCTGGGTTGAAGGAAGAAATAGATAACTAGAAGAACTCATTCATGATCTCCTTTTGCATTTAGATGTTTAATTCCCTGAATTTGAACAATGCAGTCTTACTTTTGTGTCTTTCTTTGTAGTGTTCACCAATAATACAGTCATGCAGTCTCACTGTATCAAAATTACAGCAAATCTTGAAAGAATAGCAATTCTAATGAAGCTGTGGATCGATAATCTCCCACAAGGTACTTGTTCTGAAATCACTGATGATGAGCTGTTTGGTGAAGTGAAGACATTGGGTAGAAACCTACAGCTACTATTACAGGTTTGTAATTTTTCCAAATCCTAAAGCTTTTATAAGTCTATGATTTGGATCTATGTATCTTGATGATAACATTCATAGAACAATACAAAGACATTTTAACAAATATTCTTGGGGAGAGCACAAAGGTAAGCAGGATCTATCTGAGACTTAACTAGCTCCAAATTAAAACATACTTTAAGAACAATAAAGATTTCAGAAATGCATGAAAATGGAAGAAGTGTAAAACGACCTTCAGATGAGAGGTTAACCTGAGGACCTGCCTATTCAAGTGAACGTTACAAAATCCCATGGCATTATTTGAGAAAGGGAGTTTCTCCCAATGTCTTAGCTAACAATCCCCTGTATACAATTTGTCATTTATTTTATGACTGTTTGTGGATCATTACCATGCACAAATTGGCTGCCATCTTTGTCTACAAAGTACAATAACTACACTTTACGTGAAAAGCAAGATATGAAAGGATTATTATACTTTAAATAACCAATTTTCACTGTTGAAGATGCCTTCCTAACTCAATATCACATTAGATGTTTTAAATTATATTTGAATTCTATTTGTTCATTTTACATGGTGCTGCATTCATTTGCTTTTTAAATTTAAAATATATGAATTCACTTTCACCTCACAATTTAAAGAACACTGATCTGCTTCAATATTAGTAAAGATTATAATGTACTTTGTATGCATTGGGTTACTTGTGAATGATGTATATTTTGTCTTCTGACATTTTAGTCTCTGTACAACTGACTCTTGAAATTGAATAGGATCTAGCAACCAGCCTTTAATCTATTTAAATTAATGAATTGAGTATTTTGCTGTTGGCAAACCAGTGTGTGTGTGTGTTTCCAGGGCTGTGATTCAGACATTTCTTCTATGGTGACGGAGGCTCAGAACAAAATAAGCCAGACTATTCAAAGAGTTATGAAACATGTAGGTCATCTGGCAACATTCATAGGCTTGGCGTTGCATTTTGAAGAACAGAGCTTTGAAGATTCTCTCAGTTATAAGGTATAGCACTACAGTATTATGATACTACAAAGAAACAAATAGAGAATGGAAAAAAAGTGGAACGGATAATACACTGCAAATTGTATTCTCCATTCTAAAGGAGCTGTAGGTTTTTAAAATGCTGAATATGCAATCTTTTAAATCTGCTGATTTTAGCAACTTGGTTCACCCATAAAATATCGATGTGAAGCGTTTTGATAACTCCTACAGTGAAATTTATTATATCAAATGCAAAGATTATTATTTCATATATAATATCAATAATGTATTGATTGATCATATCTATATATATATTAATGTTGAGTTTAGATTGTGATTCCTTCAGCTAATCTATCTTATTATCTTCACCAGAAGACGGCATTGGCCTCTCTTTACGAGGGAGGAAAAGCTGGAATGAAGAGTCTCTTGGATAATGGCCTGAAAAGAGCAAAACAAGAGCAGAAACTGCTGCAAAGAACTACAGCAAAGATGGAGGTAATCAGATCCTTCAAATTTGTATGCATGTGTTTCAAAAATGTAATTCATTTGGTTGACTTTTTTTATATTAAAATTTAACTTCCAGAATTTTTGTAAAAAGTTGTTAATGCTTTGTAGTCACTTAAAGGAAAATGGATTCTTAATTTTTTTTAACCTTAGAGAGCAGATCCACAAATCTCTAAAAATCAGTAGATAAGGCTATAAAAAGCCAATGGGGATTGGGGCTTTACATCCAGAGGGAAAATAAAAGTGAGGAGGTGCTGTTTATTTCTTTTAAAAAAAAATCTTTGGTTAGTCCACATTTGGAGTATTATGTCCAGCTCTGTCTCCACACTATAAGAAGGCTATAGCAGTGATGGAAACGGAGGGGGTGAGGTGGAGGTACTGTGGGATGGAGTTCCAGAGCATGCTCTGTGTGGTGGGAAGCCAGTGAGCGGAGTCAGGCAATGCATTGGCCACCACTTGTGCAGATACATTTAAGAGGAAACTTGTAGATCTTTACATGAGAGTGGAAATAGAGGGATGTGAGGGAGTAAGGAATAGCTTTTGACTCCTGTGAAGTAATAAACACCGCACAGACTGCTTGGGCCCAGCGGCTTATTTCCATGCTGTGCATTCTTTGTATATAAAATTAAAAAATATATATTAACACTTCGTTGAATGGGATCATGTGAATGAACAGGAAAGTCATGGCTTAAGATCACTTTCAAAATGTCATTTCCACACTGCCCTCTTTTCTCATTTGGAAATGTTCTACCCGTCTTGGAGCTACGGGATTCATTTAATCTGCTCTGTTATTTTCCCTGTGTGGTGTGGAAAAACATTTACAAGGCAGTGATAGCTTTTACACTGTTAAACATAGATATCATTCTGAGAAATGTTGTTTGTCACATTTAAATGGGTTACATTACGAGGTTAATTAAAACCTAAAATGACAAGTAATTTTGTTCGTGTTACTAGCTGCTAGAGTGGATACCAAAAAAAGTAATGCTCATATACATGTAGTGTGCATGCCCTTCAAGCAGATGCAGAGTTGCTGGGCAACATTGACCTTTTTCACTTGGTAAATATGAAAGGGCTAGTGTAATAGGCTTGAAGGCTTTGAATGCTTGTTTATTTGCATTATATGGTATAATAAAATAACTTCAGAATGTTACAGCATGTTTATATAAAAAAAACTTATTGCTATCTTGGAGAAGTTAAATTGTGTTTTATGACGGAAAAAGGTTCTGTTTGAAATTTAAAAACTATGAAGGTCAAGAAATACCTACAATCCATTCAAAAATGTGACATTCTGAAATAACTGCATTACATCATTGTGAGCTTTGTATTCATCAAAGCTGATTCTTAATACATGCCTATCTTTTAGTATAATATCTCCTGCAGTAGTTGAAACTAATTTCAGTGAATGTGATCGTCATCTTAATGTAAGACCTAAATTAATATTCTAACTGAAGCCTTGTGTGAAATGAGATTTAAAGCCCAGGTGGTGGTGTTTGTTGAGAATAGGCGGCTTAGATTTTATGTGAAGAATGTTTGGTATGCTTTGTTGGATTTAATTACAATTTATAAGTATATCGGTTTCAAAGATCAGTTATCTAAGTAGCAGTCGGCATTTTTTTTATTGATCGCAAACATGTTGATCCCAAACCAATGCATTATTGAAGACATAAACCAGAAGCATAATTTATGTTTCTATATACCGTAGAGCCTTGTTGTAACCTGGTAGTTGAGGATCCATAAAATCCTAACCAGCACTATTATAGGACATGATAGTCGGTAAACACAGCTGCATTCGTTGCAATGGCCTGACTCCAACAACATTTCAAAACTCAGGCTGAAAGCTAGGATGGCTGACTTCCATCACGTTGATGCCTGCAATGACTTGATGACTTGGAATCCATTTTGGCTACCATGCACCAGCTATAATTTTGACTCAATGATGGAGCTTATTAAGGGTAAATCGCTCTTATCAAGCACACTGGGACTACCCTACGTGAGGAGGCGATATACAAATGCATGTTGTTGTTGTAAATAATTATCAGGTTCCAAACCCAGATTGCATTATAAGCAAACCCTTCTGATACCATAGTGCCTTATATTTGAGTTCTACTCTATTAAGTCATTTGGTGATTAATATGTGCTAGTTAGAACTGTGTTTATAATGAGTATCTAATGACCATTTTCCTTATTGACAGTGTTTTGAAGAACTAAAGAAGAAAAACATTGTTCTAATGATATCTGTTCAAAACTACCTCACAGAATCTAATAAGGTATGGGAACGTGAATCTGTGGGTGTGTGTGTGTATGTGTGTGACACCAACTAATTTATCATTCCACTTTTAAGATGACCCTGTTTGAATTTAATTCCTTTAGGATTTTGAGATGTTTTCAAACCATCAATGTATCTTCAAAATTGTTTTAATGTGATCTTAATGTGTAAGGCCAAGATGAAACAGAGCCTTCAAGACAAGATCTGGGTTGGTCTATATTGAGTTGCTTATTCTCATCTGAGTTGTGGATATAATTCTACAGGTACCCCGCCCCAACTGCGGTTTTTTCTACCGCAAATTTCACATATCCATGGTTGGCTCGCTGCGACACCTCTTTCTAAACTGGTTTCTTACTCCCCCTATCCCCATGATTCCCATGGGACCCTGCATTTTCCAACCGCAATCTTACTAACCACAGAGGTTTTCAGGATCGTATCCCCCACAGTTGGGGAGGGATACTTGTACTCATCGCTTGAGGAAGGGAAATAAAATCTCAAGTGACTTTGGCAGAAGGTGAACATCTGGTGAGAATTGTATTGAAACAAAAGCAGAAGTTGTTGGGTACCTCAGCAGATCAGGCAGCATCTGTGGAGAAAGGAAAGTGAGTTAATGTTTCAGATTCACGGCACTTAGTCAGAAAGTGGATCCGAAACATTGAGTCACTTTCCTTTCTCCATAGATGCTGCCTGACCAGCTGAGTGTTCCCAGCGACTTGAGTTTTTGTTTCAGATTTCCATCATCTGCAGTGTTATGAGAATTGTAATGTTGTGACACTCCCAATCGTGGCTTGCTGTGGCTATAATTTTAATGATGCCCTTTTGTTTATTCTTTGGTTGTTGAGTGTTTGCATGGAGGACCAGAACCAGCGTAATATACCACTCAACACCCTGGTTATCCAAGAGAAGGCAAAATCATTGTTTAGGGAGTTAAATTACCAGGAAGGAGAAGGCTCAATAGCACCATCTTTCAGTGTTAGCAGAGGGAGGTTTCAAAGGTTTAAAAGACGCTATGCGCTCCACAACATCAACATGAGTGGGGAAGCTGTAAGTGCCACTGTCACACTGCCAGTATTAAAGTTTGCCAGTATTAAAGTACAATACGTACAGTTACCTCAAGTACCCTTCTTGCCTATGTGTGTTAATTTGTGTGTTATGTTGTATGGTTTTGCGTGTTATTTAGTGGGTTTAAGGTCCGAAAATTTTGTGAAAAGAACGCATCTCTGGTTATATAATGGGAAATCGCGTTTTGATTTAGGACGTTTCCATCTGGATACAGTTTTTCAGGAACGCAACCCCGTCCTAAATAGAGGTTTACCTGTATTGACTTTTTATGTTTCAATTTGGTTTAATAAATGAAACTAAACCTACCCGTTATAATAGTCTAAAGCTCCGAATTAGTATGTCCAATAATGATGGGATAATTGGGATTTTTATTTATGAAGCTATAAAGTTATCACTTTGTGCACGCCTCATTTTCTGCAGACAGAACAGAATAGAAATCTTATCAGGATGAGGCAGATTCTGTTATCTCTGAGCACCACATTCACTTTCTTGACTCAGCACAAATAATCAGGAGAATATATGAGCGCAGGTGACAGGAAATCTGTTCTTCTGTATTTGAGCCATAGAAAGGATTGTTTTCAAATTAGTTTTTTTTTCAGATTTGCTTGGTTTCATGCCTCATTCATTGCTTTATATGAATGGACTCAATTTATCATCACTTCAGACCAAAGCCTTGTGTTGTAAAGTGGGCGAGTTGAGAAAGACTGTTGCAGCAGTTAATGCTCTTCTGGTTCTGTGTAGTTTGAGTTTGGGTTAAAATCCCTATATTGTGCTCAAATCAAATTAATTTAAGTGAAAGTTAAGCTAGTACAGATAACGTTGTGGGATTTAAAGTGCTTGGTTATACAGTAATAGAAAATCTTTGGTGAGTGGGAAACAGAAAGTCAAGGTTATTAGCATCTTGTTTTAAATATTCCACAAAGCTGTTTTTTTTCCTTTCAACAAAGAAATTCACAGATCACTTTCCTTTATAATACATGATTTATTGAAGTAAGTATAGAAAAGCCAATAAGTGTCCCCTCACTGGGCCAGCTCTTTGTTACCTTATGTAAAACCTACAAAGCAAGCTGTCAAAATGAAATGTTTATATAGGAGGCGAAGGAGCACTTGACTGCCAGTAGTTATGAAAGACTACTTTTGTCTGAAAGTAAGACGACTGCTTAAAAAAAAATCTCTGCGCAGTTGGTTTTGGATGTTGCCTGTTTTTGTAATATCAGCTTGTGTTGGTGCTTAGCCTGAAACTATCTTGAAATGTACTCGATTTGGTTTGTAAATGTTTCTATTGGAAGAAAAATCCTATGAATATGGCCAGTTGCACACATTTTCTCCCATGGATTGTTCTGCTCATTACTTTGAAAAATACATTTTAGGAAGTTCCTCTCCATATGGTTCTCCAATCCTCAGTTTAAAATTTGATCATGTCTAATCAGCTGTGAAGTGGCTGCTTGCAAACTTAAGTGTAATGCTTTTAGCTCTGTTAAGGGTAATCTTATTTTGTGTGTATTATTTGTAAAGCATCAGTACTATGTTTCATTGTGGTTTGTGTCTTTACGGAAATGTGGTCGTTATGATACCATTAACTCTGCTGTGTCTCAAATGTACAGTACTAACTTTTTTTAGACCAATATGTTTTTGTACTGTCCTCCACTTTCATTCTTGTTTAACTGTTTCTATCCCCCTCTTACTTATTATCTTTACAATCTTAAGTTCTCAGTTGAGTAGAAAGGCATTTTTTCATTCTTCGCTTGGTACTGACCAAGTCAGTTTGGGTTTCCAACTGGTAGTGCTGATTGTCTGGAGTTTTTGCTGACCAACAAAAAATGTTCAATAGCAAGATTAAAACTAGTCATTCTCATATTAAAGATGAACAGAATGTGGAAACCAATGATTGATATCTTATATTGTAAAAGTGGTTTGAGACATCCTATTGGCGTGAAAGGCACATGTGTTGTATTGTAGTGTCTCTTGCTGAAACGATCGGTTGCAGTAAATGAAATGCATTATCATTTATCACCAAACAAATGCATGGTATTTTCTACCTCAAAATAAATGTACATATAACTTCATTTTTAATTGAACCGTGTGCAATATATTAAGTGTAAATACACTGTAATATCTGTTTGAAAGACAAGACTA
Source organism: Hydrolagus colliei (assembly GCA_035084275.1). NCBI lineage: Eukaryota > Metazoa > Chordata > Chondrichthyes > Chimaeriformes > Chimaeridae > Hydrolagus > Hydrolagus colliei. Next base: position 13,177,459 of record CM068749.1, on the reverse strand, counting down.
AAGCTTACTTACAAATCTGAATTAAATTGATCCAAATGTTCTTTGGATCAGTTTGGACTTCTGGCCACTTCTGGTTCTAATTGCATGTCATTGTGGTTCCAAGATTTTAAACTGGTGTTTGAATATGCTTCAAAGAGAGCAATGTAGGAGGGGAGGAGGAGAGAAGGGTAAACAATTGGGGGAGGGGGGAATTCCTTTCACTGATTGCCAATGTGGTGATTGCATCCGCTTAACGCTCCTTTTCAAACTTCTATTAATATAGGAGGCAAAAGTAGACAATTGTAAACGTATGGAATGCTTTGAATTTTGCACAGGAATTTGTGCAAGTCAGCCATTCCAATTTAAGAGTTTCGACTGGCTAATATTTTAGTGTGATCAAGGGTTACTTTCAGCTGAACTGATTTCTTCCATTGTAAATGTGTGTGACTGAATAAAAGCTATTTATAACAGCTCTACATTTACTGAAAAGGAGCAGTAAATGTAGAGAGTAACCAATGTCTTGTGCATTTATTTCAATTTGTGTAATCGCTGCAAAGTACTATACCTTGTGTGATGCCTTTTTTAAAAAAATGTTTATTTTAAAAACTTTTAAAAGATACTGGGAACTCTAACACAAGAGTCTGAAGATTTAACAATCAACTTGAGCAAAGTCTCTGCTGTTGCAGCCAAATTAGTCAAGTTTAATGAAAATGCCCAACAGATCAACCAGCTGGTGGTATCAGTACTGAGAGGTAAAATATTAGAAACAGACGTTTAATTCAATAAAGTGATTTATTATTATAATTGTTATATGCTACCACATTTTAACATTTGAAGATGCCTTGTGTCTATCTATATTCCCAAATGCTTACATACCAATTGCATTTTTTTAAAAAGCTTTTTATCCTTATTTCTAAATTTAAAATTTTAAGTGAACTTATTTGTGCAATGTTGGCCACAGGCAGCAGCACACAGCCCTGCTGCCTGGCAACCACAATGATCCTACAACTAGGCAGAAAATGTGCCTGTGGTTGGCATCTAATGTGTGTCATGTAAACCTATCTTTGCCAGTGAACATCACCACTTGCATATCAAATTTGTGTTCTGCGTATAAATTTACATGTTGGAATATATGACTTATTATAATCTCCTTATTTCTCATTCATTCACAGATGAAAATGTAGCTGACCAGCAACTGAAGAAATGCATAGAAATAATTTGTTCCTCAGCTAAGTATGTAACGGATAACTTTAGTGCACTTTGTCCCTTTTCTGATGAGGTAAACATGTCCTCACACAAAGAAAACAAATTGGACATGAAAGGACTTCAGCTAATGGTCAGTGCACTAGAATCAGCGGGCACCTCACTCCTTGACGTAATCCACCAACTTCTGAGTGAGAAGGGGAGATCTTCCAATCGTGCTGACAGTTTTGAAAAGAAAAAGCAGGAAAACATAAAGACAACCAGGGCAAATGTTGACCACGGTAGCTGGCGTGATAGAGGTGTTCAGAAAGTTGTGTACACACTCCAGGGACCATCGTCAGAAGATTCTTCACCCGGAGGTGTTAAGTGGGTTTGACAGATGACTTACACATAATACTGTAAATGCATTAAGTAAAGCTTCACATTTAATTTGTATGTAGCAAAGCTATTGCAAATAATATTTGTTTTATTGCACTTAAACTCTGCAGAAACTAGGTTTACAATCCACCTGATTTAGTAGATTTCTTAACCTCAGCGAGTTAGATAAATGTAACCTGTCTAACTGCACTTCCCACCACCACCTACTTTAACTTATGTGGTGTAGAATTGCTGATTCTCTGGTACGTAGGTTAATGGTGGGAATGTTTGGATCTACCTAGAGATATGTGTGGCACAACTCTCCAGTCCAACCCATTGATGTATTAATATGCAATACAATACCCTTTTATGCGTGAAGTGTTTTCTAATCATGATCCTGTCTACTCTGATACATACTTCCTTCAAATAGATACATGTACAGTAATGAAACCCAATGCAAAATCTGAGAATAACACTTGAGAATAACACTTGACTTTAGATGCAAAACTTGAAAAATTGTTTAACATTACAAATTCACTGTAGCTTCTTCAAAGATGTCAGTGGTTTTACACAGTAGAGGCAGCTATAACAACAACAACAACATTATATTTATAGAGCGCCTTTCACATTAGGAGGACGTCCCAAAGCATTGAAAAAGAGTATGGTCCTTGATGTTTTAACCTATAAAGAATGGAGGAAAGCATTCCAGTTGATGGAATATAATAACTTTCCTCACACATGTTGGACTATCTGATCAACTGCAGTGGAAATGTATTGGGAAAAGGAGGAAACTAAGAATTCTAGTTGTCAGCATACTTAGCTTTCGCTTCTAAACCTGGCTTACAACAAGCATAGAATGAAAGCCCAATGCGATTCTGGTCACTTGTGCTCTTTCTCTTATGCACATTCACTGTATAACACACACCACACACAAGTCTCTCACCTCTCTATGCCGTCTATAAAGGATTTGTGAAATAACCAATATCAACCCACAATTGTCCATAATTGAGTACTAATTTACAATATTTTCAGTGGAGCCATATGGAATTCCTTATTCTAAATTCTACGTCTCGTATGGTTACCACAACAATGTAATAGTTAGCGCTGAGTTAAAGGGAAACAATTTGCCTTTGTCTGGTCTGGCTATAATTAAAATCAAAGGGATAATTTGTAAATACTGAACACCAAATGGAATGCCATGCCGAAAACATGCAATTTATTTATAGCAGGACAGATTTTTGTTTTATTAATTTGAATCCAAAAAGTGCCCCCTTAATCATGTGTATACAAGTGTAAAGAAGAATTAATGTTTATAATAAAAGTTGATTTGGTACTTTAAAATGTGGATACACAGCCATAATCTTTCTTAACTTTACCAATTATTTCAAAATGTCTCGGGTTGCATCCTTCCAACATAATGCTAAAACCAGAATAAAGTTGTATATTTAATGAGGTCTTGTAATTATCAGGACAGTATTGTGCTACTGACTTGTGGAATTTGGGTCATATGAAACCTAGTTGGAAATTTTTGTATGATTGTGGCAATCACAATGTATATCAACAGTGGCAAATACCATGCTGAACAACAAATTTTGTGGAACCAAATTGTTTTTCTTTTAATATTAAACATTGCTGTATTGAATATGCTCTACTGTGAGGATAAATTGACAGTAATCTCTCAGTAAAGACTGATGGGATGTATTGTCATGTAGCAACGACACAGAGCTTCCTGAATGTTAATGGCCACCCTGACACCTACTGCTGAGAAATGAGTAAAGGCAAAATAAAACGAAGTTGCCAAATTTAACTGAATGTATTTTTTTAAAAAGGCAGTTAGTTACTATAGCGCCCGGTGTGCTGCTGAAAATAAATATCCCCCCCCACCCTTAAATGTAACTTGTTCGTACTCCACATAGTAATTTACACACCCAGAGATTTCTTCAGATGTTATGCTTTGCTAATGGAAATGTTGCTCTACTATAAGAGCATTCACTACTGCTATTGCAGTGAGTTTATGACGCTAATATAATGGTTTCCAATGACTGTGTTTCCATGCCCATTAAACAACAAATTTACATTTATATAGCACCTTTCACGGTAGAAGGCCCAAGGTGCTGCAGATAAAGAAATTCTCAAAACGTTAGGCAAAGCCAACTCCCTACAGATTATTACATTACATGTTTTATTGTGCAGAATTCAATATTACAATTATTTGACAGAATGGATAAATGTTCACAACAAAGTTACCTGTTATCATAAAACAATGCATTTAATTTTGCACCTTTCATGACATGAGGATGTCTCAAGAAGTACTGTAAAGTACTAAATGACGGTTCTTTGCAAGCAGATGCAGCAGCTCACAGCAAATCAATATGTGGTTTGAATCCACAACCTCCTGGCTCAAAGACAAGCATGGTACCAAGTGAGCCAGTCTGACACTTTCAAATCATGTTAGGAATAGAGTGATTAAATTGAACATAATAATCCTTGCATTTGATACATTGTTGGGGAGAGCATGTGCTTTCCATTCCAATAATCTATCTGGAATTTTCATGTGAAGATTGGGATACATGGAATTCTCAGTTTGAATACTTCTTAAGTATAGGGATGGGTTTCCACAAATGTCAGACAGTAGGCCTGACCAAAAATATAGTGTTGAAGATCAGTGTTTTGGCCTACAACAGCTTTCCTGGCAACATCTTCCAGCTATTGATTTCGCTATTTATAAATTAAGGATAGAAAAGAGTCGGAATGATTAAGGATCGTTCCTGCAACATTAATAATCCTTGCATTTGATACAGCGCCTTATCACGTCTTCTAGACGCCTCAAAGCGCTTCACACAATATACTGTAAAGTGAATTAACTATTGATGGGCGTAACGTGGCAGCCAATTGTGCACAGCAGTGTCCCACAAACAGTCACTGTTTGAAGTGACTCAAATTGATTATTTTTTTCTTGAGGGATTATTATCAGGCGTGTGGAGTGAAGGAAACATGCCCATGATTTCGCCCTGCTGGGAATTTAACCCTGGTCTATCACTTGAGAAGGCCAGTGCTCTAACCACTGAGTGAATAAATGCAGATTTACTTTTCACTGAAAGTAAGCAGAGACGCGAGAGGCCTTCGAGTAGACACTGCATAAATTCAATCTGACTTTTTTTTTAACGGTTTTGGTTTCTAAGCTGCGAGTTTTTTTTTACAACTCACTCAGAGTTACATTGCTGCTGCCTCATTCCAACTTGCCTTTGTTAGTATTTAAATGTCACCACTCTGATAGCTCAGCTCACTTGTCTGGTGGTCTGAGTAGGAGGCGACAAGCCTTTTTTTTTAAAAAAAGCGTCATCGGTTTAAGATTTATTTCTCCCCTTTCAATAAAAATACAAATCAGGACGTTTTATGTTTTTTCTTTTTTTAAAAAAAAACGCTGGACTATATCTCGCTGGTGGGGAAGGAAACTAGGCAACTTAACTTTGCAGTGAACTGCAGCTACAAACCAGAGTGGTGGGGGGGGGGGGAGAATAGGCTTTGTGTTTTCAAGGCAGTTTTTTTTTTGTTGTTGAAACTACCAAGTTGTGAGAATCCAAACTTTATTCTGCGAGTCAGTCAGATCGTTTCAGATAAGAAAGCGAGAGAGAGAGAGAGAGAGAGAGGCAGGGAATGAGTGAGTGAGTGGAACAACACTATATATACACACACACACACACACACCTTCAGACTTGATTTCCACTTGGCTTCAAAGACGAGTGTGTGGTTGGGGAAGTGAAATGCCTTATGGTTTGGATAGTCTTGGTTCTGCAGCAGGAACACTTCAGCAATTGGTAGGTATTGACCGCCTGTTAACACCTCTTTCTTTACGTTACATTTACCATCATTATTAGAGTCGTTGTTATTTTTGTGAACGATTTGATGCGGGTGGGGGGGGGGGGGGGGGAAGGGTTTGATGAATAACGAGGCATCATCACACTAATAATAATGATGATGATGTGAAGCGGTCTGGCTGATTAACGGTGATCAGTTAGTATCGACTCAGGGTCTCGATTGGACTTTCAATACAATACTGTACTTTCTCTGTCCCCCTCCCACCCCTCTCACCCACCCCCCCCCCCGCAGCCACATATCAATCACCCAACAAATGGGATTTATTCCGACTTCGAAGGGCATTTCTGTTATTTATTAATGTGATCACAAATCAAACAGGAGCACATTCCGCCTTGGCCACCTTCACTCACTCACTCACTCACCTACCCACCCCTGAGCCTCAGGACTGAAAGGTTGGGTGACAGTGTTTGGCTGTGTGCTAAGATGCTGTGTTTGAATTATTCCTCTCTATTTCCATCACCTCTAGTTTTGATTATAAGGAGAGAGAGAGAAAATGGTTCTGAGTTCCTCTCTGACACACGTTTCTAAGTTTAACTTTAAAAAAAAGTAAAAATGAATTTTTTTTTTAAAAATGTTTTTAAATGTTTTGGGATTTTTCACAGTTTTTTCTTTGAAAAAGAAACACTGTTTTTTTTCGTTGATGTGAACGGTTGTTGGATGGACGGACCAGCCAGCTTTTTGCTCGTTTCTCGATTTCTATCGTTACTTTGCTTTCTCTTTTCATCCAGGGTCGTAAGTTTTTTTTAAAAAAATGTTAAAATAAAACACTCGTTTTTCTTGTCTCATTCACAGGAAAATTTTGTCTCATTCATAGGAAAATGCGGGGACGGGAGATCCCTCTGTTCTTCAGCTTCCTAGTAAGTGACCCCGCTCTCTGTGAGATCTGAGTCTCTCCAGCCTCCTGCCTCCATACAAAGAGATGTAATGCAATATCTCTATTTCCTCCCCAGTTTTCCTGCGTTCGTGGCATTCCAGCAGGTGAGTGGGGCATTTATCTGGGAAAATCAGATCTATTTAGACCAACTCGATTTGACTGATATAAAAGTGATGTCTTTTTTTCCCCCCCTTCCTCCTCTCCCCCCCCCCCCCCTTCCAACTTTCCCTCCCCTCCATCTTTCCATACCCCCACTTATCTCTCCTTCCCCCCCACCCACCCATCTTTTCCTCCTGATCTCTCCCATCCCCTTATCTCTTCCTCACCTTTTATCTCTCTTCCCCCCCTCTCTCTCCCTCCCTCCCCCACCCAGAATCACCACTAACATCAGGAGATGGGCGATGTTTCATTCACAGGAATTATTATTATGAATTTGTCCCTGGTGAGGTGACATGGACAGAGGCGGAGAGGTTGTGCAGGCAAAAGTTTGGATTTTTGGCCACAATCCTCACCGCTGAAGACAACCTCAAGCTCCTGAGCTTGATGCAGCCTGTGGGTGTGAAGCATCCACTTTGGATAGGAGCTAAACTGAAGAAAACCGGATCTGGTAAGTTTGCATTTCATATCATATGTAATCCACGAAATATGTTTTATTCTATGAAGGTAATTCGATTTGTACGCACCACTGGACCTCAAGTCCTGGGGGAGTCACATCGCTTTCGAGCACAACTGCATTTTTATTATAATAGTAATATATTAATCTTTGTATTTGGTATAGCGCCCTGTCACGTTGTCGAGCATTTTTCGTCCGTTTATAGCTGAAAACACAGCGAATATTGCTGTGACCGGTGCTGGTTTGCTACAGTGTGGGGCACTGTATTCAGACAGAGGGCGGCTCTAAAGCTTAATTGCATCTCTTTGTCCAAACCAGGGAATACAGATGTGCTCATAGGTGCACTAAATTGATCGCTGGAACTCTCCGAGCCTCCGAGCGCGAGTAACCTTTCCAGTGATAATAAAAAGCTTCAGATGTCGTTTTTTTTCTTATTTAAAAAAAAACCTAGAAGGAGTTTAGTGAATACTCCCAAGTTTGGTTTAAATTGATCCTACCTTTGCTCGTTGCTGTCAAACAGCATGGAATTCTCAGTTTGGTTAGGATACTCTTAAGTCTGGTGATGTGTTTCCGCAGATGTCAGACAAGTGTACGACCAAATAAAATATCAGTGGTGTCACACCCAATGTGCAGGGCAATAACTTGGGCTGCAAGATAAGGGTGCCAGCCACTGTGTTTTTAGTATTAGAATTAATGTTTCCAAGGACATTCAACCTGAACTATATTGTAATATTGGGTCATATTTAAGGTACTGTTCGAATGTAGTCTCCTATGATGAGTAGGTGGTTTTCACAGATGCTGATGCACACTCGATTAGTATCTTAGTGAAGCTTCAGGCACAAACATGAATACAGTACTGTATTTGTGTCTGTCATTTACTTCTAAGGACACAGGTGAAATACAGGAAAACCAGAGCCTATAGGGATAAGGAAGCCCTTGCTTACCTGTAGCTTGCTGTTTGGTTACAATTTAAGAATAGTTTCATAGAATATTGAAACTCAACTAAAGATCATTTTTACTGTAGTCACAAACAGTCATCCTCTAATCTGCATGCAGTGAGTGCATTGGTACCTATAGAGACAGATGCTGGTGGAAGAGAGTTGACCATTGATGGAATATAACTCTTAATGATTAAATAAGGTCTGGAGAGAAAACTTCTGGTTCAAACTGCTCACACCAGAATTAGACAAATCATAATTGTTTGTAGTTGCTTCCCAAAAAATCAATCCGGTCACTACAGAGTCACTGAATACCCTGAAGCACTTTAAGATATCTTCCCAACATGTTAGATACTGTACCAAATGTAAGGGTTATTAAAACTTTGACATTTCATGCAAAGGATGACACTTCCATCAATGTAGCACCACCTCCTAGTAGTGTCTCAGCCTAGACTGCGAGTTCAAAGTCCTAAATTGGGTTTGAACTCACAGCCTTCCAACTGAAAAGCTAGAGTGCCATCAACTGAGCCAGTGGTACCATGATAGACAATAGTTCAAACCGTAACCCTAAAACCGAACATAACAAAATCTTCAATATCTTATGAAAATGGTTACCTCTATTTCAGTTCTACATTATTATTTTTAATAAGTGCTCTGAGGTGTTGCCCTGTGTGATGGATGCTGCAAAAATGCAAGTTGTGTTGTAATAATCTAATAGGAATAATCCTTAATTTGGTATCTTGCCTTTCATATCAGGAGGATTTCTCAAAATGCTTCACAGATTTTACTGTGAAGTGGAGTGACTAATTATTTGTAGGCAAACATGACAGTCAATTTTTGCCAGCAGAGTATCACAAACAACCCTTCTCCCTTCAATTTGTTAAAGGTGAGGTTGAGAACCATGTGTGAATTTTTAATGAAGAGAGTACACTGACTGTTGGAGTGAATACAAAAATATGGCAGCTCAGTAACTATAATATTTCTGTTTTGTTTATTCAGGTTCTTTTGGTTCACAGATTCTGGCATTTTCTGGCAGAACCGACACTAAGTTCGCCAGGCTCCTGAAACAGTTTCCTCAAATGCACTCTGTGACAGTTTGCGCTCAATTGCAATTCGATTCAAACTATGTTGGAGTTTCCACTATCTTTTCCTATTCAATTCCATCTTTTATTAATGAATTCCAGCTCCGCGCCAACATAGTCCATGAGGCGCAGATACAGTTAGCTTTGCTTGTCCATGGTGTCCATAGTCCTTACTCTCAGACCATTGAGAACGATGGCAGATGGCACCATATCTGCGTGAAATGGATACGTCGAGGCGGAAGCTGGGCTATTGCTGTCGATGGATCTATAGTTGCTTCTGGAGACGATCTCTATCTTTCTGATGATATTGGACAAGATGGGGTTTTCATTGTCGGTCAAGAACAGGACACATTTGGTGGCTCTTTCAAGCAAGACGAATCCTTCATTGGGAATATTACACAGCTTCACATCTGGAATCGTGATCTGGATTCCAGCGAGATTCAAGCTTTAGCAGAAGATTGTTCAGTGCCTCAGACTGGATTATTTTTTCAATGGAATATCTCTGCTCTTCAAGTTGAGCCAACAGTTCAAGTGTACGAAGTATTTTCTCAGTGTAAAGGTAATTTGAAACAAGTGACATTTGTAATTGGAACACACATTTCTTTGTTTCAGTTTTGCCTTTTGATGTCATTTGGCATGGATGGTGGCACTAACCTAATTAAATGTGAATTTGGAGTGGGAAATGGGCTGGAAATCTACAGTTCTTAAAAGCACTTCCAGAAAATTGACTTTAAAATTAAGGCTGCATTTAAAAATTTGTCAAATTCTATGTGCTTTGAAATGGGAAGGAAATTGGGAAAGTCTGGACCTTGGTAGAACATTTCTCTCTCCCCACTCCCCCAGTCTCTAAATAAATGTTCATTACCTGCAGTGACTTCTGCTCTCCGAATCAATCACAGCTTCAAGTACCCTCATCTCCTGAGTTAAGTTTCATGCAGGGAATCAATTGGATAGGTTAATGTGGATAGATCCACTGCTAAATTAATCATACCAAGTCTGATTTCAAACAAAACTTGTACACGTGACTCTCGGATTATCTGTTATGTAGGGAGAAATTTCTATAGATGGGTAGACTGAAGAAATGCCCAGGTATTAAAATACATTACATTATTCATGTCTTCAGATGATGAAAACAAATCAGGGTGTGATCCCAGCGAGAAATAATGGCATGATTACAAAATAATGTTTCCAGTGCCTGGATGAATGCCATTAAAAAGCAATGAGCCAAGTAATGAGTAATCCGGTACAGTGCAGCATTTCTTCTGTCAATAATTCTGTTGGTGCAGGATTGCCAAACGTCAGTAGCAGTGGGAAGAATCAAGATTGCTGCTGCCTAGTGGTAGGAATAATATGTTGTACCGATAGTATAAATCCACACAAGGAAGCACTTTCAATGGAAGATAATAGTTCCAAAGACATTCATGAGTATTTTTAAATGTATTTTCTGTAAGAATTACCAGTCAAGGATTCAACCAAATTTTACTGAAGCTCTTTTGCTTTGTACCTCATCCATTCTATACTGCTGTATGTAACCATTTCTTTATTTCATATCAGGTCTTGGATTCAAAACATATGAACCTTTCTACATTTCATGGGTGGATGGAAGCGTAACCCCTTTTCACAATATTTCATCTGATATCAATATAACAATTGCTAAAGAGGAATGCATAACATTTGACCCATTGAATGGTGCATGGATCTCTGAAATATGCTCACAACTCAAAGAAACATTCTGCAGATATAAAAAAGGTTAATTTAATTGTTTACTATTATTGTAAAGGCATTTTACTCAAAAGCAATCATCATTGGGTTCCTGCGCAAAATTGTCAATATATTTATCTTTGATATACATAGTAACCTCACATCTAATGTTAAGTGCTGCAGGAGGATGACAATTAGTGGTGTAATACAGAGCAGAAGATTTGGCATTCATTTTTTCAAACAATTTTCCAAATGATTGCCTTGTATCTCAAAATGTTTATGGGTGATCTCTAACGTTATTTGTGCGTAACTTGTGTAAAGCATTCTTTTTGTCTAACTTTTACAGATGTGTATGAACATATGCAAATATTTTCCTCAGTCCCCCCATCTCCATTTTTTCTTCAAGTAAAGAAAATTCCTACAGGTGGTTCAGTAAGTAATGTTTCATGTTGTTCAAAGGTCTCAAAGTGCTTCACAGAATTTACTGTAGAGTGTAATGTATTTGCAGATAAATTAGTTATGTAGATAAATATTAGTTACTTACCATAGTCTCTCTGTACTGTTTGATAATATTTGCCTGGGTTGATTTATAAACATGCAATTTGTTGAATGTTTTAGATTGCAGACTATCTTCTTCTAAATAACAGTGACTACCCACAAACTGTGGATAGAGCAAATAATATCACCAAGTTATTACTGGAGACTGTGGACGAGAGCGATGTAAGCCTCACCACTGTTGATCTGCTTGCCCTGACAAGACTTTTGGAAAATGTCGCATATCTGGGTTTTGAGACTGAAGCGAATAATTCAGAAACTCTATTAAACTTGGCTACTAACTATGCACAATTGGCAAGCAAAATAATAGATAGCAGGTGTTCCTTGCAGTGGCTTGAAGTGTCTGAGGTAAGAATTATGCATTTCCATGTATCATTAAATTATACATTTTCTCATGTCAATTTACAAAACAATGAAAGCTTGACAGTGGTATAATTCATGCGGTTTTCTTTAAATTGTAAACCTAAAGACTTTAAGTGAATAGACCCTAGAGTGCTTGCCAAATAGATGGTGGAGTCATCAGAGAATACATGTTACTTTTACAGAGAGGTAACCCACCGAGTTGCAGCTTTTTGTTGGAGACATGGTTGTTTGATGTTGATTTTGATGCATGTTTTTTTTGGCAATTTAGTATGTACAGTATTTTGGTTAAGTCTTGTAGCGAAGCTTGTTAATCGAACCTGAAATCTTTTTGGAAATTATAAAATGGGATACACTTATATGTTTATTGCATATTGCTCCATAATTGTCATTCAATCATGTATTTCTCCAATTAGAATTTATAGAGTCCTTTCAAACAACATTTCTCCTTATCCTCCATTTCTAATTAACTGAATGCACACCTTTTGCTACTCTTAACAACAACAAAAATAACATGAAGTTTGAAAGTGATTTACAGATCAATAATATTGAACTAAATTAATTGCACTTCCATGTTCACTTTGCAGGTAATACCTGGACCATATATTATAATTCACAACTTTGACCTGGTTGCCGAAAAACTGGCGGATGTTTCGACTTCCATTGGCTCAGACATTGTGCTGTCAACTGAGAACATAGGTGAGGGATATATTTCACTTTGACATTGTGTATTTCTACTCTGAGGAACATAACTGCGGTATAATAGCTTATTATTTATAACCACCTCAATTTATGAAAAAGAAATGTCAATATCTTCAGACAGCCTGGTGAGCTATCTTCATTGTTAGATTTTTTAGATGACTTGGCTTGAATTGCTATTTAACCAAAATGGTTCAACATGACTTCTGGATAAATAGTAAAAAGTTTGTCAAACACTGTGTGATTTGAAAAAGCGTGGGGTTCCTCTAACAATTTCAAAGCTTCTTTTGCCTCAGTATATTTGGAAGACAAAACACATAGAAATAATATAAGATGCGGTGCATGTCAATTACTTTTAGTTTTTATCCTGCGTGCAATGATCTAAGAAGTTCAGCAAGTTGTCGTAGATATGTTATGTGGATGAACTTTTTCACTGTAATAAGCCTGCAATTTATGTAATAGCTCTTGCAATTTATTCAATGTTTTGGTTAAAATTATATTGTATGCAACCTATGCAGATTTGCGGATTACAACAAAGCAGTTGCCTGATTTGGAAAATGGCCTTGTTTACAAACCTGCGTGTATTTCAGCTCGAGACCGAGCTGATGAAATCCAGATCCCTAACTTTGAGGTACTGCGGCTTCTTACTTTAGGTGAGTAACATTCAGCAACTGTATTTTGATCAGTGCCGTCTCATTCATTTCAATTACAGCTTTACTCTTGTTGCGTTCTGACCATCAGCACTTTGGCTTTTTACTTTTTTTTAGTGTTACAGGATTCTGTTGAATCAAACATTTCCAATATCCCCCGTCTGCACATGAGATGAATTGAGTTAAAGGAAATGGGGCTACTATTAATTGGTGTTATTCATAGGGTTGTCTTCCCTTCTAAACTACAATAATAACAACAATAAAATCCTTGCATTGGATATAGTGCCTTATCATGTCTTCAAGACATCTCAATCCACCTCACCGAAAATGTATTGTAAAGGGAATTGACTGGGGGGCTATGTATATTTTATGGGAGAAACATAGCCAATTGTGCACAGCAATGTTCCACAAATAATAGTGGATTAAATGACCAAATTACTATTAGTTTTACAATAACTGTTAGGGTGCCATTTTTTGAGTTGTCAGGATGGTGATGCTAAAAGGCTTTGATACTAACATGTTTTGTGAAAAACAAATCAGAGACATGACTCTTTTAAAATACTCTTTTATTTCTTTAGGGTACAGTGAATTGATATTTATACATGCTTACTACAGGAGTCTGGAGCACCTTTATAATCCAAACTCTGTTTTGCTGGCTGCAAAATCAGGGAGTAGGTAAGAGTTTATTATCTGTGAATAAATGAAGTTGGGAGGGCTATTCTGCTGATACAACATTCAAAGGCTGCAGAGTTCCTTGTAACAGGCAGCAACATAATTTCTCTCTCCTGTGTTTATTATGTACATATGAAGCCAATGATCATTTGTCACTGTTTACCTCTGCTATAAAAACTAAACGCCTTTAACTTGAAGACCATTATGTTTCTATGTTCTAGACATTAAAAAAAACTGTTTCTATGCAATAACTAACAACAATCCAGGGAGTGCTGCAAAGTATGAATACATTATTGGGTTCAGGTGATCTTAATAGACCACTTGAGATTTGATTTTGTGCCACGATCTCAAATGTTTAGCAAACGTTTATCAAGTTACTGTAACGTGAAACATCTAGAGATCACATTGTGCTAACCTTATGTTGGCTAACCTTATGCTTACGTTTTCATGTAGAAGTCAGTGACCTTGTGCCATACTTGTAGCCTGGGAAGATTTACAGCTCCTTCTGCATGTATTTCTGGTTGTTGCAGCATTAGGGGGCTATGCAGATTCCAGAGGCATGAAAGCCACAGTGTTAATATGTTAGAGGGATGAATTATCAAATCTCTTCAGACACTGAAAGAGACACTTCAGGGAGGACCTTATGTTAGCAGCTTAACCTGACAGAGAAAATACACACGGAGCAATACTTTCAGGATGACCAAGGTAGCAGGAGAAATGGGAACAGGTTAAGGGTTATTTTTTTTTACCATATGCACTAAGAAAATTTTATTTTCTTACACAGAAGGAAATTAATAAGTGTAATGAAACAGTTAACTATAATGGAAGGGTGGACTGCAACGAAATGGTAAATTGTAATGGAATAGTTAACTGTAACGGAAGGATGGACTGTAGTGAAATGGTTAATAATAATAATGGAATGGTTATCTGTAATGGAAGGTGGTTGAGATCATCAAACATGAGAGTCATTTAAGAAACAGCTTGATGCTGCAGCAGGAAGACAGTAGAATGGGTATTTGGGAATATTAAGATCAAATCAGAAGAGCGTTTTTCATCCAAACCAAATCTCTTATGATCTTGTAATATGTTATGTCTTCAGAGGGTGTGTTTGAATTAGGATTTCTCTGCATCACATACAAATATGGAGAAGCTTGTAGAATTTGTATTTCCATCCATTTAACCTCTCATATTGAATGTGAATTCAGTTGAAGGCACCTAATCATAAAACATTTCACGAGAAGTTAATAGTGTGTGTAAAATAAGGCGAGCTGGCCTGAGCACATTCAGTGTGCTGAGCAATCAGAAGAAAAATTAGGCCACATTTTACATTTGGATCATTGTAATATATTTGTAATATATATTCTACCCATGCCCCTGGCTCGGTCCCAAGATCCGCTATTGTGAAGCGCTCTGAGACGCTGTCCAGCGTGGAGGGCGCTATATAAATCAAAGTTGTTGTTGTACATTTCATTTGTGTACCTGGATTAGAAAGTTTTCTATAATGAAAATTGATTTGTTGTATTGGGAATTGTAGACATGAATAGGAATTGTAAGCACTTATCACACAACACAGCATAGCTTCAGATCAGATGTCACCATCCGCCCCAGTCCCTATCTGCTATCTCTGGTATTTTTGTACTATGAACAACCGATGTAATTTATGATTCCAGTTTGCAAAGCAGGCAGCTAGGAACAGCTGTTATCTCATCAACTGTGCGTGACCCTCTCACAGCAAGGAACCTGCCCGTTGCAGTACAATATTCTCTGTCACATGGGGCTCTGGTAAGCAGATTGACATTTCTACTCCAGGAAATCTAAGCAACCAAGCGATCTTTGCATTACTACTCATGATTACATGGAATTACACGTAATATGGTTGGGGGCAGGGAAGCATCCCTACTCATACATGAGGAAGACGGGAATCAAGGGATATGAGAGAGGGAAATATGAGGGATGGAAGTTCATGTGGAGTACAAACTCCACCGACTAGTTGGGCCAAATGGCCTGTTTCTATTCTATGTCACAAAGTAACTGTTGTTCAGCATAGATTCTGGTTTGATCAGTTTCACAGCATTTGCTTCCCATTTCTTTTGACAGGTCGGATTTCCGAAGTTTTTCAAACCAGAATGTGTCTTCTGGAATTTCAGTCTTCAGTAAGTACCCCTTGCCAATACATTGTATAGATCAGTTTGTACTAGGAGTGTTTGGCAGCGATGGGATATAGATGTCTCAACAAAAGATGCTACATTTAGCTTAAGTGAAGTCCTTTTCTTTGTAAGTGCCAAACATATACATTATATAGTATAGTCATTGGTGAATAATTTCCAGAAAAATGTTTCCCATAACATATAAGTGCTACTCTATGAAAAATCTAAATCGGTTCTTCCATGAATCACTTTGTGTTATTTTAAATAATAAATAACAGGTCTATGAACAACTAGTATCCCAAAACTTGGTCACTGTATACTAAGCTTTGAAGTTGATTTCCACTGATGTTGGAAACTTTTGTAACTTTTCCTCAGGAATGGACGTTTTGCTGGATGGTCAAGGCAAGGCTGTCAAGTGATTCAGTTTGAACCCGAGGTCACATTCTGCTTCTGCAACCATACAACCAACTTTGCAGTGCTATTGCAGTTCACAGAAATACAGGTAAGTTTGCAGTCCGAGGGAATGTGAAAAGGGAACTTACAGTTTCTCTAATGTAATGTGTGAGAACTTGCAATCAGCTATTTTTGCCTTGTAATAACTGCAGTCTAAAGGAGGTATCAATGGAGTTGAGTGATACATCACAGCAATGACTAAATTATACAGTACTGCACGTCTTCAGCTCTTTAGGCTGCATTGGATCACTGATGTTTTCCTGATATTTGAATAGATTCTATGACAATTGACATTTTGTAGGAGATATTAATGAGATTTCAACTATGTGTTGGCATGTTCATTGAAAATGTTTGTTTGCCGTGTTTAAAAACAACAGAATGGCTACTTGCACCATCACTTCTGAAACTGAATGTATCATAGGTTGATATTTATGAACACATTAGTTAATTAAATGTGGTAAAAAAAAATATATTTAAAAACATTGGAACAGACTAATGTTCATGCTGTATACATTTCACATTGACTGACAATATATTTCTGCTGCTATGCCAAACCCTGACATAACAAAACTAAATAAACCCACTTTTATTTGCTAAGCAACAAAGCAATGTTATTGAGACTGCATTTGTTGCTTGTCCAAATGAATGTCTTGCCGTGTTAAGACTATCACCACATTGTTCTAGTTGATAAGAATTGGGAGAATTTTGCAATACTTTTATCATTAGAAATGTAGCCTGATGTACGTATGATGGTCTTTTGTTTTATTGCTTCCTGCAGTGGAGCGCGGAGGTTGAGAGCATATTGAACAAACTCACATTCATTGGATCTGGAGCCTCACTTTGTGCCTTAGTCGTGACCCTGACTCTTTTCACAGTGCTTGAGTAAGTGGATGGATAAGTCAGCTATTTTGTGCCTTAAACATAAGAGATTGATCATATGATGTGGTAGTCATCCAATTCACAGCTATTTCTGCTTCACAACTGGTGCTTCTGACCAGTGCAGTGCTATTGTTGCAAGATGATATTTTCCTTGCAGTGGCTCCTTCAAAAGTCATTGTGACGCTGATAGAAATGAAAGAACAAATTATTCATATTGTGAATCTGAAATCTATTCTGTGCGTTGTGTTCTATGAGTTCTATGAGTTCTGCAGATAATGGCAGCCACGTCCATGTTTAGAGACCTCGAAAAGCATCTCAGATGGTACACGCAAGTGTAGTTAAACCACATGCATCATGCTGGCAATAGTTTCCTGTCATGTGAAATGAAAATAATCAAAACTTTTGTCAGATACAACTTGTACCCGCTGTAGCTGCTATATCTTGGAACATCCTCCCGACATGAAAAGCGCTTTACAAATATAATTTTATATTGTATACAGGAAACCTGCAAAATGCTAGTTATGTTCCATTTGTGATTGTGACGAATTCTGTGTAGCTTATAAACGTTACAAACATCAAGCCAATTACTGTATTAGTATTCATGTAGGAAATAATTGAAAGGAGCTACTTTTGTACAGTATGTATCCAACTGTAAAGGAACCAGTTCATGACTTTAATATGCATAATGATAAGCCTGTTCCATGCTGTTTTCCCATGATTTCCTGTTTTTCCAGCATTCCAAAATCCGACCGAACCTCCATTCACAAGAATCTGTTTGTAGCATTGATTGCAGCGCAGGTGGTGTTGCTAAGCAGTGACTCAGCTACAAGCAACAAGGTAAACTGAGGATATTAGCTCCACAAATTGGTTGCCACATTCACCTACAAGTACACACACAGTTGCTATACTTAACAGTAATTGCTTTGAAACATTTCAATGTGATAAGGTGTTATAACAAATGCAAGGACTTTTATATTATTATAACGCATACAGATCACTTGTTGCATCTCATTTGCAGGTGGCCTGTGTTATAGTTGCTGCTCTTTTGCATTTGTTCTTCATGGCTGCTTTCGCCTGGATGATGGTGGAGGGTCTGCTGCTGTGGAGTAAAGTGGTAACCGTCAATCTGAGTGAGGAACGGAGGATGAAATATTATTACCTTGTTGGCTGGGGTAGGTCATGTGAAAGCGAGCCACGGTAATGAACGAGGGTGAAATTCCTCTTGCCACTAAGTGTAAGAATATTGATATTCTGTGCTATTAATAGGAAGATCTCATTGTAAGCCGCAATCAAATTCACTAGGCTGGTAGTAAGAAGAATTTTTCATACTCAATTTATAGCATTTGGTTGCATCTGTTCTGTCTCCATATATGGGTTTAACATATATTTCAGTTTTGCTGGGGCCATTGAAATTAGGTCAAATTAATCTGGAATGCGCAATCTCCCGATAACATTTGTTCAAAATTATACACAACATTCATGCCTCATACAAGTAGATGTAATTGGAAGCCATAGTGTTAATACTTTGTAAAGAAGATGTGGGTGCATTAGACCCATTCTATGACTGACCACACTTTTAAGTTTAATTTCTATTACACTGAGAAAAAGAGCTTTTGAACAATTTAGCATCAGTAAATTTAAGTTTTCAGTTTCATTTCAGAGCTGATGGTTTTTTATTTAATATGCTTAAAGGTTTGATTTTATGAACAAATATCTTTATTAGACCTTTAAATAATTTAATAATAAGGAAGAGGCTACCTCTATGTTAAAACTTGCTGATGGCTCTCAAGTTTATGGATGGGTGGTTAGTGTGAAGGATACTCAACAACAATAACAACTTCGATTTATATAGCGCCCTCCACGCCGGCCGGCGTCTCAGAGCACTTTACAATAGCGGATCCCGGGACCGAGCCTTTTGGTCAGAAAGGTGACCAAAAGCGCGGTCGAAAAGAAAGGTCTTCAGCTGTGACTTTAAACTGGGAAGAGAGGGTGCGAGGCGAAGGGAGTGAGGAAGGGAGTTCCAGAGCCTCGGGGCATAGTGCCTAAAGGCATGGCCACCGAGGGTGGAGCGGAGGATTCAGGGGACATGGAGGAGGCCAGTCCCAGAGGAGCGAAGGCAGTGGTTGCTGGGTTGGGGGGGGAGAGGAGATCAGAGAGATAGGAGGGTGCAGAGGAGTGGAGAGATTACTCATGGTGTTTGAGGGGATCCAGACAGGTTCCATGGAGAAACTAAAGAACAGATGGATATTAATATGGATAAATGTAAGTTAATGAATGTTGGAGAAAAATTGTAAAACATGGCTATGAAATTAATGATGCATTCAGCCATTCTGAACATGCTGTTATCAGGGCTGATCAAGTACTAGGATATATGTTAAGTGCATTTAATAAGTTGCAATTAGTTATTGTAGCCCTGCACAATTCACTGGAGATATTGTGTTCAATTCTTGGCAACGTATCTTTAAAAGGGCATCAGTGCTCTTCAAAAAGTTCAGAGAGAGGTATCAAGAATGATTCCATTCACGACTAAATTTAGGAACGTGGAGAATAGTGAGAGCGGATGTGATCTAATATTTAAACTGATGTGCAAGATGGAATGGAGTTTGTATTATGAAATCCTGGTTGAAATTGCTGTGTTATCTCTGCTTAGAAATAATTGTGCGTTTGTTTGGCTCTAGGTCTGCCTTTCCTAATAGTCAGCATCACATTGGCTGCAGCCCATGACATATACGTCGCAGATGGGCATTGTTGGCTGAATGTTCACAATGGTGTTATTTGGGCATTTGTTGGGCCAGTAATCTTCATCATTATGGTAAGACAGTATTTCTTATTTAAAAAATGATTAACGTGATTGTGATGCCCTCCCGACGTGAAAGGCGCTCTATAAATGCAATTTTGTTGTTGTTGTAGCGTAAGAAATATAAAACCTTTGTGTTAAATCAATGCATCTGCTTTGGGAAGCACACCAGTGTATCTATGAACACATACTTTCCAACCTGCATTGTTGGAAGTGTACAGAAAAAAGAAGTAAGGTTGTTAACACTAGTAGTCACAAGGCTTTCCTTTTTTCCAAGCTTGAATCTAAAGATTATCAACCTGGATATCATATTCTAAATATACTGTAAATTATAACGATGTGGTCACTCAATCCATGTTTATGGGACACTGCTGTGCGCAATTGACTACCACGTTTCACCCACATGTGTACAGTCAATTCACTTTATAGTATATTTTGTGAAGTGCATTGAGACATCTCAATGACGTGATAAGGCGCTATATTAAATGCAAGCATTATACTCATTACAGATCTTTTCTAATATGAAATTTTGTGGTTATTTTGGAACTACAGGAAAAAATACTGGACGTTATTGCTTAACATTTGCACACAGTACCCCCAAAACATTTACAGTTTCACCAGTAAATGTTGCTGTATCTTAGCTTAAAAGGTATGCTAAACCTTACTGTCCATAAATGTGTGCACAAATATATTTTTATAACTTTAATAAAATCTATTTATTACTACCCAGGTGAACATGTTTGTGCTGACGAGAGTTGTGATGATCACCATGTCAACTGCTAAGAGACGGGCCATTATGCTAGCTATCAACAGCAGTCCTATAGAGCAAGCCTACGATCAAATCAGGTGAGAAATGTTCTGCAGATACTATCTTATCCCTCTAGATGGCAGTATTAAATAAGCTTGGAAAAGGCATGTGCAACCCTCTCCAGTATTTCACAAAGTTGTTGTAAAGAAACTGAAGCTACAGCCTGCAAAACACCCATCTGGGCAGCAGGACCTGGTCAGGATGATGACAAAGGGAAGCAGCGCAATTAGGTGAACGCAAAAGTCTTTTAAAAGTGGTTCCGGAAGCTTCCTCGGAGCAAGCTAGGACTGCAGCATAGGCAACTCGCGACCAAGCGCATGGTATGAAGCTAGGAAAGTCATCAGGATAATGAAGCAGGATAAATGGGCTGTGTCACTCCCA
This sequence comes from Hydrolagus colliei, assembly GCA_035084275.1. Taxonomy (NCBI): domain Eukaryota; kingdom Metazoa; phylum Chordata; class Chondrichthyes; order Chimaeriformes; family Chimaeridae; genus Hydrolagus; species Hydrolagus colliei. Next base: position 13,156,432 of record CM068749.1, on the reverse strand, counting down.
AGTGCACAGGGATAATCTCAACATTATGCGGTCTTGTAGTTTGACCCTAACATACCGTAGCAGAGACCCATCTGTATGGAGGCTGGAAGAGCTGGCGGGAAATGTGAACTGGATTGAAGGCCTTATTGACCAAATCCCCAGTTGGACTTCGCACTGTGGCACAGTTGCCATTGGCAAGGCAGCTGGTGGGGACGGCATCAATGCTGAATTCCTAAAAGCGGCTCAGAGGAAGGAGATGGAGAACAGGGAGAATCTTACAGTCCAAGACAGGGACCTCCAACTAACCTTGGAGCTGTCCTCCTACCTCTATTCAACAGGAATCTCTCTGAGGCATACACACTGTCTGTGTTCCATAGTTCAATTGTGGTGTCTATCCACAGAAAGGGTGATCCGAGTGAAACCAATATCTTCAGAGGGATCTTGATGATTTCAGTGGCTCTTAAAGTGCTGCTTTGGATAGTGACGTTTGGAGGCTCAGCGGTTTGATCAGGATGGAGCAGGCTGGCTTCCCGTGTTATATGAGATCTTGTTGTCGTGAGAAATGTGTGGGACAAGCTGTGGCTCTGTATAAAATCACTGAAGCCATAAGGCTAGGGGGAAACCCACTTACATTGCTTTCATCGATTTTCGCAAGGCTTTAAACCTATTGCCTCATGAACTCCTCATGATGAAGCTGGAAGCCATTAGAATGCATGGCCGAATCCTGGATTTTATCTGGAATGTGTACTCCGGGTTGAAGATCAAGATTATGTGTCCTGGAGCTCAGTGGTTAGAGCACTTGCCTCACTAGTGAGAGACCTGGGTTTGATTCCAGGCAGGGCACGTTTCCTTGCTCCACACACCTGATAATAATCCCTCAATATAAAACAATAATAAATTGGTCATTTCAATCCAATGTGTGGGACACTGCTGTGCGCATTTGGTTGCCGTGTTTCACCCACAAATACACAGTCAATTCACTTTACAGCATATTCAGTGAAGTGCTTTGAGATGTCTAGAAGAAGTGAAAAGCACTGTATCAAATGCAAGGATTATTATTATCAGTGTAAGGCTTGACAGTGAGCCCTTCCCTCTGGAAAGGGGGGTAAGGATAGTAAGGATATTCCTAGCTGGATGAGTAGTGGGAAAGCGTAGGCAGCACTATCAAGGGAAAGCTTTGTGGTTTTTGCTGGTTAGACTCTAATGGTACTCTAAGTACACTCTGGGATCCCCAAGCCTTGGCTCTTGCCAACTCGCGCCTAATAATTTCCAGAATTAGGTAAACAGGATGCGTCCCTCCAGGGAGATAGTGCGCATTCTATCCCAACAATCTTCCTCTGGAATTTCCACATGTGGGTGGGATGCATGGAATTCCTAGCTTGGTTTGGATACTCTTAAGCATGGTGATGGAATTCCCAGCTGACCAAAAGCAGAAAAAAACAGGATTTCATGAGAAGCAATGCCTGAAAGTTTTGAGAGCATTGCCCGCTTTTCTTCTTGGATTCTAAACGAACTCAGGTTATAAAAGTCGAATTAACACAGCCTTTTGGATCAATGTTGCTCCCGATTGCTTGAAGCTTTCAGGGACAATGAAGTGCTACTTAGGGAGTTGTTCTGAGTTGATTTAATTCTGATTCAATGTTGCGTTTCAGGGCTGCTATGAAAGCAGTGTTGGTGCTTTTGCCCATTCTTGGGCTGACGTGGCTTTGTGGAGTGCTTGTTCCATTCTCTGTTGTAATGGCGTACATCTTCGTGATACTTAATTCCCTGCAGGTAAGTGCAAGCTTCATCATTAATCTGGGGGCATTAGCAGCATCAGAAAGGTGCTTTCCTTCTGCAATTGTCAGTTTACATATTGTTAAAAAATGGTTGAATTAATAAATGTCCTTGTCCTCATTCAAACCTCTTTGATTTCCAAGCCCTTGCACTTCCAATGGAATCTCTAACCATGTCATTAATTGTCTCTCCACTGCAATCCTTCCCAAGTAATGACAGTGTTTTAAAAATACATTGAGTTGTGCAGTAGCTGATAAATATTTGCAAGATAATTATTTTTGGAAGATGAGCAGTAAGACTGAACTGCGCAGTTACGTTACAAGCAGTGGGGTGTATCTTCAACAGTATTAGGTGTAGCTCAGTTGCTCAGTAGATGTGATTACCGTTTGGTGAAGGTGGGAGCTTTCAATAAAGCACAAAATTACTAACAATAGAAAATCAGATGAGCATGCATGTTGTAAATACTGTAGATACAAGCTCTCGCTCAGGATAGTGTGATGCTTGGTTGTAATTGTGCTCACAAAGTGACATAGTCCTAATTCCCCGCATGGTGCTATTATTTCAACATCATACAGGAGTTTGCCAAATACTGTAACTGGTGAATTCACAGCATGCTGGATAGCGTCTTGTATTGTGCAGGGTCAGCAATGACATAGTAGATCTGCATGATGTTGTGCCAATCATCTCAGCATTAAGTAGGTTGCAGACTATGGCCTACAGGCAGCTTGTATTTCTATTGCAGACTAGGCTTTGTATATTGTGGCGTTTTGCTAATAATGCATCTATTATCAAACTGCTGTGGATGGAATCTCTCCTGAATCTCACTCTTTCAGCCGCTCTGGGTTCTTATTGAAAAACTGGCTGTTATTTCAAAGAGGTTTTTGAATGTTTGATGCATGGATGGTTGTGGATAGAATAAAAATGTTGATCTGAAATGATAAATAAACATGTACTGCTGCAATAGTTGTGGTACGAGTCACTTGTGATTTCCTGGTCTATTACTCACTAGCTAGTTATTAGCTAGTTCTGCCCTATATGAACTGATATAAATAATGTTGTTAATGTTAAAATACAGGGTGACCAAAGAGTCATTATAACTAGCCTTTTTTTAACTAAAAAAAATCATTTATTTCAGACTTATTTGACATTTTAATAGTATCACAAAGCTTTGGTCCTACAAAACAATAATTAAATTGATTTCTGCTTTAGTTTTAAGAAAATAGATGTTAGGTTATGCTGAAGGTATAATTGTGGTGAAAGTGTACATGTGTTTTTTTCACTCCTGTGAAATTTTTAACACCTTTTAAAATAAATTTTCTGTAAATTCTGTTGCCAAATATTTGCTGCATGGCCAGGTGATCGGTGAATATCTAAATGGGAGCTTGAATCCTGACAAGGTGATGAAATCCCAATAAGATCCTGAGAGAATTGGAATATAATGAGTTGCTTATTCGCTCCCTGAGATAGATAAGGAATGTATGAGATACTTACTTTTGAGGTTGTTAAAATGGATTTTGCTTTTGGCGTTTTTTCCTGTTTGAACATTCTGCAGATAAGCAAAATTCTTTTTTTTCTTCTCAGTGTAACCTTAAGTATTGAATTAATAAGAGAGAAGTTTCCCGATTTGTATTAAATAAAGGACACATAAACAATTTAGATAAATCTAATGTTTGCTGAACTGTAACACAACAGAGAGTATGAGTATATTGTACTTATTGATGAAGACCAATGCTGCACCTTTATTAGATTTAATTAATTTTTTCAGAACTTTTTAATATTCTTACCCATTATATGCGGTATTACCAAAAAGAGTGGGGAAAGTAGCAAAATGTCATCATTTATGAACCTTTGACCTTTTAACAGGGTGAATACAGACTTTAGATGTTTATTCAATTTTTGGGGAGTTAGTGATAACTCTGGTTTGTACAGTACTGTGTTTTTCATGCCAATTTGGTGCACAAATCTTGACGAATCGGCGCAAGAAACGAACAAGCAAAAGTCAGGGATAAGATATGGAGATTCAAGCTACAGACTGACTGCCAAGATTATCTTGAGGAGGTGGGCTTGCAATTAAATAGATCTCCACCAGTGTTCTATAAGTGCAAGTGCAAATGGATCCAATCAAAACTGGCTCCTTAAAATCTCTTGGGTGGTTTAACAGACCAGCTCCTTGCTCTTTGATAGCATTAAAAAGCAACCTGCCTTCTTTGCATACAAATGTAATTTTGTTGTTGTTTGCTGGTTGGCGAGTATTAGTTGCACCTTCCTAGAGCTCTCCTCATCCAGGCAAGAACCAATGAATCTCTTGCCAATTGCGAGTGGAAATTGTAAATTGCTTTCCTATTGGAAGTGACAATGCTTCTTCTATCAGTCGAAACCAAGCAAAACCATCCATAGGAAGATGAACAAGGAATTGCTAGTTCTGCATACTGTTCGTAGCATTGCTAAATGTTTTTCTTATTGTTCATAATTACTGTTGTCAGCCGAGTCAGTTGGTACTACTCTTGACTTTATAGTCAGAAGATGGTAGGTCCAAGCTCCGCATTGGGACTTTAGTCCTGTAGCTAAGTGGTTAGAGCACTCGCCTTACAAGTGAGAGACCTTGGTTCGATTAATAATCCCTCAAAAAACAACAATAATAAATTGGTAATTTCAATCCAAGACTGTTTTTGGGACACTGCTGTGCACAATTGGCTGCTGCGTTTCACACACAAATATAGTCAATTCACTTTACAGTATATTTTGTGAAGTGTTTTGAGACGTCTCAAAGACATGAAAAGCACTAAATCAAATGCTATTATTATTATAAATGCATAATCTAGGTTCATTGCAGTATTGGGGAGCCCTACCAGTATTGTCCTTCAGGTCCAGTCTGTCTGTTCAGCTGGACGTTAAAGATTATTCTGTAGTACTTTGTGTTTTATTAAAGATTCCATGCCTTATTCAAAGAGTAAACAGCATTTGTCCCAATATCATGGTCAACAATTCCCCCAGATAAAATTGTTCATTACTTCATGGCTGTTTGCAAATTGGCCGCTGTGTTAGCCCAGAAATGCCCAATCATAAAATTTTATAGTAAAATCCTGTGAAACACTTTGAGATATTTTGAAGACATGAAAAAGCACAAGGATTGTTACATTCTTAATCACTGCTATTGTTAAGTATAATATTGGTTGGTGGTTGCACAGTTGCAACTGGAGACTGTTATAGGCAGATTGATGTACTGTAATTGCCCTGATACAGTTGATGAACAATACAGTGAATCATTGAAGTAACTGAGAATGACGCATTATTTGCTGTTGATTTATTTTTACACTTGATTACAATAGCTGCCTTTTTTATTTTTATTTTCCATGAATAATCTTATATTTAGCGTTTTTCCACAGTTGTCTTTCTTTCTCTTCACAACACCCCTTTGTTCAGTGCTCTTCTGAAAGTGCTTATAACAGAAAATCCCTCCCATTGTGTGCTCCAACCATCAAGGTTCTTCCACAACTTCTCATAGTTGAAGAATAATGTGGGCTTGCTGTCAAGCTCACTAAATTAGCATTGAATTGGAGGATGACTCCCTGGATGTTCAAGTTCACATTTCCATTATTTACCTACTTACAAAAAAGAGTATACAACTCGACGATTGGACACTTTAATGTAATTTAGGCCATCTTTGCATATTGATTATGTTTTTTTTTAAATCCTTCCTTATTTTCCTGACATTAGATTGAGTCTTTACTACATTGACATAGAATGTAACTGCATGGCTTATAGTGCAATTCAATAAATTAATACTAATTAATACTACTGTATACTAATAATTCTTCAGAAAAGCTTCATTTCACTTCCATTTATGCAACAGAGAAAGCATGTTTTACTCTGTAAATCTATGATATGCTGCATATAAATTTATATGACTTTTTTTCTGACATCTAATGGTGAAAATGTTCCCCAATGCCATATTATAGTCATTTATAGTCATTAGAGTGAGGAGAGGCCTTTATTCCATCAGTCTTGGATGGATTCACACCAAGAGATGAACACAGTGTATACTCCACTGCACTACATATTCACACTCCCCTTTTCTATTCTGTTCTAATCCTTATTATGATTACTTTGGGAAAACAAGAACTATTAAAAATTATTTTCCAATGTATATTTGTTTTAAAATAACATTTTGTTTTGGAACCATTATTTGTTGTGCCAAGAGAAGCAATAAAACAATGATTTGATGTAAGGATATGGTTTGAAGTACAAGTGCTTAATGCGTTTGGGTCCAATTTTACATGAATGGATTAATTTTCCAGACTCAGAATTGTGCAGCAAACAGTGCTTAGAGAATGACTTGGAGAACTCATGTAGTCTTAAAGGTTTCTTGCAATATTATCAGAATTATATATATACACTGTATATATTAATAATAATCCTTGCATTTGATACAGCGCTTTTCATATTTTATCGACGTCTCAAAGCGCTTCACAGATGTAAAGTGAATTGTCTGTATATTTGTGGGCGAAACGCGGCAGCCAATTGCGCACAGCAGCATCCCACAAACAGTCGTGGATTGAAATGACCAATTTTATTATGGTGGGTTTTTTGGAGGGATTATTATTAGGCGTGTGGAGTAAGGAAACTTGCCCAAGATTTCGCCCTGATCTGCCTGGATTCGAATACATGCCTCACGCTTGTAAGGCAAGTGCTCTAACCACTGAGCGAATATATATGAGTGTGCCTGTGTGCATGCACTCATGTATTGGATAGAGAGAGTCTGTATATGTTGAAGCCAACAGGCCGTGACCAGGATGGGGATAAAGTAGTTAGCTTGGTGCTGCTGCTGCAGCACCGGCTTTAATGTAATGTTTGGTTTTGGAACCATTTGTGTTGTGTGAAGAATATCACACATTGTGGAGTCCTGTAACTCAGTGGTTAGAGTGGTCAAATGCAAGGATTATTATTATCAATAAAATACTATCTTCTGCTTTGTGAATATGCATTTGAAATGTATTGATTTCCACTGGAATTTCTTAACATGGCATCTTAATTGTACACAAAGAGATTTCTTCCAGTAACCAGGATTCCCGTACTGACTCACATAAACTTTTTCTGTTTGTTCCACATCTATTATTTGCCAGAAATTTTACGGAATCCTTTTTGAAATATTGCATCTTGAACCTCAAATTGTCTACCAAGTTAAATTGCCAAAATAATAGACACTTTACACTACTGCACCTTCGTGGAGAATGTTTGACAAACTCCTTACAGAATAGTTAATTGAATTTCAGGTGTCTGAATTTATGTTCAGGTATCTGAATTTATATTGGTTGTTAGATATGTTTGATGTTCTTTAGTGTTGTTCATTGTATTCAAGTTGTAAATGGACATGGGATGCAAAACAAATTTACAGGCGATAAATTTTTATGCATTCTTGTTGATGAATCAGTTTTCATTTACTGTTTTGATTTTGTAGTAATTGAAAGTGGTACCATAAACATTTTCAGAGGATTTGTAATACTGAATTGGAATCAATAAAGTAATAAAATATGAATTTCACTGAAATATTTATGTTGCCATTTACCAGCAGAAAAACAAACTCTTTGCACATTCACAGGGGAGTATTAGACCTGGAACAGATCTCAGGCCCATCATTCTTTAGTCACGGATGAACTGTTGTCAACTTGTGTTTCAAAAGGGAATTTTGTTTTGAGATTTCATAGACAGGCTAAATTCCTGAATTGCCTTCCATGCACAACTCTTAAGGGCTTCCAAAGGACTATTTGGACTTTGGCTAATGTTGTGCGGCTACACTTTGAAATCTATAGGGCTTATTCCAAATTTATTTTTCTCCCATCATCAGATGATGTTAGTCACACTTCCTGCTGAATGTAGCTGGTGAACCTGGCCTTGTGGTCTTGGCCAATGCAACTCTCCATCTGGCCACTAGGAGGTGCTAGGCAGCAGTTTGGCAGTGCATTCCCTTTGACTGTCTGGGCCATTAACCTCCATGGGTGGCCAACTGGCTCCTGCTTAGCATCTCCCTTAAGTGATTTTAGGGAAATTAAACCTGGAGTCTATTGTGCTGCCGTGGCTGTCCAGTATTTGGTCATTAACCAGATTTTATTTAATTGGAGTTTTAGGAATGGTGAGGAATGTGTCGTCCAACACACACAAGCAGGCACATAGAAAACTGGTAAAATTATAAATCAGTTTCCAAGTCTGATAAAATGTCATGTTAGAAACCTTATTGAGTCATATTAAATGTTATGTCAACTCTTACGACTTATGCGAGTTTTATTATCGTGACACAATATCATTATTACATTACATTTATTTAAAACTTATTTAAGGAAATATTTATTTCTCTATTCAACAAAAGATAGAAGTAGTTGTCCTGACAGAACTGATATGGAGACCCTTTATAATAATAATCATCATGCTTGCATTTGGCATAGCACTTTATCACATCATTAAGATGCTTCACAGAATATATTGTGAAATGGTTGACTTTTTTTATGGGGACAAAGAAAAAAAAGTTACGGTTTACAAATAAATCAATAGAAACAGATATAAATCATAAAATAAAATGAAAAAATACAACTTAATGATCAAAATCACACAAAGAAATGGCACTAAGAGTTGCAAAATCAATATGTTAACCGGGAATTGATTTCCAAGGTTGTTTAATCAACTCTTTATAATGACTGCGCCGCTGAACGTACCATGTGGGTATGTATGTTTCAAAGTATCCAGTCAGCAACTTTAATAATGTGTAAGAATGCTTCCTTCCTAGAACTTGCCATAAGATGGCAGCACTATCTCTTACTTTGCTCTATGGCTTTGTCACAATGGATTTTTAAAGGAAACCTCGAGATCCCACAAGAAATCAAGTTACTGTTTTTATCCTGGTTCTTATTTCTTGTGTATTTCTCTTCTTATGGAAACTTCCGAGGTATAAATGATGTGTGGAAAACGAGTGAGGCAAAATAGAGGCACCGGAAAGAAAGAGCTTGTAGAACAGGGTGTGCTGTAATTAAATAGAGATTGCTATGAAAACCTGAAATAAATGGATGTGAAATTCAGGCACATTCATTCCCCAATGTTGATCAACAGATGGTTCTTACCATTATGATTGATAATTCATTGTAGACCTCAGCTGTCTAAAAATGAAAACCGCGATTTTCAACAATAAGACAATTTATTTGCATGCATTAGCAGCACCTGACAGCAAGTCACTGTGACCTTCCTAATTGTTACAGAGCCCATTGTCAGCAATCTGTGGATGGTAGATGTTTTATAGAGGATAATGGATACCTGGAGGTGAATTACTACAGCCCAGTAATCCGCCGAGGGCAAAGCTTCAGCAGTTTATGATTGCTCTCTGAACCCTGAGATTGGATCACTGAACTTAATATATCTTTGATATATCTGTTAGCATTTACCAAGGATTACTTTTCTTCCTATTTCGGTGGTTCATTTGTTTGACATTAAGGTTTTGCAACGTTGCCTTAATTTGAAAGTATGTGCAACATAGAACAAAGAGGTATTGTTGAGATAATCAGACGTCTTGTAATATTGGTAGTTTTGTTTTTACTCCTGCAGAGAATTTCGGAGATATTCACTGTGTACATGTTATAAAGAATAAAGTTTAAAATCCTTGTCCTCGCCTTCAAAGCCTTCCATGGATTTACTCCTTCCTATCTCTGTGACTTGCTAACACAATATTGACCTGTTCGCTCCCTCTGCTCAGAGGCTCCGGCCTGCTCCATCAACAGCCTCTCTGCCACCCTTTGGAACTCCATCACACAGTCTCTTTGAATTGTTCCCATTCTTGCCTCCTTCAAGGCATGTTTCAAGACCCTATTCTTTGACTGTATCTTTAATCACCCTCTTACCTCCACCCTCCCTGCCCTCTATACCTCCTGATTTCAACTCCTTGCTTGGGTCCAAATCCATGTCTGTTCAGCACCTTGGGACATTCTACCGTCGCGAAAGGTGCTGTACAAATATCATGTGTTGTTTTTGTTGTTCAGTTTTATAGAACTGTACTCAAATTTACAAATAATTATTCTATCATTGCCTGAACCTTTGTATTTGTTTTGATCTATGTATTTCTTTTGCACCATATTTAAGGCATACACTTTTCAAATGAGAATTTAGGAAAATAAATTCTATCCCACCTTTAGCCTGCATGTAATTTGTATTTTGTACATAGTTGCACATCTGCCCCTGTAGTACTGGAAGTAATGTTCCTGCTGGATATTAAGACAGCAGCTTAATTGAGCGTCGGATACAGTTCGGTAAATCAACTCCAACATAATTTAATTGGCCGCAAATGTTTCGTTGAACCTATTAACATTACATTGGTGGTGTTCCACTTGTGATCTCCCATTGTAATATTGCAACTAATGGAAATTGTAAAACGGTAGCATAATTTAACCCACTCCAAAATATACAGCTTTATATACTTGATCTTTTAGGTGCCAGTGACCTCTGGATACTTTCAGTGTTTTATCAGTGTGTACCCTTCCAGTACCAGAGCATACACTGACAAAGCACTGAAAGTTTACACTGAAAGTTTCATGCTTTTTTGCCATGGATTGGTCACCATAGATAACCTTAGCTGGTAGGTTTATTGTGATTGTATATGATTAATGAATGCATTGAAATGGGAGAACTGGTTTGTTCCTCTCTCAGCTGTCACAGCTATGCCTCTTCAGCCCCTATGGCTTCCTTCTCCTACTCTCCACTGCCGCAAATGTATCCTCTTCCTTCTGGAATTTCTGGAAGTTGTTTGCTTGGATGCCAAGATGCCATGATCGGAGCAGCTGTGTTTAATGATCGTTAGTTGCACGTCTGCCCCTGTAGCATTGGAAATTGTACCTTTGAATTTCCTGCAGGGAATTTTTAGAACAAAGGGATGAGAAGCATGTTGTAAGTTACACAGACAGGTGCCTTCTTAAATATTAATATCCGCTTTATTCTTTGGTCGTCTGTCAAATGGGGAGATTCATTTGGGCAAAGCCATTGGCCAGGTGCTGTGGAGGCGTTGAATGGCATATTAGGTTGAGACGTTTTTTCTAATGACTGTCATGTTTAGTGGTGTGACATTTCTGAATAGTTCTATTACATTCCAGCTAACGATAGCTTTACCTTCTATTACATACTGGCTAAATATAGCTTCACTTCCATTACAAGCCAGTTAAATATAGCTTTGACAAAATACAAAATACTACAGATGCTGGGAATCTGAAACAAAACCAGAAGTTGCTGGGGAAACTCAGCAGGTCAGGCAGCATCCATGGAGAGAGGAAAAAGAGTTAACATTTCAGGTCTACAACCCTTCGTCAGAACTGGGGCTTGTTTGGAGGGAGAGGTTTCTTAAAGACATTAAACGGGGAGAGGCAGGACATGGAAGACAAAGGAGACAAAGAAGACAAAGGAAAAGGAAAAAAGAGTGTGTTAACTGATGGGTTGAATATGTGTTAACAACATCAAGGGGAGAAACAGAAGGGGGTAGGTTTCAAAGAAACTGGGGAGAAGAGGTGTTTAGTGGTGATAGAACAAACAGCTATATAAATAATATAGCTTTAGCTTGTATTCTGTATCATTACTTTGGTTCTATGATGGGGGAAAAAGCACATGGCCGACTGGTCCTTGCCAATTTGAGTTCCCGGAAGCACTTCTGGGTGTCTTAAATAGTGCAGAATTGTACAGAAAATAAGTCCTTCACTTTACATGAAGGGAAGTGATATGTGTAAATTGAAAGCTTTCAGTTATTACAAAGAGAAGAAGTCTGATTTTAAGATAACAACTTAACCTTGAAATTGATGCTCTTGTGAATTTGAGTCAGTAAGTCCTGAAAAATGTGCTTGTATACCATTGTTAATGCTTCAGAAATCTTTAAAATTATTTTCTCAAATCTTCTATTACTAGATAATGTGATTGATGTTGAGAAATGCATAGAACTATGGAATATTTATTAATTCAGGATATTGTGAAAAAAATTATACAGAGACAAATATTTTCTTGTTTTATGATTTTATATTGCTCTGTAGTTCTTGGAATCTTATACACTTAGGGTTTATACAATCAATTAATTGGCAGCTTTTAAAAGCTGTGCAATTTATTTTAAAAAACCTAAAAGCATGCTTAGCTGTTTTCTTTCTCTTCCTGTGTATTTTCGTAGTTCGTAGAAAGAGTACGTTTGATAGGCTAGCCACTCCAATACAGTGCTGGGGTACAACTGCATTATCGGAGATCTGTCCTTTGGATAATATGTTAAATCTTTTTGCCTGTTCAGGCAGATGTGAAAGATCCAAAGATACTATTCAAGCAATTAAGAGAGATTTTCTTGGTGTCAGGGCCAACAATCCTCCAAGTGAAATGGGTCATTCATTTCATGGCTCTGTGGGACAATGTTTTGTGCAAAATGCCTGATCGGTTGCCTCTAACATTCACAGTCACTACTTTACAGTAAATTCTGTGAAACGTCCTCCCGACATGCAAAGCATTATATCAAATTCATAATGACTCATAATATTTATTATTATTTACATAGTATGAAAATGGTCCGCTTGATAAAGTGAAAGTAATGACCATATTACTTGGATAGCTATTAATAAAAGGTTACTGATAAATTAGATTGTTTGGCCAAGAAAGTGAAACAAGTTATCTGGTGACAGCTTTGTCAGAATCATCTATTTACAGGTTTGGAAGCACATGAGGCACACAAAAGTAATGTGTGGCACAACATCCAAACCACCTTCGAATAAAGCCTGAATTTAAGGATGTAAAAATTCTCTTTGCAGACCATGAGAATTTTGTTCAATTTAAAATATGTATAAGTTTCTGGAATATTTTACTAAATGTATTGTGGCTTAAAAAAAAATCAGCCTCTTTGCCATGTGAATCATTTCAGTAATGATGGATGCTGCAAAAATGCTGATAATTTTTTTTTAATCCATTCAGTAAAATATTTTAAACGTTCCACATGGCAAACGACAAAGCTGGGGGTGGTATCGTTTTGTGGTAGCACTAACATCCATTGGTGAATTATGAAAGAAAAATTTGACCAATGAAATTTCGCCCCTGGTATTAAAACTCTGTATGAAAGGTTATTCAGCAGAATTACTTTCTTGTTTTAATGATAAGTAAACAGTCATTTTCTGTGTAAACATTAAAAAGTGGAAAAGCTATTTTTTCGACGTGGGAGCAGAATGCATAGAGTTACCTTTGCTTTCAGGTCTATAATTGTGATAATTTTGTCCAAGCGACAGTTTCATATCAAAACGGCTTGGGTTGTAATGTGTTATGTCATATAAAAGCAAACCAAGTCGTTTCACATTAGCGGAGTATTGAAGATCAGATGATGAGACCACAGTGACTTTTTGACCCTTCCCTTTTTTAAAAAAAACAAATTATTAAGAATTCGCTAAATTATAACAATTGAGTACTTTAAGGAATTGCACAGAAAGGCGGGTTTGATCTTAGTTTGCGCAGTATAGATCCAAGGATTACTTCAATCCTTGTAAAACATGTAGACTCATTTTATAGCTCAGAACATTTCGAAAGTTTAATTCAAGTGTGCCCTGAACAATAAACAAGTTTATTCACCAAATAAACAATTTGTATTTTTGGTGTTCATATGAAAGCAATAGGGTTAACCTTGAAAGGTGAGGAATCTAGCAACTCAAGAGGTAGAACTCCCAAGCAGAAGGCCTGAGTTCAGATCTCAGCTGGGAACGACTGTTCAACTCTACAGCTTTGGCATCTTTCTGGCTGCTGAGTGAAGTTCTTTACGCTTGTCAAGAAGTTTTCCATCACAGACGGTGGGGTGGGAGGTGAGGAGAAGAAAAAAATGGTCGTAGCAAGATCTGTGTCACTTAAGACTGCCTCCTGCTGGCCACTTAGGGTCCTCATTCATGGGGGGCTTGGAGAGACTGTTGCTCAGATTGTATGACCTCCTTCCAGCTGGAGAAGAAAAGGACACCAGAAAAAGGCAACAATAAAGCTAATTATAAAGGAGATTAAGAACACATATGACAATTTTATGTCAGCTTTAAAGCTACTTTTGGTATATCCACACGTGTGGTAAGTTTATGAAACTCTTTTCTAGTTGCCTTTTTGTTATTGAAATACTGTAACTGCATAGGATTCCATATTAAAAAATAATTTATATATACTGTAGTTACTTATAGTGACTGCAATCTGGTTGAAATGTAATGATCTACTTTGACATATCTGAATGTTTTACAGATGTAATGCACGCCATGCACACTTCCTGTGGGCATATTGACTGGCTTGGCAGAGATGGCTTTACAATATGCCAATGCTTTTATTATATTCGTCATTGGAAACTCATGATTTCTGGTCTTTTTTTGTTAACAAGTGTTTACAAAATGTTGCTGATACTCATTAAACTGTTTCTCGTCTTCCACAACTGACAGGTTATATGAAGTTGTTAGACTGGCATTTCTGACATTTCTGTATGTGGTTTCAATAGGAGCTCATGATTGTTACATAGAACAGATGTAGATTGTAGTTGTTTTTCTTTGTAATTGCAGTCATTAAGTGAAAGTATGTGTCAATCAACTTTACACTTAAAGGTACAATTCATCTGTAAGAAATATCGTTCATGTGTGCTGTTAAATATAAAATATATTTTGTGTGGTAAATATAGAAAGTTCTCTTCCATTTTTCTAACTCGGTACTGCTGGAAAATGAAAGCTTATGCGATTGAAATAAGAACAGTATTTCTTGGAAAAAGGCAAGATACAGTGTGCAAGAGTTAATGATTTCCCAGTCATTTTTTACAAACATTTCATTTCAATAGTACATGCACAAGTATAAAAATGTTGTAATGGAGAAACTGGTTCAAATAACTAACAAGTGTGAAAATGGAAACCGTAATGAAAATAACCAACAATTATGTTGGAATGAATGTTTAACGTATTATTTCTTAAACTATGCCATAAGCAGCAGAAATTTTTTAATGCTCTTTATTCTATATCACGGATAAAGTGGAGTAAACACTTACCTTATTGAATCCAGGATTTGTTTCACAACATCACCAATAAATATTGGAAATCAGATCAGATCTGCAGCCTGAAGTTCTGAGAAATGTTGTGGTGAACACATCAGCAATTGAGAGAATTATTTCTGAATGTTGGTACATTTATTTGTAAGAAAGTGAGGCTGTAGAAGTACGTTTTTTTTTTTAAATGTACATAAGTCAAAAATTGAGAAAGGCAATTCATCCTTGTGAAATGTTGGCAGTAAAAATTGTTTTGTGACCGCACAACACTAGAGAATTGAAATATGATTCACTGCAAATTGGGATTCAAGTTAGAACCTCATTGGTAATGTATATAAAATTAAAAATACATAATCACAAACATTAACAGCGCAAGTTGGATTGTACATACAGATAAGTTGACATTATTCCTTGTGACTGCTGAAATTATCTTCAAAGATTTTGTTTCTTTTCAAAGCATTTACTGTAAAATCAGTTGATAATGAATTATAGGAATTGATTATTTAACATAAGAAAACCAGCATTTTACTTTTTTGCAGGTTCAGCTTAAAATGAGAGCTCTGTCAGTCTAAATGAGAAAATCTAAAGTTAACTTCACACTATTGTCACATAACAACAAATCATTGTTCATAGTGAGAGCAAGGAAACATTTCCAAGAAATTAATTGCACGCCTTCAAACAAATATTTTTAATTCTATTGAAGTTCACTACTTTTTGTTTATTGTATTATTGATATACTTTTTATCTTCAGACTTTATAGTTAAATATTTCATTGAAAAAGTAGTTTAAAACATACCTACTAGTTTTGGTTCCCTATTTAAGGGAACAAATTCCTTTTCATACCATATAGCATCACTTCTGAAGTTTCTTTAAAAATGAATGAATGGAATGCAGCTAAAAAGGAAGAAGAATCCTTCTTCTTATTAGCCACAAAATAATCTTTGGCACCTGTGTTATTACTTTACCCAAATTTTTGAATAAGGTTCAATCTTGTATTTTTCAATTTTAGTTTAGGGCTGGTTTATTTGTCCTACAGCACTACGAACCTCGTAAAATTCAGTATTGTCTTTCTTAATATTGTGTGTATGAACAATTAGCTTAACATTAATAAAGATAAACTATTATTTAATAATAAACTGATAATTACTGTGCAAATTAAATTGCTTCATTAGAAGTCCCCACTAATTTTCTACAGCAACACAACATCATAGAGATGCTCTCTGCCGGCCACAGTGCCTTGCTTATATACAGTACTTTATAAGTCCTAATGCTTCTTTTATGATATATGTGTGCAGCCTTGATACTAATTCTCACATCTTTTCTAGTTTCTGAGAAATAATCGTTCGCGGGAAGCATTCGCAATGGCATTCATTGCCCGAGTTGGTGCATACTTCAAACAGTAACTGTAACAATGGTACTAGTAGCATTATGTAGACTAAATCCTTCAATTAGGGATGATTTATTTTCTCTAAATCTATGCTAGCCATAAAAGATAGGTATCATTACCCTTAACTCATGGTCAGTTTTGAAACCGTGGGACCAAGTTGGTTTACAAAAAGAAAAGAGGCTGAGGATAAGTCCCACCCTTGAATGTGTGTGTATAGACCAGAAAGTACTGTGATCATTATGTATTGATTACAAGCAATTTACTGTGACACAGTCTCTCCCTTTTTTCTGGGTCTCAGATAGGATATATAGTTTCAGGTCAGTTTTACCCCACTGGGGACAGACAGTCATGAATTCAAGCCACTGATCAAAGTTCACTGTGCTACTGCAGGTTTGAGCTGATGAAATCTATCCGCTGGATGGAACTGGACCCTGTGCAAAAAAAAGCCACCCCCACCCCCAAAACATTACAGCAATATTGGTATTAATTGAAACTTGTCTGTCTTGATAAACTACAGTTCCAGAAACTGCTGTGTTTCTTGTTACTTTGTGAAGAGTGTCATTTTTCCATTTGTTTGTTTTCTTTGGCTCCATCGTGCTGAGTTTAAATTTGGCTGTTTAAAATTAGTTTATTTATGGACCTACTCAGTCCTTCAAGTGTTTCCAACAGAAGTTTTTTTGTTCGATCTTTTCCGCTCCCTGTGGGTGGGTGGGTGGGTAGGTGGATGGTGGGGGATAAGGCATTTTTTTTAAGCAACCCAAACTCATTTGCATACATGCAGATTATGTTGAACCTGTTTTGGCTGTGTTCCATCAAAGCATAGATTTGATGAGTTAAGATGAGGTGCTTGCGCAGGTAAAAGAATAAAAGTTCAGTTTGGAGCCTGCTGTGTATGGAGCCTTTGTCATATATTCTTCTTTCAAACCTGTAACTCTTGGTAGCTGGAACATCTGTTTCTACCCTGTTGTTCCCCTTGGCTGCTTTTCAATTGGATTTCCTCATGCAGGTCCAAAGCTTGTCACCTCAGCCTGGCTCTGTTAACTATCACCAGTGGCCCCACATTAAGTAGGTGGTTCAGGGTGAAGCTAATAACTCTTCTGCCTTTCTGACTGATCATGGTTACTGTGTCTAGTCAGCTCACTGAACTCTTGTGAAATGTGAATCTCTTTTTGTCCCCTCCTCTATAAAGGAAGAATTGTTTTTGGTTATCCCATTGATAAGGTCACATGAAATACTTTAGACTGCATTATTGCTTGTTTTAAGGAAGTGTTTGATCTTGGAACTCTCATATTGTTTTTTAAAAACTGTTTGAATTAAGCAATCCACTAAATTACTTGTTTCTTCCCTCAAACTTGATTATTTACCCATTTCCAAACTTTGCAAATGTCTGATTAAAAATAATACACTTATTACACAATGGTAGAATTTTCCTCTTGTTGGTAAAAATGGCCTTTAACCTTGAAATTGGGTGTTGAATTGACCCAACTAGTGAATTAGTTTGCTACATTTTAAGGTATCTGCCCCTCCCCAGCCCTAAGGAAAAACAAGTCTGAAGCATTCACTGGCATCAACATGGGCAGTTGTGGTTTGCCTAGTAGGTGGTTGTGGGTCAGGTTTTGAGTAGTTTCTATAGATGTGAAGAAACAGCAGAACACATAACTAGAGATGTTTCTTCACTTGACGACCCAACATATTAGACATATGTTGTCTTCTACTTCTCATGGAGGTGTTTTGTTCACATTATTTCGCCCATAAAATAGACAGTCAATTCACTTTACAGTATATTTTATGAAGCGCTTTGAGACGTCTAGAAAATGTGATAAGGCAGGCATTGTATCAAAGGTTTCTTATTATTGTGCCCTTGGAATTAAACCAGCCACAACACCATGGGGATGGGGGGGGCGAGAATAAATACCATCAGCTAGCAGCGATTGGTAAACTATTAGATCAGCCTTGAAACACACAACTTCATCACACTGCACACAATTAGTTCAGTGATGCTCATGCATCAGCCTTGGGCACAGTATAAAAAAAGTATAACATTATAAACCCCTAGTATAATTGGCTTCCCAGATTGCCCACGTATTTTAATATCCTTATTAAACAGTGTGTTTTTGCTAACCAACACCTATTTTGCCAATTGAAATTGTTAAACTTATAAGCTTGATTTTAGTTAATTTCCGCACTGCTGAAACTCTGACTTTCAGTGTGTCACTGTTAATGCAGTAATTTTAGAGAAAGGAGAATATGATTCCATTTCTATCCAGGTAGTAGAAGCTGTTGTTTTTTTCTCCAAATCTTCAGACCAACAGGGCTTTAAGTAAACTTTTTGCCATCATTGTAGCAATGTTACTCAAATCATAGAATCATAGAATCATAGAATTTTACGGCACAAAAGGAGGCCATTCGGCCCATCTAGTCTGTGCCGGCTCTTTGAAAAGAGCGATTCAATCCCACTGCCCTTCCCGCTCCCCATAGCCTAATAGACCCGTTCTCCCTAAATAAATATCTAATTCCCTTTTAAAAGTTGTTATCGAATCATCCTCCACCACCTTTTCAGGCAATGCATTCCAGATTCGAACAACTCGCTGAGTGAAAAAATTTCTCCTCAGCTCCCCTCTACTTCGCCTTGAAACTATTTTAAATCTGTGACCACGAGTCACAGATTCACCCACGAGTGGAAATAGTTTTTCTCTATTTGCCCTGTCGAAACCCCTCATGATCTTATAAACCTCTATTAGGTCTCCCCTCAATCTTCTCTGCTCCAGAGAGAATAACCCTAGCCTATCTAGCCTCTCCTCATAGCTGAAGTCCCTCAATCCTGGCACCATCCTAGTAAATCTTCGTGGTACCCTTTCCAATGCCTTCACATCCTTTCTGGAGTGTGGTGACCAGAATTGAACACAGTATTCCAGCTGAGGCCTCACCAAAGTCCTATAGAGGTTAGTCAGCACTTCCTGACTTTTGTACTCTATACCCCTATTTATAAAGCCTAGTATCCCATATGCCTTCTTAACAGCCTTGTCTACCTGTCCTGCCACCTTCAACGAGTCACTAACACAAATCCCCAGGTCTCTCTGTTCCTTTACACCATTTAAAATTGTACTATCTAGCCTATATTGCCTCCCTTCATTTCTTCTCCCAAAATGCATCACCTCACACTTCTCTGCATTAAACTTCATCTGCCATGTGTCTGCCCACTTTACCAATTTGTCTATATCCTCTTGCAGATGGCTATGTATGTATCCCACAGGTCTCAGAGGCTGAATAAACTGATAGATTTCAATAGAAACGTTTAGCTGATCAGATATAGGAAAATAAGTCTTGAAGACACGCTTGTGTACTCTGCACTGCAGTCACAATTGACATGCAAGTGTAATTACTTATGAAACTCTTTGAGATGTTTTAACATGACAAGATAAGAGATGTTTTGTCTTCCTCTCCTGAAGTTTCTAACAATAGGTATAGATCTAGAGGTGACATTAATAATAAAAATTATAATCATAATCCTTGCATTTGATTTGGTGCCATATCATGTCTTCAAGATGTCTCAATGTGCCTCACAGAATATACTGTTAAGTGAATTTATTGTATATTTGGTGGGTGAAACACGGCAGCCAATTGTGCACATGCACAGCAGTGTCCGATAAACAGTCGTGGTTTGAAGTGACCAATTTATTATTATCATCTTGTTTTGAAGGAATTATTACCTTTGGAAAAGCAATCCACCAATCGACTTAACAACTGATTTCTTACTTACTGCTAGGTAAACAGAGTAAGGAAACTTGCCCAACATTTTGCCCTGCCAGGAATCAAACCCAGGTCTCTTGCTTGCGAGTCGTGTGCTCTAAGTGCAACACTTCACCAATTATGGTGATGGTTACCCTCTGATACCTTGAGAAGAGTCCCTTTGTCATGTGGATGCCTGCTGATCAATGTTGGCAAGATGTTGAATTATTGCAGCCAAGCCCAATCCTCGTCAAACGTTTATACAAACACACTTTCTAGTATATGGTCATTTATTAGTGATCAGAAGCAGGAACACTGGCATATATTTTCCCCCCTTTTCCCCTAGGGCATAGAGGCCCATTGTAGCACACCACTTCTGTCCCAGCTGAGATCAGTTAACTCAGCACATGGTTGTAGTGTATTGCATTATTAACAACTATAATTGTTGTATATTTTTGAACATTGCAGAAATGCTAACATATACACCGGAAGGTTAAAGATCATGGGTTTCCAGTAGTACATGCCTTTTGCAATTATTTTTAAAATAAAATTGGTTGTAAGGATCAGAATTGTATTGACAAAATCTTTATCTGACTAAATGAAATCTGTGGTTTTCTGCAACATCCATAAGTGACTGTTTGAAGGAAATTTGACCCACAGAACAACAGCCGCAATATATAACGGATGTAAAATTGCTATGCTATGGAAAAGTGAAAGAATGTTACGCACAATAAACTTTCATGCTGATAATGTGACCGTGCTTAAAATCATATTTATTAGCGGTAAATTCAATTATGCTGGCAGTATAAATGTGTTTGGTTCAGCTGACCACTGCATTTATGGCACATGAAGTTTTATTCCAGGGCTTCTTTCTCCGCAATAAAGAGTCTGTATCAAATTGAAAATGCTTATTTGCTGTAAAAGTTTCTGTTCAATAAGATGACCAAATGCATGTATTGGAGGAAAGTTAGATTTATAGGTTAATACGCATCTTTGAATTCTTCTCCCTCCCCCACGTTTTATTCCGTTTCTTGAGAAGGAGCATGCAGAGACGGTTCTGTATGTCTGATTGCCTAACTGCCTGTGGCAAATGTGCTTGCTGGAAGTCAAATAACAATCCTTGTAATTTGCATTTGATACAGCACCTTTCATGTCAGGAGGAGGTCACAAAGAGATTTATAGGATTTACTGTAAATTGTAGTTACTGTGTATTTTGTAGGCAAATAAGTTGAGAGTGACTTTCCTGATGGCCACACTGGTTACCAGCCACTTCCCTGCATTATAACATTTTGTTTCAAAGTTGGAGAGGCGGGTGAATTTTTAAGGGGAATTTGTAAGTATCCATATCAATATGGAATCATTCTACAAGTCAACCTTCAGCTGTAACCATGCAAACATCCAAAATGTTCAGTCCAGTTACTTCTGACTTCAATTTTACTATCAGAATGATAGGTAATCAGGGATGAAGTACACACATATGTACTATGCGGGTGAAAAACTAACTAAATTAACAACTGAAATCATATTTGCATTAGCAGCTTCTAAACTGAACGTTTTCATTAAGATCTGTTGACCTTTAATGAATCATTAAATACTTGATGATACATGTAACAATTGTCAGATCGATTGCTTTCCGTGGGCAATAATTCCTTCAAATTAATAAATAAAATAAGAATCATTTTGTCACTCAATCCATGACTGTTTGTAGGACACAGCTGTGTGCAATTAGCAGCTGCATTTCACCCCCCAAATATACAGTCAATCCATTTGACATTATATTGTGTGAAGCGCTTTGAGACGTCCCAACGAAGTGATATACTGTATCAAGGGCAAGGATTAATTTTTTATAATTACATAATAAATCCTGTAATTCATTCTTTGCCCCCCAGGAATCAAAAGCTTGCACCAAAACCCAATACTTTATCATTAGATCTTGAGCTTTTTTCATGCTTATCACCGATTATTGAATTCTTTATGGCTCAATGATTGTTAACTTTAAAAAGATCCCAGAGCAATATGCTGCTGTTGGTCAGGGTTGTGCATTGCTTCAACCTGAAACTTATATTGGACTGCAAACACTTTATACAGGCCTTGAAAATGTAAGTTAAAAGCAGGCAAATGTTGTGATAAATGCACTTTTTATGAGAAGGGTCAAAGGCATTACTGTGTCCTCTACATAAAGTTTGAACTCTTCCACAGTATTTAACCTCCCCAGCACCATTTTAGCAATTGGGTCCATATGTTCAGTGTCACAATGAACTAGCCAGTAACCCAGAAAGAAAGTTCAGAGACTGAATTAAAAAATGGAGAACACTACTTGAAATAGTCAGTGGTGTTTGAGGTGGATTAATTGGAAATGATTCTTAATCTATTTTGTTAATAGTTGATATTGACTTATTCGTTTTGAACTGTAGTGTTACTTATTGAAATACGGGCTGTGATGTTTCAGGTGGTGCCTCGTGTAGCATACT
Source organism: Hydrolagus colliei (assembly GCA_035084275.1). NCBI lineage: Eukaryota > Metazoa > Chordata > Chondrichthyes > Chimaeriformes > Chimaeridae > Hydrolagus > Hydrolagus colliei. Next base: position 13,134,069 of record CM068749.1, on the reverse strand, counting down.
ATGACAATGTCGGACAACTTTTACAGCTGAGTTAAGCCAGTGTTCCCTGAACCAGCACTGGAATGATCTGTGTGTGTCAGGATCAATAGCCGCAACAAGTGGGTTTAGGATTAAACCATTTGAACATTGGTGGATGGGGTGGTGAGGGGGTGAGGGGGAGTTCCTAAGGGGAGGCTATGAACTGGAACAACTTCAGGAATGGAATGTTCCACAGTGTAATAGCTATCAGAGGGAATAACGCATTGTTCACTCCAACAAGCACATTTAATGAAAGAGCACTGCCACTCAGAGCATCAATCACCACCTTTAAATTTAATGTGAATAGTTTGGATGTAGTCAGAAGCTATCTCTTCCGTGATCTTTAATATTTTGGGTTGCATACTATTCAGGCCTGTCAACTCAATAGTTTAAGTCCCGTTAACTATTTAATGTGGTTCTCTTTTAATATTTAGCTCTAGTAAACACTGTTCCTATCATTCTCGTCGGGTACTACCACAGTCCTGCTTTCACTTTTTCTGTTTAAAAAAAACTACAGTATTGAACATCAATGGCATTCTCTCATTCTCAAGCCAGGACTGGCCGTTCTTTGACTATTCTCTACTTTTTAGGCACTTATTTAAAGCCTTTTTTAAAATATTTCCTCATAATTTTCTTACATCTTTAGGTTGGTTAGAGACTTAAGAACATTATGTCTAGTTAATAGGCAGAGCTGTTAAAATTGTATTGTATAGTTAAAATACACGTACTGCTCCAGGTCACTACCTAGGAGATGGCCTTAAAAATAAACCTTATTTGTTGCCTTAATAAGTGGTGACTCTTGTCTTGAACCATTGTGCTACATTTCAAGAAGCCTTCAACACTTCCAAAACCCGTGCAGTAATAGAAGCTAGGAAATGTATTATTACATCTGTGTTATGTATTATTGTCACAGCTAGGAGCTGTGACAATAATACATAACACAGATGTAATTCAGTTACATGAGAACGTTTGTGATGCACAGTAAAACTAAAATATAATATGGAGGAGTGGGAGAGAAGAAAATAAACTATATAACTGAATGTTGAGACACTTGCATGTGTTAGCGTGGATAACTTATTCCAGTTGATGCCTTGGGTAACAATTACTGTGGCTTAAAACTAATGAAATTCATCTAATTTTCTTGGATGGCCAAACCATCAACAATGTGCGTCATGTTCCTAGAATCCTGTTGATCAGAATTCCTGAGTATTTACATATTGGTAGTTTTGCACATAGCTGCACGTACTTGACCAGTAACTTTCCTGAACTAGCTATGATAAGATACCCAAAATCTATTTAGTGGAATCACTTTTAGATCCATCAAATTCAGCATAGGATGCAATTTTGTAAGTCTGGCTTGATGAATTAAGGTTTGTTATACACACCGCTCGCACACACTGCACACATTTACCCAGCAGTTTCAGATAAAAGGCTTGCAAAGTAAACTTAGAAAGGCAAATAGCCATTTACACAGTTGCAAGTTCTTTTTATCACTATATCTGGTAAACTCTGTGTGAATCTGATGTCAAGCACTATTATATATTTGCAGTGAAAAATAGAGGAGCGTCCCTGGTTCTCCTTGTCGTTGCTTGCTTCATCTTTAATCATACTTTTCATCAGTACATTGAAATTTCGGTTACCAAGGACAACATCATAAATAAATCTGTTTGTTGAGTTTTACTTGCAACTTCCAAAGTTTGCGCATTTAGTGTGAGTGAGGAAGAGAGGCGGTCATCTGTGGAAATTTATAATCATTTATTACATATGTGTGAAGCCAAGAAGGAATAAAAGCATGAAGGCATACATCCATAAACTGAGGCAGAAAGCCTAAATGAAAACTAAAGTGAATTCCTGTGTCTTGTCACAAAGTAATGAGAAACTAGGGCTTTTATTCATAGTGGCGGAAGATACATTTGCTCTCAATCTCTTTTTAGCAGTAAATGCTTCACTGATATATCATATCAAATTTGAACAGAAATATTTGTGCTCTACATTATGGCAAGGCTTTGGGAATTACTATATGGTTGAATGGATTCTATGAAGGTTTATAGCAAGTATGGTTACAGTTATTATATTTAATCATAATATATCTAATGCATTGCATTTTGCTCAGCTCAATGGCTTAACGTAGCAATTTATGTTGTGTAAAAACAGTGGTATATCTTTTATTGGAGGAAATTACTAATAATAGAATTCTGCCCTATTATTTAAATGCCTTTATACTTGAGAGTTAAAAGTGTTGTTTATTCAGGCAAATAAAACACTGAGAATCTTATAACTATTTTGGAACTATAGTATATGTGTGTAAATTCAATTTTACATTCAAAAGTAATAATAGTTGTCTATATTACCTAAAATTCAACCCTAATAATATTTAACATGCTCCAACAATGTGGAGGAAGGACATGGCCTTCAGTTCAGAAGAGGGAAGATGAACAAAATGTTCAAACTTCATTATTTTACAAAAACATTTTTTGAATATGTCAAGAGATTTCCTGCGGAAGCCGTAGAGACAGATTTTGGCATCAAATTTGAGACAACTATTTGGCAAAGAATTCAGTTGATAGTGCAGATAAGGATTACTTATTATTGGTATCACTTGGGTGTGATGGATCACAATAGTATTTTCCCATCCTGTACAATGCTCTGCCCTTATTAGTTACTCGTAAGCATACATTGACAGATTCCCTACACTTAGCCAACAAACCACAGTAGAGCTTAGCTCATCAGAACATTTTCCACATTGGGTTCTTTCTTATACCAATTGCAAATGTTTTTCCTCTGGAACTTTATAATGATAAAAAGTTTGCATTATTTAGGGCTTAAAGTATATTCTGTGAAGCACTTTGAAACGTCTAGAAGATGTGAAAATGCAAGGATTATTATATTATTATTATCATAAAACAAGCACCATTGAAACAGTCTGAATAGAATAAGCCCGAAAACCTTTGTTTTCTTTTACTCTCAAATGTTGGCCAGAACAAAACAAGAGAGAATGGTATGATGACCATTAAAGGGCAATATTTATTTTCATTTTTGACCTAATCTGAATTTAGTCATTGGGTAGAAACTGATTATTAACATCAAATTTTATTATACATATAAATGGAGAAACAAATCCTTTCACCAATGTCATGTTAATTAGAAATGCGCATGAGGAGATACAACATGTAACAACAAATGGTTATAATAGTTGGTTCAAAGCAGCCAAGAATGCCATGGGTGGCAAAGAATAACAACATCAGCTTTATATAGTGCCCTTCACACCGGGCAGCACTTTTGAGCATTTGAAAAAAGTGGAAGGAAGGGAGTGGGAGTTCAGTAAGATTTATTGAGGCACATTCACAATTGGGAAAATGTGTGGGAAAATGATATGGAAACAACAGTGGAAAGGTACTACTGTATTAGGGACAGTAAACACCTATCCTATATGCCCTTATATAGGTATAAATAATGAATTTGGAATTTGGGGTCGGATGATAAAACAGAAAAAGTTGCCTGAGCAGTGAGTTTCCTTCATTACTGAGTTGCCCATAAGGTGAGGTTCAAATGCAGTTGCGTGCTCAATTTATTTCCTTAAACCTCAGTTATTAAATTCTAAACATAACTTATTGCTCTGCTTAAACCGTGTGAGTAGTAAGATTTAAATAATTTTTTGTGCCAACTGCAGAGTTTCTTTCTTGGTAAATTTAAGTGATAGATTTTCAGTACCAGCACAAGACAATTTCAGACTAACAACTGAAATATATTGATTTGAAGCTCATAAAGTCTAATGAATCTCATTAATCAAAAGATTTAAAAGTGATTGGTGTACATTGACTTTTTTTTCCCTCGTGGAAGTGTTTACTGAAATACAGTAACACTGACTTATGCTTAAGTGCTTTTAAATCCTGAGGTATTGAAGGACTATTACTTTGAAATCTTTGTGACATAGGTTGCAAAGAAATTCATGAAGCTGTTTTTTGGTGTTTCAGTTTCTGAAAGAAAAGAGAGTAAAATAGCCTTTGGCTTCTGGACAAGTGTAAACTTCTCTCAGTCAACCTACTGGGGGAGTGCAAGTGAGTGGAAGATGCAAACCCTCTACTCCTTTTATCGTGCTCTATGCAATTAAGTGCTTGCTGTGTACAGTTAATTGCTTTCACTGTGATTTTTAGCTCACATTTCAAGATCCAGCTCTTCCTTTTAGATGGTGTCCCTATTTGGGACATTTATTAGCTTTGGCTGTTTTATGCTTCCATTTACATGTGTGCTACATCCTTGTGCACTTTCTCAAATAAATTTGCTTCTCAAATACTAGTTTAAATCAGACAACAGCAACAACTGCCAACAACAAATTGCATTTACATGGCGCCTTTCCTATTGGTAGGACATCCCAAGACTTTTACAGTGCAAGAAATTATTTAGACTTTTCTTGCTTCATGTGAGTCCAAATGTAAACAGTTCAATACTGTTATTTACATGAATGTGCATGGAGAAATGTGTGACTAATGTATGAAATCATTTTCTAAGAGCTGTTAAATTGGTATATAACAATGCAGGTAGGATTATTCTTTCATTCTCTACAATGGTAGCGGTTCTATTGATATTTCCATCAGGGAGTGTCAGGGAGAGAGGACTGACTGTACATTTTCAGTCGTTGCACTAATGAAACAATATTACAATAATAACGCCAGTCAAACATAAGAAGAGCTATATTACTGTAATATTAACCCTATCACTCTCAAATAACATGTTTTGTTATGTCTGAGTCCTCATTCATGTTACACATTTGGCAGAGAATGACTGGAAAAATCAAGTTGATTTGCTGCCAAGCTATCAGTATAAATGCAACGTCAATCAATGGTACTGGGTTTCCACTCCACCTCTGTAAAGTGCTTTGAGACATTATACTATGTGAAAGACACAATATAAATGAAAATTCTTGCTGTTGCAGGCCTGATAACATTTCTCTATCTGTGGCCCATAGAAAGACTACTGCATGACTTATTTGATCTATTATATTGTATGCCGATGACATTTGAAAGCCCACCTCCTAGTGGTCATTGATATTCAATGTCTATTACTGATCAATGGGGATGGCACCGAATGTGCAATTTAAAGGGGGCATTAGTAAAGTCACTCTTTGTGACTTGAATAAGCCTTTGTGCTCTGATCAGATCAAAAGACCTCAAAAATATTCAGAGATAAAAATTCAATAAAATCACATTGAGGAGGCAACTTGATAGCTTAAATGAGACAATTCTATAACGGATTTGCCTACAATTCAGTAAAATTCTATATCCTCAGTTTAACATCATTAGGTAAACTATATCCCACACTTGATTGAAATTACATAAATGCTCACAGTTATAATAGCACCTTCTAGCACAACAAAAAGAACCGGAGAATAATACGTCATGATCTGATTTGTTGGTATTGGCAGTGAAGTACTTTGTAACTTTTTATAGCTTTGCAATGAATGATTTAATCTTTTTTATGACCTGCTCAAACATTCAATTGAAGATTGTTGAATCACTTGTTGAATGAAAGTAACATTTCATAAAAACAATAGTTTGAAGAGAAAGGGTACGTAAGGGGAAGGTTATAAAACCTGTCAAACTTTGGCTTTTAATAGCTGCAGCTGGAAGGAAATGCTGAAAATTACGACTGTCGGAGTCATTTAAAACATACAGTGAAAAAAATACATATTGTGTCTGGTGTTTAGAGCGCAGTTCAAGTGCAATTCCACATGTATCACAATTTTCTTCTGAGTTCTTGTGAAATTGCTATTTTTAGAGCCTATTTGTGCTGATTTATGAACTTGCACAAATATGTGCTCAATTTCTGTGCAAAATACAGATTGTTTGCCATAAAAATGTACGAGTAGCCCATCGGACCATTCTCTTAGCAATTGGGGTTTTAAAATTGTCACACAATCTTTTCATCATGTTGAAGTGGTGGGAGGGGCATGGTGGAGAGGTCACAGGGGGAAGAAATTATGATCTTTATCAGTGGACAACTCGAGAGGTTTTGTAACATCAATAAATGGTTAAAAAATAATTGAATGCATGTCACTGTGTGCCATTTTACTCACAGCCTAGACTGACACTCCAGTTGGGTAGTACCGTGCTTTGGATGAGACATTAAACCAAGGTCTTGTCTGCCTGTTCAGGTGGACATTAAATAAGAAAGTGAGTTTCTCCCATGACATCTTTCACATTGGGAGAATGTCCCAAGGCGCTGGAGAGACAGTATTCCAGACCCGAGCTGTGAGTAGGGAGGGTGGAGGGCAAGGGAGGAAGGAGGTTGATTGAAGGCATGGTCAAAGTGGAGGGCCTTGAGTTGGGTCTTGAAGGAACCAAGGGATGGGGAGAGAACAGAGGAACTGTGGGATGGAGTTCCAGAGGGTGGGGGCAGTATGGCTGAAGGCCCACCCACCAGTGCTGCTGCGGGTGAGGCAGGGGATGTAAAGCAGGCCAGAGCCCACCGAGCGGAGGGAGCGGGCAGGTTGGTCAGGGGTTAGGAGATTGCAGAGGGAGGGTGGGGGAATGAAGTCATGGAGGGTTTTAAATGTGAAGACCTGGATCATGAACTGTATCCTTTGTGTGTTGGGTGAGAGTGGGGGTGATGGTGGTCATGGAGCCTAGTGGGGGAGACGACACGGGTTGCAGAGTTCTGGATGTTCTGCAATCCATGGAGGGCTGAGTTGGGGAGGCCAATTAGCAAGGAGTTTGCATAGTCAAACCTGGATGTTATGAATGCATGTATAAGAATTTCAACAGTCTGTGATGTGAGAAAGTGGTGGAGCCGGGCAATGTTAGGCAGGTAGTGTAAGGCAGATCAGGTCATGGTATGTATGTAGGGTAGAAAGAATCCATTAGTACTTCAACATGTCACAAATTCAGGCGGACACAAGTATAAGTATACCACAGAGTGTAAAGCATACTTCCAGACTCATCTTCACTCTACATCCTTTGTGCCAAAGCACCCATTTAAAGAATAATTTCTCGGACATTTACAGAGATAGCTAAATACATCTGTTATCTGACAGCAGCAATTCAATTGCTCAGTAATATGTGTGCTGCCTAAAATGATATGCATCAGCCCTGACCTGCACATACTGAAAGTGAAACACAGTCTCAAAAGGAGAAACAGCAGCAGCACCACCTAATGGCTTTGGAGGCTTTGATGCTTCAAACACATCCCATTGGTGGGAGCTTCAGATATCAGAGCACACACATTGACCAAGTCATGGCGAGGTGTAATATGCAGATTCAATTAGAAAGCTGTAATGTATCAATGAGGAATTTACCCAGATATAATCAGCATTGGGTCACACCTCCCCAATCATCATCTTCTATGCTGATGTTCATGAAACCAGGTAATGCATTCCATTTCCCACTCATAGATTCAGTTGTCCGTTTGTGGAATCCATGTACTGTACATGTATCATTTTTAAGCTTGAACCGCAAATCCGATCCCAGTGTCATTGTTTCATAACAGGGTGGGAGGGTGGAGGGCAGGGAGGGTTGCGTTATCAAGTGTGGTGAAAGTAGTTGTGAATACACACCAATGTTATTGCACCAGGAAACACCCCGTAAACATCTATGAGGTGCAAGACCAATTTAGCTGGAAGTGTTGGCCCAGATCCCAGGAGTTAGAAACTCCTTTCCCTTTTTGAATAGTGCCATGGGATATAATAACTGCTACATGAACAGTTAGACTGGACCTTGGTTTAAAGCCTTGCATTCAAGATTGCACCTGTGACACTGTACTCCATGCCCTGGTGTGGAACTTGAATTCAGGGCTTTGTAACACAGAAACTACTATCAACAATACCAAACATTTTGTTTTGTAATAAACAGAGGAAATTTGTGTCTGGTGTTATACAGAACCGACGTGTGAAAATGTTGCATTCAGAATTTTTTAATGTAAGAGAGAAACAGTTTATTGTCTGAAGCTGGATTTCCTTTTTTGTTTGATTGGTGGTTTACAGAACATTTTCAGATTTTTGGAATAATATGCATTGATTTCAGTATTGCTTATTCATACTGATGAGTTTCTGCATCAACATTGATTGTGCTAATTGTTGTTGCAGTTTCAATGGAACCAGCCCCTTCCCAAGGTCCTCAATTGTTTTGATAGCCTTGACTACTATTCAGTTGGGTAAAGGAGAATCCTAAAGAGCTGCTATCCTCTCTGGTAGATACTTGAGCTGTGGTTCATGAAATTGAAAAATAAAACTCGACCTTGTAGGTTCCAAAGCCCCTTTGTGTGTGTTTGCAGGAAACTTCTTTTTTCAGAATTGCAAGTCAATAAATGATTACACTTAACAGCTTTCTCCCCCTCCTTTTGTCTTTACAGGGTCTCTTCATCTTCCTGATATATGGAGTATACAACACAGAGGTGAGGCTAGTTAATGTCTCAAGGCTGACAGTCTGGATGAGGGAAGTGACAGGCTTCTGATCTCACTGAGGGACAGAGTATCTTGTCGCATGAGTATCCTACTGCCCTTCATGCCTGGACTGGCCCATATGCATTCTGCTTTACCATTAAACACTGACAACCAGCTAGAAAAGGATACATTTCTCATCGTCATTGCTAATAATTCAGACTTTTTTTTTATTTTTCAAGTTACTTAAGTTTACCAAGTGTTAACTTTTCAGAGAGGTGGGCAGATGAACAGCCACATGGTCATCCGGGCTAAAATGCCTTTTTACACTTTTCAAGGAAAACTTTGAAAGTTATTCTAAGGAAACGAGAAATAATATTTAGACTCTTGTGAGGTTTTTGTTTTTTATTTGCTTCTGGGGAGTTGGATATTGTTTGTTGATTCATATTGGGATTGAGATTTGCAAAACACTGCTGTATTCTGCTCCCAAATTGAATGCAAATGTATTTTTAGTGCATTATGGATTCAATTGTTTTGAGTTATTTTTCGCTTTGCAAATCTCAGTCGGAATTGTTTTAACCGAGTAACAATTTGAGAAATTTATGTGTTATTTAAATTGGAAGACTGCGGTGTATTTAACCTTAGCCGTGGCCAATCCCACTCTGATTGGCTTACAGAACCAATCCTAAGGATATCCTGAGGTGCCATATTTAAACACAAAAGTCTGTCCTCATTGTCTTCAACATTTTGAAACAGTGATTGAGTAGGAACAACATACTTGTGCATGGGTTGTAGCAAAGAATTGAGGATAAACCAGGCAATTGAAGGACGACACCTGGGGTATCATCCTTCAATCCTCTGGCCTATTCTCAATTCCCCTGTAGAGTACACGGGGGTTATTGGTTAATTCATCACTGAAGGTTATTCTCTTACTGCCACTGAGCACTATTCTTCACATATGTCAAATATAGCTCCTTTCTAAGCATAGCTCTATTGAACTGACTTTTGAATGAGTGGACTAACTCTGAAGAATACCTACAAGGATGGTGAAGCGTTCAATTCAATTGGAATAAAGGGCTACCGTATAAGCATTGAAAATACAAAATACGGTACGTTAAAGTCTATTTTATATTGAAGATCAAAGTAACTTAATGGAAAAATCACCCTCAAAGTCCACAACCACAACTTAAAAAGACTAGAAGACATTCATTATGTAATTACTGTTAATTTATTAAGGGTGATTGAACAATTACACAATGTAAAATAGGTAAAATTACTACCATACAACTTTCAATGATATATGAGAATTCGATGTGAGTGCCTGTTTTTAGATGCAGCAAGAAACTACTTCTTGTTTATTGACATTGCAGAAGAGCAGCAAATACCAGATAAATTGATAACAGAAGGCGGACAGTCCATTTGAAATTTATCATGATTTTCTGTTTATACAAACATTTGGGAAAATGTTCTGATCTTGTATGTTTGCTCTTTTGATTTATGGGGAATGGAGGACTGAGGGGAGTTTGTAATTGTGTTCTGTAAGCTTCTGTTTGTTGAATTTTCACTATAGGCTTGCAATGTGCCTTAGCATGAGAAATGTTGTTGTATCATATTTAAATTAGATAGAAGTTTGAAGTGAGAAGTTTTATAGGTTTAAATTCATATACAGTCAGTCTTCAAATGGTTTAAATTCAACTTAACAATCACATCCCAAGACTATTACAGTTTTTAGACATAGATGTGAGATTATATGTTCCACTAACGGAGACAGGTCTCTCATAACCCATGACAGGTAGGTACCTCCGTGATGTGATATCAATGCATGTGTTATGGTCCTTTTAAATAAAATGTGTAGCAGACATTCATTATAGAAATGAGTTTCTCATGAGAATTGATTGCTCTTCTGGGAATGGAGTGAGTTACCCATGGAAATTGTTAACAAGACCGGTCAGAACATTGGTCATTTACAAGGGCAGCTGGCTGAGAATAAATATTGATGCATGTGAGTTTAAGCAATTTAGGGCAAAAGGTTGAGGTATGAACCACAGGAATTTATGGTTTTAACAGCAATGGATAACATACAGAATAATGAATAGCAAGGAGTGATTACAAGGCTGTAATCCAACCGAGAGGCCAGATGACATCATAAACCACGAGAGTGAAGCTTGAGTGGTTTATAAATGCCATCTGAACCCCAAGATTAGATTACAGCCTTGAAATCACTCTTTTCCATGTTAATATTTGCAGGAGTGGCTGGATGTTTTCATCTGTCATCATGTTTGTTAGGGTTACTATTCTCTGCCACCGTCTTGTCTCTGGAAATTGTACAAGTTAAGAAGTTGTCCGATATGTTTCACGTTGCCATGCGACAGTTTATTTTAACGTTTAGTTAGTAAAAGCGCCTCTCTCCTTATCAGTAATAGTGATGAGTAGTGATTTTATAAATAGGACAGCAGAAGTTTCTTTTGATGCTATAGTTTTTGACTTGTCTGTTCATTTCTGAGCTAAACTGACAGCTGGAAGCAGAATGGTACTAAAGTATTCGTGACACAATTACTGGAATTAAAACACAGACATCTTATGGTTCAGTACATGTTTTAACATTTGTAATTCTTTTAAAAACGTGCTGTGTTTTTTTTGCTTGACTGTTTTATTCTTTTTGTACACAATTCAGTGCGTGTTTAGTCAAATATCTAATCTGGTAATATGCTACTTGCCCTTCCAGGGCCAGTTTACTAATCAGGGATCTGGGTAAAGGATAATATCTGAACCCAAATTTGTCCTCCACCCTCCTTGATCCCGAACCCTAGCTTGCGTACAAATCCCTGACACTCCAGTACCTTAGGACATCTTCCTGACATGAATGGCATTGTACAGTACAAATGTAACTTTGTATTGTACCTGTGGACCTGCAGTTTTCTTTTTAATCAGTTCATCCTTGTGAAGGCTCATCTTACGTTCACTTTAGCTTCTCTTTTGATATGGATTTTATTGACTTTGAAATAATAAAGAGAAGATTCTCTGGGATTTGAACCAAGAGTTCTTAATGTTCTGATTAATTACACACTATAGCAAAGACAAACTTGCCAGTTTATTCATATCTGGTGGCTTGAGTATATCTGAGTCCCAGCTCTTGCAGATATAAACTATGTACACTCATTGTCTGTCATAGCAGAGCATTGGCTATTTGCTTGGATATCCTTGATTGATGATACTAGATCCCGTTTGCATTTGTTTAGCATTTCAGATGGGTAAAATAGGCATATAAAATAGCACACAACCATGCATAACTATGTCGTAGCAAATATGGTGCGTGTCCCATAAACAGTGCAAACCTATGTGAGACCTTTGCACGTGATGAGAGAGTTCTGTACAGACCAGTATCGATCTTTTGTGTGGTGGACATTTCTTATCCTAGTGGCGTTCTGTCCTTTATTAGACACAAGTCAATTCTCGGTGTGCAATATGTTGGGTCTCGTATTCCTTTACGTTTGCAGATGAAAGAGAACACAAACATGTTGATTCTTTTTATTTTTGGACAACCTGGCCTGTATACCTCTTCCACTGAGGTTTCGAGTGGTCGTTGGCACCTACAACAAGGGGACGGAAATGCTATGGTGTATACTCACATGAGTGAAAAGGGTCAGAAAGGTCCATTTTGTTTGTAAGGAGAGAATGATGTCACTCACAGCTGCAATTGTTTCCTTTCTGGTTGCAGTTCCATGCAGATCGCATAAATCTGGTATCTGGGGCACCTAGATAAGCATGCATAACTGAGATAAAATGCCCTTATGACAGAAGATCCAATTAATCCAAAAGAATAATTGTACAGAACGAGAAAACTGAACACAAACATGTTTGTACAAGCAAGCTGCTTCAGTGTTTAAGAAGCACCTACTGTATTATCTTGGGGGGAAAAATCCAGTTGTCTCAGACTATCTTGCAGAGAATAGTAGCCATTTGGATCTGTTTTAACTATTGCACTCATTATTTAACATATCGGCGTTATTAAGATGAATCAATCCTGATCCCTTTTTGATGTAAAGACTTGTATGTTTTCCATATACCAGACAGACCCATTGCGCAACTTGAAAGAAAACACTTACAGATCATAGAGTCATAGGATTATACAGCACTGAAGGAAGCCATTCGGCTTGTCTTGTCTGATCTGGCTCTTTGATAAGAGCTGTCCAAATCAATTCCACTCGCTCCTCATAGCCCTGCAAACCTGTCCTCCCCAAATAACGAATTACTTGTCTTTTAAAAGTTGTTATTGAATTGTCTTCCAACATCATTTCAGACAATGTATTCCAAATCCGAAAAGCTTGCTGTGTGAAAACATTTCTCCTCACCTACCCTCTGTTTGTTTCAACAATTATTTTAAATGTATGTCCTCAGGTTACTACTCCCTCACCAATGGAAATAGTTTCTCCTTATTCACCCTATCAAATCTCTTCATAATTTTTAAAACTTCTGTTAAATTGCCTCTTAACTTTCACTGCTCCAAGGAGAATAATCCTAATTTCTCTAGCCTCTCCTGATAACTAAAATCCCTCATTCCTGGTGCCATCCTGGTAAATCTACTTTGCACCCACTCCAATGCTTTGACATCCTTCCTAATGTGATCACACAACTGAAAACAGTACTCCAGCTGAGGCCTAACCAATCTTTTATATTGGTTCATCGTAACTTCCTGACTTTTGTATTCTATGCCTCTATTTATAAGTCTAGTATCCCATATGCTAATTAAATGACACAACAACAACAGCAACAAAATTACATTTGTATAGCGCCTAATGTTGGGAGGACATCCCAAGGCTTTCGATAGTCAGTGTTTCGGAACTGAGCTGGCGTCAGGATTGGGGAGTTTGGAAGGAAAGGAGGTGAACTTTTTATCTACCTATCCTGCCACCTTCAATGATTTATTTATATGATGCCCCAGGTTCCTCTGTTACTTCACTCCCTTTAAGATTTTACAATGTAGCTTATGTTGCCTCTCCACATTCTTCCTTCCAAAATGCATCAATTTGCATTTATCCACATTAAACTTAATCTGCTACTGGTCTGCCTATTTTACCAGTCTGCACAGTGTTGGGCCTTAGCTTGTTAGAAATAACTTATTCACGTCTGCATTCATACTCACCATGGATTAGGTTTGTTTATTAGTACCGTTTGCTAGCATGTACCCTTCACTCTTGATGCTCTAATAATTAGTAAATTATTGGATGTTTTTACCTGAGGTTGATGGCTTACCAGTGAGCGTCTGCAAAGGAATAACATCCATCACATTTATACTAACACAGATGTGAAAATTAAATTAGTCTATTGTCCACAGTTTTAAGTGGATGCCAACAAGATGTAATTGTAATTCAATGTATCCCAAATACAAGAATACTAGTTGAGATTACTTGTGGAGTCCTGTAGCGTATTGGTTAGACGACTGGCTTTGCAAGCGAGCGGACCTGGGTGCGATTATCTGCCAGGTGAATCATTGGGTAAGTTTCCTTACTCTACATGCCTCTGTTTACTGAGCAGTTAGTCTCAAATACAGTTGTTGGTTGATTGGTGAATCGCTTTTCTGGGAGTAATAGTCCATTCAAAATAGATAAATAATAATAATTTGGTCACTTAATCCCCGACCGTTTGTGGGCCATTGCTGAAGCAGTTTGAGACTTCTCAAGGATGTGATAAGATCAAATGCAAGGACTGTTATTATTAAGACACAGAGATGGCAAATTTTAGTACAGTAGATTTTGATTGTTGCATGGATCATGGTCCTTCACATTTAAACATACTGTAAATTTAACAGTAGACAAGCTTTTAGGCATCCAATGGACTTAGCAGGAAAATGCACATCATTCATGTTGTGTTAAAGTAGTCTACACCATTATGTTTTATATTGTTTGTGCTGTTGATGGATATCCATTACCTCATGTTTTTAATGTATAATGCACTTGCTTGATGGAAGTTTTACCTGGCTGTTGAATTATGAGAACCAAATTATGGACACAGATCAATAAATAAGTTATAAACACCACATTACTTGATCACATTTTAACATTTAATTTTGCTCTGTTATGAAACATACCTGTATGTAAGAACTTAAAAATGATTTCTTTCCTTGATCAGCCGGCAGGATGGATACTAAGGACTGTTTATGCTACTTTTGGTTGCAGTGTCAAAGAATTTTAATAATAATAATCATCCTTGCATTTGATATAGTGCTTTTCACATCTTCTAAACGTCTCAAAGCGCTTTACAGAATATATTGTAAAGTGAATTGACTGTGTATTTGTGGACAAAATGTGGAATGAATTGACCACAGCAGTGTCCCACAAACAGTCATGGATTGAAAAGACCAATTTATTATTTTTTTAAGGTATGGATATGGAACAAGTTTTACCGTGACAGCGTTACCAACTGGTTTGGATGTTTCTGAGTATTTTAGGTGCTTTATGATAGTTTTATTATTATTATTACATGTCTGACTGAGCAGACATGGGCAAGTTATTGAAATGCTCGGTGAAGCTCTTTGAGATGTCTCAATGGTGTGAAAAGATGATATATCAAATGCACGGATTATTATTATTTGGTGGTGGGTTCTGGTGAGTAATCATAACATGTACATCAATCAATCAATCAATCAATCAATTTGCAGAGGGCTGTGGAATGAATGTTGGGAAAACTAGCAGTTTTAGTGCAGTTGATTTCTTTACAGGCTGCCATCAGACCACCTATCAACAGTGCTCTGTACTTAAAACTAGTTCTGCAGAAGCAACAGAGTAGAATATTCACTGTCCATTAGGAACAGGATAGCATGAGAAATTCAGAGCACTCCTGCTTCCATTCAAGGGTAATAACGGGACAGAGATGACTATATTTCTTTAAATACCAAAGCTGATTACTGATGGGTCATAAAAACATAATGAATAATATAGTATATGATACAATATTGCTTGCATTTGATATAGCACCAATATACATCAGGATATCAGTAAAGCGTTTCAAGGATTTATTGTTAAGTGCAGTACTATAGCAAATGTAGTAACCGATTTGGACAGTAAATGAAAAGGCATGAAAAGGCATGAAAGGAAGGACAACAACAACAAATTACATTTGTATAGCGCTATTCATATCAGGAGGACATCCCAAGGTGATGGACCCAGTCAGGGATCCGCACCTGAGCTAGTGATTGGTATCAGTAGGGATGGAGGGTGAGGAGGGTAGGGGTAGGAGGGTGACCAAAGGCACGGTCGAAGAGAAGGATCTTGAGACGGGTCTTGAAGCAAGCAAGCAAGGGAGGGTGTGAGGCGGAGGGATGGTGTTTCAGTGGGTGGGGGCAGTGAGGCTGAAGCCCTGATCACCAATTGATTGTTGCTCAGGCCATCAGGTGCCAGGACACTTTTCTAGTTGTGCCATGGAGTCTTTAACATCCATCCGAACAGGTAGAAAGGACCCAGGTTAAACATCTCATCCAAAGGACGGCACTTTCAACAAGGCAGCAGATTGCCAGCATTGAATTGGAGTGTAACCATGACTATGTGAGTTCACGAACCAAAGTAGGACTTGAACCCAACAACCTTCTGATTCAGAGGTGAGAGTGCCTCAACTGAGCCATGTTGACATGCAACATCAAAGCTATCACACTGAGCTTTGAGTGCTGTAGATTTACCATTCTATTCTTCACCACTAGATAGATCTCCTGTGCCTTTGATGTAACATTTGCTAGTTTTAGTTCTGAGAATTACAAAGAATAACATATTTAGTGACCATATGTGAAACTTTGAGGTGCAACGATCTTGAACCTTTTCAGAGCTAATCAATGTCACCTTGACCTTGTGTTATTTTCAAAACCAGTATAAAATTGTGTTTAACAAATTCATTTCTCTTTACCAAATACTATACATTAGCATTGTTATAAACTTGTGGTATAAAAAAAATTATGATAATGTATTTATTATTTTGTCTATTTTAACAGTATTTTGTCAGTTCTATTTAGTAAATTGGCAAATTTATTTTACCCTTTTAAATCCTGTCACAGCCAAACTAGTTTAGTGGTAAATGCTTCATCAAAGATCCTGTTATGACTGCCAGTAAGAACTGGAAGGAGCAGATCAGAGCAAAGACTGAAATTCTCTCATTACTTTTCCACCAATTCTTAGGTTCTGTTACAATCTTACAATGATGGTGGGTGTGATTTTCTGACGTAGCCTAAACGAGAGGAAAGTCTATGTTTTCAAGAAAAGTACTTCTGAGGTTTCTGACTTTAAATATTTCTAAACAAGATTTCTTAATAAGGAATTGTGTAAATGGCACTCCTTCTGGAAATCAGGATAAAGATCTGCTGACCAATTGGAACTTTGCTCCGTTGAGATCTATTTCTGGAGTGGAGTTCCCATAGTTTGACTGGAATTCAAGTGATTGATTCAGCTTGGTCATAGTTTAACCTGCATCCAATGAATTGGCTAATAAATGAAGCGCTTTGAGACGTTTCAAGGATGTGATGTCTAATGAAATGCAGCGATTATTATTATTATAAATGACGAGCATGACACAAAATTAAACCAAATTTATCCATGTCTAATGATCATTAGTCAATAATTATATTTGAAGGAGAACACTCCGCTAATCCATCTTTGGTAATGGACTAAAGCCCAAATCATATACAGTATACAGATTTAGGACAATACAGAAACCCCAGTAGGACAAACAGAAAGGATACAGCTTCAAGCAGGAAGCTCATTATTATAATGGCAATTGTTTTTTCGATGGAATGTATGCTAAGCTAACCTTTGTCAGAGATATTTTTAATGTTCCTTCAGCTGGGAGCAAAAATTCAGGCATGATACATCATATTTGCCTCCTGGGTACAAGGAAGGTACTTCACATACAGTACAGGTATCCCGCCCCAACTGCAGCCTCGTCAACCGTGAAACTCATGCATCCATGGTTTGCTAAATATGACAACCCTTGCTAACCACAGCTTATAACTCTTGCTTATCCACGGATTTTTAATACTAACACTAATGTTTAGCGCTAGGATCCAGTTGCATCAAGCAGCCTCGATGTCGCTTCACGCTAGCGTATAGTGCTAGGACCCAGTTGCGATGTTGCTATCAACCAGCGACAACGCTTCTCTTTTAGGATTAAGGTAAATACAGTAACATGAATTTATTGTTGCTTCTCTGCATCCTCTCTCTCTGTGTGTAACTGTATCTTTCTCTGACTCACCCCTCTATTTCACCTTCTCTTCCCCCCACCCCAGTTCTCTCTCTCACCTTCTCTCTATTTCACTTTCTCTTCCCCCCACCACCCACTCCCCCTCTCTCTCTCTCTGTCTTTATTAGTCAATCAGACAGCCCCACCAACCCTCTGTGTCATCCACAACACCTTCTCTGTTGATTTCTCTCTCTCTCTCTCTCTCTCTCTCTCTCTCTGTAGATCAGTCGGACAGCACCCCCCAGCCCTCCATGTCAACCCCCCACCACCACCCCCACCCTCCGTATATGTCTCTCTCTCTCTCTTTCTCTCTCTGTAGACCAGTCAGTCAGTCAGACAGCCTCACGGATTGTTACAGATGCACCTAAACTTACTCCCTCTATCCCCATGTATGTTAGAACTGTATGTGTTTTATTTGTGTTTAGTTCTACGAAATGCAAACTTACTTCTTCCCCTATCTCCATGTTTCCCATAGGCCCCTGCATTTTCCAACTGTGATTTTACCAACCGCGGAGGTTTAGAGGAACATATCCCCCGCGGTTGGGGAGGGATACCTGTATATCTTTTTGAGAACTATTTTGTAGTGATCTTAGCAGGTTAATGTTTTAAGCACTGGTATTCTTCTAAATGTTTGTGTTGACAATGCTTTTAATTTCTTTGTAACAATTTCCCCCCCTCAAAAGATAGCAGTGCAATAAATGTTACAAAATACGTCGGTACAGTATTTCCAAACTGTTCAGATTTAACTCCAATCAAGGATTTCCCATTATCTGCAGATTTCTTTAGTTTGAGGAATCGTTCTAAGGTATTTCAACGCATCTGTTTGCATTGCCACAACATGGGTTTGAAAAGGTACAGATCTTGGTAGAGTTAAGTTTATAAGGGCAAAATCTATTAGAAATTCACAGTGCCAAGGTTTGTAGTTCACTTATTGGTTCCACAATACTGCACAATACACTCAAGCCATCCTGGCTGATAAAGGATACATTACCATCCTTTCGTTGCCAAGGCTAGTGGTTTCCCCTGACGCCAGAATATTAGACGTCACAAACAATAACTGATATTGTTTTACTATCTCTTCATGTGAGTTTCTGCTCCTAATCCCAACTCTCTACTCCAGAGAGAGAGAGAGAGTAGTCATGTATGAAAACACCAGGGAGGGAGAAAAAAAGGTATAGTTCTTGCAGGAATAGTATACAGTGTAGACAAGAAATGAATGCCACTTGGTTTAGATGGATGTGGGATAAATTGCTTTTGTAAGCTCAGACAGGTGTGGCATCATGAGGATATGCTGCAATATGAAGTGTTTCACTGTAGCCGTTAACCTGCATGTGCACACAGCCTATTGTTCCTGTTCATTAACTGCTGCCAAGTCTTTGGCTGGATACACGCAACTTCAATCTGTTCAGCTACAAGTTCTAACCTTGTGTCAATATCCGAGTACACAAGCCTTGCGAATTGAGTGCGCCGGTGAGCTGTCTGTGACACATGAACGCTTAGAGAGAGACCAAAGCAGCCATCTCCTCAGCTTTCACACTCGATATGTCAAGTTCAATTTTCTCCCTTGCATGGTTCACTGTTTTTATTTATGATTTCTAATTCTGCTGTTATTTTTCTTTAAAACGTACGGTTTTGTGGTTCAGCATTGTGTATTCATTTTTATATTATCAGTCAACGGATCAGTAAATAAAATGGGATCCTAATTTTTCCCCATTTATACATGTAACCTGAATGTCATAATATGAATGAAAATAATTGCTGAAACAAGCCTAGAAGGAGATTTTTTATTTTCCCAAAAGGGTAGAGATTGCATGGCTATTAAAAATTAATGTTGGATTATTGTTTTGATTAATTAGATTGACAGAATGAATAATGCATTTTACATTAACAGGAGAGAAGCGTCCCTGGATTTAAATGATACAGGAGAGCTTAGTGCACTCTGTAAAGTAAGCGAAAGAGAGGGAGAAGGAAATATTTTATTATGAAATAGATTTGGATCTTCTGTTTTAGCTACAATTTTTAAACTCATCCCATTTACTTTTTATAGATAATGAAATAACAAAAATCATTTTGAAACTTCAAAATGATTTTTGTTATTTAGTTATATATAAACAGTATTCTGTGTTTTTTTTAACCGATAACACTGTGATTCTAGTTAAATCTGATATTGTAAAATGCATCTGATTTTCCTTCTTTGATGCAAAGTTTTGCTCATTACCCTGCATGCTAGAGGACTTTACCTGATTGGTTAGTGCTATAGCTTTCCTATATAAAACAAGGTTAATGGATTATTAGGTACTTCTGATGAGTTTAGTTAATGGTATTTATTTACTCAATTACATGGTAAACATCCGTTGTTTGCTGCTGCTCTTATAGTTTTAGGTTGTTGCAAGAAAATGTTACATTTCATAGTAACAAAGGGTCGTTCCCTGCTAAACATTACTTTCCTCTCAGCTCTTGCTTCATCCTTCCGTGATCCCAATGGGAAAATGTCATTCTATTTAGACGAGTGCAATCGGTTAGCTGTAGTATCGTTTCTGAAGGCACACAGTGTTCGTTCAAAGATGGCTGAGGTTTCCAGTTGAAATATGAACGCTGAAATCATCTTGTTTATATCCTTTTGCAGGTAAGGAGTACAATCAAAAGAATAAAGGAGAGAAGAAAAGCACTGAACTTTTCAGTAAGTAAACTATGCTGCCCTTAACGATCTATTGTTAACTTTAATTATGATAGTTAAATTATTTCAAACTTTTTTTTATTGCGAGTCAAAGGTTCTCAATCATCAAATGGTTTAGATACAGTTGGGACAATAAATATTTGTTAATTTGGAAACAAAATGAATAAAGGCCTAGGAAGGTGCAGGTTGTCAGATTAGTAGTTTATAGAAGTTCATACAATCCTTATACAGTACTGTACTTTCACAGAGCTTTAAAACACAGTTTGCAGTACATCATTGGATTGCTGCACTAGAGCTATTCTGAGCAGATGTATAATGTTGTAGATTCACAGTGAGAAGCCAATGGCAAGGTTAACAATATCAGTAGCTCTTTAAGTGCTCAAATCTTATTTATAAATAAAAAGAACAACATTGTTGGGACAATTTGAAGAAGCATGTGAGACAACACATGTCAAGGAATGCCACATTACGAAAGATGGCATTGGAATATATTAATCATGAGCGCTAAAGGCCTGAAGTACTTCTGTGACTATTTCAGGAAATACATTCTCTCCTATAGTTTACCAAATGCTAATGCATTATATCAAATGCAAGGATCATCATGACCCCTTCATTAGTATCTGTTCTTTTTAAACTGTCACCCATTTTTAAGCTTTTGTTTTAACAGTGAAATGTATACTGCTTGTAATTTTTATAATCTCCCTGATTATTATTCTCCACATTTTTCTCCATCCCCCACTCCTCCCCTGAGTACTAATGGAGTTAAAGAGGGTGTTTGACAAAACTTGCGTCTGGTATTGCTGCACCTGAGGAGGAATGATCAAACTGCTCAGTTATTCCATTGCAAGCCAGTGTTATTCAGACTCATTTTGTTTCTCTGAGATGATATTGATGCCGGGAAGCAATGTGAAAGAAAAAGAAAAGAGGCAGAGAGATGCAAATGGCTAGATGAGAAGAGGGAGGGAGAAGTAAAAATGAGAGAGAGTGAAGTGTAAAACATCCTGGAGCGGAAGGAAACTAGTAGGCAGTGGAGGGAGAGTGCAAGGGGAGAAGGAAATTTGGCAATAAAACAGATAGCAATGGTAAAGTGAAGGACAGAGTGAGAGAGTGAATGAGCATGGTGTTGGACTGAAGCAAGTGAATTTGGGGCTGGAGGAACACTCATGCAAATTGCAAAGTGGTTGCAGTTGTGAGCCTGAGACTCAGCTCTAAATCACGTCTATAGATACTACATGTGTGGCATAAAGGCTCAGCCTTAAATCACTGCTGCAAATACTACATGTGTGGCACAAAGACACAGAATAATTGCGAGGTATTTTAATTGTTTGTTAAGAAGACGTAATCAAACCACATAATGTCATTACCGTTTTGCGTCCAGTATTTATGTCAGTTTTCCTCAGAAGTCATTTTTGAAAGGGCCTTGCTCTCTGAAACAAAACACAGCCTTAATTTCAATCCCACTCGTGTGCAATTATTGTGAAATTAGTTTGAATACTTGTGAAAACAAAACTTTCAGCATTGCCCTTCGAACAGCTCAACATGGAGACTACATATAACTCAAAGCTTGCTATGAAAAGGGTGATGGATGAATTGATCAGTGTGTCAATTAGTTAATCAATACGTGGTTTCCTAGAGGAAGAAAAGAAACACAGACTGGATAAATATTTTACTACATAAATCCAAAGGGGTGGTTTTCCTCATTAACATAAAAATCAATGCTTGTAGTTCCAGTGAATCACGTTTTTTTTGACGATGGAACAGGAAAGACGCAGTCAAGTTTGTTATCAAGCCACAAAGTTTTCAATCCTGTTTTAACACTGTCCTTTGGTATTAACGTGTCAACACTGTATTTATGCTTGCTGCTGCAAGCAGAGATCACGTACTTCAGTGAACTGGTTTAAAAATAGTTAATAGGAGCTACAGCACGACTTGTCCATTATGAATGATCACATTAGCTCGACCCAAGTTGTCATGCTTTATGAGAGCAGGCAGTTTGTCCCAGACTGCAGCCACAGCAGGTAATTTGAAATGAAATGAGACAGTTTCTACAGCCAGATTGATTTGGGAATCTTGCATGTTTTCCCCTTTGACCCCTGACAGGTTGACACTACAAAGATTGTGACTTGTAAAAAATGATCAGTCAGTAATATATTTAGACCGCTGACATACTATCGGTAACACAAAGTGATTTTCCATCTTTTCAAGGGGGTGGCCATGAGGGAAGGCAATATTTTTTAGAAAAATATTATTTCTATGCTTGATATTTTCCCTCCCATTTTCTCCCTGTTTGAGATGCTGACCGTCATGAGATGCTTTTGCCATTGGGAATTTGGGAGAACCAGGGCTAATACTAATGGACATTTCTGCGATCAGCGCTTGTCAGCGGTCAATCAGAATGTGCCATAAATGACAATTACAAATACATTATAGTCAGAATGTTGCCTTTTTTGTGATTTTTAATACTTTCTTTTTGGTGCTGTTGTTATTAATTTCCCCCTCGTAAGGCAGATTCTCATTCTCTGCACTACTTCTTTCCCAAGAGGGCAGGCAGGTCACTGGCAGTACTGCTCGGAGATGTGTGAGGCTAACCTAGGGTGACTTGATCTGTAATATTCCCTGTTGAACAGTAACTAGACCTGATGATATGACTGAGTTCAAGACCTTGCCACATGGGTCTGAACCTCCTTCTTACCAGCCCTTGTCAGGAAAGGTAATTTGGAGAAGCTCTGAGGAGATTGCTTAATTAATTTAAAACTAGCATGAATTAACTATAGTGTGGGGGTGTATTTCTCCATTATGGTTTTCATGCGATGTAAAATATACAATGAATAAACAAAGCCTTTCACAGTGGGCAGGAGGCAAATTAATAAATAATCATTGAGTAGGCTTATGGACAGGATATTTTATACCCCTGTGTCCATTTACAGAGATAATGGGGACTAATGTTCAGTAATCACACATTTCTTAACAAGAAATTGAATTTCTAAAAGACTATGAGTCCTGAACAATGCATTTTTCAGCGCATTCATTGTCATGGAAAATGAACAGTTATACACTTCTTATTAAGAAATCTGTTCTACAATACCACAAATTAAATCTCAGGGTAAGTTTTTAAAATGCCAGTGCTGATATGTGTTGCATTGACCGTGAGACCTTCCAGTTCATTTGGTAGGATAGTGATTGAATATTTTTCTTGGCTATTTCAAACTTCAATCTAACAGTTCCAAACTAGTCTGCTCATCTCACTTTACAGCTCTTTGTAACAGAAAATCTGCTCCATAATTTTCTGCTATTGGGATATTGATCAGTAAGATCTTTCCCTCATATAACCACTGAGCTGGTTTTAAAAGACAGTTGAATAGAACTTACTACATTAATCTTCTTGCGCCTGTTTTGTTTTCATGTGAATAATTTAAAAGATTAAAAGATTTATAATATTGGAATTGAACTTCAAATATGGTCTGTGGATGCATAGATTTTGCATTTTACTGAAGGACTGTGTGGACGTTAGTTATTATGCTCTTTGTGCAATGATTTACGTTGCAGGTCATATTCCTACTCAGATTCATTTAAGATTCATGTCTTTGTACTTTTCATTTTATAGAGTAAAATAGAGCTCATCCTGGAAAAGTCTTCTTACCTGCAAAGACCTCAGTCGTATATGACTTTGGTGACCTGCAGGTGGTAGACTCAGTGCCAAATTGCTTCATGAAATAAAGCTGTCCTGTAGCACGCTCTCAATAAAAAATGATAGTCTTCCAATACTTGCCACACAGTATTATGACAGGAATGAAATATGGAACTAAATTGGAAGCAGATTAGTTTTTGGTCCTAATTCAAGTTGTGACAGGGTGCGAGAGGAATGAAACAATGAACAGGCATTTTTTTTGTAAGTTAACAATTACTAGTTTTGCTTTTATCTTGAAAATAGCTGTTAATGCTGTACCATTTAATGCAACATGCAGTACTGGTTGAAAATTCTCGCTATAGTTTCAAGAAACATGGAAAACGAAACCATTCGGATTAACATTTTGGGGAAAAATTACAATATGTTTGGGGGAAAGTTGTGGAAAATACCACTTTAATTGGCACCATAAAACAAAGTAATGACAATGTAAACTGAATGTAATCACACATCATAGGTGTGGTGAAATACCTTTCCAGTTTTATTGATGCACCTCCATAGTTAGCAGTAAATTAGTGGGCAGTGTAGGGTAATGCATATTTCTGTTTGACAAGTGGTTTCATTGGAATGCAAGAGAAGAAACCTTACAATGCACACAAGTTTCATTTTTAATACACAAATATCCACTTAACATAACAGCTTTTGAATTAAAACACTTTTTTAAACATCATTCTAATGTTTCCCCAAAAAAGAATCAGGAAGTAAACACCTTTGGAAGAATACCTCCATTTCTAATTCTGCATGGAATCCTGTAAAACTTTAATGTGTGGGGGAAGATAGGGAAGGAGTTTGACAGAATAATCTCATCAGTATGATGCATGCCATTGTTATACATTAAAGGTGGGGAAATACTCATATTATTTATGTCCTCAGTAACTTCTTACAGATGTTTAGCCTTCTCGGTAGCCTTCTAGGAGCATCATAACACTGTACAAGTACATGTGTGTTTAAGAGTTGACTTAATAATACTGTAATACTAATCCTTGCATTTAAGAATATTATCACGTCTTTGAGATGTCCCAAAGCACTTCACAGAATATACTGTAAAGGGAATTGAGTACAATTTTTTTGTGGGCAAAACACTTCCACAATTTCTTAATGAAGAAAGAAAGAAATTCTAGATTCCCCATGCCGACCAAACTTAATTATGGTTTCAGTTAGTCCACTGGTACCCTGTAATGGATGCACAGCAACTAATCTGCTTAGTCGTTGGGATGAGCTTTATTTCTGCAATATTAAATGATGTTGAAAAAAACCTGTCACAGAATATTGTCAATATGGTTTGTGCGATTTGTTTCCATCCTCGTGTTCATTCAGTTATTTCTGTAAATGTGTACGTTGCCTGTGTTTTAGTTTATTAATATCCTCTTATATTGTACTAATAACTGATAGTTATTAGTAGCTATCAGCTACCAACTTTCAAACATTCTCATCTCAGAACCAAGCCTCTCTCATTATTTGGGTATAATGTCTGATGTCCTTATATTGTTGTGATATATCGTTGACTTTTTATTCATTTTCATAATTTTATCGTTGTCAATTCCCCTATTCCAACCACTTGTTTAGAATAAAAAAGGCAAAGAACATTTGCCTTCTAATAATGCCTCACCATCCATCTGAGAGGTGGAAACATCACCCAATAAACTGAACTCAAATTGGCTGAACCCTAACTTGAGAGGCTGTATCATAGATGTAATCGGGTCAATCTTTGATGTATTTTTATGCATGTGACCATGAATAGCTGCCATAAATGAGTTATCTTGTCGGCTAGTCAGAGAGCTCATTCTACCCTGGATGAGTTCATCTGTCTGTGTTGCAGCAAGGGTTAAAATATGTTTGATAGAAGAAACTGAATAACAAACAAAAACAGTGTCACTGAATATTGAATGTCCTTTGAAGGCTTTATACTCTCTTTGACGCACCCACACACTATTTCCTATTATAGTGGTCGGGTATGGTAGGGTGTTGTTGATGTTATTCTACGCGCGTGCGAATTATAAATTCTGCATATCAAAGCAAATTAGTAAAGAACTTAGAAGTCAAATAGCTACTTTACAGCTGTAGTTAAAAAAAATTCTGAGCAGAATTTTTACTTGAGATCATCAAATGTTTAATGCGCCTCTTACAACAGGAGGCAGCTGAGAGAATAAAACTAAACTTTAAAAAATTGAACAGCATTTTAATTCTGTTTTCAGAACTGTGCTAGCTCTCGACCATCAAGTTCTCTGACCAGCTCAAGACCTGCCAGTTCTCCTGTCACGGGAACGGAGAGCCTTGCTAAAGATGTTGGACTACACAATGGTGACGGGGTCAATGTCCAAGGCATTTGCAAAATGTCTTTCTATGACAACAGTGTCATTTATGAAAATCCAGCTGCTGCTAATGACAGTGAGTTCCGATGACTGCAAATTCTTTGTTACACATGTGCCTATCTGTGTGATGCATTTTACCTCTTATATACAGATACAGTACAAACAAATTTCAAGTATATTCAATTGTTTAATTGCGGGTGTTCACTTTACCTAGATGCCTTAACCAAGTGACTATTCATTTGTGAGGCAAGTGTCGGTATTGACTGTGGCAATATCACAGCTGACATCGACACATAGCAACTCTCCAGAAGGAGTCACTGTCATCCTCGACCAGAGACTCTAAAGCCAATGGTAAGAGCTCCAACTATTATCCTGGCTGAGGTGAGTCAACTGGATAGTTGATACCATTTAATTGAACCAAGAACATTGCTGCAATGGGTGGTGTTCTGATCTACTTGACCACAGGGGAAGGAGGGAATTCTCTATAATTTAAGGAACTTTATGCCAGTAAATGATACAGAGCATGTGAGGGTGGATAATATCAAGTGTTTTACTAGATGCAAGAATGCAAAGGTACCTTTGCAAAGGACATTGTTTCTTCCAAATTGAATAGTTGTAAGGAAAACCTAACTGTTAACTTTGTGATTGTGTAATAAGCTGTTTCTTACATTCTTCCATATGTGCCAGCTTCCCAAGATATGGGAGAGTATTAATAACAATACTAATTCTTGCATTTAGTGTAGCACTTGACACATTGGAAAGATGTAGCAAAGTGCTTTACCAGATTCACTGTAAAGTATAGTAATGTAACTCTGTATTTTGTTTGTAAGTGACAGATACACCTAAATCCACCCAAGGTTAATTTGCGATCTATAATTTTACATTAGTGCTAGTAGCAGACAGTGTACATAGGGAGGTGTTGTTTACAAAATCTATTCAAATTGATAATGTAATTATTACTGCACAGTAGGGAACGGCGATTAATCGGTTTTTCGATTAAACCCGATATGATTTTCAGATCGGTATGCCGATATGGTGATTCTAAAAAAACTGTTATATCGAGAGATTCGATTTTAAAAATATACATCGATATATTTTTAATATCGTTCCTGGCAATATATCAATATTGTTGGTATTATCAGTGTAATGCGATCTTTTCCAGCTTACCTTGTCGCCGGCATTGCAACCTCCTAGATCTAGAGCATGGAATGCGCGTACATTCGGTGCGCGTGCACAATTAACGGGCGCGCACATCCGATGCGCGCGCACACTTTACTGTGTATACTCGACGTGAGTCGTGGCGTCTTAACAAAGTCGCATCGCTGAAAATTGTAGTTTGAAAATTTACCTTTCTCATCATGGGGAAAAGAAGCCCCGTATGAGACTACTTTGAAAACAATGCAGTCAGTAATGGTGTGTATAGATGTACAGTTTGCAAGGTCTTGGTTAAGACATCTGATTCGAGCACGAGCAACCTGCGACAACACATTAAGCAGCACCACCCCGCCCAGCACGCTGCCCTCAGAGCGAAATCATTGTCGACAACAGCAGGAAGTGGAACCAGCGCTTCGGAGAAAGCGACAGGTAGTGGGGCCAGTGCAGCTCAAACAATTCCTGCTTTATTTAAGAGGAGAACATTGTGCCAGAGAGGGGACAAAAAGTGGCAAAGTATCACGAACGCTGTCACTTTTTGCATAGCAAAGGAGAGCTTGCCAATGGCGAAGGACATTAATTCAGACTTCAGACTACATAAAAATAAGTGGCATTTTGTGGCTGTAAGTGTTATATTTGTGTGTGAGAGAGTTAGAAGCCAGATTATCACTGCTTCTATGTGTGTGTCTG
This sequence comes from Hydrolagus colliei, assembly GCA_035084275.1. Taxonomy (NCBI): domain Eukaryota; kingdom Metazoa; phylum Chordata; class Chondrichthyes; order Chimaeriformes; family Chimaeridae; genus Hydrolagus; species Hydrolagus colliei. The sequence goes on along the minus strand of CM068749.1, from coordinate 13,105,945 downwards.
ACTAGACACACACATAGAAGCAGCGATAATCTGGCTTCTAACTCTAACAGTCAGACTGTCTGTTTCTCTCTTTTCTATTGTAATAGATCTCATTTAATGTCTCATGGACATTACATGCTACTTTCAAGCAAGAAATGGAGGAGAATAAATCTCTAGATTTTGTTTTTGGTGTGTGTGTTCTATTTTGTGTTTAGAGATGGAGGGAGAGATGGAGAGGGGGAAAGTTGGGAGAGAAGGAGAGAGGAGGAGAGGGAGGGAGAGAAGGAGAGTGTGAAAGGAGGGAGAGAAGGAGAGAGGGGAGGGAGGGAGAGGGGGAAAGTTGGGAGAGAAGGAGAGAGGAAGAGAGGAGAGGGAGGGAGAGAAGGAGAGGGGGAAAGGAGGGAGAGAAGGAGCGAGGGGAAAGGAGGGAGAGAAGGAGAGAGGGGAGGGAGGGACAGAAGGAGAGAAGGGAGGGAGAGAAGGAGAGAGGGGAGGGAGGGAGGGAGGGAGAGAGGGGAGGGAGGGAGAGAAGGAGAGGGGGAAAGGAGGGAGAGGAGACAGGGAGGAGGGAGAGGAGAGAGGGAGAGGAGAGAGGGAGAGTGGAGGGGGAGGGAGAGAAGGAGAGGGGGGAGGGAGGGAGAGAAGGAGAGGGGGAAAGGAGGGAGAGAAGGAGAGAGGAGAGGAGGGAGAGAAGGAGAGGGGGAGGTAGGGAGCAAACAACATCGTATAATTCAACAGACCTTGACACCAACATTACAAACTTTCTGGACCTAGAGCACGCATTTCGAAATGTGCGTGCACCGCGACTGCGCGCGCATCGTCAGTGCGGACGCACCGTCAATGCGCGCGCACCGCGATTGAGCACGCACCATAAATGCGCGCGCGCCATCAATGCACGCGCACTTCGAATGCACGCGCATGCGCAGTATAAAAACTCGATAGATCGGTTTAAGCAGGTATGAGCAAACCGATATATCCCTATCCGGAAAAATCCCATATCGCCGTTCCCTACTGCACAGAAGATTGAAATTAAATTGCCGTTCACATTTGAGTGCCTGTTTACTCATTTCAAGATGAATGGCTTCAGAGTTTATAGTACGGAGAATATTGAATAGTCTCCATCTTCTAACTATTGGGGATTGGAAAATAAGGATAAATCCAAGATGTTATCTTAATAGGAGTCAGGAGGTTTCAGACTGTGCAAGGAATTGTTTCCATTTCACTAGAATGCTTCTTAGATGTCCCAAAGCACTTAGCATTCTTTTTTGCTAGTTATAGCCAATGCTTAACTGAGGGACTTGGCTCTAATTAAAGCAATTGTCTTTGTTGTGCATATTTTCATGAGCTCACACAGCTGAATCTATTTGTAGAAATATTATTTTAACTTCATTTAGTCCAACTGGATATTATGGGGAGGAGGGAATTGCAAGATAGGCTAGCTTCCATGATAAGTAGTACATGTCCTGCAGAGGGAACATACTTAATAGGCCACATAGCCTTCTCATTCCAAGCATTGTTATCTTTTTATTTTCTTATGCAGTTTAACAGCACTATGTTAACTCTGATCATATGACAGACAACTCTTGTGTCTACCTGTAGGAACTTAAGAACTAGAAAGTAGAAATGAAAAAAGGCCCATTTGGCTTGCTCTTATCTTTGCCAAGGTTCAGATTAACCAATTGAATTTATTTTAACCGTATTTATCCAATTCCTGTTTGCCGGCACAGATTCTCGATGGGCCGAATGGCCTCCTTTTGTGCTGTAAGATTCTATGATTCTGTTGATAAGATAAAAGTGGCTTTTCGTGTTGTTATGAAAAATAAGTCAACTGATCAGGTGGGGTTGACCTGTGGGGTTAAGCCTTTCACATAATAATAATCCTTGCATTTGATACAGTAGAGTCCTTTTCACATCTTCTAGGCATCTCAAACCGCTTCACAAAATGTATTGTAAAGTAAATTGACTGTATTGTAGGCAAAACATGGCAGCCAATTGCACATAGAATGTCCCACAAGCTGTTGTGATTGAAATGACCAATTATTATTTTTTCTTTTGAGGGATTATTATTAGGTGTGTGTAGTAAGGAAATTGCCTAAGGTTTCACCCTGCCTGGAATTGAACCAAGGTCTCTTGTTTGTAAGGCGAGTGCTCTAACCACTGAGCTACAGGACTCCACGTAGGATAACCTCTCAGAACGCCTCAGTAATGTAGTTATCTGTCAGGGCAAAACTGTGGACAAATTTCCTTACTCCACATGCCTAATAATAATCCCTCAAAAGAAAAACAGCAATAAATTGGTTATTTCAATCACGACTGTTTGTGGCCGGAGCCTGCTGAATGGAGGGAGCGAACTGGTTGATAGAGGGTTAGCAGGTTAGAGTAGTAGGAGGGGGCAAGGAAGTGGAGGCCTTGAATTGATGATGAAGATTTTTAATTCTGTTATCTGAGGGATGGGGAGCCAGTGGGGCCAGGCGAGGGTGGGGGTGATAGGGTCACGGAGTCTTGTGCGGGAGAGGACTTGAGTTGCAGATGATCTACAGCTTGTGGACGGAAGAATTGGTGAGGCCAACAAGGAATAGTGAACAATACTAATGAAATAATCTGATGCATCACAGAGGATTACTTTAAACCAGCCAGGGTAACTCAATAGTAAGCGTCTATGTGTACTATTGCAAGTTTGGATGCTCTAACTCAAAAAGGCTTAAGGCATTGACAATTCAGACAAAGTGACCAATATGATTTTGGGTCTCAAAGCCAAAGCTATGAGGACAATATTAGATTATCACAGATAGCATAATGTGCTTGGCTCTGACTAAACTATGTCTAGTTTGTTCTGAGATTAGGTGCACAGGGTGTGGCCCACCAGGGACAGAGTTTGCACACCATGAGACACAGGGAAATTTCCATGTGTATGTGGCTTGCATATGTGGACCCCTGGTTTAATCATGCTTAATCATGTTGATAGGTTTCCATATGCGTCAAAAACTTAGCTGACGCCCAAAGAAGTAAGTTACGGTAACATTGTGTGCAACACTGGTGGCCTATTTTGTGAGTGTTTACCTTTGATGAAGTTTAATTTAGAAGAGTCCCTAGGAATAATCATAAAGCACAAAAACAATACAGTTTAAATAAAAAAAGTTTGATCTCTGAGTTAGTTTCCTAAGGGGACTCTTAAATTTAAATTTAAACTGGCTTCAAACTTCCCCTCTTTGTCAACCATTTAACAGCTGGCACTCTGGGATTTTGGCATTAGAAAGCTACTCAGTCACAGTAAATAAAGTGTGCCATGACTATTGTCAAATTTACTACTGCGAAGCTCTACTATTTCCAGTACTTAGTCCTTTCTTCCTGTAACGTTATTCATCACACATAAATTATCTTAGTATAAAATTAACCAGCAATGACATGGTAAAACCCAAGCACAGAAACACATGAATTATACATTGCAGATTATTTGATTTATTGGTTTGTAAGACTATTAAACATCGGCTTCATTGACGTTTTGTTGCTGTTTGAGAGCTTCATTGAAACTCTAATATGTTTGGATTGTTCACTTGGTATGTTCTAAACTGACATGATATAGACGTGAAAAGCGCTATATCAAATGCAAGGATTGTTATGATGTTTATCTACTATGTATTAAACAAGAATAAAGTAAAATAACCCTTACATTTGGTATAGCATTTTTTACTTCAGGATGTCACAAATTGCTTCCCGGGATATACTGTAATGTGTAGTGACTACTTGTAGCTGAACGTGGGATCCAATTTATGCACAACCATATCTTACAGGCAGCCTTGAAGCGAATGATCGATTTTATTTAGGAGATTGTTGTGTTAAAATCTAGTAGTGAAAGATAGAAAAGAAAGACTATTTAATCACACGACCAAACACATCCATTAGGTGAAAACCCAGGGCGCTGAATGTTAGGTGTATTCTGTACACCTCCGAGCTTTAGCGTTTGACTGTTTTTCTGTTCATTTGCTTCCGAATTGGATAAATTATGGGATTTTTTTTCCCATATTTGGAAAAAAAGTTAATATGTTAGCAAAAGACATGTTTGGATTTGATACTGCATAATTGTCATGTATTTACAAGTTGACAGGCCTGTTCTCACACAGGATTGGTGTGCAATACATAATGTTTTGTCTCCATATAACGTTGAAAGCACCTGATAGCTTGGTTTGTCAACGCTGAGCAAAATCTATATTTCAGAAAAACCACATAAAATGTATCGCACAATATGTCTTTATTGTCTTTTAACAATGGATCTTTAACATTAGTCGGATGTCAGTCTTGTGTTTTTTTTCCCCATGTACAAAAAGCTGTGGCTTACAATTTTCTCTCCCATATTGGAACAAATCAAATTGCTAAATACTTGTTGGAAACAAAGAAGGTAGTTTATTTTATTGCACTCTGGTTAATAATCAAACCAGTGCTTTAGGCAGGCTTCAAGCATATATGCTTTGTGAGTGACTCATTGTATATGGTGTCTCATAGCATATTTGTTTTGGAATTCCTTCAGTCTGATTCCTGTGAGATTGTGTCACTCTGGCTCCAGAAAGTAATTCCAACAGTGCAGGTAGATGAATCTGATATAGTTGAGAACTAACAGCATGTCATACACTTTTTTTCTATGGATGGCTATAGATCATGGAAGGGAATATGCCAGAGTTGGGTGGGTGACAGGGGAATAACATCCCTTTCTCCTCCATCGACAGGGGTAATAACTCCTGGTTCTCTGGGGAGAAATTGAAAAAGCAATAGCCATGAGCTGTGAAGCAATGCTTGTAGGAGAATTGAAAGTTAATGCTCTTCTTTATTTTGTCAGGACTTGAGTCTCAGTGTCACTGTTTTCAAACTGTTTGTAAATGTTATGCTATCTTTGAAAATCCTTTCATGTGCCACGTTCACTTTGTGAAAGGCGAGTGCAAAGCTAACTTTGGAGAGCATTGAAAAATAAGCCCACCAGTAGATTTTCTCCACAAACACGGCAAGATCTTGTCACATCAGTCAGGATGAGGGGGTCAGGGCAGAGCCTGTTGATGAGTGAGGAAAAAAAGAAGTAAATTCATTCTGCTTCAGGCACTTTGTCAAGTGCCAGTAGCTTACTGTTGGAAACTAGTCACCCATCGCTGTGTTACTGCCATGGGGGTCAATTTCTATGTATAAATCATGGACCTGCATAGGCTTTGAAACTTATTGCAGTTACCAAGGAAATGAAAATAAGGAAAATGCTTCTGCCTTGATTGGAAGGACTCAAAAAAATATCTTCCCACATGTTGCTGGTTAATAAAATGTATGGCGGTTATTGATTCAGAGAATCGTGTCATTAAAATGTGCAGTTTTGTTTATTGGAATGAAGCAATTAAATGGTTCACTTATGCCAGAAATAACCTTTTCTGATGAAAAACTATTGATTTTTTTTGCCACAGCTTTATAAGTGACAATGTTTTTGATTACGACTGACAAATCTCCTTAGAGTGTTAATTAAAAATGTACCAGATGAGCAGGTGCAGGAGACCATTAAGAATGTGAGAACAGCCCCAAATACCTATTTAAAAAAAAACTTTCTATAATGAACAGGGCACCAGAGGAAATGAAAACTTCATCAGCAATTTTATTTTCTCTCTTCAAAATTTAAATATTAATTTCTTATTTTTGGGGATCACAGTGGGGATCATTTCATTTCCACTCTAAATGTTTGCTCGGTGGCATTTGGCTTTATCTGCAGTGCTTTCAAATACTTCTCTTCTGTAAATATGTAATAACATGTTACGTGGCCTTTCCCTTCCTACAGCTAATGATCTACCATGGTGCATTAGGAGGTTTAAATATTAGTTTATAAAAATAGTGAGTGGCATTGAAGGCTTCAAATAAAATCAGATTTTTAAAAATGAAGGTTATATGGCTAGTTTTTCTTTTAGAAATCTCTTGTCATGTAGTTTATATTTGGGGTAAATTGATCATACTTGGAAAGAACCTGGTTCAGGCAGAACCAGCTTAAAAGCAGTGTAAAGCATAAGATATTTAATTTATCAGCCTGGCCCAATTGGTAGCACTCTCGCTTTGTATCAGAAGGTTATGGCTTCAAGCTGCACAATATACGTGGAGTCTTGTAGCTCAGTGGTTAGAGCACTTGCTTTACATAATAATATATAAATAGATAATAATATATAAATAGTCATTTCAATCCATGACTCTTTGTGGGACACTGCTGTGCGCAATCGACTGCCGTGTTTCATCCACAAATAAACAGTCAATTCACTTTACAGTATATTCTGTGAAGCGCTTTGAGATGTCTAGAAGACATCAAAATGCAAGGATTATTATTATTATTCTGCAGTGTGATCAGTACAGTAGATATATACTGTACTGTATATCAATGGCAACGATTACAGTATTATGTTTTCCTTTTCTGCAAAGCTGAAACAAAATTGTTATCATATTATTGACCACATTGCTTATTGCTTAATCATGAATGAAAAATTCGAAGTTCAGTGCTATTTGAATACATGGAACATTTGATCGGTTACCAATGATCAGGTTGCTTGGTGACATGGATGTTTGCCTGTAGCTGAACTGGCTGTGATTGATCTCTACCAAATGTAACAAGTTCAACTCTCAATGTCAACCACCACTTGAACTCATTTGTTTTGCTTGGGTGATGTTCACTGCCACTCAGGTGTTCAAGTGAAACAGAGTGGGGAAGTGGGGGTAAGAATTGACTTACAGTATACTATGTTCTGATGACTAAAAATAGCAATGTTTTTGGTGTGATTTTATTATCCTGTGAATGCATGAAACTATCGGTGAAGAGAACAGTATAGCATCATTCTGTTTGCAGGACTGCCTAAAAGCCAAGGCAGCAATTGGAAACTATCAGGCATAATAATAATCATATAAATTTGTTTGATTCTTCAGTTCTGAAACCAATATCACAATGAGTTCAGGCTTTGGGTTGATTTTAGCCATTTCTAGCAGGATGTTATTGATATTCTCAACCGCTTTATTTTTGCAGTGATGGGGTCATTCTTGCAGTGTTGGGTGTTTTGCGGGGATGAGATTGAATGGACCATAGGGCCTTCTTCATCCAGACCAATTTTGTGATCTTGTGAGAAGAATCCTGGGCCATTTTTGAGCTTTGTTTTGGACGAAACGGAAGGTTTTCATGTGGAACTTGGAAAGGGCGGGAAAGGCAGAGTGATGGAGGGAGAGTGTTCCAGAGTTTTGCAGCGTAGTGGCTGAATGCACAACCTAGAATGGTACAGAGCGGAGGGTGCAAGGGAAAAGCAGGAGGCCAGTACCAGTCGAGTGGATACACCAGGTGGTGGATTGGGGAGTGAGGATATCAGAGAGGTACTATGGGGTGCAGGGATTTGAACAGGAGTGTGAGGATCTTGAAGTCGATCCATTCGGTGATAGGGTGCCAGTGGAGCCTGGCCAGAACTGGTGAGATGGGGGCATGGAGTTTGGTCCAGGTAAGTATGTGAGCAGCAGAGTTCTGAATCTTAACATATTAATACAGAACATTGAACCACCATTCAACTTGTACAGGTGTGTGTGCTTGATATTTATTCACATCTGGAGTGAAATAGTAATTGTTTCCACAAAAGCAAACTGCCAAAGGAGTTCCACTTTGTAGTCAAGCTTCATGCTGTTCTGAGATCTGAGATGCTATAGTGTAACTTGGGAGCCTTAGGATGTCCTCCCGACATGAAAGGCACATACATATGTAATTTTGTTGTTGTTTTAACCACTATTCTTTAGGACTCTAGACCAGCACAACATCCCTCCTTCTACACAGCAACTCTGTACCATTGTATAAATGTTAACCCAGAGCAGCAAGTCTGGCTGCCCTTCTGTGATAAACAGCGTAAATGGGGGGCTCCTCCAATTGATTTTATGTCAGTCTACAGTGAACTGTAACACTGAGTGTCAGTGCTGGAATAAATGGGGTATGTGTGGGTGGGGGGTGTACAGTGAAACTGAGAATGCATTCCACATGTAAAGGGCAAAACACTGCATCACATAAATAAATGTACGTTTAAATGGGCCTGGGCGGCAGCTGTAATGAGCGCCTGATTTGCAGTAAACATGTTCTCGCAGTTACCAGTAAGTATTTCCTTTACGCAGGTAATACCATAGAGTCTTTCTCGTAAATCCTCTGTGCCACAGAGACAGAAGAACATCAAACAGCAATTGTGTGACTTCTTTCAAGTGCCTTGTTTGTTGGACGTATTGCTTGTTAAACAAGTGCAACTTTGATTCTCACAGGATTCACATGTCTCTTTATTCTGCTCTACATATTGTGAATCATTCCTGTCAGCTGACACTCACCCAGCTGCTTACAAGAACTTTGGCATAGTTTTTATAACCTATAAAACACTAAAGCGGAGTGCCGCTCTGATAAAATGCCCGAGGAATTTGGAGATCTGCCATAAAGGATACAGACGACTCTGCTGCGATCTGACAGAAATTTCCACAAAATGCTGAAAACTTAAACACATAGTCCCAGGAGCAGGCTATGGCAATTCACTGAACTAAACATATATCAACTGTCACGCATCGGCAGTCAGTGTTCACCAAACACAATGGAACATCCAGATGGTCCAAACAAATTGCACAAGATGTGACTTGCTATTTAAAGCTTTTTACATCAGCTTCCACTGTTACATGTAGCTTATTTTGCGGTACAAAATGAAATGGTTAAGGATGTCAAGTGTGCAGACTTCAGGCACGATTTCCGACACAGTTCTCCTGCTTCATGTTGCACTTCCAACATTTGAATACTCCAAATGTTCTTAGTCAGAAGGTTGTTGGGTTCAAGCCCCCATATGAGGACTTTGAACTCACATAGTCCAGGCTGACACACCAATGAAATAATGGGAGTGTGGTGAATTGTTGAAGGTGCTGTCCTTTGGGTGAGATGTTAAACCGAGGTCCTGTCTGTCAGGTGGGAGCTAAAAAAATTGGTTGCATTATTCGAAAAGAGAAACAAGTTTTTCCCAGGGTCCTGGCCGACAATCCCACGGATAAAATTGGTCACTCATACACCATTATTAAAAGTAATAATTTTTAAAAATCAGTGTTAAACCTGAGATAATAATGTAATCCTTGCATTTGATATCATGTTGTCGAGATGTCTCAAAGTGCTTTGCAGACTATTGTAAAATGTAGTGTGTTTCTATTTGTAGGGGAACGTGACAGTCAATTTGCACACATCAATGTCTCGCAAGCATCCATAAATTACCAACTGAGATGATGTGATGTCATGCAATTCACCTAGTAGAAGAATGAAACATTCAACATAAACAGTGTTTTCCAAACACTTATTCTTGTCAAACATGATTATTTAATTAATATCTCTTGATCTTGCCTCAACAAAGATTAGAATTTAGAAAAGGGAAAAAAAGTTTGTTTCAGTGGCAAAGCAATTAAAAACTATTGATTGAGACGCATAAGAAGCATAATGTAGCTGTATTATTTATTAGTGTCTCCACTCTCCACAAAGGTAGTTGATGGGTTTTTGACATTTTTGGCATTGATTGTATTTTGTTTCAGTTGTTGGTGATTGATGCCTCTATATGATTATAGTTCCACTCTGCTAATTGTTATCCTTAAGGATAGATGAGTTCACATACTGACGCTTTTACCCCTTTGGTTGTGAGCAAACAGTGCGAAGGTCCAAATTCTAAGTCTTTCTATTTTGCGAGTTTAAAGTGAAACTTATTCAGCAGTTCCACTTGCCTAATAGAGTGGATATGAATTACCTCCATTGGTGGTTTAAAATTTAACAGGCAATGAGGGCAAGAAAATGTGGATAATTCCTCGCAGCCACGCAGATATCTGATGGTTTAGTGCTGGTTTTGGCTAGAATCTTAAGCGAGAGTGGTGGGGGGTGGGAGATGATGCATCAAACTTTAGAAATAAAAAACCTAGGTTTTAACTTCAAATCTCAATTTGAGCAATTCCCCAGAAGAGCTGGTTTCTGAATCCAGATCTGAGTCTGAATGATTAGCTCTTACACATGCCTTAACATGTAACAATTCTGTACCCCATTAGGGCACCGTATTCCTGCTCAACTGCATTGAGGCCCTTAGAGTGCAGCAGTTCGCTGTAAAGTGTTTGCACACAGGATATTTCCTGGTCATTAGCTAACATGGAGTTTATCTCACAGCAAAGTAAAAAGTACATCCATTCCTATTTTTATGAATGAGAAAAAAAACACACATATGAGATTGTAAGGCTTCTACTCTGTTTCGATAAATCAACTGTCATTGTTTCCAAGCAGCCACAATGATAACCTTACAATGTCAGATTATGCCTGCAGTAAGCGTGCTACCATTTGCTCCATTAGAACTTTGCTTCACACATTTCTGTGGCACCTGATATTTATGTTGTGTTTCAAACATTCCTTCGAGGATATCTGGTAACCATGGTATTTGCTCCAAACTAACCTGATGGTGCACAGAATGCTGCCTTAATTTATATCCCTGATTGCAAATTAGCACATATTTAATGCAAACAGAATACAGTACATCACAAAATGGATGGGAAATATGCCACTAGAAGAGAATTGCTTAATCTGGGAACTTTAATACATTTGGCCTAATTATTCCTAAAATGATAACGCAACAACAACAACAACAACAACAACAACAACAATGCAGATCTCTTTTAACAACCAGTGTGACTAACATCAGACTTCGGCCATGGTTGTTGTAGAAAGCCCACCCTCTGGCTAATATTTTCTCTTCTTTTTCTTCCTCAGGACAGCTTTCAACCCCCAGTTTGTCACGAGGACCTGATGAGGAACTGTCCTGTTGCTCTCAGAGCCCAGTGACCTCCACCAAGGTACAGTCAGAATACTTAACTCACGTTTACTCCCCAGAGTTAACAAAGATACAACCTGTGCGATCCATGATTAGTTTGTGGGTTATCATTCAGAATTTTCATATATACGAAACAAATAAAGGTTTTATTGGTGCATTTCCACCATGAGTTTCAATCAGATTGCCTCCACAAAATGTGCATCACCTAAATCAGTTTTTGAGTGATCGACTGGGGGAGGCCTTTGCGTTTTTTAAGTTATTATTCCAGGCAGAAGTACATAAATATATTGTTTTTTTTAATAAAAAATAAATTAACAATGGTACTTTGAAAGCACGCACTTGGGATCCTATATGTGCCTGGGATCCCAAACATAAACATTGCATGTTTAGCAATCCACTCCATTGCTTTTTACTACATGCCAAGTGGCTAATTAATATGTTTCTTGGCAGTTGAATTTTGAGAACAAGTACATTTTATTATCAGGATGAAAATAGCCGATTTTGCTATTGTGCGTGTTTTTTGAGCTTTGCTATCTTTGACACCCAGAAGGGAAAAAATGGAGCCCAGGTGTTTGAAGACCTCGGTGGCATCTTTGCCACTTTATTTGGGGGCAAGCATTGTCCTTTTCTTAGTTTGGCAATTTCTGGCCAGACTGTCAATCCAATATCAAGATGTTTTGTTTCCTGTTTTGCCTGTGTGGAGTTAAACATCCTGACAAGGCTGCCCTTAGTTGCAGATTTTCACCCCAGAGATTCATTGAGAATAGGCTCATTTATCATTTAACTTAAACTGTTGGAATGCTGTTAATTCATGTACAAGTGTTTTATAAACACCTGCAACATGCATTATTTTACTAAGCTCGACAATATTAAATATAGCCTTAGCTGTTCATTCTGATACTAATTAAGTTGCTCTTTTAAAAAGCAAATGAAAATTCATGTTTCAGACTTGACGTGAAATAGCATGAAGTGAAAGGCATAGGAACTCTTTTACTTTGTCAAAAATGAGAAATTCCCTGTCTATCATTCCTCTGACCTGAGGTTAGCAACAATTAAATTTGCTCCAATAGCCCTTAGAACAAGCTTGGGGGAAATTCCATTTCTTTGTGTTGATGACAGTAATGGACTCCTGGCTTTTAGAAACTATTAGTATTTGAGCAGCTAGCGTAACAGATTATGGAACTTAATGCCCCAATGTTTGGAGCTTACATATATAGTGGTATCAGTTAAGTGACAAGAATAACTTGTTGATTGCAGAATATGGAAATTTTCCTTGACACATCCAACTTTTGTGATTTCTTGTAGTCTTACTGCCTTACTACTCCTTCTGCTTCCAACTCTGATTTGCTCTATAGCCCCAGCAAGGCTGGTTGAGCCTTTAACCAACTTTCCCAGGCACTATGGAAGTCTCTATTGGATAGGATAGAATTTTTCAAAGAAAGAGGAAAAAGATCTTGAGGCATTGGTTAACATATCGCTCACTAAGACCAAGTTTTATAAACAGTGTAAACAAAGCCAATATGACTTCTCTCAGCAATAAATTAATGAAAGGTGTTGTAGAGTCACCTGTAATCATTTTAATAGTGGTGAATTATATGAATGATTCTTGCATTAGATATTATAATGATGATAATGATAATCCTTGCATTTAATATAGCACCTTATATTATTGAGACATCTCAAAGCGTTTCACGCAATTTACAGAAAAGTGGATTTTCTGTGGGAAATGCTGCAGCCGGTTTGCACAAAACAATGTCCCACAAACAGCCATGGAGTACATGACCACTTTCATTTGGGGGATTGTTGCCCAGGGCACTGGGAGATACTCTTTTCTCTTTTTGAATAGTACCAGGGATCTTTAATATCCATCTGAACAGGTAGATGGGACCTCCATTTAATGTCTCATCCAATAGCAACTCCAACAATGGAACACCTCTCCAGTACTGCATTGGAATATCAACTTAGACTATGTGATTCCACATCCCTTGAACACACAAGCTCTGACTCGGAGGCTACCACTGAATCAGGCTGACACACAAGTGCCTTATCACATCATCAAGATGTCTCAAAGGACTTCAAATGATTTACTGTACAGAGTAGTGACTATGTATTTGTAGACATGTGTAATGCACAGAAATGTCTCACAAATGGCCATGAAGTGAGTAACCAATTTTATTTGTGGGGTTGCGGGCTAGGACATTGGATGAAACGCCCTTTTTCCCCAAGTTGTATCATGGGATTTTTAAAGTTTACCTGAACAGGCAGATGCGACCTTAATGTAATATCTCATTTGAAGGACGGTACCTTTGTACATGTCTGAACATGGTTAGCCCCTGGCTATTAGCCAACTCATGTTTTAGGCCTCTCTGTGTATATTATGTGTTGTTACTGCAGCTGCATCTGATCCATGAAAATAATGTAATCGCATTTCTGTAGATTGATAATGCAGTGAAAGCCCAAACAAAATCTTATCCTTTTAGAGCAGGTTATATGTTTATAGCAAATTAGGTTTACTTTGGACCTGATCCATGTAAATAAGCAAGTTGGTTGTAAACTCCAGCAAGGATGTCCTGGGTTGAGGGGGCAGGAAATTGCTGAAGAAAGTAATACTCAGAGATTTATTTGCAATAGCACTTACTGTAAAACAGCAACATCTAATTCATAACACAGTTTGGATTGGTGGAGTGTGGGGGGAATCTTCATAAACATGGCAGCTGTGAACATAGGCAGCTATATACAGTATCTTGCTTCGCTACATCCTATTGGCTCCAGAGGTGGGAATTAAATTGATAAACTCTAAGCTCAATCAAATAATTTTTTTTAATGAAACCAGGAGATGCACAGAATGCCAATAATCAAAAATAACAGGAAGATAGGTTCAGTTATCAGGATAGGTAGATACAGTTGTTCAGTTGTTTTATGAAGACTATGCTAAATTATTAATTTCTATCATTTGCTGGTTTTAATTCAGATTTCTAGCATGTGTAGTTTGATTTTATGACCACAGAGCTAATCTTATGATTCTTAAATGAGCAAAAAGAGTGTTTTCAAACTATTTAGATGTCACCTTGGCTCAGAAGGTTGGGAGTTAGTCCCATGTTGATACTTTAAGCTTGTAGTGTAGGGTGACACTCAATGCTAGGATGCACCACATGTTTGGAGGAGCCAGACAAAGATTCGGGTAAGCAGGGTTAACCCAGCATTCGCTACACTGCATGCTGAATGTATAGGCTAACATGCAACAACAACTTTGATTTATATAGCGCCCTCCACGTCGGACGGCGTCTCAGAGCGCTTCATGCAGTCTGTTGATGTAGTCAGCTGTCATTTTAGAGTTATCACTCTGTTCATTAGGCTGAACGAATGATCATTAATGTAATCAGACAGACCAATTCAATTTTGTTTTCCAATCTTTCTCCTTATAAGGCAGGTAACCTCCTTCTAATCCCCCTTCTTTAAAAAAAAGAAAATTATTTTACTGCTGTGAGTATTGTTTCTTTACTGTGAAAATGGTGGCATTTCACAGTAATGAATTATCAGTTGATGTCCACTCAGCAGACTGGGTTCCTTTTAAAACATATGAATAATGCCCTATAGAATAAGCAGAATGTATCACGCACTAATGGTGCATTAGTGTTGTTCTTTCATTCATAAAAGAAAGATCTAGTTCCTCAAATGTGAAATAACAGATGTAATGAAGTATTGCTAGTACAGGTAGCATTCAGTATTTATAATGGATGACAGCTCAAGCATTTTAAGGTTTTCAGTGAGCTGCCAGACCAAATGCACTCACTTTAAATTGAACATTCAATAAAATGTAACTAAGTTGACTTTATTTAGAATTTAAAAGAAGCCATCAACCTTCAAGCAAATTACAAGACCATAATGTAGTGGCAAGAAAAGGCCATTCAGCCGATTACCGGTAGGCTGACTCCATTTAATGGAAATGTGCTGGAGTCAAAAACATCTCCCTCATTCCTGGAGTCACCTCTCTGTCAACCTCTTGCCCCAGATTGAAGCCTGCAGCAACAATCTATCCAGTTCGCTTTGGACAGACCCGAAAATCATTGCACTAGATGGCAGCTTATTCTTTCAGCTAACGTGTGAGAAGAAGTCGTTTCTAAACTGTTGTTGAGTTCCTGTGCTTTTCCATTTTAAAAATCTTTCTTCTCGCCCAATACTCATTTCAGATAATTATTGGCTTTTAGTTCCTGCACTTATTATTATTTTGGAAGCCTGAATTGTGTTTGCCTTCATTCTTTCACTTATTTTATCTAATAGGATACATTTTGTTCTTTTAGTCTGTCTGTGTAACAGATTGCTCTAAGTCAGAAACGTACTACATTTATATCTGCTGCACTCTTCCAATAAATCAGTGTGCCTTTACTGATGTAGTGACAAACTGAATGCAACATCTTGTCTCATTAGGCTGTCAGGTAGAGTCAATATCTCTTTACTGGACAATGATGCCAAATACTCTGTTCTTAAAAAAAAAGGATAAAACCAGGCAAAGGTTTCTTTCATGTACATTCTTCCAATTAAGCATTTCTCAAAAAAAAATTGTTTAAAGTCAGATTTGAGGTTTCCGTAGAGATCAGGAATTTTCATTTGGGGGAGTCTTTGGGAAACTGCTAGCTGATCCAAGCCAGTGTGCATCTTTGTTCCAGCAATGAGAAACTGCAGCCCTTTTCTTTCTAGATGCTGATTCAAGGGATTTAAAAAAAAAAATTGATACCCATAAAATTTACATTTATTTGGTCACTGAATACACAACTGTTTGTGAGGCACAGCTGTGCACCATTGGCTGTTTCACCAACAAAATATAGAGTAAATTCACTTTACAGTATATTCTGTGAAGCACTTGAAGATGTCTCAACAATGTGATAAGGCACTATATCAAATGAAAGGATTATTATTATCATTATAATAATAATAGGCAGTTGCCTACTAAATACACAGTCACTCCATTTTACAGTACAGATGCTGTGAAGCAGTTTAAAGTGGCCTTCTGATTATTTATGATCATTTCAAAGTTCAGTAAAAGCTGAAGTATAGGCAGGCAACTGGAACTCTAAATGGACGACGGTTCTTTTGTGGTAATGATTAAATATAATTTTTTTTAAATGTAAGTAACCATCCTGTACTCTGTTGAGAGAATTTCTTTGTTGTTTAAGGAGACAAAGAACTTGCACTCTCCTGTATCTTAGCCAGCAACAGGTGGTTTCTCAATGATTCATTTGATCACCAAGGGATTGTAACAATCAAGTCAAAATTATTTAAATCTGTTGTCATGTAAATAAGAAAGTACTGTGCTTTGAATTTTTTTTAACTTTATAGTTCAAGTGATACAAAAATAATTAGTCTCAGGAACTAGATATTAAAGAAAGCCATGTATATTCCTATTTATATTAAACAAAAATTGTTTGAAGCCTGTAGTTTGTGTTTGAGCACCCTTCAGGCTTTTATGTAGTGATGTTTTTAATCATCTACTTTTATGCTTTAGGCAAAAATAGTAGCTATTAAAGTTCATAACAAATAAAAAATTATGTTGCTAAAAATCCAATGGATATATGATATTGTTCAACTTCTCAGTAACAGAAGTGCTGGTCAAGCCTGGTGTTTAACTCATTATGGTTACAGTCACATAGTGGGTTATATTTTACACCCAATTCCACAGAAAAGGTACAGGATGAATTTCTCTGAACATTATTTCCCTCATTGTTTTCAACACAGCTTTTTTTTTTTGTCAGTCCCTATTGGGGAGAAATTCTACCTGGGTCTAGATTCACTGTATATACGTGGCATTTCATATATTGTATATTTCGCCCACAAATATACAATTCACTTTACAGTATATTCTGTGAAGCACTTTGAGACGTCGATAAGATGTGGAAAGCGCTATATCTGGATGATCTACAGCATATGGAGGGAGAAATGGGTAGGGCATTGGCATAGTCGAGCTTAGACATGATGGAGGCATGAATGAGACTTGACGTCTGACAGGCAGTCTGTCAGGACAGCAGTGGTCCTGGAATTGAGGGTGGAGGCAGAAAGATCGAGTTGGATGTCATCGTATACATATGGAAGTTGACCCCATGTCTGCGGTTGATGTCACCATGGGGGAGCATATAGATGTTGAAAAGGAGAGGGCCAAGGACAGAGCCTGGGAGACAGTGCTGTAGTCCAATTTGCAGTCTCAAACGTCCTCTATAAATGTGATATTTAACACTGCTCACATTCCCACAATGAGTAGCTATGATGCCCTTTACACCTCCTGAGGCTGTTTTAATCAAAATTGTGTCAGTACAGAGGTAAGTGTCCACATGCACTTTGTGCCTGCAGCGATCCGACAAAACCATCCTCCAAAGGAAACATAGAATTTCAACAGTGTGGTCTCATTAAATACTTTAAAGAGAACAAAACCTTTTCCTGTTTGGAAGCAAAAGCATGTAGATTACATGAGAGCAACATCACTGGGATCGCAAATGATGGACGAGTTCTTTCTTTGGCAAATAAACTTTGTGAGCCACTTTGGTGAGGGTGTTATCCTTTTAAAAATAAATCAGTAGACTTGCATTCTGGCAATTTCAGCCTTACTCCCTACACACAACAAAAATTTATATTGCTAAAGATGTCCTTTTAGCTCAATGCTCAATCCTGTACAGCTCTACTCTGCCTGCTGCCTAGTGATTCATTCTTCTCTGTTCACTGACGGTTTTGCTTTGACCACTTATCTGATTGATTTCTGCAAACCTGCTTATCATATAACATGTGTTAAACACATCCATGCCTGCAGGAAACATCCAAATTGTTGCATAGTTCCCACTCGAAAGCACAAACTGTGCTTTCTGTTCCCATAATAATACACTACATGCATTTGTGGCCATGTAACAGATTATATAAATCCTAAATTGTCAATTTAAATTATAAATCTATACTTATAGATCTGGAAATTGGATGAGGATGGGACAGTAAAAATGAATTTTCTTTAGTGATCTTTGAAGTTCCGCACAAGTTACTGTTGCCTGCATGATACTAACAGAATTCTATATCACATTAGTAAGATACTATACTCAAGACTTCTGTGCAAACTGGCATTTCAGGGTTATAAACTGTGGTGAAATATGGAAAAAAACACATCATATTTGTAGCAATGGTGTTTCGATTTTTTTTGTAGAATTGGCAACGCAATATTTTGCTCTCTGTATCATTCTCTTCTGGTAGTATTAGCTCCAAATTAGAAACCATGTTGCTTCTTAATGTGGATTTGACATGCTGGGAAATTGCTTAATTAGAAGTGTAGAGCATTAATTGCATGAAAATAAAATGATTATTATGTGTTAGCCTGCCACAGTGGCACTCTTGTCTTTGCGTCAGAAGATTGTGGGTTCAAGCCCCGTGCAGGAACTTGGAATCCGTAGTCTTACATTTACACTCCAACCCAGTGCCGCGAGTTGTTGCATTATTGGAGGTGCTGTCCTCCGGATGAGCTGTTAAACCAATGTCCCGTCTGCCTCTTCAGATCGATGTTAAAGATCCTATGGCACTATTCAAAAAGAGGAGGGAGTTTTTCCCGGTGTCCTGGCCAACAAACTCCAAAATATATGCGGTCTCTCACTCCATAGCTGTTTGTGGGACATTGCTGCATGCAAACTGGCTGCCCTGTTTTTTTTTGCACAAAATACAGTCAATCCACTTTACAGCATATCCTATGAAGCACTTTGTGACGTCTCAATGACTTGATACGGCGCACTATTGTATGCAAGGATTGTTATTATTATTATTACTGTATTTGACTGAGAAACTGCCTGAATGCAATTTACAAAGAATGTGAAATATGTATACACATTATTGCAGGAGGAACACCCTGTGATTGGGTAGCCAAAGAACATTTAAGTAATTGTTTAAGTATTAGACAGGGTAGGTAATATAAGGGCAGATTTCTACACTTACACTATGCTATGAATCAAAGTGGTGCTGAAACTGTCTCCTATCACAGCAGCATTTCAAAAGTTAAATACAGCATGCAGTTTATTTTTGGATTCTTCCTGTATCCTGGTTTATTACATTACACAGTAATAAACAGTATGTTTTCTGCTGGTGAGCCTTAAGGATATTTGCCTGTGTCTCATCACATAGTGGTAATAAACTACAGGCAAACTAGAGCAAGTCATCACCAGCAGAACACATACATTTCCCTCTTCTGACGTGGTAAAAGCTGAAATACAGTACAGTACCTATATTGGAATTACCGGTAATGCAAAGCTAAAAGGGACTTTAAGATGCTTGAAGTTTGTTCCTGCTGATTCTGACATTTGAACTCCTTGGTTGCTTACTACCACTTTATATTTGTTATTTTTGTGTTTTCTTTTCAAACTCTGAACTGAACATTCTCACTCACTTGTATGTCAATTATTTTACTATTCAGCTGACGAGCGAGCCTCCGAAGCGTGCATCAGAAAAGGTTTGACCCCACTTGTTTGTTTTTAATGGATTGTTATTTCCTTAGCACCTGGAGGTGTTAGGATCAGCCTGCACTAAAAAAGTGACTCCTTCATTGGCAGTACTTTTTTACCTCCATGCTGCATTGCAACAAACAAACTTTAGCAATGCAATTTGTTCAACGCTTAAATGAAACATTACACCAGCAGAAGATGTTGGCGACATGGAAGACATTGTTGTGAACTTAGAATCATAGAATGCTATATAGCACTGAAGGAGGCCATTCAACCCATCATGCATGTGCTGGCTCTTTGGAAGAACTATCCATCTATTCCAACTCCCCCGCTTCTACCCCTTAGCCCTGCATTTTTTTTCCTTTTTAAGTGGCTTTCCAATTCCCTTTTGAATGCTACTATTGAATCTGCTTCCAACACCCTTTCAGGCACTGCAAACCAGACTAACAATTCCCTGGGTAAAGGAAATTCTCCCGTGTCTCTCCTCTGTTTATTTTTGCCAATTATCTTAAATCTGTGTTTCTAAATAGGTTACAGTGTCTTGTAATCTTTTGCTTCACAACGCTGCTCCTTTAATAGAAAAGTGGCATGTGAAGCCCATTAGAGCTACGTGGTGTGGCCTGAGTGAGCTCCTGTTGCTAGTGAGTTGACTGTTTTCTTCGTTTCTGTTCTGCTGCTTCATCCTGTAATCTGTGAACCTGCTGTAGAAAAGCTGCCAGTGTCTGAGCAGTCACTGATTGAGGATGTTGGGGACCAGGGAGCACGTGTGTTTTCCTGTCCGTGGTGAGTCAGATTTAGGAGTGTGGAGGAGGATGACTTTCCCATGGGAGGATGTAGGATGCAGAACACAACAGGAAAGCAGCAGGAGTTTAAAACTGACTTGCTGTCATTCAGGATCTAATCACTTCCTAGAAGGCCCATGTTTTGTTGTTGCCCAGAGCGTGATTTTAATCCCTTTAAGAGATGTGCCATTTTTTGTACTTTTTTTAAAAAAAAGCTTAAAACGAGCACTAACCTTCTACTGTACTTAATTTACTTTTACTCGCCTCACAGAGACCTGGGTTTGATTCCTGGCAGGGCGAAACCTTGGGCGAGTTTCCTTACTCCACACACCTGATAATAATCCCTCAAGGAAATAAATAAAATAACAATTTGGTCAATCGATCCATGACTGCTTGTAAGACACTGCTGTGTTCAATTGGCTGCCACATTTTGCCCACACATATAGTTAATTCATTTTACAGTACATTCTATGAAGCGCTTTGAGATGTCTTCTCAAAGAAGACGTGAAAAGCGATATATCAAATGCAAGGATTATTATTATTGCTATTACTTTTATCACTCCAAGAAAAAAAATCTTCACCCCAACAGATCAATGCAGTGTTTCAAGAGGAATGAATGCCTGATGGCTGGTGCAGTGATTGACTGTTATCCAATGTGATCAAATATATTTGTACTCGCATTGCTGCATGCATACATTGCTTGGAATAACTTTTAATATGGATGTGGCATGTTTGTATTCTGGAATTATTTGGTTCGGAGGCTATTTTTGCTGTCTTTTTTTTCACTTCCAACTTGCCTCCCCTCACCCCCTACTCCTTTGTCAAAAGCATTTTTTTTGTCTGGCTCCGGAACTTCCTTGCTGTGAGGGGAAGTTGCATACTGGTTAATGCTGCCAAAATCGCATCAGTGATGTTGCGTACGTATTACGGATGTATTACTTTTAACATGTATGTGGTCAGGTTGATAGGTGGTTTGCACACTCTCAGTGAATAAAACCGCATAGCAGCTTCTGTCAGTGGAAGCAGTAGGAGATGGCATTTACTTCGCTGGCTCTTGCATTGCTGCTCCAGATGTAAACTCACTTTAGGACATGGCAGTCAGCCTCACCTGGAGTGGAGCTCCTGTGGCTCAGTGGTTAGAGCACTTGTCTTGCAAGCTGGGGAGACCAAGCTGGGGAGACCTGTGTTCGAATCCAGGCAGGTCAGGGCGAAATCTTGGGCAAGTTTTCTTACTCTACACGCCTAATAATAATCCCTCCAAAAAAAAAACACAATAATAAAATTGGTCATTCACTCCACGACTGTTGGTGGGACACTGCTGTGTGCAATTGGCTGCCGCGATTCGCCCACAAATATACAGTCAATTCACTTTACAGTATATTCTGTGAAGCGCTTTGGGATGTTGATAAGATGTGAAAAGCGCTATATCAAATGCAAGGATTATTATTATTATTATTACCTACCTCTCTATGCATACTTGCCAAAGGCATCCCCATTAGCATTGCGATCGGCCATGACAGTGTTAGCTGCAACTATCTTTCAATCCACAGAGCTGTTAAACGAGCATCTGGATCATCAGGGGAATATATTACTGTGGAGTCCTGTAGCTCAGTGGTTAGAGCACTAACCACTTAAGCAAGGGACCTGGTTTCAATTCCTGGCAAAATGAAATGTTGTGAAAGTTTCCTTACTCCACAGGTCTCTGTTTACCTAGCAGTAAGTAGGAACCCAGTTAATCATTTGGTGGATCATTTTTCCAGGGATAATAATTCCTACAATTTTTTTTAAAAAAATTGGTCACTTCAATCCATGACTATTTGTGGGACATTGCTGTGTTCAATTGGCTGCTAGATTTTACTCACAGAACATACACTCAGTTCACTTTACAGTATATTTTGTAAAGCACTTTTAGATGTTTTGAAGATGTGATAAGGTGCTGTGGCAAATGCAAGGATTATTATTATTTATTAATGTTTAATATCAGTATAATTGCTAGGAAAGGTTTTAAAAAGCAGCTTGATGCTGTGATGGGTGGGTGGGTGGGTTTTTGGGTAAGGGACAAGGAGCCGGGTGTTCTGGAAGTATGAAATCGGGTGGGCCAAAAGGCATCTTCATCCAAATCAACTGGTGTGATCTCGTAACTTTTGGGGGGCTCATTGCAATACTGCGTCTACCCACTTACACATAAAGCAGATAACGTGTTACACACACTAAAAGCTGCAGCAGTTCACATTTGTAGATAAAGTGTGCTTAACTGATAAACATTCTGAGAATTGGAGAATTCTAATTTGGGGTAACATTGGGAGGGTGGGGGGAGGAGCAGGGCAAATTATTTACTTGACGTGGCTGGTTGTTAATACAGTAAATTAATGGAGGAAGCCTCTTGTGACATTATTTGTTGGGGCCTTGAACAACATATCATTACCTCCTCAGTTTACTGGCAGCCTTCATTGTGACCCGGTGCTGATATAGCTTATTTTATTAATAAACTGGATGTCGCAATTGGCATGTGGAATGGGATGCGTCTGATCTGTCTAATTCAGTGACAAAGTACAAATATGACCAATTATTTCAACATGTCTATTGTTGATTGTACCATGACTCTCAGATATTTCTGTTTAGACTTAATCATATTTTAACTCTGTTCTTATATCCAAAAAAGTGCCATTAATCTTCAGAGAGTTCTTCTCATGCTCTCTCTTTCTCTCTCTCTCTCAACTGAACAATATTTGCTCTCTGAGACAAGCGCCTGTGCAATTCCCATTAAAATCATTACCCCGGGAACTGGGGAATGTTTGCTGCAGACAGGGATCACTTAATACACAAAGTGATCATTAATACAACAAGTGATCATTACTACAGAGTACACCGTGTCCGTTTGAGGTCTGCTGGTATATAGATGCACATAGTTCTATTTGTTTCCAAACCTGGGCAATTGGCTGCACAAACAGTAATACATGTATTCAATAAACTGAGTTCACAGCTGACAGAAGTTTGTGGTATGGTCCATAACAGGATTGAACTCTTATTGATTTTTCATAAAAGTTTAATAAGATGGTGCAGATCAAAAGCTTTGTGGGATCGGCAATAAATTCCTATAGCATTCTGAACATGTTTTTTTTATATATAATGGGAGTTCACGCAGCAGAGACTCGCCTGGATTGCATTTTCTGTACAGTTGAGCTCTGTTAAAATGAAGGTAACTCTGGCAAAGGTAAAATATGGTTCTGAGGAAAGAGTCAAAGATATGAACATGGGTTTCCTTTAACATTGTTGAATTATTGATCCTGAGTTGGTTGTGTTGTTGGTGGCAGAAATATTCATGCCTGACAAATAATGTCACAAGACTAAACCTAACATTAGATTCCTACACGTCTGAATACCCTGTGTTTTATATACAGTAATGTGTAAAAAGTAGTTTCCCCCTTCCTTGTTTCCATTATGAAAACGATCTGGCAGTTTGTCAGCGTGAGCTGAGTCCATGAGTGAGGAAGCCATTGGTTATGAAGAGCAATGAGTCATACAAAGTGCAAGAAAATAATGGATGTCAGGCAGCAGAACTGCAAAATTACAGAAAACTATTCTGCAGTATACATAAAGTAATGATGGTAGGGAGACTTATATAAAAGGTTTTAAGGTTAACTAAAAGGATTATTAGAGGAAGTAAGAGGGCAATAAAAAGGCAGATTGTAGACAGCAGAAAGAGTAATACAAAGAAATGTTAACACCAGGTGGCATGTTAAAAAAATCTGACTTTTGGATAATTATTCCACATGCTAGGAAGAAATATTGAAGGACTTTAGGAGGTTGTAGATGTGTTAAATAGATCTAAATAATTGTTTAACTCCACTGATAATCTCCATAGCCATGTAGAGCAGCTTTCATTGTCCTATAAAATATTTAAGTTCAATCTGCACCTATCTGTAGGGTCAGTGGAAGAAATGGGGGTGAGAGGGGTGGTGTTAAATAACCCTTAAGTTACAGAATGCATTATTCACAAATCAGATGTGTTGCTAATTGGACTTCTGGTTTGGAAAGATCAGATTGATGAAGTTGCATAGAGACAAATTGTAAATAATAATAATAAGTGCATTTTGATACAGCACCTTTCATAATGGGTGCTCAATGTGCTTCAAAGGATTTACTTCAAAGTGAAATAACTGTATTTTGTAGGCGAAAACAGCAGCCAATTTGTGAGCAGGTATGACCCATAAACAACAATGGTAAATAACTAATTTGATCTTGGGGATTGCGGGCCAGGAAACCCGAGGTCTGCAAAATCAAGGGATAGGGTTTATATCTCTTACTTTACTTTTTTGATGTGCGAGTTTGCTGCTGACTGAATCTTTAAAAGTAGTGGTGAAACCGATATACCGTGCTACAGAAGAGTTTGGTGGAGGATGTGAAAGAAATAATAGCATTCAGAAGAACTTTCAAAACCACCCAAAAAGAATCATTCGTTTCTTAAAAAAAATACAGGGACTGATGGGGAAAGTTAAATAAACTACACCTACTCCCGCCTGAAGTCTGATCCATGAGTCTAATCATTGAGTGTCATTGAGTAAACTTGGCTCATTAAATTGGTACGACATGAATTTGCTGCAATTAGTAACTGATTCTATTCCCAGTGCAACTCAATGTCTACCTTATTCAGCCACACAAATAAATAAAAAAAATTGTGTGTACAAGGCGGTAACACTGGTGCTGCTGTGAGCTAATTGCAATCAGACTGTAGAACTGAAGTAGCTAGAAAGTCGGTGACCAGGAAAAGGTATCTTTAATAGCAACGGTTGCCAAATAGCAATAATATTAATAGCAAAAGGCAATGGGACAGCCAAGTTGCTGAGACTTTGAAACACATTTTTGTCTGTTTTCCTTTTGAGACTATGGTTGATGAATTAAGTGAGATCCCCAGGCTATAGGTCAAAAATATATGCAGTTCTTCATATGAAGTGCACTTTTTTAAAGAAAAAAAACAGACTTCACCAAATCAAGAATAGTAGTAATCTAGTTTAACCAATAATAATAGACAGATAGTCCAATAATTTGATTGGAATAAGGTGGTTGGAATGGATAGTTACCTTCAGGGCAGGAGGCTTTTCTGCACCTCTAGCATTCTTTGTTTTTACAACCCTCTGGAGTTCTTGGGAGAGGTTTAAGTGCAGACTGACTGATCATAAGCCCGCTCTGTATATCTCAGTGCAGTTCTGGGACCTGATTAACTTCAGTGGGCAGATATGCCTAAACAATTAGTTGCAGGTGTTCTGTGCATGGAATTCTATCTGTACATTAGCAGTGGCTTGCTTGTTCAATGCACCCCAAATCAATGTCTAAACTCTGTAAGTTATAACTGTGTCTTGATCAGCATCAGGTTCCTGGATACGGAAGACAACTAATTGTACAGATGGATTTAATATACCACAGTATCGTTTCTGTTGTACTCGATCTTTTGTTTTGTTGTTCCATTTTATATCCATCTTTCTCCCCCCCACCAGCTCCCACCTCAGCTTGGGTTGAAACCCTGACAGTCCAGCACCTCAGGACGTCTTTCCAATGTGAATTAATGTCAATTTGTACTGTGTACTGTATATGATATGTTGCTTGAATTTCTGAGACCATTGCTAGAGCAAGAAAAGGCCCATTCACCCATAATCATCATCCATCTACTGGTCTAACACAGGCAGCTTTCACCTCCTCTTGTTTCTAGATCAAATCTACATTGCTCTGTGTAATGGGCATTAAATCATCTCTGGCATACTAAAACTTTTGCGGTAATTTAAGTTTTAAGATGCTCACATCAACAAATTATTAACTTGTATAAAAATGAGGAGGGCAAAGATTTTTTCATCTGTTCGGTTTAAGTTCATCATCAACTCAAACTGTAAGGTTTAAATATTCTAAACCTATCAAATGTAAGAATTGTTATTAATGCCGCAATCAATCAGAGAGAAAAAGTGAATTTACATGTTGTAAGCATATTGTAAGATGCATGCTGTACAGCTGATCATTTTGATAAATAATAAATAATATTTAGCTGAATTGTAAGTTGCAGCTATCTCAAATGCTGTTAAGTGCTATTGGGGTTTATACCTTGTTGCTATTAAAAATAGCAATCTTGTTGCTTGTGAAAAATTCCATTATAATGACCTCGTTATTATTGACAATCATTAATATTGGCCACATAGACTCAAATGTTTTGCAAAGCAAAGGTTATCCTACAGGACCAAATGTCTACAATATAAACACTTTATATACATGATACAATATATAGTATACTGGAGTTAGGATAATCAATTATTGATTCTGTAGCATTGAAGCATCATCTCTGTTGTCATAAATTTGTTATAAATTATTGAAAATTGTATAATATTCCCATATATTTAACCTTGCTGTGCAACAATTGACATTCCAGTCACAGTAAGTATTATGGGTGATATTTAAGAATATTTATGCTCAATACAATAAAGGACTAAAATGTTGAAGAACTAAATCTGTGTTTGCCTACATTGAGATTCGGTTCTCAAACACCTCTGCTCTTGGATGTACTGTACAATTTATTCCCATAATTAATGATGACTGCAACTGCTCTTAAATGTTTTGACTATAAAATGAAAATGCATCCTTAAATTCAATGGTTTGATAAATTGGGATCTCAAAAGTTAACCAGATCAAATTGGACCACATTGCAATAACGTTTTACATGATAAATGTAAGGAAATTGCTTTTTGTCCCAACCATATGACTTTATCAGGATTTCCAATTAATGTAATTGGAAATGTTTCTGAACTGCCATAGAAAGGTACAGGTTTTTACGTTAGGTAATCTTTATCCTGAGCTTCTTTTCTTGTTGCTGGCTCTGCACGCATTGCTCAAACAGGTTATGTAACTGTGAGAATTGTTCCTTCACGCTATCAGAGTCTGTATGGGCTAAAGCAAGAGCTTTTTACAGTGTGTGGATAATTCAAATTTTCTTTTAACATTTCAATTCATAGATACACACAGCAACGCTGCTATTGGGTGGTTGTTTACATAATTGCCCTCACTTACAACCCCTGTGTATTTCACATTTCAGCTGAGACCTTTTACCAGACGAGGTGCCTACTTAAAATGCTGGAAGGCAAATAGCCTTGCAAACAGACTGCAGGCAATTTTAACAGCTGTTCAAGATCAGCACTGGCACTGGGCAAAATTGTTGTTACAAAAAAAAAGGGAAAATAAAATTATTTTGCGACTTTATGTTTTGTTTCTTTGTCCCCTCTTCCCTAATCGGCTAATATAGTTTCCTCCTTCAAAGTGTTTCGGGAACAATTGATTCATAGAATATGCCATGGCAAAGTGGGTTGTGTTTGAAATAACTATAGCAAGTTGAAATTGTCACAATATTGCATTGACATGCCATCTTAGACCTCAATGGTGCCTTGTAGTACCATTGTTCCCCTGGAAAATGGGCTCGCAAGATTACGAGAAGTTTCAAAAAGGAAGGCCATTGAGCCCAAGTCTCCATGAAGCACTTGCACTATAGATCAACAGAAACAAATGAAAAGAAGATGAAATTGAACAATAATGGATTGGATTTCATCTTATGCAATCCTGTTACAATTTTGGGAGATCTGGGTGGCTCAGATCTAGGAATCAATCGTATTGAGGCAGAATGGGTCAGCGTGACGTACTTCTGGTACCAGACTTAATTCCATTGGTGTGAATAAATTTTCTTACTAAGGAATCCATTTTAAAATGTACCAGGCAGGCGGTATGTTTCAATAAATTTGCCTGCAAATACAGAGTCATTACACTTTACAACAATCCCATTATATCATGACATGATATATCAAATGAAAGGATTGTTCTTATTTTTATTTATAAAGTTGTTCTGGAAAAGCGAAAGAACAGGGCTTCTCAGATTTGTAGATACTGTTCAGCAATGTCCTTTGAAATGCTGATGAAATAGTATCTTTAGAGATATTTGTCCTGGGATGTGATTTATAATTAAAGGATCAAGATTCCAATTTTACCATGTTTTTCAGGAGTCCAAGATGTCTACATAGCAAACAGGTTGTTTGCCAAGTATACTTACCTAGCAGGCAAATATTTAAACATTCTGTAGAGGATGTAAATTACAGCCCCTGGTTAATCATTCTCCATTCTCTACAATAATGATCACTTACTTCTCTAAAACACTTTTTAAAAAAAAAAATATCTAAAGCCCCTTGATACAATGCAGACTAATTAAATCTGCTGTCAAATATAGCTTAGAAAGGAATAGTACATGTATATATACTAGGCATTATAGGCAATTCAATGGAGAAGTGTAAAATATAGGCTTCATTTCATTGGTGAGAGATTCTGATAACTGCTAAGTGACTTAATTATTCATGTGCTATTCGAGACTTCTATACCAGTATCAGCAATGTTATATTTTGCATATCTCGGCTTGATTCTTTTCATCATACGAATGCACAACAGATATTTTGAATATGATTATGAAATCAATATCCCATAGTTGTCCTGAAATTGGTATGTTCTGATACATAAGCAGAAGCTAAAAAATATTCCCCAAGTTTCAAACATAAAATTTCTTAACACTCTTTGTTATGGTGATATTCAAGCTTGCTCAGTGGAGACCAATTTCTGCAGCATGTGGTTTGTGTACTTATGCTTCATGATCAGCCAGAGCCAAGGTGGAAGGAGCAAAGGTCATGAATCTCATGAGTGCACAAAGTAATTGTTTAAAACTGACCACTGCTCAGCTCACATGTATGTCTCTATAATGGAAGTGGCAAATAATTTCACAGTGAATTCCTGTGATGTACTCTGAGGCCATCAATGATGTGACAAGGCACTATATCAAATGTAAGAATTGTTATTAGAATTTTCTTTTTAGTTTCCTTAGTCCTGCCTTCATGACTCAAAATTTCAAAAAAGACGGGATAAAATACGTCACAAGATAGAGAGACAAGGAAAGCGATTCTGAGGGAGTGTGGAACACTGTGCAGGTTCAGCTGGACTGGAAATAGGCAAATGTGGTTGCAGTTATGAAGAGGGTTAATGGAACCGCTGCTTGTAACTGTAGACTCATTAGCCTGATCTCAAAATTTGGAGAACTAATTATTTCAAAAATAGAAGCAGAATGGAAGAGTACCTGGATGAGGGGTCTTCGTGGATTGAGAAACTGTTTCGAGCAACTATACCAGACTTTAGCAGATTATGATATAAAGTAGGAATTCAGAATTATGAGATTTTGAAGACTGGTATATTAAACCAAACTCCCATACAACTGGCATTGTATGGGAGTTTGGTTTAACTCCCAGACTGGCCATGAGCACAGAAATATCAATTGATGGACTTTAAATTGCAAAGTCAAGTCTTATCTGATTGTTTAAATGTTTAGTAATAACTCTCAGGTTTGCTCATGGGAGACGTTAATCTTCTTTGTTAATAAGAATCACATGTACAATGGTATTTTTTTATTGGATTAGGTATATTTATGTCAGGTATCAACAGGAGATGCCTATACAGTTCTACTGGTGCGGTAGTTTGAATTTCACATCAATGTCAGATTAATACTGTGCTTTGGAAAAAGAAAGGCCATTTCCTTTTTACTCTGTATCCAACTTGAAAGATTTCACAATATTTACATTAAAAAGGGACTTCGAACTTCTGTTCTCACTGCTGTTTATAAACTGGATACTCAACTCCAAATACGTTCCCATGTGAAGTGCAGTGAATGCTGACAGACAATTTGACTTGTTGAAAGGATCGTCTCATTTCTTATGGATCGATGCTATCCCCATTTTAACAGCCTTATACGAGAGAGCAGCATGTGAGGCTATGTTAGTGTACATAAGCCAGTATCATATTGCAGCCCTGGTGTGGTAAAAGTGCTTGATGCTGGTGTTACTGCACCTTCCCGCACGTTTTCAAACTGATCAGAAACATCTGTTGTGCTGAAACTCTGCCCTTGTTTCTCCACAAGCTGAAATTCAAGGGCTTTGCAGACTGAAGTCAGTCTGAGAGCTGATCTGTTGTATGTGGTGATGGTTGAAAGGTTAGCTCCTGCTAGTACTCAGACTCACAGTCAGAGTGCTGTTGTATTATTGTTTGCAGTACTCACAATTGATATCAAATGAAAGCACGATAAAGCAACAGGAGTCTGTCTGTGGAAATTGAGTATTGCTCATAGTTAAATACATTTTGTCCTTTGGAAATGAAGAGAGTTAAACAATATAGATCCAAAGAGTGCAGTATGTACCTTATCTTTATGCATGGCACTCATTTATTAAACAGTGAACCCCTAAAACACCATTAAAAAAATCTTATTTAAATCCACCCTTAAAAATCTAAACTCCAGACTCTTCTCCTGAAATTCTCTTTACAATAATCATAGGTTAGT
This sequence comes from Hydrolagus colliei, assembly GCA_035084275.1. Classification (NCBI taxonomy): domain Eukaryota; kingdom Metazoa; phylum Chordata; class Chondrichthyes; order Chimaeriformes; family Chimaeridae; genus Hydrolagus; species Hydrolagus colliei. The sequence goes on along the minus strand of CM068749.1, from coordinate 13,075,503 downwards.
AATAGAGTACCGTCCTACACTCAATTTTTATCTAAGATCCTGAGTATTGTGTCAGGGGAAGTTTAATAAATTATGGTTTGATTAAATACATTTGCTTCATAAATATAATCTATAATTTATGCCTATGATTAGCTCTAGATTATCAGGCTCTGCACTTGAGTGCGAGTCTGGAGAGCATCTCCCTCATGAACCTTTCGTTAATCCTAACCCAGTTTTAAATCTCACAGACCTGTATTGTTTCCCTCTTCTGGTTTCCAGTGCGTGAGAGATGTTGGCTTTGACAGAAACTTGAGGGGAGCAGCAGTGTAACAAGTAGTAGCTGTGATAGGTCGCTGACAGCTTGACAGTCGGGTGCTTATGGTGACATGAAGCAGTGCTAAACCGCCGCAGATGCAAACCAGTATTCCCTCTGCTGATCCAATATTCTCTTTGATCACAACATGGCTGAATGGGATGTACTGCTAGTCTAAGCATATTGTTTGGTGTTAAGAACCAACAAAGCTGTTTTTGATTTAAAGCGACTACAACTGGACCAAGTCCCAGGTTCACATCAGCTTGGGAAACAGCCCTCTCAAGGGGGTCCAAGTCAATCAAATAGCAGTTGTTAGTGCAATGTTTGGGCTGCAACACTTGGCACCCAGACGACCACGACGCAGAACAACTGGGCAGTTAAGTGTGGTTTATTCAGGAACTTTTCTCTTCTACTGAGGGAAGCATTTTTTTTATATCACTTTCCATTCCGAAGCCTGAGCAGCACTTGCCTGGCTTCTTCTCACCTGTGGAGTCTATGCCGTTAATGGGCTGTCTGCGAGTTGTTTGAAGTAAATTGTGTAATAAGTCAATTCACTTTACAATATATTCTATGAAGTGCTTTGAGACGTCTAGAAGACATGAAAAGCACCATATCAAATGCAAGGCTTATTATTAATATTATTATAAAGGCAGTGAGTGCCTTTAGTTAAGATAGTGTGATTCACCAATATACCAATAATGGCACTATACTGTATTTTCAAATACTTTTATCTGGCTGAAAATGTAGTCTTGTGCAATTTCAGTTGTTTTTTATACCAAGAAGCAAGTAGCGTCCTCATGTCCTGTTTTTATTCAATGTTGGTAACTATACCCTTCTCCGCCTGCTACTATGCAACTCCATCTGACCTGTACTCTCAAACTGGAAAAAGCAGTATATAAGCTATACTGTTTTAGCCATTCCCCCAAAAAAACTGATACTAATATTCACATTTATTTTAAGCAGAATAAAGCAAACTCTGGAAAGGGTAGTCGCTGATAGTTTGTGAATTTGGCAATGTCTGTTTTAGTTGGTTCCTCCTGCACACTTTGCTCATCAATGAACATTGCTGCCATAATTGTGGAAAGCTTAACATAAATTTTCTTACCGAACGCCCCAAATGCAAGGCAAATGAGAAGCAGCTGCCAAAATTAGGAGGAAAAACTCCACTGAGAAGACAGAAAATTTTCCAGCTAACATTATGGACTGTTTGCATTCTTGAAACCCTCTTTACAATAATGGCATTTTTAGGGGGTGCGGAGTGGGGCGGGGGAGGTGGGGTTGCTCTATTTTGTGTTGCAAATGGATTTTTTTTCATAGCACTTGCACTTGCTTGTGGGTTTTTGATGGCCTTGAATCTTTTATGCTATGCCTGTACAGTTTGAATGCCGCTGCAACTTCTTGTAAGAGGATGAATTGTGTGCCCTTATTCTGAAATTGACAAATCGCTTTTCTAAAGCTTGTCCATTGTTCTGTTAATTATTAGAATGTTGGAAATGTTGCTGTAGAGCTTCAGTGATCTTAGCCACTGAATGGAAAGAAAAGCAGCAGCTTCCTTTAGTACAATCTGTAGAATCCTTCTGAATGCTATGATTTTTTTTATTAGTCGTTGATATAAACCACTTGTTGGGAACTGGGTGGGGGGTGGTGGCGGGGGGGAGGGGGTTGGTGGGCGGGGGGTAGGTGGGTGGATGGGGTGGTTCTAATGGGACTTATTGAGTGGCAATTTCCATTTTATTTATAAACTTTTTAACAAATGGAAGTGATTGCAAAAAATCAAGTTTATTTAAATAAAAATAGGCTTTGATGGAAAGCATCCTTTTAACTCAATCCATGCAAATCCATTTTCTGGATTATCCTGTAATGGGTATGTTTGGCTTTGCGGAGGATAATAATCACCCAATGTTTTATTTCAATATGTAATCTCACAAAGAAATAATAAGGAACAAGAGTCACCACTAGTTTAGCAAAAACGATTATCAACATTACAAATTGGGAGTTGGGTGGCTTCAAGTGAAACAGGTGGTGCCTCTCAGTACAGATCAAACCAATTAGTCCATGACCACTGGGGACCGATATCAATCATCCATAACTCTTTTGATAGATAGTAATAGTTTCCGGGACATCAAAGCTTTACGAAATGAAATGTTGTTCCTCATTCTAACACAACATGTTTCTAAATCTACCTCCAGGGTTGCAAAGCTGACTGCTCACTCCCTGGTGGCCTGGAGTCAATGGAAGATGGCTGCAGCCTACATGTCCCCACGGAGTTTGACGAGGAACCCTCCTGCTCTTTGAAATCCACATCTCTGAAGCGAGTTGGCAGTTTATACTTGGACTGACTTGAGTCAAAATGATAAGTGTCCGTTGCACGTTGGATTAGAAAGTGATGATGCAGTGGTAGGAGCCTCTGTGTGTGGCAAGCAATGCTCTCGAGTGTCTTCAAGGAATCAGATAAACTTGTGTGATAATGGGTGCTCTGTCATCATTAAGGGTGAGGCCCTTTCTGACACCTAAATGTTTGCTATCAGTCATAGTAACAGGGAAAGTTTGCTTTGTTTATAGCGCCAACTGTGCCCCACTTGACTAAAACACTATCAAACCAGCAGCAGAACCCAATTAGGAATGGCATGTTTTTTTTCATAGAATAGATGCACTCAGAAACTATTTACAAACTGTTTTTCTTAATCAATCGTACGACAGATACTGTTTTTTAAAAAAAAATTATACTGGTGGAAGTTTGAGTTGTCTAAAGTCATGGTTGCACAAATAATTTCTAAGGTGTATGGGAGACTTCGTAGTCAAATATCACAGCCTCCATTTAAAGAGCTCAGATATAAAATGAGACCAGACTCTAGCAGTAGGAACCTTAAATGAATGATGATTCCTCTGTAAAGCAGGACCTGTGCTATTTGCCCTGCTTAATGGTAGTCAATGAATGTTTGTGTTGATGTTTAAATATGTCAAGTAGTGTGAATCAGCTCAGTGAATAAGAGAAGAAATGGTAATGAGCACTGTCGGAGTTGTACATAGAAAACAATGTTGGATAACCACAAGGCATTGATTACATGCTGTGCCACTAAAGATTCAACTTCAAGAACCATTGTAAGCATGTACTGCAAAGTATAGCAAGGAAGCCATAACGTTCATTTGTTAGAACTCGTAAAAATGGACTAAACTGCAAACATGAAACTTATACATAAAGAGTTATTCCTGTGAACAGGAATGTACTGCATTATAATAATAACAATGACAACAATGATAACTGCCACTTGTTTGCATGAAGTCACAAGCAGAACCAATTGGAATCTGATGTTCTTTAACAGTGGCTATCCATCATATGCTATAATTGGGAGAAATTAATTGGAAGGATAATTAACATTTGTCTGGGAAATAAAATCTTGGCAAATGGTAGGTTTTCTGACTCCTTTATAAAATGTTGGTCTTCTGTGCACCATGATATTTTATTGAAATCAATCCCCTCCCAGCTCGGGTCACACGCCTCCTGTGCAGCGCCTTGGGACGTCCTCCCGACGTGAAAGGCGCTTTATAGGTTTAAGTTGTTGTTGTTATTGTTCTTGAAATTGTTGTTATAGTATCATCAAAAACCTATATCGTGATATTCCTATTTTGAGCCAGCATTAGCTATTGTTGAATGGCTGATATCAGCTGCTTTTGAGACAATTATTCCGAATACTGTATAGGTGAAGGCCCAGCTGATTTATACCCTTTCATTGTGTGTATATATTTTAACTAGGACAACCCCTGCTAAAGTGTGTAGGTGTGAACCCTCTTACAATATGCCTACAACATTAAGGCCACTAGGGCACTACTCTTCCCGACATACACAGACGCATGCATAAGATGTGACCTCAGCAATGATGAAAAAGACAGAAACATGCATGGAGAAAAACAGAGGTAGAAATATTCTGGTTGAAATCTGGGCAATATACCCAAACCGATATACGAAAGTAATAAGCATTGATCTACAATCATGATGTTTAATTCCACAAGAAATCTAAATACAAATGCAGTGTGAAATTTAATAGTAATCCTTGTATCTGGAATAGCGCTGCCCGCCTCAGGAGAATGCCTCAAAGTGCTTCGCAGGATTTTACTGTAACGTGTAGCGACTGTCTTTTCAAGGTGAACTTTGAAGTGACTGTGCAGATTTCAGGATTTACAGAATGTAAAAATGTAACTGAAGTTTTAAAACAAGTCAGGTGGGGCACCACTTTAAAGGAAGGCACCCATGGATGGGGATAATTGAAGATTTCAGCAGAGAAAGGCATTTTTAGAGAATTTGCATTTTCCTGAGAAATGACTTCAGATCTAAGTACATTTGCAGATGTTATGTCACGTGGTAAAAGAAAGTTAGTTGCTGTGGTTGCAGCCCAATGTTTGGCATTGTGGAAATGAGCAACTGAGTCAGAAATTGTTAGTCATTCATTCAATAGGTAAGAAACAATGCACAATGATATTTGTTCATTCGGTAAGATCATGTCTGCAAACGTTCTTTATTTGAACATAAAGATAAAATAATGGTTCCATAAGGTGTGTTTGCGAAGAAAGTACTGTAGTACAGTACTAGAATGAATGGAATCTGCCCACTGTGAATGATCTACTTCAAGAAGCAAGCAATGTGGTCAAATGTTCATTCCTATTTTTCTGTGAAACTCACCGCACAGCTTTTGTACATCATATAAAAAGATTATGAACAAACGTAATGACCCAACCACTGATATGCCGCGCATATCATTATTTATTGAAATACTGAAAAATTCCATCAGTGTAAAGAAACTCTTGGCAAGAAATGATATGACAGTAAGTCATTCCACTTAATATAGTACATTTAGAGTCATGAACCAAGTAACTGCACACCGAGTAGTAGAATGGTCTGAAATCCAAGGCAGTTGCAGAACATCAGTAATACATCGCAAGTACTGACACAACAGAATGTCTGTTCACACAAAAAGAGCACAGTAATAAAACAGTAAAGCTCAACATTATTTTGTGATTTCTGTGTCCGCTTATATTTACGATCAGGGCATGCCAGATAAAACAATTACCACAGCGCTCTGAACTTACGGTGTTGAGCAATGTAAGTATTGCCCTTTATTAGCCTGGCAGTATCCTTGGAATAGCAAGGTAAAAATATTCTGATTGAAATCTGGGCAATATACCCATATAATAGTCTCTAAAATAATTGTAAACAATGCAACAGATAATTAGCTGTACAGTGTTCTGTAAGACATCAATAAGGGTGGTTTCCTAAGACCTGGAGCTGGCAACTAAGAGTACAGACATAAGGCATAGTTTGCCTTACTGTACATTCGTAGAACACAAAGCTGTTTTCAAGCTTGTGTCCATTAAAATAAACATTACGGTTTTACATTCTGCACTGCAGTGAGACAACTGAATACAGAAAACATAACCTAACTACCGTCTTTGGTATAGAACATACAGTTTACAAGACAGAATTTTTTTATTTAATGCAAAGTTTCAACTTTAAATTTCCCCATTCAGCTAAAGATGGAACCTTGGGTCACATCATTTTACAACAGCCTTTAATTTTTACATTTTCAGATTCACATTATATATATACACATATATATATAAAAATGAAATGTGGGATTATTTTAAGATACGTTTGTCCCTGAACTGACTGTAGCTGCTAATATCTGAAAGGCGCTACAGTGAACAAATGCATTCATTTGGCTTTGTCATTTTACACAAAGATGAAACAATGAAGAAATAAATTAGTAACATAATTGTCTACAGTTGAAAACTATGATATACAATATAAATGGTGCTATTCCAATAACAAAGCCAAAAATCCTGAAAAAAAACTAAAGAACTAACTGTTTATGCAGTCTCTACTAGTGATCTTGTGGCCAAAGATCTATCTGTGAAAATTAAAGTCTTAGTGAGATTCCCTTTCTGATTTTAGTGTCTCACGACAGAATTAAGTACTGGTAAAAAAAATTACCAATGAAACATAATTAAGGAAATCATTGCTTTGCAATTTGTGTCAACGCAGTTCCTTCCCACAGGAGTTAGTAAATGTAAACACCTTTGTTTTCTGAATTTCCAGCATTAATACTTTAATTATATTCTTCCCCATATTCAGATTCAAATCTGCGCAGTCAGTTAGCTAGCATGATAAAGAAATAAGGCAAGACTCACATAACTGTGACATCACAAATTTAATACTGCCATCTTTAAGTATTGAGAGTTTGTGAACATGAAGTAAATTTTTTTTACAAAAAAAAATCCAAGTTGGTTGTAAGTTTTTCTTTCTCACTATTGTTCTGCAGCAGGCTTTGGTCTAGTTCAAATAACGTACACTTTGGCTAAAAAAAACTAATGGGTACACAAGGCGGTTGTCAAACTAATTGCTTGACAGATGGTTCCTCACAGCTTCTGCAGCCCTCACACATAGATAGGCTCTTGTGATTTAAGCGAACATATGACAATGAAGCCAACTACAGATAGCCCTTTAGATCTCCTATCAGGTACCACATCGATGATCACTGGGGACATAGCTTTTTGGGGAAGGAGAGGGGGAGAGAAGGTTATGACTTCTCATTACTGTTACCAGATTGGCTTTGTATTCTGCATGCTTTGAAATCTAAGGGTTACTTAGTCCACTTGAAGCTCCCGACTGCATTGCCATTAGTGCACAACTCCCCAGCTTATTCTTAAATTTCCTGGAATTAGTGGTCGATTTAAACAAAGTGGAAACTATTGTATGATATTATTTTCATCAGTTTTGACACGGCGAACTTCATATGAGTAAGCACTTCCAGAAGGGCCTCACAGAGGTTTCCTTTGGGGGCCAATAGAGAGCCCAGGTGCATTTGGGTTCATGGTTCCATGGTAATACCTGGTACATCACTTGCTTAATGATGAACCGATCTCATGATCGTCCTCTGATACCTTTCCATCTAGTGCACTGTAATGTTTCTTTTTCGTGTTAATTATAGTTGCTCGGTGCAGCTTTGAGTTTTTGCTCAAGATGCAAAGACCTGGGGATGTAACTTAAGCCCGTTTGGCATGCAGCATTTCAATGAGAAGGTTGTTGCAGGGCACATCTCCGTTTAGGTGCTTGTAGTAGAGGTATTCTTCGGCCTGCATGCTGATGGCCCGGATTTCTGGTAACCGCAGTAGAAGTTGTCCAAACTTGTCTGTCTGCTGAGGGTAGTTGCACATAGCATAGTCCAGCAATGCAGCATTAACTTGTTCCTGAACACTTTCAACCAGGTGGAAGTTCTCCAAGTTCTTTACATCTGAAAGTAAAGTTTAAGTCACAATTAATGACTGGTTATAGAGGGCTAGGAACCAGAGGAACAGAAGGAGGGATGAGAGAGAGAGAGGGAAAGAGAAGTGAGTGAGAAAGAGACCCAAAAATGTTCTTCCATTAAGAAAAAAGCTTCTTTTATTTTGCTGTTCTTGTCTATTGTAGCTGCCAACATTAAAAAGGACAGGTGTGCTGATTTGTCTCATTTGTTGTTTTCATTCTCCTTTTATGAAATGTTGAGTTTTTAAAAAATTATAATTATGAATATTGTGCAGTTTTCATTTGAATTACCAATTAGCCAGCTTGGTTGTGCTTGTTCACAACACAAAAAGGCACTAGACAAATGTCAATTTGTGTTGTATTATCAACATGAAGATGAGCCTGGTAGATTAAAATTCGTTAGGTTCAGGTATTTAGGATTCTGCATGAGAAAGTAGGCTGCAAATTGGTTGACAGCTATGGTACAATCAGAATACAATACTCTGTTACCTGGATTTCTAAATATACATAATATACATAATTTCTAAATATACATAATACAACAGTTGTAATCCCTGATTAATTTACTGACCTGAGGTTGAATTAATATCCCAATCTTTAACTGTAAATCCTGGTTAAAAGTTGACAATGCTCTTGTTTCAGTTTGACATCTCTAAATGATTCCGAAAGCCTTTGACCTGTGCAAGCACTACTAATGAACCATCTGGTACCCTCCAATAGCTCTCAAAATAGTCTGTGGTGCGAGCTTCTAGACAGAGAATCATCCTGACTGATGAGTCGTACGTAAATTAAATGCGTGCCCTTCATAAGGAATACTGCTTTGAAATGCCCCCTGACCTCAGGCTTTCATTAAGCAGCACATTTGAAACGTACTTCTTTTATAATAGCACCCGTCATAGTCCTGAAGCATGTGTCAAGTTTGTATGTTAAAAGGTTGTTGATGGAAAGGAGCAAAAGCGAGCACGAAAAAGGTCTGATGCCTGTTCTGTAAGCAGGCAACTGCCAAAGAAATCAGATCTTTCCAAAATCCTTTCCCGCCTACCCTCCTTGTGTGTTATAATTTACAGATCACAATGTATGCAATAAGCGACAACTGCATAATTGCATTATCCGGGCTGTTTGAGTAACGTGATCCTTTGCGTTGTTTCCAAAGAAAAGGTGGTGAGATAATCGAATCCTGGAAAAATATTCAAGCACCTGAATGAAATAATTGTATTTTTCGGATGGTGAGCAATGCGGGTGGGAGGGGCGGGGGTGGGGGGAATGGGAGTTACAGTACTCTGACCTGCGACCCATCTACAAACTTCAGTAGTGTCCAGGGATTGATCAGTAATTTTCCCCATCAATCAACTGTAAGAAAGTAATTTTAATCAATACTAGTCATTATTTGCTCTGTGGGATATAAACCCATCTCTTGAACTGCACTGTGTTCAGAATTTCCCCCTCAAGTTACATAACGTGGAGATTATTTGCCTTCTTCCACATCACTGGGTAGCTTGAATTCTGACTTCATTACTGCTTAAGCAGCACCGTGTCCTGTCCTCATAATATACTTGTAACAGCAATCGCTGAGTTGGAGGGTTCTGAGGCATTCACAATTCATTTGCTGTTCAAAAGAAGTTTGAGAGAGAAATATTCATAAAATAACGAATTGAAGTAAATAAAAGAGCCAAAGCCCACAGAAGAATTTTCAAAGCTAATCTAGAAGTGCATTATTATGAATCATAGCCACTGGGAAAGCAGTGCTTTCTCTGAGCGCAGTGTGTTGCACAATCCCCTATAATCCATTGAATATTATCCACTTAGGGATTAATTATCAACCTTTTGCATGAGCTGGGCTTGCTGCGATCTCGTGGTGTGAATCCAGGCATTTCAAAAGTGTTAGTGGATAGCCGACCATTAGTCTTGTTGAATTTATCATTTGCTTTAATTGCTAAAGCAGCAATTTATACGTTTCATTCTCAGTTTTAGAAAAGGAAGCTCAGTCCTTTTGAACTGAATCCTGCAGCTTTTGCACGTGACAGCACAAAACATGCCTGGAAAGGTTTCTGTGCCTAGTAGATACAATTAGTGCTTTGCAGCTTTCAAGCTACGCTCAGTGTTACACAATTCAGCATCCACTCAAATCATTTTCTGAAAAATTTCAACTATTAAGTGCAATACAGTGCCTCATTAATTACTAAATTCTTATTCATATAACCTATAGGCACTGTACCACAGAGTTTTTGGCTTCTCCCATTTTTCTCAGAAATCAGTCAACATTTTGTTCTCTCAGATTTTCCTACATTGCACCTCTTGTAATGGCAATGTCTCAAGTCTCAGGTTGCTCAGACACTGAATATTGACAAGCTCTTCAACTATAGGGGCATTACAACTGAGCCTAATTTACTTTCAATTAATACAAGTATGCAATCCAACATGAATTACTGGATTTTATTCAGCATTGGGAGCTCAAAATTCTGGGAGCTCCAAACTCTCTCTAAATGACTCCAAATTCTGACTTTGAACAGTTGGCTCAGTGCAAACAAGCATATGAACTTAGAAATTTCCCAGTCTGCATTAGCTTAGTACAATGTTACAAGTTTTGTATGACTTTCCTACGGTTACATGAAGAAGTCCCTATTTTTGATTCAGAGTTCTTATTAAGATATCCCATTTAAAATTATTAATAATAATGAATAAATAATGCTCTACAGTAAAGCCTATGAAGCAGGTGAATCTGTTTAGATGATCTGTTAGGGTGCTATATCAAATGCAAGGATGAGTATTATCAATAATAATCCAGATTTTTGATAAAGCAGCAAATCTCACTCGCACGATAAATCTTAGCAAATCACTGTATATCCTGGTTGGCGGTAGCACTTTTGCTTCTCTAAGTGATCAGATGTCATATCAAACACAACGATTATCACATTTATCATTAACCTCAATTAATTTGAAGGAATTGTGCATGTTGCCAAGGAAGTTCATCACAGTTTATAATCTCACGGTGGTATCAAGAAGCTCGCTCACATTTAAATTCAGGAGTCACAGCAGCACAAGTGTAACATCACTTTATCACTATAATATACTTTACAATACAGCAGTTTATTCTAACATTCATGGTTTGAGCATCTTTGAATTCATGGCAATGCTTCTGGCTGGGTGCAGCATGGTCACACTTGAATTGTGGAAACTGAGTTTCATGAATGGTTAATGTATACCTGTGAAAAGACTTAGAACAAGAACCTTTTTTGTGAGTCTGTGAGCTGTAAATGTTTCGCTTTATGTGTGATTAACAGATGCCTGAACGGCATAAACCGATAATGAAAGTTGCATAAATGTGTGGTTTATTATGGTAATAAAATACCTTGGCCTCTCTATTTAACACACCTGTTGTTTGCTGGCTAGCTTTTGAGTGAGGATCTATGCAACATAGGAAGAAAAAGCAAAATGTTGCAAAAGAGTTAAAATAGCTCAACAGGAAAGAACAAACATTTAGAGACCGTGCTTCCTTCAAGACTGGTCTCAAGACCCTCCTCTTCAACCTTGCCTTCAGTCGCCCTCCTACTTCTCTGCCCTTCATCAACCCAACCATGCTCGAGCCCTGACCCCCGACTGTTCAGCGCCTTGGGACATCCTCCCAATGTGAAAGGCACAGAAAAGTTACTAGTCTCCAGAAGTTCCTAATTACACATTAAACAGAAACACATCATGCAGTAATGGAAAACTAAAAATCATTTGCAAACAATAGATATTTGAATCCAAACTGATTTAAATAGCTCAGCAATCATAGAAACGTATAAGGGAAGCAAAAACGGAAATGAATGGAAAAAGGTCTAGAAGGCCATTAGTTTCCAAAGGAATCACCCTCTTTTCAACAATAACTTGCATTTATATAGAATAATTAATGTGGGGTGGCATTTTGGAGCACTTCTCTTCACTTCCCTGATTTTCATGTTTATTGTGGACACGATCGCAGAGTCACAGATCTTCACTGAGTACATTATTTACAAAACCCCACTGTGTTACCAAGACCAGCAAAAGTTAATAATTAAATACGGTCGTATAAACCAAACCACTGAAGATTTACATGATATATAGGCTTATTTATCCAATGAACAGATAGATCTAGCAAATAAAAGACAGATTGATCAGTGGGAAGTTCCCACCAGTGAGTGTATTGCAGTCTATCAAATCATTCTAATAGCGTTATGCAAGGTTCTGTAAGGAAAGCAAGAGTGTTTTTTTTATTTTAATTCTCAAGCTAGCTACTGACTTGCATATTCTGATGAACAAAAGAGTTACAAATAATAAAGCTGCTAAATGAGACCTTAGGTTACTAGCAAATCTCATGAGTGAGCACACGTGCACGTTTACTCTTGATAAACAGCCTTTTATTCTTATTTCACATATGCACGGTGTGAGCTAACATTTTATTAAAATCCCATGTGTCCAATTACAAGTTTACCGACTCCTCTGCAGAAATTGCCTTTAAAAAAATGTTGTAAAATATCATTATCGGCAGGTCACCCAGTTGCTGGAGGGCAGCACTGCTTCAGCACTGTGTGTTATTCGATGCAACAAGCCTGGTAGAGAAGGGATGAAAAGAAATTTGAGAGAGACTCGTAGAGTGAGGGAAAATAGCGTGTTGAGTACTTAATTTTTTTTAACTCTTTTTACCCTGTTACCAGCATGATAAAGATAGCATCAAATTATTAATTAAAAAAAACGCAAAATATGCAGATGCTGGAAATCTGAAACAGAAACAGAAATTGCTGGGAACATTTGGGGAGACCAAACACAGATTGGGTGATCGATTCGCTAAACATCTCCATTCTGTCCACAAATACAATCCTGACCTACCGGTTTCTTGCCATTTCAACTCTCCTTCCCACTCGCAGTCTGACCTCCCCATCCACTGACTCCTACGCTGTTCCAATGAACAGCAGCGCAAGCTCGAGGAACAGCACCTTATCTATCTGCTAGGGACCTTACAGTCCTCTGGCCTTAATATTGATTTCAATAATTTCAGGCCACAACAGCTCACCTCCCCCCTCTTCTGTGACCATCTGATCTGCTTGTTCTTTTACAATTTCAACCCCTCTCTTCGTTTAACATTATTAACACTCCTTCTCTCCAGTTTTGTTTCAATCTCCCCCTTCTGTTTCACAACATTCACACCTTTTTAACCCATCATCTCCTGCCCTCTACCCCATTTTCTCCTTTGTCTTCCCTGCTCTGCCTCTCCCTCTCTGCAAGTCCTTGAAAGCCTCTCCCTACCAACATTGCCTCCTTAATTACTTCTGTTCTGATGAAGGGTCACGGACCCAAAATGTTGATTCACTTTTCCTTTCTCCTTAGATGCTGCCTGACCTGCAAAGTGTTCCCAGCGATTTCTATGTCTGATAAAATTATTCATATTCTATCTAAGCACATCTAAAACTCTTGGGTACACCTGCCTCCCAAGTCCCCTCATGTTTCCTCGTGTTCTCACCATATTAAGGAAAAACAGACCATTTTGTGTCTTTCAACAGTAATGGAGGTCAACCAACAGATGGAGGTCTCATCAATATCCTGCAAAGCAACAATACAACTTTGCATTTCTACTCTATCGCTCAGCATCACGTTATTTCTGATTATTTTATTAAATCTACCTACAAAATACATGGTCACGACACTTTGCAGTAAATCCCATGAAGCATGTTCAGATGTCCTTCAGACTTGAGATGTGCTACATTAAATGCAAGGATTACTACCATTATTTAGATTTTTCCTTTTGACTCACTTATCTACAGTAACTGCTGGATTTTGTATCCAAACTGCACCCTGTATGACTGCTCCATTTGAAACATACAATCTCTTTTATTTCCTTAAACCAACATTGGTTTACTTGTATCCACACAAAACTGCATTTGTCAACATTCAGCCCAACTCCTCCAAATTTCCCAAATGTTGTTGAATCGGAATAACAATTCTTCCTTGTTATTAGTTCTGTCTGCTTTTGGTAACATTTACAAATGTGGTGTGATGTTTTGCAATGTGTTCGATCAGTTCCTATTTACATCTGAAACTGGAGTAGAGTTGTAGAGTCAAGGTAAGTAAAGATGGTGATCAATCTTTGTAGTGCAACTTTCGTCTCATTCTAAGGATTAACAAAGATACTAATCAATCTCTTCACTGCCACTTTTAAGGATCTCAATCGTAAGGGTTAATCATGATGCTAATTGATCTCTGCGAGCCAGTGATGGTTTGCTTATGCGTAGAGATGGATCTGGCACGCAGCTCGGAAAATTCAGATTCCTTGTTGCCCATTCACAACAAATGGACGAGCGAAAGAAGGGCCACGATAGCAAATAGTTATAATCATCTTGAATCTGCCATCCTTCTGCAAAGATCCGTTTCTAAAATTTACCAACTTTAACTGCTCCTATGTTAAATCTCAGCAAAAACTATACAGTGGCCAGGTGTGTATTGTATTCAGGCTCAAAGACACAAATAGTAAGTTACACATATTCTGTACAGCTCTGATGACATAAAGTATACGAGGCAATATAATCAGAACCACAAGATTGAATCACTACCTTAAACTCCTGCTAAAGATTTGATTTCTTTATAAAATACATTGTTCAAAGTATTTTTTCTCTTTTGACTGCTAGTACTAGGCATGCTGTGTGCACTAGAAATGAATTTAATATGTGCATATATTGCTATAATATTTACTGCATTTTTCACTTTAATGCATAAATACAATCTCAGGGTTTGTGTCTGCAAACTACTTTAACTTTGCATATAGATCAGCATTTCCTTTCATTGTTGCTTGTAGGCTATCGCTGTGCGCAATTTGCTGTCAGAATTTCATACAAATAGACAGTCACTACATTTCACAGCAAATCTTGTGAAGTTCTCTGAGATGTTTCGATGATGTGATAAGGCGCTATACAACATGCAATTGTTATTATTATTTACCATCCGTTTAATGAACTAGAATGAAAAGAGATAACCCAGGTGTAGATAAGATTTTATTAATTCTTTAATTCCATTAATATATGTATCCATACCAGCTTTGCTGCTTTGCAATGATCAGCATTGAAGGGTTGAATTAAATCTAATATTCACCAACTGTTGGTAAGAGGGGCTAAAGTGACAGAAAATCATTTTGGGTCAAGTATCTGGCCTCACTGTAAAACCTCTGGAAGCTCACAGGCCTGTGGTTGGAAACGACTCACCTAATGAGGTCATTAAAGCCAAGTTTCCATCAATAATTTTGACAAATTTTAATTAATAATTCATTGAAGTGCCTTGGGATGTATATTTTGTGTGTCAAGGACAGATAATCCATATTATGAATTTTCTTCTGTGTTTTCAAAGTTTAACGACAGAACAAGTGGCACTACTGCTGACTAAGAGAAACTGCTGTCATTTGCATTTGTTTATTCCGTGGAAAATTCCCAACGTTAAGCCACTGCAGGTGAATTAGTAATAGCGTCCAACGCTTATCAGAGTTCTCGAGAACTCTGCAAATATCTCAGCTGCTTCCTGTTACTGTGAAGCCAACAAGCTTTTTTTGTTGAAAAAAATGCGACGACAAAACTTACAACTACACCATATGTGAACATTCACGTATTTGGATTGCCTAATTCTTAAGTCAAAGAAACAAGCATTCCAATGGCACCTGCTTGGGAAACTGTTCCCCTTTCTGGCAACTTCAATGCAAACAGAATATGGGGACCTTGCATTTAAACAAAATGAAGATAAGAAGCAATCAGGTAAGAAATCCCTTTGAGGAAACGGTTTACTGACCACATAAGGACAGGCATAGACCATTCAGCCCATCAAGCCTGCATTACCATTTTATTAGATCATCTGCAACTTAATATTTTTCAATAATTTCTCTGTCCTTTCACATCATCCCTCAAACTTTTGGGTTAGTGAATTCCACATTTCCATAACACTTAAAGCCGATTTCACTGTTAACCACCTTGGCTCTAATTTTAAGATTGTGTCATCTTGTTCCACATTGTCCAACCAAAAGAAAACACTTTTCGCTGCCTAACATGTCAAACCCCTTTATCGTTTTAAACACCCCAATTACATCAACCCTTAAGCTCATGGGAATGGAGCTCAAGTTTGCCAATACACTCCTTATAAATTAGCCCTCATGCTGAACTCAAGCAGAATTTTCCAGTTGTAACTCATTCTATGATTTGATAAATTGCATGGTGTATTTAAAGTTACAAGTTTATTTATTTTATTGGGTTGATTTGATTTGTAATTAACAAGGCTCATTGAAGAATATCCGTGTTTTTCCCAAAACACTGTACTTTATGAAACCTCACAATATATTCACTGACAAAAAAAAGTAAAAAGCATCTTTACAAACTTATTTTCTCTCAATGTATAGAATCAAAGGCTTCTCCGAGCTGCTGAGGAGCCAAGAAATGAAGGTGTGCCCATTATAAATAATCGAACATAACTCCTCAGTGTTGGATCAATAAAGGTAAAAGATGAATAATTTATACAGTTGGTATAAAGCCTTTTGTGCAAATTATTTAGGGTTATTTTAAATGGGAGATAAACAAAGATGCGTCTGGTTCCTGGGTACCCAGTCACATGTGCACAGTCACTCTACTCTGCCTGTCTTTGTTGAGACTCATTAAATATTTTGTGAATATGAAGTATTCCAGAACAGAGATGGTGTGTCAGAAAATGTGTTCTCTCTGGATTTGAAGCATAAAAGTGTAATAATGGAAAATATGGTTGGTTTCAAAATTACCAAGGATTTAAAAATAACATTTACATTGCAACTAGGAGTAAATGTTGTAATTTTAGGGGACAAATATGTTTAAGAATTAGTGGAAAATGAAAGCCTTCAAAAAAGCTTAGAAGGTGTGAACACATTTTGCTTTGATTAAACACTGATTTGTTGTGAAAGATGAAATCGATAGATCTAACGGGTTTTCTTATTAAGAGAACTGGTTAAGAATACAGCAAATGTCATCTTATGTTAAAAGTTCTCTCAAGACATATGGAGAGGTGCAACTAAAGGGATATACATTCCCTTCACAGAAGGTACGCCATTACCTCACACTCTCCCGATCGATAGGGACTGAAAAGAGCTCTTTGCCCAACTAAGTGATATGGAGACAAGACTCTAACAACTTCCAAATAATGGTTAATAGTGGTGTTGAGAGGCTTTTGGAAGCAGAGCTCTCAGTGTGAATCAATGTCCTCAAGACTCAGCTTTACTCTACAATTTTACCCTCAATTTGTACTGGAAATGACTGGTATTACTTGATACATTTCAAAAGGCAGAAGTTATCTCACTTTTAAAAATAGCAATGTAAGGAGGATCAATTCCTATTTTCAGAGCAAAAATTTGCATGGAATCATTACTGATTGTGAAATATTTCAATTTATTCTTTACAGTTGCCTGAAAACCTAAACATTTTGAGGCGTTCAGGATATTGCAATTCACAGTAATAGTACGTATCGTGGCTTTGGATGCCATTGGCGTTGTACTTGCATTGGTCTTTGTGCAAGTCATTTTCTTGACACTGTATTCAAATATTTCACTGTGCACTACATATACTTTATCAAACCATCAGGTGAGATAGCCACAGGCGGGTTCCACCCTATAAAATAGGACTACAGATAAAATTTGATAAAAGAATTTGTAAAAATACATTGCAGAATGTTACATTTTCTCAGTGAATTACACCTCTTCTATTTGGTCCGATCTTTTCAGTATTCTTTTGAGATCCCTTCAAAGGAATTTTGTTGCTCATTTGGATTGTAAGCTGCTGAAGCAATTCCACATGTTCAGGCTGTTATTGAGCACGAGACTAATAACTACAGCAAAAACAAACTGTAAACTCCCCTGTAAAGCTGCATGGTACTTGCAGACATGTCCTCACAATCCAGTGAATGACAGCTTTGGAGCACTTTGTGGAAGAATAAAATATTGTTGGCAAAAAGGGAACAATACGGTCTTGGGCAGTTTTTCGGTTGACTGGGGAAACAGAAGTTATATGTTAACAACTTAAGATTTTGCAGTGCTTATGAATGAAAACAAAAGGGTGATAAAGTGTGTTGAAAGCAATGCTATTAAGCCCTATGAAAATGTAAGCTCTTTTTCTTTAACCTTAAAGGAGGAAAGCTTAATTATTTGAATCCCTTGAGGCTGCACATATGTTTTGCTCATGCTATCTTTTAAGGTGCCCCCACTAGCCCTAACACTTTATGTGCACACAGGGAAGGATGTCATCACCCATAACCATTTGATTCAGGAAACCCTTTTGCCTCTTGGTATAAAAGGATAGTATGCACACAGCTTTAGTCACTGAAGTAGGTGACAGTCCTGGAAAGAAAAATATCAGCTAAAAGCAAAGATAGTCACAAAGGAAGTTCCGAACTCGCTTCACCACCTGAATTCTCAGCACATGAAACCTTTTCCTATCACCCGTAATTCCACACAAAACACTTTCGATATCTATTGATTTCTGAAAGCTTACATCTCATGAGGATTTGGGAGTGCTTTGCAAACACCATATATGTGAAAATGTATTCACTAAAAACAAACAAAAAGCCCAGTGCAATGTCTGCTGGAAGTTCCATTGTGATCTGAACACAGGCTTTTGTGGTCTTAGGGGAATCACCATTTTGCAACTTCCAACAGTATAAGAATTGGGAGCCATCCTGTGTTGGGTGCTACTTTTAAATCTCTGTAAAATGTCAATATTGTTATAATTTGCAAAGAAGCAAATTGTGTACAAATCAGAATGAGCTAAGGTGCTGACTGGGAGAGACAGAGGGTAACAAACAGAATGATTAAATCACTTTGTTCTGCTATATCTCAGTCTTTGGTGCTCATTGTCTGATTGCTGGAAAGGTAATGGAAACATTGGACTCTCTAGGTTGAGCATTAGTATAGTTATATGAATATTACCAACTCATGATTGTGACACTGCAGACAATTCTCTCAATATCATCATAAAGCTTCTGAAAAATATCAGGAATAGCTCTGTGCTATAATTTTGACTTGTAGCAGAAATACATTATTTTCAAATAGAAATAAATCATTAAAAAAGATTACCTATGTGATCCCAGTTAACCTTTATTTTACTTCGTCTTTCTACCTATTCTCTCACCATTGTTATTTTTAAAAAGTAAGCTATTTTCTACTTTTTTCCCAAATCATTTCTACCCCTTTATCATAATTCTAACTTTAAAACGTATTATTCATTTTTTTCTCCTGCCTTCCAGCTCTTATATTGATTTTTTAAGTGGAAGTACCTGTTTTTATAACTGACTTTTAATTGTCTGAACAATGGCTATTTTCATGGTCAACAATCAATTGAAAGACTGGAGATTAGGGAACGGCGATATGGGATTTTTCCGGATATGGATATATCCGTTTGCTCATACCTGCTTAAACCGATCTATCGAGTTTTTATACTGCGCATGCACGTGCATTCGAAGTGCGCGTGCATTGATGGCGCGCGCGCATTTATGGTGCGCGCTCAGTCGCGGTGCGGGCACATTGACGGTGCGTCCGCACTGACGATGCGCACGCGGTCGCGGTGCACGCACATTTCGAAATGCGTGCTCTAGGTCCAGAAAGTATGTAATGTTGATGTCAAGGTCTGTTGAATTATACAATGTTGTTTGCTCCCTATCTCCCGCTCTCCTTCTCTCCCTCCTCTCCCCTTCTCTCCCTCCTTTCCCCTCTCCTTCTCTCCCTCCCCCTCCACTCTCCCTCTTTCCTCTCCCTCCTCCCTGTCTCCTCTTCCTCCTTTCCCCCTCTCCTTCTCTCACTCCCTCTCCTCTCTTCCTCTCTCCTTCTCTCCCTCCTTTCCCCTCGCTCCTTCTCTCCCTCCTTTCCCCCTCTCCTTCTCTCCTCTCTTCCTCTCTCCTTCTCTCCCAACGTTCCCCCTCTCCCTCCCTCCCCTCTCTCCTTCTCTCCCAACTTTCCCCCTCTCCCTCCCTCCCCTCTCTCCTTCTCTCCCTCCTTTCCCCTCGCTCCTTCTCTCCCTCCCTCCCTCTCCTCTCTTCCTCTCTCCTTCTCTCCCTCCTTTCCCCTCGCTCCTTCTCTCCCTCCTTTCCCCCTCTAATTCTCTCCCTCCCTCTCCTCTCTTCCTCTCTCCTTCTCTCCCTCCTTTCCCCTCGCTCCTTCTCTCCCTCCTTTCACCCTCTCCTTCTCTCCCTCCCTCTCCTCTCTTCCTCTCTCCTTCTCTCCCAACTTTCCCCCTCTCCTTCTCTCCCTCCCTCCCTCCCCTCTCTCCTTCTCTCCCTCCTTTCCCCTCGCTCCTTCTCTCCCTCCTTTCCTCCTCTCATTCTCTCCCTCCCTCTCCTCTCTTCCTCTCTCCTTCTCTCCCAACTTTCCCCCTCTCCTTCTCTCCCTCCATCTCTAAACACAAAATAGAACTCACACACACCAAAAACAAAATCTTGAGATTTATTCTCCTCCATTTCTTGCTTGAAACTAGCATGTAATGTCCACGTGTAAATGAGATCTATTACAATAGAAAAGAGAGAGACAGACAGTCTGACTGTTAGAGTTAGAAGCCAGATTATCAGTTTCTATGTGTGTGTCTGACTAGACACACATAGAAGCAGTGATAATCTGGCTTCTAACTCTCTCTCACACAAAAATAACACTTACAGCCACAAAATGCCACTTATTTTTATGTAGTCTGAAGTCTGAATTAATGTCCTTCGCCATTGGCAAGCTTTCCTTTGCTATGCAAAAAGTGACAGCGTTCGTGATACTTTGCCACTTTTTGTCCCCTCTCTGGTACAATATTCTCCTCTTAAATAAAGCAGGAATTGTTTGAGCTGCACTGGCCCCACTACCTGTCGCTTTCTCCGAAGCGCTGGTTCGACTTCCTGCTGTTGTCGACAATGATTTCGCTCTGAGGGCAGCGTGCTGGGCGGGGTGGTGCTGCTTAATGTGTTGTCGCAGGCTGCTCGTGCTCGAATCAGATGTCTTAACCAAGACCTTGCAAACTGTACATCTATACACACCATTACTGACTGCATTGTTTTCAAAGTAGTCCCATCCCCATGATGAGAAAGGTAAATTTTCAAACTACAATTTTCAGCGATACGACTTTGTTAAGACGCCACGACTCATGTCGAGTATACACAGTAAGGTGTGCGCGCGCATCGGATGTGCGTGCCCGTTAATTGTGCGCGCGCACCGAATTTACGCGCATTCCATGCTCTAGATCTAGGAGGTTGCAATGCCGGCGACAAGGTAAGCTGCAAAAGATTGCATTACACTGATAATACCAACAATATTGATATATTGCCAGGAACGATATTAAAAATATAACGATGTATATTTTTAAGATCGAATCTCTTGATATAATGTTTTTTTTAGAATCACCATATCGGCATACCGATCTGAAAATCATATCGGGTTTAATCGAAAAACCGATACATCGCCGTTCCCTACTGGAGATTGATGGAAGGTAATAATAATAATACAGTACTTGCATTTAATATTATGCTTGATGCATTGTCTGCAAAGGGCTTCACAGAATACACTGTAAAGTGAATTGACTGTGAATTTGTGGGCGAAACGTGGCAGCCAATTGCACACAGCAGTGTCCCACAAACAGTCATGGATTGAAATGCCCAATGTATTATTGTTGCAACCCAGATGATTGATTGACAAGGAAAATAGTGTCAAACTGGAATGAAAATATAATAATAGTCATAATAATTCATGCGTTTGATATAGCACTTTTTAAGGTGGAAGAACATCTCAAAATATTTTATAGGATACACTACAAAATGTTTGTAATTTGTGTATTTTGTGGTGTATTTTGTTTGCGAATGTGACAAGCAATTTGTGCACCAGCAATATCCTACAAACAGCTAAAAGTGAGACCAATATTTGTGGATTGTTGGCCAGTAGACTGGAAGAAACTCCCTCCTCTTTTTGAACGTTTGATTGAATCTTTAATGTCTATTTAACCAGCCAGAGGGGAATTTGGTTTAATATTTCATTCCAAAATTGAGACCTCTAGGTAATACAGCGCACTCCAAGCATTGCATTAGAGGGCAAGTGTAATCATAACGTTCTGATATGAGGCTTGAAGTTATAATCTTCTAACTCAGAGATGAAAGTGCTATCAAATGGGTCTGGCTGAAATCACAGATAAACTTTGGTCACCTTTCTACCCCTGCCCCTGGCTCGGTCCCGGGATCTGATATTGTGAAGCGCTCTGAGATGCCGTCCAGTGTGGAGGGCGCTATATAAATCTATGTTGTTGTTGTAAACTTGCCTGTGGTGCTCAGAGAGTTAAACAGCAAAGCTAATAGCAGAGCGATATTCTCCACTTAGTTTATGTGTCCAGTCGTGATGAGTGGATATTGATTTTTTTATAGTGGGTTATATCAGAGACACTTGATACATCAACAGTAAAAGTAAAGTGTAACATTTGTGATGAGGCAGAAAAGTAGACAGCAGCAAATAAGCACATCATTATCTGTGGAGTCAATGAGCAATTTGTACTTGTAATCTATGATTCACGACAGGTTTTCTTTTACTACATATTCCAATAAACATAAGTCCGGTTACTTCAATACCACACTAATTCAAGATATTCAATACTCTTTTCTATTTTCCCTGGCTTTAATCTTATTACAGTAAAAGCCTGTTTATCCGGCATGCGTGGGGGAGGGGGGTCGACTAATTGACTATGCCGGATAATCGAGCGGCAAGTTGTCGAAAACTCAACACAAAAAATTAACTTATTTTAAAACATACTATATTAATAATATACTAAATAGTTACAGAATATTGTATAGCTACTTACCAATAAGGATTCCAGCACACAGTAAATAGCATTTTTTACCAATCGGTAAAAACCTCAAAGTTCGTAGGTTTAATAAATGCGCATGCAGACTGAACTATTTCTGTTTACTTCTTGCCATTTATTGCCTTAATATCGCACCTGGTCATCAAAGCACATAAAGCACATCATAGGATACACTTTTTAAGTAATGTAACTGCGTATTTTGTAGGCAAACAATATACATTGTATTCATGTATATTGTATACATGAATTCCCTACAAACAATCATGAAATAAGTAACAGATTTTATTTGGGGGGCTGCTGGCCCGGGCACTGAGAGACACTCATTTCTCAGTAGCTAAACAAAACTATGAACAGAAAGTCCACTCACAAGTTGCATTAACTGAAAACAAGTTTAGCTAGATGTGCATAAGCATTCCCAATACATTATTGCTACGTGAATGGTACCCTCACCCAGGTAGCAAGCCCATGTGGGGCCCATATGGGCATGGATCAACCCAAATTGTCCCATATGGGGCCCATATGGGCTTGCAACCTGGGCATATCTTGTTGCTGTTGCATCTTGTGAGGCCTGAAATTCTATTGGTCTTGAGACCCAAGTCCATTCAGATCATTTTGGAAAATTCTTTAATTCACTTTTCATTTGGAAGTTGTTTTTGTTTCATGGTTTTTGTATAATAACTGCAGAAAAGTGCCTGCAGCTGAAAATTAAATTTTCCCCCAAACTTCTGTGCATTTACTTTTTAAGACAAGGTCCATGTGATTTTGATGCAACAAAAACAACAAATTACATTTGAATAACACCTTTGACCTCAGGAGGACATTCCAAGTTGCTGTTGCTATACAGTTCCAGAGGCTTGAGAGCTTGTGGAAAGCAAGGTGTGCCTTATTGGACCTTAATTGATCATTTTCAAAGTCTCCCCTGTCTCAAATTACTCATCAACGCTTATGAGAACTGGATCCTTCCACAAAAGAACCTTGTTCCTCCATTGAACAGCTTTGCTGTAAAATGTTCCTGGATTATCCCTACAATTAAGGCAATGACTATTTCTAAGAACCTCTGCTTTCAAGTGAAGCCACAAGCCCTATCAGAAATCATTGATCAGCAGCTTCACTGGGCTAGACACGTTCTAAAGAAACTAATGGAAGCACCGAGGTGGTTCATGTAGTTTTTGCAGTTAGCCATGCAACAGTGGAAGCAAATCTGAGCCAGTTCCAACTTTTGAGCCCCCAACTACATTCCGAATTGATATATGATGACAGATACATCCGACACCTTACCCGATAAGAATCCAGGGACACAATTCATGCTCGCCTGAAGATCCACGGTGGACTGACTGATGAGCGCGATCAAGGTGAGTGAATAATTGTGCCATTTGTATTTATTATTTGCATTCAGGAATGCCCTTCAGTTTATCTTTATGGTGTGTGTGAAAAAAGGTAAATGCTTATAGATAATTGACTGTGGTAGATTCTCCCATAAGTCTTTCTACTTCTAATTTGTTATGGATTCCTTTCTACCAGAGAACCCACTTTAATCTCCCTTTTTATAATACGTTCTTTATATGACTCTCTGTGACGTTTTATGAAGCCAGTTCACTTCACGTGACATTTCTTCCCTTATACTCGTAGGCTCTCTGGTCTGTTAAAATTGCAATTACCTTTAAATATGACTTCCAACAATGAATTATTAACTTGGATATTGATGACATTCAGTCAATAGCTGTTTCAGTGCACTGCCCATTTTCCAGGTTTTACTTCCAAATTAAACCTGGGCTAGTTTTTGATGCAGCACAATAGAAGGTTTTTGGTAAGATCACATCAACAATAGGGTAAAACTGTCTCACAATATCTAGTCTAAAACCCAGTGACATTCTCTATTATTGTAATAATACCCCTTTCATCTAGTAGTTGCTTATTACAGTACTGTATATTGAACTGTCCCAAAATACTTCACAGCAATTACTGTTAACTCTAGTGACAACATTTTTTGTAAGCAAACACAGCCGTTTTTGTGCCAGCCAACTCCTCAAACAGCCATGAGAATAATCAATTCACCTGGAGGATTCCTGGCCTGGAATCTAATAGCAATTCCCTCCTTTTTACTGTCAGAGTAGCTCATGGAAAAATGATCTTCTCTTTACAGTCAGAGTAAGCAAATCTGTCATTTCCTGATTGGACCCGTCAACTGATCAATGGAAAACTTGTGCTAGCTTGTTGTAAAGTACGAATTGTTATAAGACACAAAATACCAATTGTTCTCTGAAAACAAACATTCAGCATTAAGGAAACCTTGTTTTAGTTCTGCACATTTTTGTCTGCATGACAGTTAGCATTTTACTCGGGTGGTAATTCTTTCCTCTGTACGTGAGAGAATTCATCAAAGGAAAGCTATTTGTGCACTGAAAGGTGATGAAGTATTTCATTACTGATCTGGTTAAGGAAAGGGGAAGTGTATGCGTTTCCTTTGCCCTCCACCATTATTTCAAACGTGAATTTAACCTTTTCAATTCATTTAGGAAAATAAACTGATTTGCTCAAGACACGTGGTCTACAAACAGCTGCAAATTCTAGTTTTTGACAACTTCACGGCTGGGTTACAGCAACCAAGCTCCTGTAAAAGTATTTTCTGTAAACAAGCTTCTGGATACTGGAGTCAGCTACAAATTATATGGAATTGCATCAAGCTGGTCTGATATTTTCTTCCATAAAACATCATGCAATATATGTTTTGGCTGGTAATTTGATATGAGGACTCAAAGTTGGAAGACAATATGATGATAGGGCCAATGTGTATGCAAAAATATATGAAGGAATGATCTGCAATTTGCATTATACAGTACAAAATAGTATTGATATCTTAATATCCATAGTTTGTCTCCTTTGCCCTATCAGGTTCTCTGAGTGTGTCCATCACCCCCATTCTAGCCAGGCTCCACTACCTTCCTATTCCTCAGTAAATTGACTTATTAAGACCTTTATTTTCACTTTTGAATTGCTCCCATGCCCTTAAAACACACCACCCTCTGTGAGCCCTGCAATTGGTTTGCTTAATGTAATGGCAATATGAGTACACTATACCACATCATGGTGTTCACACTTGGAGCTTGGTTTATGGCTCCAGGCACGGGAAGTGGTTACATAAATATTACAAGAGTACATTCAGCTTAGATTACTTTTTACAAGGATATTAGAAAACACAGAGCCGTGAAAAGTGACATTCTTGCCATCAAGTCTGTTCCTTCACAGTCTATGTTCTAGCATGAATAGTCTACTCAGCTCCTGAGCTAACTTGCTGTCTGGTTTCTTATCCCCTCAATGATAAATCAAAACCTACCTAAGCTTCCACCGTTCATTATTCGTGGTGACTAGTCATCTTCCTTAGCATTTCCATGGCTTCCACATCTGTGGAATCGTTCTGCCCTACACATCACTCCATTATCTCAATCTATTTACTGTTAGAACCCTCAAAGCATCTATTCATCCAGCTCTTTTAAAAGCTGTAATTGACTGCTTGAGCTGGGAATTTAACAATCAAATCTACTATCTGTGGGAGGAAAACTCCTTCTGCTCTTAAGCCTTGCTTGAAGGATCAGAATGGAATGAAAAACATTCTGATTTTAACTTACAATACAATGCAATTCTTTACACTGACAATGAAATAGTATTGTATCTCAGTGGTTAGGGCACTCGCCTTGCAAGCGAATTTCCTGGGTTCAATTCCCAGCAGAGCAAAACCTTGAGCAAGTTTCCTTACTCTGCATGACTGATAATAATCACTGAATCCATGCCTGTTTGTGGGATACTACTGTGTGCAATTTTCTGCTGCGTTGTGTCCACAAATGTACAGTCAATTCACTTTAAAGTATATTCTGTGAAGCACTTTGAGACATCTAAAAGACATGACAAGCGCTATCTCAAATTCAAGTATTATTATAAATACATAGAAAATACAGCAATGAAATAGGCTAATTAGCCCAAATCAGCCTTGCTGGTGTTTATACTCCATACAAGCATCCATCCCTCCTAACCCCTTCTCCTGTATACCCCGTTATTCCCTTTTAAATGTGTTAATGATTATATTGAATGCATTGACAAATATTAGATCACTCTCCCGTCTTACCCAGCACTGAATCCCAGTAAAGGTTAAAACCCAATGGATATCATGGTAATTTTTCCTTAGTGCTTGTAATTATTTCGATGGGTTTCTTCTTCGATTGTGTTTAAATTTCTTAGATCCTTTTGCTTGTTACATCTCAAAGAGCTCAATGCTCTCAGTACTCAACATACACCTTTCTCCTTTCTATCCATATTGATTGCTCTCAAACTCTGAACTTTGAAATGACTTATATCCAAAAACTGCCAAACTGCTTTGCTCACTAGAAAAAAGCAGCTCCTATTATCTTGCAGTTAATTAAGATGTACCAGCAGTTTTATGCACCATAATGTGCTTCTGCCAACTCTCAGAGGTGTAAATATCGAACCGTCGCTGCTACTGAATGTTAATCAATCTTTACAGAATTTAAAATTATTTCATGAATTTAAGAAATGGTAATTTGCAAATAGCGTTATCTAGTCCCAGGTGCGTGTAACCACTAACTCCCTTGTATGCACATTATGAAGAAATGAACATCAATTTTGACAGCTGATAGTATCTATAGTATTTGTGGTTAATTAGGTTATTATTTCTGGGAATTCAAACAGAAAATAATGCATGGATGGTAGCCAGCAATTCTGCATCATTGTTGGGAACAATGTGTTTCAATCTTAACCCCTTTAGTCTCTTTATTGTCATTGAGGACAAATTCCCATAATTATCGTGGTAATGAAATACGCATAATGGAATTTTTTAACATGGTATCCAAATGGGGACCACATCTAATATACCTGGAGTACATTAGGTCTATCATGCCGACTTACATAAAATGCACGCTAATTGTAAATTGTGTCAGAATGAAGTTCCCTCAAGCTTCAATGACTTCTGGTTAGCTTACTAAGGAATCTTGGTTGTAATCAATGCAGCTTTGACATTCGAATCTGAAATACTGTATACACACTGACGTACAATTGTTTTGGTAGAAAACATTCTGAATGGCATTGCTTAGGTTTTGCACTCATCCATTCAACAAAAGTTGATCTTGCAAATGCGAAAATAGTTGTGCCTTGGTCCCCATACAATCATTTAGTAACATAATTTTGTACTGTAGTTAGTTTTTTTGGAAAAAAAAGTGGGACTGTAGGACTGTTGCAGTAAATTCTCAAGAACAACAATTGTTAGAATTGTTTTAATACTGTATAATGCAGGAAGCTAACTATCTACTCACTCCTTATATCAAAGCAACAGCCAGTCTGCTGATACATATGCTGATTTCAATTATTGCTACAATTAATTTGATTACATTTTAATTGCATGGGGGAGCAGTTTTAAAATTGTATTTTATACAGCTTTAGAAAACAGAATTTTGCAGTTCCATTGTAACATGTACATGAGCAGCGAAGTAGTCCTTGTATATATGCTGCAAAGTAAGAATCAGACTATAGAGTAATATGATGCAGGTCTCAGGGTTAGAATTTACAATTACAATGGCCTGACCTCTCAGTTGATAGGATACGTCAAGCTGTGTCAGGCTCTGTAAATATTATCAACCCTTGTGCATCTTGTCTTCAAGACAATCCACAGACTGGAGTGTCAATTTGCTAATGTTTCTGTTATCAGACAGGAAAAGCAAAAAATATATCCTCTCCTGACCATATAAGATGTAGACAGAGCAGATTAAATATGTATTGGAAGGTCAGGTCGTGGTTGTGTTTAAACTCTTAGTCTTTCTTTGCACTGTTTTTTTAGCAGTTGAATGGAGTCTATTGTTTGACATACATTCTGATTAATGTTTACCATTTCAGCAAACTGGGATGTCCCACGTTGAGTGAGATGCGAGGAATCAATAGTGCTCAGCAATTATTTGCCCATTGATAAACCCTTCATTTTTAAATGAACTACATTTGTCTAAGGCTTGACAGTGATTGTAATGTGGTGCCAGTCACTTGGTGCTTGTTTCGGGATTGTGTTCAGTGTAAAGACAAGCTGCTGAATGAAGAGAACATGGGTCAAGTAATGTCTAACCTCCTCTTTATTGGCACTTCATTTTACAGGCACCCGGTCAAATGCAGTCAGTGACGAATCACTGCTTATCTCCTCTGCCAGTTTCCCTTAACATAAGTCCTAACACTGTTTGCCATTAAAGCTAGGTTTTTACTGGACCAAAACTATCCCACTCTCTTTTACGCAGATTTATTCCTATATTCCTACATATATT
This sequence comes from Hydrolagus colliei, assembly GCA_035084275.1. NCBI lineage: Eukaryota > Metazoa > Chordata > Chondrichthyes > Chimaeriformes > Chimaeridae > Hydrolagus > Hydrolagus colliei. The sequence continues at coordinate 13,046,793 of CM068749.1, read as the reverse complement.
CCTACTTTTATATTTTATATTATGACATGTATTGTAAAGCCATTAGCTAATGTTGAGACTTCTGTGTACTTGTTAAGTGGCACAGAAGCTTTTGATCACCCATTCTCTCCACATTCCCCCACCCCCATCTCCCTGGGCTTCCACCCCCAGGTTGGGTGACCTGAGACAGTGTCAAGGTCTTTAGGACATCCTCCTCATGTGAAAGGTGCCACATAAGTGTAAAGGTACTGTGCTGTAAGTTCCAAGAAACAATTCACTGGATGACAGCAGTCAAAATAATGTCTCAAGGTACTGGACAGACAGTACTCCGGACCCAAGCTGGCCTAAGTAGAGATACCTGGTATCGAGTGATATATCGGAGAAACAGCACCATGTTTCTGAATGCTTATACAGCAACAATAGCACAGACTACTGAATTAGCTGACGAATGGTAAATTAACCTTCCGATGTGCAGATCTCCTTTGAAACGCTTCCATTTTCCTAAGAGAGCATATTATGTGAAAAATACTGCTCTGTAATTAAAAAAAGTTACCTCACTCTTGCTCAAGGTACTAACTGTCATTAACATGTCTTCAATATTCACAGACTACCCTGGTATTGAGTAATTTAATGTAGCAGAGATTATGTACTTGTGGTTCACAGAAGCCCAAAACATTGGAGAAACAAAATTCTTGCCACCTTCTGTGTTACATTTATGCAAATATTTTCTGCATGATTCACAGCTGCAAATAGCACAACCTGCATCTAAATTATTTATACTATACTGACCGTGAGAGTGATCCCCACTTCAGCCAGTCAGCAGGCAATAGTTTTGAAGAGAGGAAAAGCAGAAGCATGATATTTAACCATGACATTTAATGTACACATGGCAATGCATTTTCGAGATAAGAAGAATTTCATAGAGTACATAGAAAGGGATGTTCTTTGGAAAATACAAAGGATGTCACCCATTTCGTTAAAATACTGATGCAATTCACAGATCTGTTTGAAACAAAACTGTTAGTACCTTCCGTTTGAAAGATCTGAATTATTTTGGGGAAATGGTATAGAAAAGACAATAATAAAATGTAGCAGATAATAATAATCCTTGCATTTGACAAGCCTTATCACATTGTTGAGGTGTCTCTAAGTGCTTCACAGAATATATTGTGAAATTGATTGACTGTGCATTTTGTGGGCGAAACGCGTCAGCCAATTACACACAGCGATTTGTACATATTATCACATACATACAAATCCTGACAAAGGATTACAAGTGAATGGAAAGTTTCCAATCCTTATTTCTGCCATGGTTGTAATCAATATATAACCACTCTGATTTCTTGCCTTTAGCAGAAAGATATATGTAATTGACTTAAAAGTACTGCCTGCTGAAAATGTGCCAATAATCCGTAATAGCAGCTTCCGATGCAACATACAGAAGCTTTCCAACTGCTTTTGTCGTAACTCTGGGCCATGGTTACTGAAACAGTTATATATTTTTTCTGCCCGACTTTTACAGTAATATTTATTTGAGTAAATCAACAATGGAACAAACTTCATATGTGATGCTGTGTTTAAATACACTCAGATATAAAAGAAAGGTTTGAACTGAAAGCAGATCAACCGATGAAACGTCTGTGATATAAGCTTTGGCATTTTAGGTCGCATTTACAATGCAGATGATAAACTAAAGTCAATGGCTTTACTGTGGGTAGTCTTGTTAAGAGGTAAATCTGTACCATCAATAACATAGCACAGAACACAGTGCTTCTGACATAAATATTTATCATTCGGAGCTATAGCAAATGACCTTTAAAACTTAGGACATTCATCCTGCACATGCAGAATCTGTCAGGTGTGTGCACTAGCCTGTAACCAATCATTGACCAGCCCATGAAAAACTCACTTTACCTGAATATCATGAAATACTGTGCTTAGGAGACCTGCAACACATCTCACAAAACCTTGCTCTTCCATACGTCTTCAAATTACTTTTGACCACCAGTACAAGTTTCTTTTACACACAGGACATGTAAAACTTTTTTTTTACACAGACATGCTAAAGATTACAAGATAAGGTATGGAAATGTACAACCAGTTTATTCAGTGGAACAAGGCTTGGATGCTCGGAAAAGTGCATCATTTAACTAGCTGGGAATGAAGGCCCACAAAACAAAAGCAACAACAAAATTACATTTTATAGTGTATTTCAACGCTTTGGGATATCCTCCTGATGTGAAAGCCGCTCTATAAATATAATTTTATTGCTGCTGTTGTTGTTGTTCATGTCAAAAGGATGTCTCTAGATGTTAGACAGTCAGTGTTTTGGACCTAACCTGGGGGTCGGGATCGGGGAGGGTGGAGGGCAGATGGTGGGGAGGGTGGAGGGCAGGTAGGAAAGGAGGGTGACTAAAGACACAGCAGTGTCCCACAAACAGTCATGGATTGAATTGACCACTTTATTTTTTTTTGAGGGATTATTATTAGGCATATGGAGTAAGGAAACTTCCAAGATTTCACCCTGACTGGAATTGAACCCAGGACTGTTACTTATAAGGTGAGTGCTTTAACCACTGAGCTACAGAACTCCATTAATGGTATGGGTGTACACAAATTGTTTCTTGACAATCAAATCATTTTGCGATTCAGAAAATTGCTGTAAACCACATGGTTTTAGTCTCATGACTTACAATGTTATCTTAACCACTGGTTAAGATTACTGACTAGTCATCACATACCTGTGATTCTTAGATATTAAATAGGTAATCAAGTGATGAAAAAAATTGGTCAACACATTTATATTTCTCAAACATATTCAATCAATTATTACTCAATGATGGAAAGACCCAGTGTTACTTTTCACTGAACATCTGTAAATGAGCTTTCTTTCTTCCTTATTTGAATGTCCCATATTTTGTGTGTAGAGCTAAACTAATGCAATGGCTGCAATGCCTCTCCTAACTTGATCACTGCCTCCATAAAAATGATTCAACCTTAAACAATGAGACAATATAAGGCACTTACCTAGACTGAAAAGCACAAGGAACTTGAGGCACACAAACTCTCGCTGGTCTAGTTGTAGAGAGTGCAATTTCACTACAAGTTCCTGAGCATGATTCATGAGGTTATTCAGTGTGACCCCAGCCTGGGAGGCTATTACTGAGTAATCCACCTGAAAAGGGACACAAAAAAAATTTAAGATTAGCCAAAAGCTAAGCAGCATTTTCTTTTAAAGATTACAAAATTTATTTTTTTCAATGACAGCTACGTTTTAGAAGCAACTGCACTGAGAATAAACAGTGGTTGAACCTCTATGCTGGGACATACAGTAAATGTGAATGCTTAACTGTGTATTTTGTGGTTTACAAATGGTGAATGATTACTTAAGCATAGAAACCAAAGCTATCCCCACAATGCTAAAATGGTTTCCCTGTTTACTTAATCATATCAATCAAACACCAAGTATACAGTCCTTGTCAGCAAAGTACCTCATTAGGAAATAGTGCTTCCTAAGGATCCAGAATTACTTTTCTTACTTATCCAGGTTCATATTTCTCATATCATAAAGCAGCACTTCAGGTACGTGATGCCTCAAAGCCAGTCTGCTGGACAATGAGTTAATATCACTTGGGATCTTTCAACAGGACTCTTTGTCTGGCGTATGATGTTCTGTGTTCACCTTCCGTGCCTGCAACTCTTTCAGGTGCATTTAATATTTGCAGCAGTAGCAAATTTGTCTGTGAGGCAAGTCCATATCTGCCACTCACTCAAGAGTCGACTATATTAAATTTTTATATTTATTGACAATTCATTACCTTAATTGACTGCAGTATGCTCAGTGGTGAATGGAACAGGGGTGCCTCTCAAGCAAGTGAGCCAGTCCCAGAAGTAGGATTTGCAATTAAAAACCAGGCAGACTGGAATTTTTTTATTGGGTAAATATGATGAGTAGAATCTTTAGCTTTAACTGCAAGCCTGGAGAATTTTAGATGTCAACCAGCTCGTTTTCTTACAATAGATCAGTATAAATAATTGTCAGTGAAATCTGCATCCATAGCTGTCAATCAAACCACTATGTTAATGATGCTAATACCTGTGTGTATGAAAACAAAGTGAGCTGGACTCTTGCTTTATTTTATAGATATATGAGAGCACTCTGATTGTAATACAGTTCATGAAATTCTCCTGTGCTTTCAGACACTACTGAACAGAACTGGGTACTCTCTGCTCCCCGCGACCCCACTCCTGCCAAGAAGAATTAGTGCTCCTTTTTTCAAGAAAGACTTTAAAGAAAAATCAGACTAGTTCATTTGCACCGACATTTTAGCAGCTGGATTGAGAGCAAACTTGGTCAGAGGGTAGCCCACTGATTCCCTTAATTTACGCAGAAACCAGAATCCCTGCTAATCTTATGAATTAGTTGCTAAATCTGGGACACCTGCTGTTCCTTGTCTACACCTTTATTGTTCTTTCTCATCTCAAGACGTTCCTGTTTGATCATGGTTTCAGGCATCTTTCCCTTCTCCACCCCCAGCTTGCGTGCCAAGCTAGGACTGTCTTGCGCCTTGGGAAAGTCCACCTGATGTGAAAGGTGCTAAATAAATGTAAATTTGTATTGGATTGTACACAAATATGTGCCTATGGCAAATTTTGCTTAACCCAACCCACAAATTTGCATTATATATTGTTAACCCAATTTGAAAATTAGACCTATATGACGTTACCTACCATCATATCCTCATCACTGAAATGCGTTAGGACGTTGGTAGCTAGTATTTGTTCAGATAACAAAAATACTGTCACTATACCTTTACACAAAATCTTGTGAAGTACTTTGAGTCGTATTCCTGACATGAATGGCATTGCATCAAATGCAAAGATTATTATTATTAGTTCCAATCCTCTATCCTGTAAATGGGCCATTTGGTGTTTTAACAACAACAACAAAATTACATTTATATAGCGCCTTTCACATTGGGAGGACATCCCAAGCTGCTGGACAGTCAATGTTTCAGACTCGAGCTGGGGTCTGGATCTGGGAGGGTAGAGGGAAAGGGAGTGATTTGGGTGACTGATAGGACTGTCGAAGAGGAGGGTCTTGAGGCAGGACTTGAAGGAGGCTATGGAGGGGGTAAGGCAGAAGGACTGCAGGATGGATTTCCAGAGGTTAGGGGCAGAAGGCTCCCCCGGGGATGTTTTACTGTACTTAGCAGGATAATATCTATAGTGGTGAGTGTTTACCGACTAAACACTTCACGTGTTGGGTAACATGGTCTGTTTGCTTTCTATTTAATAATTGAATGTTTTTTTTCTAAATAGGACATTTGTACAGCACAACTTTAAACCTCTGCTAACATTACAAACAAAAAAACATTATGTTAAAGTCACTCTGAAGTGCTTCAATTAGATAAGGTCAAGAAACTCATTTCAGATCAACTGATTCTTTCTGATGCACTTGCTGAAGCATGCATGTCATTTTAATAGAGTTTAGAATAATAGAAGATAATGAACAGTTTGAATGTATGCATCTCCCCAGTGACAATGTACCACCAGATATTTATTATTCAGAGCATGCAAATAGGAGTGGAAATACAACTCTTGTAATCTGGCGTATTACAGTCATCACCTTTTGTTCCTCAACGTGCATATAAATGAAAAGCAAATGTCTGACAGCCGGCAGGTTATATGATCCTTGCATTTGATATAACACCTGATCACGTCTTCAAGACGTCTCAAAGCGCTTCACAGGAGAAAGGAAAAAAACTTCAAAGCGCTTATTCATGGAGAATTGAGAACTTTGGTTGTTTCTAATTCATAGATGCCTCTAAGAAAAAAAGATCAGGATCACTTTAGTGACGTAGATATATATTAGTCTATTTTTAATAACAATAGCAAACCTTATTTTAACCTCATAGCCTTAAAGAGGATGAATGGTTGAGTTGACAGTGGGATAAATTATTCTTTCAGCTTACAGTAACTCCTCAGCTTTTCATTATAATGCTACTGCTATCATACAACCTCTGGAAACCTTGAACAAGTAGGGTTCATTACTGAACGGGTGTTTTGTTTGGTTGCTACTTTATCCAAAGAACCGCTCACTCCAGCCCAATAAATGCAAAATTAAATTGAAGGACGGAAACAATGATAAAATATCTTGATATTGTCTGATAGATTTACATTAACTGCATTGTACACTGTCGCTTTTGTTTTGGTTAGCCAGGTGCTTGACATATGCTGAAATCCATCATTGAAGGATATGGAAACAATGGAAAGAGTACAGAGTAGGTTTATGAGGACAATATCATGGCTTCTAAATTCCACAGAAGAATGAGGTTTGAGTGATCGGAAACACAATATATGATTTGGATTGAAAATTAAAGGTTCAAATATTTGTAGAGAAAGGGTTAATTCATATTCCCAATTTCCCCCAAATAATGGAGCTATTGTGCAGATGGTATTTATTATAGGTCGTTAAGGACAATGGTTATGAAGCATTTCTCTTCTATTGTCTCAAGGGAAAGCTCTACTTGTTTTGGGGCCAAGATACTTAGCTATTTCTGGAAATGCTTTTATTTCTGGTGGCAACAGTGGTTTTCAGAATTTCAATAAAGGTTACTAGAGAAGAACAAATCATTTCAATAACTTCTTTAGTAAAGCTTGATTGGCGCAGTGCCTTCTGCCTTACGAGCACAGAAACAATGGATGGAAAAGGCCCTTCTGCCTTTTCTCCACATCCCTTGATACCTTTACTTCCCAATTGAGTATATTTGTCCTGTGTGTGGATGTAAATTAAACAGCTATTCCAATTTAAACTTCCAAATAATCTACAGTCTTTTGGCAGAAGCCTCCGAGATACAAGCCAATGTAATGACAACTGATTTTGCATGCTGTATGTGCTTCTTTTTCTCTCTCTCCCTGGCCCTCTCTCGGTTTCCTTTTTCCCCCAGTTAGCCACAAAAGGAAGATATGTGTTTCAGCTGTAGAAAATGTGATTCCTGAAAATATGGCTGGTTCTACATGCTAGGCTTCAACCCAACCTAGTGAGACACAGTGGTGATTTGCTGAATGTCAGTGGCCAGCAGTGGTGCTCCGACTTGTGATCTAATCTTCTGCAACGTGCAACCATAAGTTACCATGTCTAAATTGTGTGTATGTTATGAACCACATGTTATTGCCAAGTGGTAATGTACCTGCATGTGATACCAAGCACCATGGGTACTAAAGTGAAAGTATTCCTTGAGCCAAGCATGTGAACATGAGCAAATTCAGGTTAAGCCAATATGCAGCCATATATTATTTGGTAGCAAACAAGAACATGTCATAGTCCCAGAGGCAGATGAATAAGGCTTGAGTGATCTGTAGCACAGTATATGACCTGGGGTGAAAACTACGGGGTCAAATATCATCTTGTCAGTTTTTAACAACACTATTGAGGCGTAAATGGGGGCAAAGGGGGTCAGGCTAACAGACGATTAATTTTCTTCTCAATTCCGGGTTCTTGTAAATATGAAGGTGGATGTATAGTATCCATTATGTGAATTGGATGTTCTTGCTATTATTCAAGATAAATTGGTTACTGTTATGAAACAGTTAAAACAAATATTAACTGAATCACCCCAACATTTTCAAACAGGGTTTTCGGGGAAATAAATTCCACACCCTGAGCCAATTAAAAGAAAGCTGTTCAAAATGTTTGCAAAAGAATGTTTGTTTGAAGCATCATAAGGAAATCAAAATGTCTCAAAACATTAACAGTAAAAAAAATTATTGCATTTGATATAGTGCTTTTCATGTTTTCTAGATGTCTCAAAGTGCTTCACGGAATATACTGTAAAATGAATTGACTGTATATATGTGGGCAAAAAACATTCACACAATTAAGTGAATTGACAATTGTTATGTAAGCAAATGTAGTAGCTAATTTATGTCGCCATAATGTCCCACAATCTGCTTTGAACTGAATGTTCATTAATGGGGGTGAAGGTGATTGAAGCAAGAATATTGACTAGGTCACCAGGAGTAAATTCTCTGTTCTTTGTAATCATGTTCTTTAATTCTCCCTGAATTGCCAGCACAGGCAAAATGAAACCTTGGTTGAGTATCTCATCTGAAGGACATTGTAGTGCTTGCTCAGTACTGCATTGGATTGTTAGCCTGGACTATTACATAAAGTCATTGGATAGGGCTTGGGTTAAACATAAAATCAACTGACCCAGAGACATGACTGTGACCAACTGAATCAAACTGTTGCCTAACTTTCCTTCATTGTGCTGAAAGTTGAAATGAAATCACAAGAAAACTGAAAGGCATTTCTGACTCCATCGGAAACACGTCTTGCCTTCACCTTTCCCAATGGCCCAAATGTATGTGTTTGTTCAATAAAAGGTCGAACATACAGACTGTTACTGATACTAGCAAATGTTCCATTTATAATAGGAAAAACATTAAATATCTTGAAGCCAGAAAATAACTTGTTTTTCATATTCTGGCCAATTGTGGGCAGTAGACATATCCAAAAAGAAGCAAACTAATATTGTAGTATTTTGTCTTGCAACATAGTCTAGATAATGTGGAGGGAGAGGGTTGCAAGGGTATTGGAAGGGGTAATAAACTTACATACTATACTTGTAGCTGCCAGGAAAGAACCAAAGTATTAGCCTTTTCTACTCACCTGCTGCCCAGTGACAAGAAGGATAGCACCTTCTTTCCAATGCGCAACTTGTCTATAAATGTGATCTAAAATTAGAAGCTCACTCCAGCAGTTCTGAAGAAGCTTCATTTGGTCATCAACCTGTGAAGCAAAAAAGCACAGTCTCTCAGAGATCAATTTCCAAATGTCATTGTTTTAATAGCAAAATAACAGTTTTATTACAACAAATATTATAGTAAAATCCTTTCCCCAGATTTCGTACAGGCAAACAAGCTTTTTAATTTCACAATTGCAGCTCATTGGATACCCGTGCTACTGTACTCAGAGCATCCAACTCACTGAAATCGCAAATGAATCAAATCTGTGTCCTTTCCAGTCTGTTCAGCTCAGTTGCTTTTAAAAATTGACATACATATCAATCAATTTCTCTAAGTCTAATGTTCCAGAGATGCACATCAAAAAAGGCTTTACAGATAGTTGTGTGAATCGTGGCCGTAACCTGAAAGCTTTCAGCCTCCAAGGGTTAAAGGAGTTTCTATGGATAACAGAGAGTAATTGCCTGGAAGAATTATTTCAGTGGTACTTATGCATTAGACAGGGCACAAGAAGCAAGCTGTCACTATCCGTAAGTACACAGGAAATTGAACTTGGGTGTTTCAGTAGACAGGACTTAATTCAGAGAATTTTATGTAATCGTTCTGCTCTTGCCAAGCAATTTGTATTACCCCTCTCTGAGTCATAAACGATACCATAGACAATGATAGGCAGGGTCTAAAAAGACTGTGGAAAGCCAAGCTAATTTCTTTGGAGAAAAATTCTGAGTGAATTGAACTGAAAGGTTAGCATTTTTCTCCCCAACCCACACATACAATTCACTCCACACTTCACTATCTTGTAGAGCGCCTGACAATGGGGGAAACACAGGCAGAGCCCGGGGGTGGGGGTGGGGTGGGGAGGTGACCGTAGGCATAGTCGAAGAGGAAGGTTTTCAGGTACAACCTGAAGATGGCAAAGGAAGGGGCCAGGGATAGAGGAGGAATGTTCCAGAGTTCTGGGGCATAGTGCCTGAAAGCGCAGTCATTGATGGTGGAACAAACATGGGGTGCACCACAGCCAAGCTTCATCCTACCTGTGTCCACATACTTTAAAGCAGGGGTCACTGGAAAGTGATTAGAGGGAAGATCTAGGGCTACTTTAACCCCTCATTTAGTTGTTTAGTTGTTGGGGGAGGTGCAGAAGGGAGGGAGCAAGGAGCACTTACATATATTGTGGTCCCCTATTTTTGTTGCCCCTTAGTTGTTGGGGGGGGGGGGGGCGGGGAAGGGAGAAAGGAGCACTGACACTAATTATTGTGAGATCAGCAAGCACAGCACACACCATGGATTGAACCCATAGCCTTCCTCATCCGTAGAGCTTAGTTTCACTCAAATCAGTAGCTTTACCAACTGAGCCACAAGTGAAGCCTCAAGACTCTGAACTTTTCCCAATTTGTAAAATAATCATTGGGATGCAAATTAAATATTGCAGGGATCGATTTTCAACAAAAAGAAAGGATTTATGATGCTTTAAAACTGAAGGGATTAAATAATATAATCAGGTGTGTGATCTCAGTTTCATGTCTCAGCCGAAGGTCGGCACCTCCAACAATGCAATACTCCCGCAGCACTGCGTTACTGTCTTGATGTGAGGTGTGAATCCACAACCTTCTCAATTAAGAGGCTACCAACTGAGCCAGGTTGACGAGTGATTTTCCTCTTCACTGCAGAGCAGTTGTAGTTTTGAGTTCTTTCAAATCAAGTCAAACCATTGCAGGTTGCAATGTCAGGGCACAGATCATATTCCCTCTATATTGTGTAGTGGGGACCAGGCTTGATTTATTTGCTTTGGCCTGCAAGAGGTTTGAGCAGTGATGCTAATTCGCACCAATTTTTAAATATTTTTCCATGAACTAAAGCAGAGAATTCCTGGAATACTGGTAGTAATAGATCAGGCTTAACTTTTCGAGATCTTTAGGGTCGATCTGAAGAGGGTTGGGAATGGAAGTACAATGGTTGACCAAAAGCATGGATAACGATGTAAGTCTTGAGGGGTTTTAAAAGTGGGGAGGGAGGGTGATGAGTCAAGAGGGACTTTGAAATTGAGATCCAGAGAGCAGGGCAGAATGGCTAAAAGCTTGCCCATTGATGATGGGGCAGATAGGGTGAGGAAGGATTAAAGGAAGTCGGAGAGATAGGGTAGGGGGTGAAGCTGTGGAGGGGGAATGCTGTGCTGGGGGAACAAAGTATTTTTTGTTCCCAGAATTAACATTGTGCAGGCAAATTGGTCTAGGCAAACTGAGGGTGAGGCAACTTGTCACAAACAACCAGTCTGTTTGACTGGGTCGGCTTCGAGTCTAACCTGCAAAGGTTCTAACTCACTGCACCACCTATTCCACTGTGTGAATAAGATTTCCAGTAACCATCTGCTGGCAGCATTGGGATTTTGTTTGAAGTATTTGTTTGATCCACAGATGAATATTCCAACATGCACACAATGTCTCAAAATGTCCAGTTACTTAACTGAGTGCTTCACAACATATGCTTCCTTTGTCAAGGTTATTTATTAAGTAATTTGCTTACCAAACGACAGGCCTCTGCACAATCATTTATTATTAATTTTATTATAGTAAAGGGTTATCTCAACACAAGCGGCTTCTGAAGCCAAGAAAATGCCTGTGGTGACGTTCAACATGAAGGAGTCAAAGTTTGAACAAGAGTGTTATTGTTGCCTGGATTTCTTCCCACACCTCCTCCCATTAATTAATTTAAACTGTTGCTGATAAATGAAAGCGAGCACTAAGGTTGGTAAACAGAGCAAAAGAAAAATGTGTATAATGTATGGGTAAAATAACATTTTTGTTCCCCTTATCTCCTCTGTGTAACCATCCTTTGTACATGCTGTGACATTCCACTAAAAACTATTTATCAATTATCTGAGGAAAAGGACAATGTTATAATATTGCCTCCTCAGCTGGGGGTATATTTGCTTCTGAAACTATTTGAAAAAGCCCCATGATAATACAACCGTGCCAGTCAGCCAGCGAATCATCGATTCAGTCAAAGAACCCCCCTAAATCACTGTTTTGCCCACTCCGCTGTATATAGAAGCTACCATAACTAATTGAATTACACTGTATTGAGGAATGCCACCCATTAGCTGCGTTAAAATATCCCCAAATTGCTATGGAATTTTCCAGAGCCAAAAGCTAACATTGCTTATATCTGCTGGTTTTGTTATTTACACCATGTTAATTATTTAGTGACAATTTTACTTATACAGACATGATTCGTTTTTTAGCTGGCAAGTTCTACTTTTGGTCATCCACTCAGTTTTCATCCACTTAGTCACCAACAACTACCTGGCTTTAAGCCCAAGGGTCAACTCCTGCTGACAAGTGTCTTTAGTAAGTAGCTTGACTCAAGCTACTTACTAAAGGGAAAAGTAATCATCTGGGGTCTGGATGAACTGATACAACTGTTAGTTGTTGCAGTAATTGACTTTGAAGATATGCATAAAGATTCTTTATGTATTTCAAAATAATTTTTAAAAAATTGGCCATTCATTCCATGACTCTTTATGGGACACTGCTGAGCGCTATTGTCTGTTGTGTTTCGACAGACACAAAACATACAGTCAATTCACTTTACACTATATTCTGTGAAGCACTTTGAGACATCTCGAAGATGTAATAAGGTGCTACATCAAATGCAAGAATTATTATTAAAGTTATTTTCCATCAGGTTTACTTGAATGAAGTTAATCAAAGATGTACACATGTCATCAAGTAACAGAACTGCTACTCTCCCAAAAAGTTACTCTTAAAGGGGCCATCTCAATCTTCAAATTGTTTGATGAGACAAACTGAATGACAAATCTGACAATAAGGTATGCAAACAATCCGTTTTTTTTAATGCTTATTTAGCAACCTTTAACAATGAGATTTGAATCAACTGGACCAAGTCAAAACTATCTGCCGCTGATGTATGTTAAACTAATAAAGAATAATACAGAACTGATAAAGCTCAGACATCAGTGCCCAGAATCCAAATCACTTTGGTGACTTTGGAGAACTTTATAATATTGTAACAATACATATTAATTCATTCAACTCCAACAATTAACATGCTTTCACAATCACTCTTTGAACGTTAGTGAATATTGTAATTGTATTGTAATTACTGTAACAGTGTGGGTAATTTGCTCCCCTGTGTCCATTCCAGGAATCCCCAACATCTATTTTTACAATTCAATGGATTTCTAAAACAGTTACAAGATTCCACACGTGGATCTAAGTAGGGGGAATTCCTGGCACTTACATCTAGCATTTTACAATCGATACTCATGAGGATTCACAATGTACAAGGTATATTTTAGCCGCGTGTAAGTGACAATGAAGTACGTTAAAATAAGGAATTCTAGCACGATCAATACGTCAGGAACAACATGGATCAGATAAACTTGCTAAGAGGGAAGTGGAAAGAGACCTTGGAATGCAAGTTGGTTTGTTGCTCACCAGTGTCCAAACAGTGAGATGCAGCAATAAACAAGGAGGGAATAAAACTGCTGGGGCTACAATGCCAATTCAGTTGAGGTCAGATCCCAACAGTCATGTTCAAGATGTACTAAGAGTACTGCAAAGCACTCTGGTTGCTGTGACAATGAGGAGTCATCTGGAGCCAAGAGGCAATCTGGAGGAAAGCAACAAAGCTGATTTCTGGTGTTAGAGAGACAAACTTTGAGGAATGACTAGGTAAACTAGGACTCCTCAGCCTTGTTAAGCATCATCACAGTCTGGGTATAAGATGCTAAATGAAATAAGAGCGATACTCTTGGGATATTTCAAGAAGGCATGACAGGAAAAAACCGTTCAGGATTTTGAAGAGTAATTTTAGTACAATAACTAGACAGCTCAGCTCATTTAACAAATGGATGATACAGAACAACAGAATACCAGCTTCAAAGTTAAGACTGAACTCAACAATTTTCTGAATTCTGAATGCTCTAAAACATTATCTAAATAGATTAAATATAGACCCAGGTGGAATTTCTCCTCATAACTTAGACTTTTTGTTTTGGGAAGGTGAGGGTGGGGAGAGGGAAAATTAACCTGGGTTGTTGCTCCTGATCGATACTGAGTGGAACCACTGCTGAACAGCGTGGACAAGTTGAAGACAGTTTAAGCGCAGATGTGAGTCCCCCTCTCCTATGGTTGAACAGCGTGTTTTAGCTTCATACACAAAGAAGGCTACTTGGGTGAGATCCTGGCAGTCATCCAGTGCCTTGGCAGCATACCCAGTACAAGTAAAGAAGAAAGCATACAAAAAATGAACAACTTGGATCCTAACCTTATTCACTGGCCTTTGATGTAATAAACTTACTCTTGCAGTTATCTGATCAGAATACCAACAGCGGTTCATTTTCTCCCCAACCCCCCCACCCCCAACCCCCAAATATACCGTCTAAATAAAGTACTTTTTGTTGTTTCTTTTAATTCTGCACCCTCGATACAGCTCGGTTGAGTTGTAGGGGTTTTTTCTGAGCTCACTGAAGGAATAATGAAACTTTCACTCTAATTCATTTTATTGAACTTCTATCAAGGCAACTCTTGTGTCAAGTAAGGTTCTGGTGAAGAATGCCAGATTCTTGATTCTGTAGTTGATCAAAGGGGAGGATATTATCCACATTTCTGAACTTTCCCTCTTCATGTCATTTTATCTTGAGAGCTTTCCAGAAGAATTTAGGACAGGTTACTCAAAGCCCCTGTACTTACTATTGCTATTAGAATTATCTGAGATGTGCATTCCTTCTCTTATGCTAGGAATAAATTTGTGAATGAGGACACATACTGAACTCTCTAAATAAGAACAAATTAGGGTCAATCCTCAACTTTGTGCATTCTCCAATTTGATTGACAAATTTGGCTGCAATATTTGCCAGCAGGGAGAATGGGAAAGGTCAATAAAACCCAATCTGACAGGCTTATCATCCTAGGTAAAGGGTACAGATGGTGGTTTGGAAGTTGGCTGACTGCCCACTCTATCGGCAGTGGATGTACCACATAAAGGGATTAATTTATGTAAAACAAAATTACAAATAAAATAATCTTTTTTATATTAATAGCTGTCAATGTTGTGGAAGACAGATATCCACGTGGACTTGCAACAGAATCCACTTGCGCTCGATATTGAATTTGGAAATTGTCAGGTTAGCGAAGCTGGAAGCATTAAACTCCTTCCAGGTACAATGGCTGTCAAAGATTTTAGACAAGAACATTTAATTACTAATGCATAAAAACGTCATCTCAATGACTGATCCACCATCATTACAGGATTAGGGACCAACTGGACATTGCTTAAACAGTCAAATAAATCACCTGCTCTTCGTTTGCAGTATAAGCCTAACAATCTCTAAACAAGACTCATAATTCAAATAAGGTGAAGTATTTTCTTTTTGACATTGCAAAATACTCCAATAAATTTGTAAACAGCTACAACAATGCTTTTAAAAGGTACGAGGATTTTTTACCAAACTCAATGAACTAAATCTTTTATGAACCATAAATGGCTTATGTTTACCTTTTATTTATCCTTTTTATAAGCATTTTATCTACTATATAGACAAATGGCTTCAATCTTATACCTTGGATTGCAGACAACTAAAACAAGGTGAGACAAACGCAAAACCTCCTCACGACTGTGGGTTTGAATTTAAATAAAATGCATTCAGCTTTCCTTCCAATCACTCTGTTGCTTACTTGCAGTTAATTTTGACAAAAGTTGCTCCATTTGTGAAACTTGGATTCCTTAATAAGTTAAGAAATACCACAAATCAAATAGTTTCTGGTACAAAATTCAGGCTTATTTCAACACATTCTTCAAAATCCAACGTTTATTCCAATTAAAAATTCCTGAGTCAATTTGAAGTCAAATTTCTCAATGCCAGGTGAAGTGGATTCACCATAGTAATAATTTATAAGCAAAGATCTGTTTATGGCTTATTGTGAAAAAAAATCCATTCCCACTATTTTTCAGGTCTGTCCTCTGTGTGACAGTGTGCAAACACATATCTCCATTTAAATGAGGAAACAAAGCATTTTCTATTGAATTGCTTTTGGGTGTACGGTTATCTGAGCTACGCTGAATTCTCACAATCCAGCACTCAAACACTGATCCAATGGGTTGTCAATACCAGCATTGACCTTGGGAGGCTTTTGGTTTAATGTGGTCAAGTCAAGGATGGGGTAAGGGCTCGCCATCATATTTATCAATCAACTACGTGGTTTTACACTACACCCTGCAATTTTCACAATAATTTTGCCCATGCAATACTATAACCTCAGTTAATGTTGTTAAGATCAAATTCTCTTTCCTGATTTCTATCAAGGAACCGCTGCTGAAAAGAGTATGTCTGCATATCTGCAAATATACGGTGAAAGTAAGATAAGGTTTGGTTAGGATGCACAGTAGCCAAAGAGCCTGTCAAGACTCCAGAGGTGGTTCACCCCATAGAACTGAACCCAAGCATGATTCTAGGGCTTCACTAAGGGGAGACAGTAAATTTAAGAGTGAAAAGGTTGACTTAATTGTCATTCAGCTTGTTGCAAGGCATACTAATAGAAAATGGGCTTATTAATCCCTCTTGGAAGGCATGATGTTTAACAAAGCTCAGGCTGTCTCTAATTGACACTATTCAGTGCATTTTTTACAATATAAAATACATATTTATGACTTACTCATTGATAAGAATGTTGATATAATGTCCCTACGGATTTCCCCATATTTCTGTTGCTGGTGCCAACAAGACTGCAAATTACAAGCTAAGATTCACCTTTTGATTTAAACATGAAAAACATGGCCAACGTCCCAGAATTGCTGGGCAACAGCAGGGCTGATTTATGAAGGGCTCATTTCCACATTAAATGATTTAGTTGCCCCAGGAGGCTAGATTAGCTGAAGGCCCGAAAGCTCACAGAGGATGTGGGCACTAGGTGTGATGCCCTACCTACCCATGGTTGGTCCCACAACAAGCTGAGATGTTTGATCAACATGCTGACTGTGTAATACCAAAAGATATTTAACTCTACCAGATACAGACGAGTATCAACCAAAGTTTCTCCTTCCATTTTTCTCCCCACCCATCTCCTGAAGGTGTTTAACTTTTCTCTTCTACTGGAATAGAGTGCTAAACACCATCCAGTACCTCACTCTCTGTTGGCTTTACTCCAGTGCTGTGTAAATCCAATGTTTCATATATTGTCACCTGTTACAATAAATAACCACACTTACTTTCATTAAAAAATACCAAAGTGATAAAGCTCTGGGCAGCTTGTTAAGCTATTCACCCAAGAACAGCATTTTGTTCTGTCTTTTATTCATTTAGGTTGTGTCATTGTAGTGAAAAGGGATTTGATCCCTGCTGGGTGATATTAGAATATTTACACAAGGCATGGTCTAAATCTCCAGCATGCTAATTTCTGGTCTGATTTAATGACTTCAGGAAAGTTGCATGATACTGAAATGCCGCTGGTATCTTTATATAACCGTCTGCAGCTGATTAATAGCATTTTATTGCATTTCAACTATTTGGGGAAATATCTCCATTTAATTTCAAATAGAGTTCTATTTCCATTACTCACTTACTAGTGGTGACAAAGCGGGACCTTGCTTCAGTTTGTCTTTTCTCTGGTTTGAAACAAAGGCTTGTTGACTGTCTATTTTTATTTTTACCCTTGTCAAGTCAAGGAAATGGGACATTTGTGATACTGTACTACCTGGGTAGAGAGCGGGAAGTATTGAAGCTAAGACCATGCTGGGGAAGCTGAGGGCATACAGCTTACTTTACATTTAAAAGCATCAAACTTTACCTGAGATTAAAATAATTAACTGTACCATACATGATTATATCTATGCTGCCGGGGATGATGAGGGAGATGAGGGGATGGAAGAATATGCTTCACTGACTTTGGGATTTAAGGAATCTCTGTGTAGAGTGTTTCCTCTGGGGATATAATGTTTGGGTTAAGTACAAATGGTGAAGAAAATTGACTTAATGGGACAAATAGCCCATGGTTCTTTATACTCATGTAGCCCCTTTATTACATCAATATGGATTTCTAGCTAGCCACTCTGTCTGCCATTTCAGTCTCTATTTTTTGTGTTGGGAGGTTCGGTGCTTGGGAGGTTCGGTGCTATTGAGGCCACAAGAACGTCGACAGAGACCATCCAACCAAAGCCTTCATTCTCACGTTTGCTCTACAGAGCATTTTGTTCAGAGCGTGTGAAACAGAAATATACTGTAAACACACTGGAAATACATACAAGGGTCAGAGGATTTAAAAATTGACTGATAAATCATCAGAGAATAATTGTATTGGATTTTAAATATATCCTGTAGGATCTTATTAGATGTGCTTTCAAAAGCTAGAAGATATCTCATGGTTTATGAGTGGAACAGAATAGGTTTTTTGAAACAAGCTTTACAGCTCAAACAGTAATATATTCCACATTGGTGAAATGTGATATCAGATTTGTCAGTGCATTAGTTCATCATAGAATCTTGCAGCGCAGAAGGAGTTCCACTCTGATCCTTTTCTAATCCTGTTCTCTGTGTTTAAAACCATGAGCTGACAAGCATATTGAACACGGTGGTTTAAAAATAATAAAATACCATTCATATACTTGTTTTGTGAGCTGAAATTGATAAATTCTGACTCTTGGAATTGTAGAAAGTTGCTACATTGAAAGGAAACCTTCATTTTCCCTTAACAGCAACAAATTAAACTAGTTTGGGGTGAATCGAACCAATTTCAAGGCTGCACTGCCAGAATGAATTCTTTTCATTCTCTCTATTTATTCTTCCCCCTGCCCCCACATACAATATTCTCCAATTTGGTAACCCTGGATTATTATACTGAAAAAAATTATTTGTGAGCAATAATACAGTTGGTTATGGAAAAAATAAAATTCAATACTTCCAAGGATTCTAAATGCCTAATGAAAATTTCATCAAATAACAGTAAGACCTTGTTATAAAGACTGATTTTAAGAACCGTACAAATAGTTGGTAACCAAAAAAAACACAACAACTCTACACGTTTATTTTGTATGTCTATTTATGCTAAAGTACAAGTCAAGCTCTCTAAGACATCTGTTGAAATTATCCAGCATTTATTTTGGTATGTGAGGGGATGAATTGTAACAATTCTGGTCACACTGCAGAGGAATAACAGGGAAACAAGATCTACTTAATTTACACTATGCATTAAGCTTAGTGTGAGAGTGTCTTTGCTACACATAATATCAATGTTATGGTTGACTGCTGTGTATTCTACTTTGCTTTTGATCCATGCTTGTTAATAACTGTTTCTTTATGATTATAATTTCAACAATGCAAACAATGTCTCGGATTAATGCAGAATCCTGAAAAAAAAGCTCTACATGGTCTTAACAAATGGAACAACATATTTTCACTTCTTTTCAAGCCATGTATACAGAAAACAAATATGGCAAATCCACTTCCTAATGCACAAGTCAGTGTATGGTCATACTGATTCCATTACGTTGGGACAGGTTTCCTTACTCCACAAGCTTCTGTTTACCTAGAAATAAGTAGGAACCGGTTGTTAAGTCGATTGGTGGGTCGCTTTTCCACGGTCAACAATCCTTTTTTTAAAAAAAGCTAGTCACTCAATTCATGACTGTTTGTGGGTCACTGCTCTGTACAATTCGCTGCCGCATTTCACCCACAAATATACAACAACAAAAACAACAAAATTACAATTGTGTGGCGCCTTTCACGTCAGGAGGATGTCCCAAGGCACTGGACAGCCATTGTTTCAGATCCGAGCTGGGGTCGGGTATGGGGAGGGTGGAAGCAAAAGGGGGAATTGGAGTGACCGATGGAACCGTCGAAGAGGAGGGTTGATTCACTTTACAGTATATTCTGTGAAGCACTTTGAGACATCTAGAAGATATGAAAGGCGCTATATCAAATGCAAGTATTATTATTATTATTAATCTTTCTAGGAAACGCCTTGTGATAGTTGGAATTCACTATTTGAAATTGCCTTGTCCAAATTTCATCTGACATTCATGAACCTGAAAGTCATGAGATTCTCTTTCTTAAAGGACAATAGCGTAAAGATACTCAAAGATTACCTTTGTACAGATATATATATTAAAATTCATCTGGGTCTAGATTACTTTTATTAATGTAGTATTTTAGAGCATTCAGAATTTTCCAAATTACAACATGTTACATTAGTAGTGTAAATCTAGAGACAAATGGAATTCAGAATTTGGCAAATTCCGTAAAACAGACTTATTTTTTGAAGCTTGTTATTGTATGTTTCTCTGAAGAACTGCAGGAAAAACAATTAAAACTGAATTAAATTTTTTTCCAAATTCTGGTTGGCTTAAAATGCTACATAGATAGAATTTCACGCTGAACCAGATCTATACTATTTATCAAAACACCACTGCAGCTATGTACTGTACAGCAACAAAATCCACAACCTCACATAAAATCATCCTCCATAGTTTGTCATTCAAAAGCCCTCTCGATCTTGTAAGATTATTACTGGTTTTACAGCTAATCCTATTGAAACCCATGAGACAAAACTAGCCACAATAAGGCTAATCTAATATCTTATAAGATCTTTTGAACAACTCCAACAATTGATTTTTTTAAGGAACTATAATAAACTTAATAATAATAATAATAATTCATTCTCATGAAGCATGCATAAGTAATTACACTTAAATGTAATTTTACTTTGGGCTTTTTACAAAAATTTCAAAGAGTGCCGTGTTTGTATACCTTTTTAACATGCAGGCGATGCAGGGAATTCAATTCCTCAAGTCAATGCTAATCTATGTTTTGCTAAATCTTTGTGTTTAGCGTATAAGACATAGTTGCAAACTCCCATATTGCTGCCAATGCCCTGAGAGGTTAGAGAATTGATGGAACAATTAGAGACTGCTCCTCCCTGCCACCGCCATGCACCAGCAAATACAAGCAGCAGGCTGCCAAAATGAAGTGGTGATGTAAATATACTTGACTTGTCTCACTAGATGCTTCCTATTGGTTGTTCGAGTTTTTTCGTTTGCACACTAACTGATGGAGACCAAGTGGGATGGGGTTGATGGGCTGCGGATCAATATGTTGAGGTATGGAGATTGATCAATTCCCTCAGCGACCACATTAACAGACTCCTAAAGGTGAACTTTGACCGCTTCTATGGTTTATATTCGTTCAAACTCACCATTTTGAAAATAAGAGTAATGCAGTTCAAAGGTCTCGGCTTCCTATTAATTAGTGTGGTGTTCCCTTGGGAGCACAAGTGCAAAGCTGAATAGCACAGCTTGTCAATAACACCAACTATATTCCTGTACAAACTTCCAATCCTAATGTCTAGTACCTTTTACATAAGCTTCTCGGAAATATTAAAGGACTTTATTTACCATTCTGTCCGTGCCATTTAACTGAAAACGGAAACTATACAAAATCCAGTTCATCAATCGCATTTTGATTGATTAAACCCTGCTGTATGACTCCCTAAAGAACTGGCTTTCAATACATTTCATCAGATCCTTTTTTTATGTTTGACATTCTACAGCAGTATGATAAATTAACTATTGACAATATAGAAATCTGATAAATTATTGGTAGTCATTGCTGATTTACAATTGTTTTGTCTCAACACCTGAGCTAATTTTTTTGTCAAAGAACTTATCTTTGAAGTGAACTAAACAGAAGTTCTCTCAGTCTGTTTTAGCAATTTTCTTTTTATCTCTTTTGAGCACTCTCTTGGTGATGGAAACATTGCAAATTGCTACATGAGCACTCGGTATACTGAAACACCGATACATCGACCACTGGAGAACAATCAATAATCTAAGTTAATATTGAGATCATATGTCAGCCCTGCGAGATACTCAGAAGATGAACCAATCATCAAAATTATCAACTTTCTTTATAAATGCCAGGCAATTTAATCTTTCTGAAAATCAATGTATAATAAGCACAATGCGGTAGTTATAAGCTACAACCAATGTTTTTATATATCGATCTAAACTACTGTAATATACTACACTGGTTGTCAGACTGAAAAGGTATTGTATATTAATATCTGATGTGTGTTGTGTGATGGGGATGAGGAGGTCCTGGTTGGATCACGATTTGCTTTGGGTCATTTAGATTAATGACTATTGAAGGAGTTTATGCACTATATTAAAATTCAAATGTGTTCTCCTGTTATCTAAATGTTATCTAAATGTATTTTTTAAATCATCTAAACTTAGGAGATGTTTCATAATGCGCAGCGCTAGAGTCGAACAGAAATTCTCCCTTCCACATGTCTTGGGATGGAAAAGCTTGAGCATTTCAGTATTCAAAGGGTTAATTTCCTTCTGTCAGCCTATTGTGTCACTGTAGTAGGGGAGAGATGGACCATTTCATTGCATTTTTTTCCACATTTACACAATTGTACACGCTCCCTCAGAAAAGTAAGAAGCTCCAAAAATTGTCGAAAGGAACAAATTAAAACCCAAACTTTTTCAAGCTTGCTTGTTAACTTATATCAGAAAAAATAAGAAAATCAAATTGGATTAGGTCTAGAAAAATCCACCTCCATCCTCATTTAATGACCTTTAAAAAATTATACTGCAGCACTAAAACCTGAAAATTCAAAGTAACTACATGGAGTTGTTCGATTTGTGCCACTTTTGAAATACAGCCTCTGGGTAGGTCATGAAAAAAGACTCATGTCATTGTAACAATAACTACATAGCCATGGAAATAAACGTTCAGCAGTAAAATCAGACAAGAGATAGACCTCAACAGACACCTGCTGACAAATATTGACTAACACCAGTGACATTTCAATGACCCTAATCTTGCTAAGATTTAATTAAGGACTCTAAATAGGACATGAAACAGAACATCTATGAACTGTGTGATTGGGATTACTAATATATAAAACGATAAACTACATTGTGCGGATAAGGTGTAAGTTTTAATGTGAATGATGACAATAAGGAGTAGAAAGAAACTGCTGGTTGTTTGCATTTCGAAACTTAGGAGCTAGGAGCAGACAAGCTATCGATAGTAACTCTTCTGTCAACGGAAGCTTTCAGCCTTCATTAAAGCAACAAGTGGAAGAACAGATGCCTCTTTGCTGCAAGCACTTCTTTTTCATAACCCTCCAGAGGGAGTGAAAGCCCTAAATCTCTCCTTTTAACACACACACAAACACCACACACATTTCCTTCCTACTGTCTTGACTCCCCGAGGTACATCACAGAGCTCTGGTCTTCTCTCCTGGTAGTCTAACGTAAAATCTTTCCACGCCCTGGTGGAATTGAATGTGGAATAAGCACACACTACTGTATACTTGGAGGGGAAACTAGTGGACGTTTGACTGTCCAGTGTGATATGAGGAAGAAGTCTCTTGGCTCTCAGTGTTGACAAGCAAACAAATGCCTTGAGAAAAGGTTTATTTGAAGCTACATTTCCAGTGCCAGGACTGGCAGCTGGATAATGTTTGGCAATATAATGAATAGTACTGTGGTGTCATCAATCGATGCCCAATGAAAGTAAATCTATACAGCCTACTGTACATCTTCTGCACTGCCCGTGTCAAGCATAAAGAGAAAATCACTCCGTGGGGTTGAACTGATTTGTGTTTATTGTTGGTGTTTTCATAATAGGACAACTATTGTGAAGATATTTCTGGTTTGCAAACTAAAAGTTTCTGTAGCCCATCAATTCAGTTAGGATCAAGGACAACACTAATTACCTAGGTGGGTGGAAACGTGATTAAAAAGTTTGCTTGTTCGAAAGGTGGAACGTTTAGCAAAAGGTTATTTCACAAAACTGTTCCAAAATCATGACAGAACTTTAATCCTCTATAGTTTCCCAAACGTATTGTTTGGGAATTTTAGCTTGCAAGTCAGAAATCCTCTGTGATAGTGTTATCCCCATTGTCACTCACCCAGGATGTCTCAATGCCCTGGGACTTCCACTTTTAAATGAGTGGAAATGGACATGGGATTGTCTGCAAGCAACGGTGTCCCAGCGCATAGGACTGAAGAGGTACTGGAGCCATAGTGGAATCTGGAAACCTACTCAACCACTCTCCCACTTGGAGATTTATAGCGGTGGAGCTGGGAGACTATAATGAGGGCAGTAAAGTTTATGTTAGTCGGATATTGATCTCGGCATTTAATTATGTGCTGCTGTTTGTACAATATGTTAGGCAGTAGCGCAAAAAGTTTGTGAGGGCAGAATCGAGATTATCAATCAGCATCATCATTGCACAAACAAAGGAGATCATTGTGACTTTAGGAGAGACAAATATATTTCTCTTGTCGAAACAAGCTCAGTAAGTCTTCCTGAGCTGCTGCTGCCCTTGGAAATTGTTATCCATAATAATAATTATAATCTTTGCACCATATTTGACTTGGCAGTTTATCACATCATCAACCCTTCTCAAACAGCTTCTTTGAAATGCATTATAAATTTTAAAAATGTTTACAAAATGAATCCTTGCATTTCATGTCAGGTCGACACACTTCAGCACTTCACAGGATGTACTGTTGAATGTGTATTTAGTAGGTGAATGTGTGGGGTCGCAGAAAGGTTTGAATGTAATGTTGAATATGGCTCCGAATCAGGGGCAAGTCCAAAGGTATAATCAGATCAGATGTGACCAGGATTGTTCCCCAATCTTATTGAAGAATACAAAGTTATACTTACCCTAAACTTTTTAACTTTTAAAATTGGCAATTTACATTTCTGAATTTGCCTGTATCTCTGCATCTTTTGTTTATAAAGTATGGGCACTAATAGAAATATAACAAGAAATACTTGCATTTGGTATAGGGCCTTTCACCTCAAAGCAATTTTGTTCAGTATTTTGTAGGTGAACCTCTGTAAATTCTTCCAGTCCTATTCTCCCGCCCTTCTGATTCGGGTCTATTTCTCGTTCCCCATTCTTTTCATTCCATCAGCCACCATATTCCCCATGGTCTCTGGAACAGTTTTCATCCTGAATGCTTATCACTATATCTGTCAAGTAATTTTACACATTTACTTTGACATCCCTCTACAGTCTTGTTCCACCTTATCTCTGCAACCTTCTTCACCCATACCGACCTGGACACTCCCTTTACCCAGCAAACACTAGCCTGTTTCATGTCCCCCCCTTCATGCCCAATCTGTCCCACCACCAGTGGCAAGTGAACCAATACTGGAAGCTCATTAGTGTTATTAACAGATCTGGACACATTTTGGAATCTTTCATAACATTTAAGAAATGTACTTTAAGCATGATACCCTGTGTGAAGGGCGCTATATCAATGCAAGTTGGTGTACGTTGTTGTATTGATCATGGGATTCTTTGCATGTTGTGCATCTTTGTGCATATGTTTAGTTGTTCCTGGGCAAGAGCAATTTCAAAGAGAAAAATATAAATCCTGTTTCCCTTCTAACCCCGCTGAAGCTGGAACCGGTGACAAATTTCTTCCCCAATATAAATGAGACATTGCTGAGAACAAATCATCGAGACAAATAGAAGCGCTGGGAAATCAAATGCAAGAAATTTAAGGTCTGACAATTAGTCAATTAAATGGAGAATAATGGCCATCTAGCAATGATTACAAGACATCACTCAAAGCAAAGGGTTCAAAGGGCATCATTAACTGCAAGATTGCAGGTCCAGCATTTCATGACACTCACTGAAATACCACGATTAGAAACCAGTCTTGAAATTACTATTATTATTTGTACTATATATTGTCTCAGTCTTAGGGGAATTTTATTCAGTTTTTAGCCTATATTTGCTCCAAAGATTTGTGAGAGTGAGGACATTAACTGGAAAAGTGCTGGGTTCGTGGAAGATGCACTAATCTGTACTCTAGGGGAGTTTCACACTTGGTGATTAACAGCTCAGAAACCATCATACTACAGGTTTATCACACTACAATCTGCAGTTGAGATATCTGGATAATGCAACATTAAATATAAATTACAACTGATTTATCAATTCCTAGTTGTAATTTCACACAAAAAAACTGATCAATTAACTGACTTGCAGGCAATCTGGCCAGATCAGGCATGGTGTAAATCTGGGTCCGCAGCAGATCAGAGCTTCAGGTCATTAAAATCCCTGTGGCATTAAATGAATGCAGATGTGGATTCCCTTTGATTACCATCCAGCCGATGTGTATATTAGCCGACTAAGTAATCAGGATGAGCTGAACATCAGTCAACCTAGTCATCTACACTAAACGTGTGTGACACTGAGCTGAAATTTAACCAGGATGTTCCATATCTTAGCAGTAATATTGTATCAATGAGTCTCATTATTACTATACCTGGTAGACGTTTAGTACCCTTTCACCTCCATTGACCCTTCCTTCTCTGCTCACCCACCGCAAGCCAGTGAGAACATTTCATCATAAGGAGTGCATTTTGATAAATTGAGACCTTAAAGAATAACAAATGCCTGGCAGTGACCCTCCCCCATCCCCTCTCCCCTCTGCTCTCATTCATAAATCCTTTGAGCTTTGCTTATGTGGGGATCTGATGATATCATCAGACATGCTGACGGAGTTCCTGCCCCGTGACTCACTGTCAGCCAACCAACAATCTACACAATTAAATCAATGACTGAAACAAATGGCAATGTGAAATTAAAGAATCGGTGGGTACTAAGATTAGCCCACTAAGCAAAAGTGGATCAAACTGCTGACATGGCCAGTGAATCTGGTTCAAATACTAGACATTTGGGGAGTTCTCTTGAAGTTTAATGTCTTGACTAACTGACCCAATACAGTTTTCCTCCTTTTTTTTGACAGGCTGCTGATTTGCCTGTTACCACATTATTTATGAATGAACAGAGAACGACTCATCCCCACCCCCACCCAAACCCCCAGGCTCCCTGATCAAGCAGATATGGTTACCACCAGGTTCTGAAATAGCAACCACAAAATGCAGCTCCCTGCCAAGGCTGCACACATCAGATTGTAAAGGAATGCAAACGGTTGAGGAGCTCAGCAAAATCTTTACATATGGGATGAGGCCAAACCAAAACTCACACGCCATCACCGATTGTGGACAGCAGATCATCTATCAGTGGACAAGTGCAGGAACTTTGGAATGCTACTTCTCAAATGAAATAATATATCTTTTAAAAGCCAATGCCCACTTCAGGCTCAAAGACTATATATCAAGCAGCAGCCACTTTACAGTCATTAACCTTACACCTGTCTCCCCACGTCCTTCACGATGATCCCCTGCCCTTGGATTTTTTTCTCTCTCTCTCTGTTCATCTTCCTACTCTGTAACATAAAACAGAGGGCCCGTGGAATAATTCAAACCCACTGGAGCAGGAACACAGTTACAAATCTCTGCCACAAGCACTCTCTACACTGAAAGGCAGTTTGTCAGTTCTGCACATAGTGACCTTTGTGACATAGATACGAGGGGGAAAATACTGTCAGTGAGTAAATAAGATGATCTCTTGGCTCAAATTCAATAATTAACTCCTATTAGAAGCAAACTGCAGGTTAGGTAGTATTATTGCCAGGATTTCAAAATCAGAAGCTAAGGTCCGTTTGCAAAGCTTCAGCCAGCTGTTTTTTTTACATCCAGCCTCATTGCTGGGTGCAGAAATTTAGCACAATGAGGACATTTAACCCATTCAGTGTTAGAGTTAACTAAACCATTGTCATCACTGACCTCAAGCTGAAGTCTGCATTTGACCTGCTTTTTTGAGTCTGTAATGTGATGTCACCCTGGACCACACTGCCAGTCGCACATTTTACACACGGTCAAATTCGATTCAGATCAGGATATTATACGATGAAGACAGCCTTGCCGTGTTACACTGTTGTCACTTCAATTCAGTGTTAATTTACCAACCTGACACGTGCTTTGTGTTTCTCTCGGCAGCAGAACATGACAAGCCATTCACATTGATGGTTTACACTAGTCTGTTGTCACTTCCTTTCCAACCCAATCGAATTCCTATCAGCCTTGCATCCAAAGGTGAGAGTTGCACTCTAAGCCAATGCCTGGGCAAGACTTATGTTTCCACATTCACCATGACTCAGAAGGTATCAGACACATAGATTCAGCTGTGGTGTAAATAGGGTTTTAAAGCCAGCTTTAACATTAGTGAATTGAGTTGCAGGATTAGCCTTGTAAAATCTCCCTCCGCAAAAGGGGCTGGCAATTTAAGCAGTCACTTTCATGTCTTATAGACTAATATTCTATAATAATAATAGTTCAATAGCATCTACATTGGATCCTGGAGTTGCTTGATTTGTGTAACTTTCTTTAGTTATTATGGTTCCCTTGAGAGCCATTATAATGTTGATCCAACCATCACTAACCCTACAACATAATTCTATTAACATACCAACTGCATGGCAGCTCCATTCTTTTGGGTTGGTTGCATAGAAGAAGAAAAAACACTTTTCAGTTAAAGATTTATCCATGTACTTTGTTCAGCCATTTAATAATAAATCAGTTGATGAGCATTTCACACATAGCTCAGGAAGGCATTATTTTAAAGCAGAAATGTACTAATGTGTAAAACAGTATTTTACTTTCACACAGCTTCCTGCAGGGGCATTGTTGCTACCAAAAAGACAGCAGGCAAGCACTGAGGCACTGTGTGCACACACGACGGAATGATGACACTATTTCTGTCACTCGGGATTTCTGCAAAAACTGAAACTAAACCTACATGTACAGAAGTTTTCCTGGACAGTTAGTATGGTAGATCTAAACCACAATACCCACTCCAGGCTGTTTCTACAGTCCTTTAGCCACTGAATCTTCTGCAAAAACAGTTTGTAATTCACTTTGAAGAGACTGATTTCTCCCAGTACAAAATTGCGTTAGGTGAGAGTTAATGCAATGGATGGAGAGTAGTTTTAGTAAATTTCTTCAAGGTCACAATTGCATTCCAGCAGGAGAAGTCCACACCCTCCGGCGTGAAGGGTGCTATATAAATCAAAGTTGTTATTGTTGTTATTTATCAATCTACATAAATGAACTATGGAAGAATCTGGTTAAAAACAGGACTGCTGTAGATTCCTCTTTGACTGGGGGAGACCAAAGTAAAAATCACACCATTATCCACTTTGGCTTCAAAATTGTAAACTTTTATCCCTAATTTAAATAGACCCAATCCTGCTATTTGGTTAACTAGTTCACACTCCATATTTCTGAGGCTGCATTATTTCCAATTGGTAAATCAATGAAGTCAGTGGAATAAGTTACTTTGCCTTCAAAATCGTTTCAAAAGAAAATATTCCTCCTGCTCACTTTCCCTTTTCATTTCTATGAAGTACTTCAAAGTGTTCATGCAATGTTGATGGTGCCAATTAAATACAGGTCAGTGAGGGCCGGATTGCTAGACATGATACTGGGGGAGCTATTTTAACTGCACGCACACCGCTAGCCGCAGAAATAAGGCTATATTTATTGAATCCAATTGATGTCAGATCAGTCAATATGACTTCTTTCACTCACTGTGCTGTCACATACAGTATATTAACTGAAGTAACAAACCATATTTATTTCACGGACAAACATTACTTGGAGCTTGCGCATATAACGTATGCTGTAGATTAATCACCTACATTTTATATATTTGTTATTTGTGTCGTTTTAGAGCCATTGCATGCCAATGCATGTTTTGGTGAATATTAATCTTATAATACAGACATGGATGCAACAAATTTCATGTTTTTTCACAAATATTAGTAACACAATGGCATGGAGCAATTTATACATTTCCCTAGATCATCCCAAGTATATTAGTAGGAAATATGTACCCAGAAAGTGCCAGATCACTGTCCAATAAGACTCTGAGCTTTAAAATATCCTGCCAATATGAAACATTTACAGTGAAGGTTTATTATTCAAATTACAGTATCAGGTTGAGCTCACGTCTGTACCTCCAGATGCTTGGATCTGCCTTGCATCCAACTACAAAATTTACAGCCACTGCACTTCACAGTAAATTCTGTGAAGCAGTTTGAGGCATCCACTCAATGTAAAAGGTACAATATCAAATGCAAGAAGTATCACTAGTATAAGAGCCAGTTCAGCCCAAATTCATCACCCAGAGGATATGTTTAGATATGCTACACAGTTTATCACTTGCAAAACAATAAAGGCCTACACAGACCCATGAGAATTTGAACACACAATTCATTATTTCTCAAAGCAGTGCTCAACTAACTGAGCTACTTGGGGTTTACAATTTACATTCACGTTTATCAAGCAGAAATATTCTTAAATGCCTTGAATTGATTTACAGCGAGTCATGGAAAGCTTGCTGCTTGCTTGAGGGAGATACGTGACTGGGCCAATTCATCTCAAATTAGCAAAGCAGCTCCAAAGATTGGGACTAAAGGGAGAATAACTTCAGAAAAAGTGTAAGATGGAAAAGTGGCCAACTCTGCCACAAACATGTTCCTGCGGTACAGAACCATAAGTGGTAGTCTGAGCAAGGTAAAACAATGTCTAATCAAGCTCGGAAAATCCTGAGCCAAACATGACTTCAGATCAGTAGCATTTTCCCACAAGTGAACTCTTAAAATGCATTCCAGCTCTTAGTCCGTTTCTGACAGCAGCAGAGGGAACATTTACCCAGTCGGATTGCAATTACGATTTTTAAGAAAATCTAGACTCGAAAAGCACAGTGCAACTTGTTCTCCGCTGACTTGATTGTTGTTTAAAAATAGTGGATGTTTCATAAATTGGAAAGCTTGCAGGGGCTGTTTACTGCCTGCGTGAGTAAAGGCTGGTAGCGGGAACACTCGCCTCAAACAACCAACCCGACCCACAATGAAGAGGTGTTCTTAATAGGCATGAATCACTCCTTGCATTCTTTCCAACCTTAAACAATTACAAATGGGATAAATGCCACTGAGCATTGATGGTGACAACAAATTGTATTGTCCTTGTGAACATCTGTTTCCGTCTCCCACGCTGATACACGACAAATGTGAGCACAAGGGCTGGGATGGATTGGTATTACATGATCTGAGGCAGCAGAAGAAACCGGAAATTCCTGCACGAATGTCTATATCTGAGCAACAGACTGCAACCACTCCATACAGGAAATGCTCTTTAAACACAACATATTGGGAAAGGGGGAGGAAGGAGAAATGTGGTGTGTGATGTGATATTTATCACCGGTATCACATCACTTACTTTCCCCCGTGTGATTTCCTTGCGTTACATGTTTCTCAAACAAAGTCTGATTCCTGTTGAAGCAAAATTTGCTTTGCTCAATGAAATGATTAATACACATTATATTGCGCTATTAATGATTGTGCAAATGCTGTAAAGTAGTTTGAGATGTCCACCTACTGAGAAAGGCACTACATCAAATGGAAGGATTATTATGCCTCAATTTGCAAGTGCTGCGCCAATCTGAGATTAGACAATGTCCCCAATTATAGCAACAACAACTCGGATTTATATAGCACCCTCCAAGCTGGACAGTGTTTCAGAGCGCTTCACAATAATGGATCCCGGGGCCGAGCCAGGGAGAAGGGGGAAAAGGTGACCAAAAGTGTGGTCTAAATTTATAAACCTTAAATACCTAATAACAAAGTACTGTACATCCAACCCACATAATACTATTCACTTAAAAAAAATCTAAATTGCTCTCTTTCTTCAGGCTTATTTAAATACAAACATTATTTCATTCTTTCTCATTCTAGTTGGGAGCTGGCGGAGGGAATGAATTTGAAGGCAGCCCGAGTAATAACTCAATCTCCCTTGTGGACACTTGGAAACAGTCGCCATTTGTCCCCAGTGTATCATCATAATAAAACTTACACAAGCACTGAGTTATCTATCCTTTGTGCAATTTCCAAGATAGCATTTTGGTGCATTTCCACATAATAAAATCCTGCATACAAACTGCCACATGAATGTGCTATAGTTATGGAAAGCTGGGCACGATAGTGAGAATGATACATCATGCTGCAGCTTGATCCTATTATAAGCATGTCCCATGGAAACCAGGATTCCAACCAAATACGATATTTCGGAATACCCTCGGCCAGGAGAAAGGAGCCACAATGAAGAAACTACGCTGCAAAGTTCTATTCAATTGCTTACTGACTGAACTTAGTGCCAGAGTGTTTGAATTCTGTGGTTCCACTCAAGCCTTTCAACCTTTCAAGGTCAATACCTGTAAAATGAATGTCAGGTCTTAAAAATAGCGTTGGATACAGCTAGAGGAGGAAAACAGGGTAGCAAACTATCTGAGGAGCCTAACAGACTCCAGTACAGTACAATTACCAGAGAACAATTACATTTAGTGATTCGGACAAAACATGAGCAGATAGATTAGTTCTAAATCACTGTCACAGCTTAGAGGAGAAAAAATGAACTCGTTGCTAAAGAAAGAGAAGCTAACTGGCTGCTGAATCAAGTTAAGTCCATTCATTTATTGTTCAGAAAAATTTGTTTTGATATTTTTTATTTTGCTGATGTGAGCAAAATATTTCAATGCGTCTTGCTGTAGTGGCATCTTGTTTTACCTCTGAATTACATATCAGTACATTAAATTGCCTTTCTCCGTATCTAGGAACTGATAGAGAAAGTTAAGTGATGAACTGATTCTCTGCACTGCTTGGTGCTGGG
This sequence comes from Hydrolagus colliei, assembly GCA_035084275.1. Classification (NCBI taxonomy): domain Eukaryota; kingdom Metazoa; phylum Chordata; class Chondrichthyes; order Chimaeriformes; family Chimaeridae; genus Hydrolagus; species Hydrolagus colliei. The sequence continues at coordinate 13,014,440 of CM068749.1, read as the reverse complement.
TAGACATGGCCTGAGCAGTATGTAAGAGGGCATATTCAGTCCTCATTGTTCTCTTTGCTGTTTTCTGAGACTTCAGTCAAACAATTACTTTAAAAAAAACTTTTCAATATAATTCTAGCTACTGCCTGATGGCCAATTTGTGATTATTTATGTGTTCATATCTCTTAACAGTATTAATCGGTACAATGTATTTATAGAAGCACAACACAATCAAATTCCAGAAGCCAACAGTAACTAATATTTCCTGGGTTTCATACCGTTCCAAGTTTCCAAAATTTGTTTACATTACCAGGGTCCACCTTAGAAATGCAATGATTTATGTAAAAAAAAACTCTCCTGTGTCACTGTAAAAAAAAGTTCTTTTAGAAATGTTGCACTTCATCAAATTCTGTCACGCAATTATTCACGGTCCCTACCTAATATCTCCCTGTCCTGTGTGGAAACACGTGCATGTCTGCACGACAGGTCTCCAGTGGAAGCAAACAGTAAACTAACGGTAAGCATGAAACTTACTGTAACGAGCCCCGTTGCTAGCGGGCAGGACCCGTAGATAATAAATGGTTTGTTTATGCTGTGCTTAGACTAAGTTATTTTCCAACACTGTCAAGTGCTCTGGGATGCTACCCTGTGTAATTTTGTGGAAAATTGCACAAAGAGCTCAATGCAAAGTAGAGCAATCCTGAAGTGAATCACACTGAAGTGACAAACTCCATGGGTAGTTGGTTCGAGAAGCTCATTAATTTGCATCGCTTCTGTATAAGCACAATAACAACAACAAAATGGATACCAATTATCAACACGGGCTCGCTACAGAAAGCATCATGGAAATTTTGAGCAACACATTTGTCATCTCAAGAATTTTAAGGGATCATTTTGTCCATCTAAACTGAAGTACTTACACCGAACATAAGAGTTCTGAACATGCCTTTAATTGCTCACACACTGCTTCTGAGCCTATGGCCATCATCATAGTGTGAGGAAGTAGGAATCAAGCTTCCCTCTTCACTTTGCTCTAGAAACACTATCCCTTCACTTCCAGCAGTATAAACAGGGCATTAGCACTCATCAGAGGATCACCAAGAGACAGACAACCTCTCCTTTATTTCTCTCTCATATTATAATTCACTTCACTTAAAGCAACCACAACAGCCTCTTGTAAGCACTAAGTTAATCCGATTCAGCTAATTGGATTTCACTCATTCATGTGTACAGACAAACAAACAGCAGACAAGTGGCCAATTAATTAGAAGCATTCAGATTTGAAATGTGCCTCCTTTGATTGGAATTAATTTTATTATTGTATTTCCAAAAAAGGATTCGGAAACTTAAGTAGCTAAAGTGAGGCAATTACAAAATTCTCCAGTGTGTTATTTTCGCAGTGGGATGTAATCAGCAAGCACTTCTGGAACCAGACATGCACTTGAGAAGAGTTGAAAAATATTAATTCTTTTATAAATTAGCCATCTCATAAAATGTTATTGGAAACCGTTTAATATTATGAATGAAATGAGTGAACAGCTTTCACTAAGCCTTCTCTCATTCATCTTGCTGTAGAGTGAAGTTTTTTTAAAACACAACTCAACTTCCAATTATTTGTAATTACTGAGTAATTTTTTCCAATGCAATTATTCTATTGTTTTCCTTTATATACACAAGTGGGGAGGAGCTCATCAGAGGACTGATCCCCAAAGACCGAGAGCTGCTCATGCACTCTCCATCCATTGTGTTAACTCTCACAAAAGGCAATCCCTTAGATAAAGATTGTTATACACTGTAAAATGAAGTGAATTACAAATCTCAGAATACATCTAATTAAATCATTTTATTTCAACAAAGTTTCATGACACAACCTTCCTATTAAAATAATTTCTCATTACAAGTCTCCTCTTATAAAAGCACTGGTATGCTTTCATTACAATAAGGTTTAACCTTTGGGGCCAGCAGTTTCAGACATTTTCCCTGATGGCTTCACTGACCCAACTACCATTGCCAGTTTTAAGCTCAATTACTGCAATTTTACAGTAAGAAGTTCACTCTTAGCTCTATTAGGTAATAAAGTCTCTAAATTATTAAAAGAAGTACAAAAAAATAAATTGTATGCAAAAGTATTTTTCAAAACATGTTGTTCATTGCTTGCATGTAAGAAGTTTAACATGCTGGGATGAGGAAACTGGTCTGAGATGTGCTATGCAGGTGGAACCCTATTGAACCTTATTGAAAAAGAGTGTCTTGGACAACAAGATAAACAATCGTTTGTTTCATGGGTGCTTATGGGGCATTGCTGTCCTCAGATTGGCTGCCATTGTTGCCTACAAAATGCACAGTCACTGCACTTTCAAGCAATCACTAGTGACGTGCTTTTGAGATGTTTTGATGTTACAGTTGCTTTATCAAATGCAAATATTATTACTGGCAAGTGTGTCCAGCATTGGAAAATCAGCATTGTAGTTACCATTCCAAGTTCAGGAATCAACAGGCAGTTGAAGCCTGTCAGTTCTGAGTGGGTCTGTGGCTATTTTCCAGACTACCCGGCAGACATTTTCTCCGTATTTAAAGGCTATTTTAAGAGCAACATCTGCAAAAATTGCATTGTATGGTGAAGTACTTGGATTCACGACTCATTTGTAGCATTGGAAGGGGAAGCGCTAAAATGGTCTGAATGTCATACAGTTCCTTCCCAACTGGAATCAGTTAATACTCTGTGCAGGTGAATCCTGAAAATCTCTAAACAATGTGACTTTATAAGTCCACTCAGTGGAAACATTTAAATTTGAAGAATTCTTATTCTGAACAAAGGCACAGCACAATGAATCTGTGGCAATAAAACGCTGCTTCCTGCCAAAAAATATTTCTTATTGTGTTCGAAGAATGGAAGATTCTAAGCTTCCAACAAGAATCTGATGAGTAAACAAATTTGATACAATCACCGTTATCTGCTGGAAATGCACCACTAGTGCAAACTGACCCATCCACTATCCCAGCTATTTGGGGTGAATAAATGGGAAAATAGTTCATTAAAATACCACTTTAATGATTGTGAAGCTCATTCTCCAGAGTCAGCGTGCGTTGTACTTGCCTTTACGTGCCACACTGTAACCGTGACAGAGAAAGGGATGAACAGCAGAGTTCAGCTAAGGATACTATTTGGATATAGTGTACTGTAATACAACTCTTATGAATGTATGCACCCATTATCTTGGTCTGAAAAGCAATTGAAAGATTTGAAGGGAAAATACTGTAACTTGCTTCTCTCTTATACATAAAACCTTTTTCAAACATCGTCTCCCAAGATTTTCACTTCTTAGGTTTTTAGTTTCCTTCAGTGTTGTTCCAGTAATTTTCGGTTTTGTTTTCACATGAGTCAGTCAAACTGGCTTTGTGCCAGCTATGATGTCCCTTTCAAAACAGCATTAAGCAGGAGAGGGCAATAGGCTTCCTGGATGCCCTATATTTATTGCACTCTTGATTTTCACATTGATTTCCAATTGGCAAATGTCAGTGATTGAAAAATGTACCTATAAGTTATATGAACGGATAACGTTTTGCTATCAAATAACCAGCAATACATAACTGCCTTCAAAGTCTGTGAAACATAGACCAATGTCATCAGTACCAAGTTATGGAGACTGGCAAATGAGTTCTCATTAACGTATGAGTTCACTTCACTGACAGTTAATAGAATTTTCATAGATCAAGATTGCAACAATCCTTGAAAATTGTAGTGACTGACTCTTTAATAATTTGAGTGTGATGTGGTGTTCCACACCACACTCAAACTTAGCAGCAACATGATTCTCTACTCAATCTGTCATGACATTCCACACTGATTGAAGTAACCTAGGAAGTGATTCCTTTCATCAGCGGTGTTAGTTAAACTTCCTGGTGCAATCATCAAGCTGCCACAATACTGCCTTCTGAAAACCACCCACACAGCAACTGGAAGATCACTGAAAAACATTCTCCACTTCTAGCTAAATTTCACACTTGAGTGCCAGACATACTTTGGCAATGTTGAATTGTGTTTACTTCAAACAATGTCAATGCTTGGGCAGTCAAAATATATCAAAAATGTCAACTATTTTAAGAATTTTTAAAATCAAAATCTTTTCCAGTATCTGGGATTTTATGTGCCTTTTCATCGAGAAATTATTGTTTTAGTTTAAAAGCCCACACACACTGCGTAGTTTCTTCTAAAGGAGACTGACTTGCAAATTATTTAACAAGAGAGCAAGAGTTTTGGAACACTGACCTTCCCGATCTGTTTGACCACAATGGATGAGTTTCTGTCCTTGTTCTTTGGAACCCCAGCTAAGATTACCACCACCTCAACCCTTTTGAAGCCCACCTGAAAGTTTAGAGCTTTGACTGTGCTTTCAATTGTCTCCCCTCTCCTCCCTTACTCAATTCTCCACTCTTCTTCCAACTCGGGTTCCTAACAAAGTTCTGACGAAGGGTCGTGGACCCGAAATGTTGACTCACTTTTCCTTTCCCCATAGATGCTGCCTGACCTGTTGAGTGTTTCCAGCGATTTCTGTTTCAGGTTCCGAACCAGCTGTGTGAAGCACTTTGAAGTGTTCTTTCGATGTGAAAGGCACACCGTGAATGTAAATAGCATTGCATTTTGTGTTGTACCGAGACACTACCTTAGTCTGATCCTTGTGTAATGGCAATGGAGAGAATGTTCTGTTAACATTGAAACAACAATGCATTAATGTCATATTTCAAAACACAAGCACACAAAGTTGCATTTAGTCTCCGTGCTCTATAGTAGTGTCACAAAGAAGACTTCAAACTTTTACTGCAGGTTCCTTGGCAAAAATACCAAGTGCGAGTCTTTCATTCATTACAACAACAATCCTTACAATACCAATAGGTATTGAGTGAAGAGTACTATTTCCACCAGATACAGGATCCATACTCCCCAAACAAGGACCATTACAGCATCACAGAACGAGAATGTTCACCTCACTCAGACAGGCACTGTTTCCATTCACTCTGACCCTCTTCCCTTGCTAAAAACAAACTCATACAAATCGTTTTAAATGCTAAAATAAATCATCTGTAACCTCTTGAGGCATAAATGTGCAATATATGCAATTATAAATATGCATTTCTGTAGAATTACAAAATAATCAATGAAGAATGCTATAGGGAAATGCCAGCATATTGATGCTATAGATTAAAGATAGAAACAGGTAGTCTGTTCCATAAACATACTTGTGAAAGTATTGCATAATCAGTTCTGCTACCAAAACTCATTTCAGGTCTGAAACTCAGAACTCCATGCATTCTTTAAGCATTTTGTAGATATTTTGTGACCTGATTTAACGTTCAATGCAGATCTTAGTTGTCTTTATCCATTCTGGTTATAATATTCAGCAGCATTCAGCTCCCTCCCCTTCTGGTGAAGGTAAAGCAGGAATAATTGCAATGACTGCTCTCATAGGTAACTAGCAGGACTGAGCAGAGGGCTGGGTACCATCATGATTAGAGTATCATGGTATTCCTGATCTGATAACAGCTCCTCTTCAACATGTTATTTCTTATCAATTGTCAAAGACTAAAGAAGGTAGCTCCTGATTACTCATCAATCCAAGGGTACAAGCAATGATTTCTATGAACAAAACACTGACTAATGATGACATAGATGAATTGATAAATTATATGTAGAGTGTGGAATGGGGACACCTACTTGGGATTATATTAACATTGTCAAATCATACACGGCTGTCTCTGGAGGTCTCCTCTTCAGGTTAGAACAATGTTTTTTAAGTGCAGCAAATCAATGTGACTTATTATCTGTACTTTTATTAATGGTACCACAGGCTTTGCTGGGATGACAGTTGCATATATGTTTCAGTGACTTGGGAGAGAAACTGTTAAAACACTGAATGTGAATGCTGAGCAATATTCGGCTTCTTTCAGAAGTGTAACAAAGATGTGTCCTTGTTAACATCATTAAATAATGATCAATGACCTTATCTGTACAACCACCTAAGGAATGTACCAGGGTTCAAAAACACTAATCCATCTAACGTTAACCCAACACGACAAAAACTTGCATTTATATAGTGCCCTTCATGTAGGGTAGTGTCCCAGACTGCTTAAAAGCATTTAAAGTTAACCCTAACTTGAATTAGGGGTTAGGGTTGGCGATCAGATAGATGGCGGTGTGCTTAAAATACGTTATGTGGATATGTATCATGTCAGGATTACATCCCACCCCCCAACCCCCCACCCCCCACAAAAAAACCCAGTTGAAATAAGGAGTTTTAATAGAAAGCTGATACATTTTTACTTTGAAAATTACATTTTCTGCCCAACTGAGTAAATGCTCAAAACACATTGCTAAGAACTGATGGTATAGCAAGGGAAATGAATGAAGAGGAAGTGATAAAATGTTGTCAAACCATCATATCATAATGAGTTAAAGTTAAGTGAAACAACAATCTGATAGAATGCTCATTTGCTCAACTGATAGAATGCTCATTTGTGCTCTAATATTCCATTGCCTGCATATGTATTTAAGGAGAAGGCATGAGAAATGACATCAATTTGTGGAGTTGTGTAGCTCAATGGTTAGAGCACTCTCCCTGGAAGTGAGAGACCTGGGTTCGATTCCAGGCAGGGCGAAACCTGCCCACAAATATACAGTCAATTCACTTTACAGTATATTCTGTGAAGTGCTTTGCGACATCTAGAAGACGTGAAAAGCAAGGCTTATTATTAATATTAACGTTTGCCAGTGGTTCAAACTCATAAGTATTTTGCACAGTGCGAGACCCTAGAAAACAGTTTCTGCAGTTTCAAATTGAGGGAAAATATTAAAAACAGTTTGATTAAGAAATTACTAATGGGTTACATTTATGAATGTGCTGCAACTAAATATCCACATTTCTGGGGAACACAGAACATTTAGAGTAACTGGTTGAGCAGCGACTAAGTAAGAGTGACAATTTCACAGAATCCTGGAGAGATACCGAAATAAATTGTGTCATATTGTTTGGCGAATTTTACTTTCAATCCCATGTTCCCAGATAACAATTTTCTAATATTTCTTACAAGTTATTTTTTACTCTTATATACAGAAGGAAATGGAATCTTCAACAACTGTACTGGATGACTCAAAAAAGTTAGTATTAATCTACCAACTGTTAATATCTCACATTTTAATCATAATCCAAATATCGCTTTCACTTTCTGTAATCAGTACTTCAAAAGATTGAAGCAAAAGATTCTGCATATGCTCCCTTAATATGGTCACAAAAATGTAGCCAACAAATAGATATTACTTTAATATAACAGCCTTCCTGTACATTTAGCCTTCCTGTGCATGATATTACTATTTAATGATACAGTTGCAATTCCTCAATCTTCTTACTGCTGATGTTACTCAGCAGTTGTGTGATAAATGCAATACACTCTTTTCACAAGGATCATTGCTATGTAAATGCTCATAGAAACCCCACACAACATGCACAGAAACATCTATACATTGCCCACTTTAGCACAACAAAAGCTTGTTAATCTTGTTGGGATCTGTTAATTAGCATTATTAAAGGAGGAAACTAATTTTGATACGTGCGCAAATGTTTTCCTCCACATCGGCACCAAACGCTCCATGGTATTTAGTGACATGTTACTTTTTCTGTATTGACCGCCCAGTTCCTCTATTACCTCCAGTGATGAATCAGATTACAAGATAAAGTGCACAAAAGCACGAGATCTAAATTGTGAAATTTGTAAAATGATTAGTAAATAGTAAATCATGTAGATATGTTGCTTCAGCTCTCTACAATGCAGGTTGGACACTGATCTCAATTTAAATTTCTGAGTAATGGTCTCAATTCCTGGCAAGAGATTAGTGTTTTCGCTATTTACAAATCCTTTTATGATTCTCGCAATTTAGATCCCCATTATATATACTAATAATCCTTGCATTTGATAAGAGTGCTTTTCACATCCCCTAGACATCTCAAAAGTGCTTCACCGAATATACTGACTGTATATCTGTGGGCCAAATAGACAGCCAATTGTGCACAGCATTGTCCCACAAACAGCGGTGGATTGAAGTGACCAATTTATTATTGTTTGTTTTCTTGAGGGATTATTATTAGGCATGTGGAGTAACAAAACTTGCCCAAGTTTTTGCCATGCTGGGAATCAAACCCAAGTCTCTCACTTGTGTGGCGAGTGCTCTAACTACTTAGCTACAGGACTCCACAACGTGGAAACAGACGTGGAAACTGTCAAGTGCAGGAATGCTTAAACTTCACTGTAACTATTGCATGAAAAGTATCAAACCCAAAGCAGCTTTAAAACAAATCAAGCAACAAGTGGAAAGAAAATATTCCTTCAAACCCCAGTAGTAGAGTGCACAATACTATTGGAAACATCTGTGCTGGGAATATAATCTATCTATGGTCTTCTGGAAAGAGCTGGCCTGCTCTCAATGAGTAGGATCGATTGCACACGCAATTCCTTGAGCTAGGAACAGTCTAGTCCTTGCCAGAATAAATGATTATAATCATTTATCTCCTTCACTTCCTTTTTTGTGGGCCTACAGTTGCCAAAGGCCAGCAGAGCAATACAACTGACCAGAGCGGGTAAATCAGTGTCCGTTTGCAGTAATCTGGATCAGTGTCCTTTCCTTCCTATTTTCTATTCAGAATCAAGATAAAATGAAAGTCCACTGCTGACTGTTAGTGATGATGTATATTTCATATATACTCAACAAAAAATTATAGCATCTCAATAGCCTAGTGGGTAAAGATGCCACCCAGTACACCACAAAGACATAAAATAGATTGTATGGTTCACAGAGTTTGACCGGGATGAAACAAAATAGCGAAGGAACCCATTCCTGATCAGTATCCATCAGTGATATCTGATGGCAGGTGTACATGTGGGGATGAGAAGAAGATCAAGCTTGGCTGCCATGCCCTCCATTATCAAATAGCCTGCCAGCATTCACTGTCCCAAGTTCATGCATAAAGCATGTCTACAAGGTCCACAGAACTGGTGAGAACATTGGCAGGAAAAAAAAATACTGCACTGTGTCACCACATGAGGCGGAACATTTCTGAACAAGTCAAGAACCAATGAGAAAACTAACAGCAATAAAACAAAGGTTTCAGTTTTGAAAAACTGTTCTGGTCAAACCAATGCAATGCAGGACTATATTCTATCATTTTCCCAATCTCTATTTGGTTTAATCTATAAAATTCAGTGAAGAAATTTCTATTTTGAACTCTAAAGCGAATAGACAGCAAATAGGTGTTTCTGCAAACCCTGAGAAATGAACTATTTGTGCAAATATAAAGTGTCCTTGCTACTGTTCTCTGCCATCTTTTGACTATTATGCTTTAGCTTCCTCCAAGACTCACTCTGAATTCCTTTGTGGTTGGTGTTAACAAAAATAATAAGAATCCTTGCATTTGATGCAAATGCCTTCTCATCTCATTCAGATGTCTCAAAGATGCTTCACAGAACATATTGCAATGTGGATAGACTGTATATTTTGTGGGTGAATGTTTGCGTAAAGATTGGATTTTGCACAATTAGGGCCAGGGAAACAGGAATTAAGAACCAGTAACAAAATTTCCAACTTCATATCATTCTTGATGATAAATAAACAAAGTTCTGACATTTTGTCACAATTCTATAAAAACTGGCAATTTCCATTGTTGATTCCCATTTACGCCCCCTGATTTACACAAAATATTTGTATATGTGCACACTGTATCGTGTTGGTGTCATAGCAGTCAGTTATATGTGCACTAAGCACACAATGGAATCAAAACAGGAAACAGAAAGTTTAGAATGGTCACTGCAAAATGGTTCATCGCAAATGTTCCTCTGTTCAGAAAGGTCATTCCACTCATGTCACTCTGTGTTTATATTGAGACAGTTTCCCTGACATGTTGAAAATGAAAGTTGTATAAATCTAACCAGGTCTTGCTTAAAGGGAGGTCCTTTTCAGAGAAAAAAAAGGTTCAGTAAACCTTACCTGTGTGTGTGTGTGTGTGTGTTTGGGGGAGGGGCAGAAAAGAATGAAGTAAAGAGCAAAGTATCAGTTTTATCCCATAAATGATGGCATGTGTTTATAAAACTATATCGAGTTTTTCTTAACTGTTTCTCACCCAGATGGTTTTCCTTTAAATCTCTGAACTTATGTTACAGCATTCTACTGAATCAATTACTTAAAAACCTCTTGAAAAGTATACTCCACTGTGAGCATAATGTGCCCATTAATATATCATTTATATTATCCAAATTCTGCAGTGTATGATATATAGAGAATTAATCACCAACAGAGTAAGAGGTCCTTGAAATGCGTATTCCCATTAACAGTCACCCATTAGCTAGTGTGAACTTTAGGTAGATGTTCATATTTATCTGTATTGACACATTGTCCTCTTTGGTTGGCCAACAAAATAAATGTTTCTTGATTGAATATATCTTGATTTATGGCATTAATCTGTGCTATCTTGCTATTTTGATGATTATTTTGTTAGCTAACCAATACCAACAATCCTTGGGACAATCAGGGAACTCACATTTAATATAATAATAATAATTGTTGCACTTGTTATAGCGTTTTTTATGTCTTCCAGACATCTCAAAACCGCTTCACACAAGGGAATTGTGTGTATATTTGGGGGGTGAAACACAGCAGCCAATTGCGCACAGCACTGTCCCACAAAAGGTCATGGATTGAGTGACCAATTATTATTTTGTTTTGTCTTCTGGAATATCAAGCATGTGGAGTAAGGAAACTTGTCCAAGGTTTTGCCCTTCCAAGAATCGAACCCAGATCTCTTGCTTGCTCTAAACAGGACAACCTAATCTTTTATTTTAAATGGAATATTCCACTGCAACAAATGTCCACAGGCTCCCTGAACAATGAAATCTGCACACAAGGGAAAAATTCTTACAAATAATAGATTCCAGTATTTTTTTTCCAATTCAGATGAGTAGCGTTCTTTCAGCTTTGAAGTATTGACATTAACGTTGTAGTCTGTCTCATAGATATATTGAAAGGACATACGATAATAATGAGCGAGAGAGCAGCCTTGCACTGACTGCAGGAGCATAATATATAATTTTTTTCTATTAGACATGCTCTGGGAAAGGATGGCACAAAGAACAATCTAGTTATGTTTGACTACAAGGCACAATATTAGGTTAGAACTCTTAACAAGTGGCCAAAGAATAGGTGATATAACAGCAACAGCTTGCATTTGTAGATCCTGCCTCACACTGTATCGCCATTCCAGAGAGCTTTCTCTATGGCAATGTTAGAAACAAATTCTGAAGTATTTTCCTTTACCTATAGGTAAGGTTCAACTGCCCAAATGAATCCTGGTCTGTGCTGAGTTAGCTGATATTGGTCGGGTAGCAATATAGCACTAGTCTTGGTGATATCATGCCTGGGATAGAGAGAGACAATGAAAACAGACAGGACAGGATGCCTTTGCCTCTCTATCAAGTGACCTCAGTGAGAGGCATATATGTATGAATGTTGGATAAGAATTGGTCTTAGCAATAATCCACCTCTGTGGTCACCTTGCCTGCTGATCCTCTACCATGAAACAGGAGCAATGACTCAGAAAATATGTTACACACCCCCTCCCCCACCCCCCAACAAGAGAGATTGTTTCAAAAGAGGAGGGAGCAAACATAGAAGAGAAACATCCAAGAATTGCAAACCAAAAACTGAACTGAATTTAACCAACATATCACTTTCCCTTGTAGATACTGCAACACACGCTCCTTAAGATACATTACTGTATGCTTTCCTACACAAGCTGTTTATGTACGCCGAGTTTGACATTTCTCAATCAACTCTTCTGATAAATTATAGTGCACACATTTCATACACTATTGCATACACTCCTTAAATATACTGCTATACCGAGTCTTTACATACACTATGCACTTTGAAATTGATCTAGAATCATATTCTGCACAACTTTCTTCTCATTGCAGACATTAACTACAAACATTCAAGTGAGAAATTCACCTGGGTCTAGATTTACTCCATTTATGTAACATTTTAGAGTAGAATCCACAATTTATTGGATTCAAACGTAACTGTGACATTCAGCCTGGTGTCTTACAACCCCCAGAAAACTAGCTTCAAAATTAATGCTATAGTAATGCTATGTAAATATAATAAATGTAGACCCAGGTGGAATTTGCCCCTTAAATCTTGAGCTGCAAATAGATAAATAGTTCCTCAGATTTTGGGGTTTGAATCATTGATAATAAATAACAATGCAACTGCTTGCCACTTGTCAGAATAATTATTTTGTATACATTTCAGAGAATCGTAATTTTACAAAAAATGCTCACAAAACACCAATTAAACAACAGCAACTATCCTGAAAGGCTTTTTAAAAAACTCGCCCCATTTTGAAACAGTTTCTTATATTCTTACCTTAGGTTTTAAAACAAACATAAATTGCTACTGATTAAAGGTATAATGGCTCTTAATTTCACTTGTAATAATAACAAATTAGTCATTTCAATCAATGATTGTTTGTGGGACACTGCCATGCGTGATTGGCTCCCACATTTTGCCCACAAAATATATAGTTAATTACAATATATTCTGTGAAGTGCTTCTGAGACATTCAAAGATGTGATAAGCTGCTATGTAAAATGCAAGGATTATTATTAGTATTATGCATTTTTAATATATTGAATAAAAGTAGAGGATTTAACCAAGATCAAGTTCCTAATGTGATCTGGATTGAACAGTTGATTGCAGCTTAATGAAATGCAAGATATTTATGGGGGGAAAAACTCACATTACCATGGGAGCAAAATGATAGATGCACACTACTGAGGTAAGAATTCCAGATCTTATGCACATTGTCAATGTGGCTACACAAGGAATTTTTATCCCTACTATTTACCTTTTATCAACACGATCCCAGAGGGAGAAACTAGTGTTGCGGATATAATTTATAAACTGTAAATAGTTCAAGGATCTTAAACAGGCAGTAATAACATTATAAATCTCAGAACGTATTTCAGGGATGGTGATATCTGTGTTGTTAAGGATAGCACTTTAACTATATCTTATAATGGGAAAAGAAACATTAACTATGTAGATAATTGATGGGTGTCAAGTGGGTACTGTATGTACCTGCGTATACATGGAGTGCACACGTGCTGTAGATGTAGTATCATCCTCCGGCATGTCAAATGTGCTTTTTGGCAGCTCAACTATTCTACATGTTGAATTGATGGGGAGTTGATGATTATACTTTGGGAAACTTTCACTCAACTTCTTCTTGAACCGACTGAAATGAGTCAATTGTTAAATCAGAGAATGCATAACGATTCCCTCCCCCTCTCCCGGACTTGTACAGAAGTACAATACAAAATTGTAATCATACCTTAAGTTCTCTGAAGAATATGCTGCTTCGCGCCCACTCAACAATAGAGAAGAGGGTCTGATCTGCCATCTTGCACATCAGCCCAAAAGTGCTGAGCTTTTCATGTTTGCCCCTGCTTGCCTGCTCTTGGTGCAGGTAGGACAGGATCTTGGCCTGCACCTGGGGCTCATCTGGTTCACACTTCAAGAGTTCCACTATAAGATGTGGGATACTGGATGGAGAGTTGGTCTGGTAGGTGTCCATGTAAGAGTAGCCCATTAGAGATTCAGGGGAGCTAGTGTAGGGATCTGGATATTCTGACTTGATAGTACGGCTTTGATAAGGACTGTAGGTCTGGTAGCCTTGCAGACTGGGATGTGTTGGCATTGCCATGCTAATTGGAGATGTTACAAATGGACTTCTGTCATAGTCTGTTGGTGGCAAGGCAGGGTGGTTCAGAGGTAGGCCTTTGGAGGCTGAGTGGATGTTTTGAATGGCAGAAGATATTGTCAGGTCTGTTGGTATTGTCTGCATCACCTGAGTCATGGCTTCCAGTTTAAGTCCATTTGCTCGAATCAGGGCTTTCTTCTGTTGTTTTAGAGCCCTGTCCCTCTTGTACATTGGCCCAAACTTATTTCGACCTCCACGCATCCGGTCAGCCCTTACAGCTGCAGAACATATATTTTTAAAATTGACATAGAGTTAGTGAGGCACAATCACAAAACTACTTGCCATTAAGAACATTTCAATAGCTTGCAAATTCTTAGTGTAAATAGATTCACATAGCATTAACATTCTCTCCAAAATGAAGGAAGTAAACCCAAAGTGCTCCAAACTTTGGGGGGGAAATACTGTACAGAGAATAAGAAGTTAATATAGTTGGTTAGATTAGTCAATCCTACAACAATAACATACTATATACAGATATAGTATTGGCATTTTAAGTTGACTTTGTTTTAAGTTGATGTTTCTTTACCATATAGCAGTAGGTGTTATAGGATAAAAAAAGCTGCTCAGGTCATTGTACAGCCATCTGAAAAAGCAACCATTGCAAGCTGGCAGATTCTTGTACAACTGCAATTACTTTAAGTATCAGCATGTTTATATGCACTAGGGATTTCGTTGTATATTTTTGCTCAGTGTTCACTGAGTACAATATGCATCTCTGAGGCAAATTTAAGAGTGGTAATATTGGCTATAAGGCAAGCATTAACATATTGTGTGCTTGTAAATAGTGAATGATTTGTGCATTGACGATGTTGCACCCATAAGACCTGGGAGCAACAAAGGTGTCTTCTTCGGATGGCAAGTTGATTTGCAAAGTATCCCTTCCTATACCCTCAACATTGTTTATCTAAGAAAATTACAGTTGTATTCCATTCATTCATCGCCATTGTTATTTTTGCAAAGAAAATAAATGTAAGCAAATTGTTAAGGCAATAAACAAAGAAACTTTGGATAAAATAAGAGACTGTTAGCTTTAAGACTGCACTCTAGTGGGATGCTGAGATTCCCTTAATCAAATGTAATATTATTTTGACTACATATACCTCATTCATACCATTGAATTAAAAACAACCGCCTTTATTTTTGTCTCCTATAACTTTTACATCATTTTTCTAGTTTTTCCTTTGCTTGAACCACATTGCACAACAACCGCATATTATATAAGCACCATTCAGATATTTCCCCGGTAAAAAAACAAGCTAATTCAGAGCCCACTGCTACTGTTATGTCTTCTAATATCTCTAGAATTAAAAATAATTAAAATAAATCCGGTTCAACAGATGCCTTGGGAATAATTTTAATGGCCTCTGTCACAGCAGTGTCTGACACCACTGAGTTGTTCTAATGGCCACTGAGATATTCTCACTGAAGCGGTTTCATCTATTGGTGACTAAAGAAAAGCAGGAACCTCTTGACAGCTACCATGACATGTTGAGATTGTTACAAACCACACTTGAGGTTATATTTGCAGCTTTTTATCCAAGGGATTAGTGCGATATTAAAAATTTATCACAGAGCTTGTGTATCCATTATAAGGACATTGACAATTATACAATTGTTCAAACCAAAATGGTAGAATGGGGGCATTATCTGTGAGTCCTATTGGGAAAACTCTCTTAGCTTAAAGAAATCTAGTCGAGTGCTTGCATTTAGGTGGCTATATATTTTGCTAATTTTCCCTGTAGACTATTAATATTTATCATAAAATGTTTCTGAATGTTACAGAGGTCGGTCCCAAATGTTGAACTGACTACAAATGTTGGGTGGGGGGGTGGGGAATGGGGGAATGACTTTTCACTCCACAGGGAATGTGGAATCGATTGATCTGTAGATTGCTAAGTGCCATCGAAACACTATTTAAGTATGAACCCTGCAACCAGCCAGAGTAAGAGACTCACCCACTGCTGGAAGCAGTGTGACAGCAATATGGAAATGCTGGCTCAAAGCTCTGATTCACCTCAGAGGTTCTCTTACTATGCAGGGCACATAATCATAAATTAGACATACCAGTGTCAGGGATCAACCTCATAAAACTCAAGACTATGTGACATTTCAGGTCCAAAAAATACCTTTTGGAAGTAGTCAATTTGTTCTATCATATAATTTTACAATCATTTTTTCACAACCTTTTTAAACCACTCATTTTGTAAATAGAATTCTGGAATAATCATTAAGGGTAGTGTGCAGAACATGGTTGCAGCAGAGGTGATCACTGATAAAGATATAGCTAAAGTATAATGATATAATTATTTTCCAGTGGCCGGAAATTCCACCTAGTATTAACCTGTGAAACCATATTATATTAAAATTTCAAATTGTGTAGAATTGTGGAAAGTTCTTAAATTGAGTCTTAATGTGGCTATAATAAGAAGTTTTATTATTAAGAAAACTGCAGATTTTCTGCAGTTATTTTTTTAAATCTTCCAAATTCAGCCAGAATTTAAGAATTAAGAATCAGGAATTCTCATTGGTGTTTTGTTTTGAGATGATATGTTTGATGTGAGTTGTGTTCCTGAATCTCATCCCTAAAGTGAGGTGAATTGATTTTGAATGACATATATGGTTTGGGTAACAGAGTAACATCAAATATTGCAGAATTATATGGCATGATAAGATGTAAAGTGGCAGTGTGCGATAATTCGCTGAAGGTTCCAGTCAATATGAAGTGGCTATCAACAAAACTTATCAAACACTACGTTTCATCTTGAGAGCATTTGATTAAGAATCAAAAGAAGTTATATATTCTTCTACAAATCATTGCTGAAGCCACGTTCAGAAGAATATTGCTTACATTTTTGATTATCCTACCTTCGGAGAAATATTGAAAAATGGCAGAGGGTTCAGAAAAGAGTTACCAAGATTATTCTGATACTTAAGGAGACGTTTGCAGAGCTGAAAATGTTTCATTAGAGAAAAAAGAATGAGAGGCCTTGATCCAGGTATTTAAAATAGTGTAAGGCATAGGGTGATACAAATCTAAGCAGACTGTCAGACTTGCTTCATGAGAGTAGAACAAAAGAGTAACATTTTCAATTTAAGCAGCCTCAAGTTAGACTAATGATCCAAGCATTTTGTTTTGTAGAATAGTGAATACCCGAAAAATTCCCTGCAAAAGTTTTGATAGCTTCATTGATTATTACGTAATTTAAGAACATTGCTAATTCTTCAAAATTGAAAGGTTTAAGTATTACCTTGTAAATAACATTGGAGGATAAGATAGATAGATAGATAGATAGATAGATAGATAGATAGATAGATAGATAGATAGATAGATAGATAGATAGATAGATAGATAGATAGATAGATAGATAGATAGATAGATAGATAGATAGATAGATAGATAGAGATAGATAGATAGATAGATAGATAGATAGATAGATAGATAGATAGATAGATAGATAGATAGATAGATAGATAGATAGATAGATAGATAGATAGATAGATAGATAGATAGATAGATTCTTGTGTTTTGCTTATTAACTCGAGTCTTAGAAATATCTATGAAGAATTTATTCAAAGAGATAAGGTGGGTATTATCAGGTGGACAGTAGGGTACAGAAGATTGGACTTTGTGCTCTGAATGGCTTTCTCTTCTATCTTCCTTACAGTAATGATGGGAATGACAGAGCAACAGAAAAAGCTGCGGAGTAACACACAGTGTAGTGAAATGAAACAGTATTGAAGTAGCATAATGCGAACATAGATAATACAAAATGATCAAGAGTATTTTTTCTGATTTGATGCATGAGGCAGCAGAATTGGAAGATGGTTAAAGTGGAATGAAACAGAAAGTCAATGCAAAATGAATTTAGCTTCTACTAGGATTTGAAATGACAGTGATTTATGAGCTAATTCTCATTGACAAATTGTAGTTTTTTAAATTTAATTTCCAAAAATAATTTTTTAATGTTTAAACTACATCCTTATCTCTCTTTCTATATTCACTTCATTTTCATTCATAATTTGGGGGTTTCCAAATTTAAAATCTTTAGATGTTGAAAAGCATCTCTGTAGGTTTTGCAAGCTAGTACTTCAGAACAGAATTCTAGCTTCTAAACAAAAATGATACAATAGAAAACAGACACCCTTAGATTGGCAAACTGTACATGTTCAGCATGGTTTGCTAATTTTGGAATTAGTTAAATCAGTAAAATAAATTCTATTGCTACAATTAACAAATAATATAATTTTTTTTTAAAAAGTAGTGCACACAGATTCACACCCGCTGAAATATTCCAGATATGTGCATCTGCGATGAAATCCTTGTCACTATTGTATTATATTGTATATTACTCGATGGTACAATAGGTGAATTCAGTTTATACAAAAATGTATTCACTAAGAATTGTCATTTAGCTGAATTATGCTAAATGTTAGCAGTCCACAACAAAAGAAAGTGGTTATGTTATTCATAATTAATTGCAAAAAAACTACTACAACAAACGTTCAGTGAACATTCAACTACCACCCAATGTCACTGAAGGAATATTGAAGCTGTTCTGAAATAGTATGATCAAATGAAAAATAGTGCTGGAAAGGCAAACTACAATATGTATAAAAAATTTGGCTAGTGCTAATGTTTTTATGAGCTATCAACAGCTGATCATCACAATATATATATGACATATCCAGGAAGATACATTTGCAAAAACACCTGAGCTAAAATTTAAATTATTTTTAAACTAAGATTATATTTCAGATATTGGGACATATTATA
Organism: Hydrolagus colliei; assembly: GCA_035084275.1. Lineage (NCBI taxonomy): Eukaryota > Metazoa > Chordata > Chondrichthyes > Chimaeriformes > Chimaeridae > Hydrolagus > Hydrolagus colliei. The sequence goes on along the minus strand of CM068749.1, from coordinate 12,995,828 downwards.
TTATCAATCAAACACTTTGTAAATAACTGCAGAAGCATAGTTTTCCGTTCTTGGGTAACCACTATGTGAAAGGTACTATATGAATAATAATATCCATGTATTTGATATAGCGCCTTATCACATCTTCGAGACATCTCGTAATTTTGTATTCTATGTCAATAGGTCAACCTGCAATCCAAACCTTGGACAATAAATGAGCCCCTACCTATATATTTAAACTTAATGCAAATGTAACCAATTATTTCTACAACTTTTTAATGGGAACATACGTTTGATTCAAGGTATATATATTTTTTAAAAACTCACACTTTTTGAGAAAGAATGAGACTGCAAAGTTATTTAAGCTAATAGAAAATGTGATACAATTTGAATCCATTTTCATTTAAATGGACCCGTTTCTTTAACTTGTTGAAAAGCTTTAACTTACATTGTATATATTGTAAGACTGCTGTAACTATTTAAAATACATCACAGATGTTTCTAAATGCTGAACAACTAAACATAGCGTAGGGAGCCTCCTCTCCAACCCCCCCCCCCCCCCCCCCCCCCACTTTCCTTGTAGACCAAACAAGCACATACTGAAACATCTATAAAGTAACACTACAATTGTCATAATTTTTCATTTACAGATGTACAAACGTTGACTTTATTTGCATTATTTAACAGGTGGACGTCTGATACAACCTTGTACCGCCATCTCTAGTGTACATGTTGCCTTGTTTTCCTGAACCCACCCATCCACCCAAATAAAAGACCAGCGAGAGAAAAAATACAATGGAAATCGTGCTTACCTTCCAACTTCATTCCAACGCTCAGGCATTTCTGAAAGCGACAGTAGGGACACCGTTTCCTCTGAGTTTTATCGATCTGACAGTTCTGGTTTTCTATACAAGTGTACCTTTTGTTATTTTGCACTGTGCGTTTGAAGAACCCCTAAAAGAGGAGGGGGAGGGGGAAAAAATGCTCTATGTGAGTGATGAGAAAGCAATGATTTCCTTCCTCCCCCACCCGCCCCCCACCACCACCACTTTGGAAAACTTTACGAGAGCGCATCCACACGCCCTCCAAACTGCCTGGCGTTTCTGCCTGAAAGTTAATCCTGTACCAAAGACATCTAAAGCAATAAAGGGCGTTAATCACTGCAGATTTAATCAGTTTTCCGAAGCATCGCGCTTGTCAAAAATCGATGAAATAATCCTCACGTGTGTGTGTGTGTGTGTGTGTGTGTCCGTGAAAAAAAATAGAAAGAAAGCGTCATTTGAGTTTTGTAAATCGGAATTGTAACACGGTCACAGATCTATCTGGACTCGGTTCGGATGGTGGGATTGTTACTGAGCTGAGGTGTGATCAACAAAGCCGATTTAAGCAAATGCGACAAAAAATAAACGCTTCACAAGTTGGTAATTCTTCACAAGTTTGTCAGTTGGGCTTTTTTTTTGGAGAGAGGGGGTTTGGGAGGGAAGGGAGAGAGAGGGAGTGGGGGGGGGGGGGGGGGGGGGGGGGAGGGGAAGTGGGTGGAGATCGCTCTCCAAATTTAAACATATCCTTTTCTTTCTTTTTCAGACCGGTTTGAAACGTTTGTGAGATGCGATGGAACCGTGTCCTGGGCGATAGTGAGATACACACACACACAGTCCTAATGCAAGCAATATCAATATCCTCAATCACCTAGTCAGTGTGTGTGTGTGTGTGTGGAGGGGGGGA